>CM053168.1:14416732-15143118 GCA_012977825.3 Pteromalus puparum | reverse complement strand
CGAATATCTTTATCTTTTTTCCTCGAAACTTACTCGTATATATAATCCTTTCTCTCATATTATAGTGTGGCATTGATCCTGTTTTTTCTTTCTCGGCTTTGAAATGCGCTTAGTTATTAAACTTTGGCGGGTATGCGAAATCGAGCCGTATACGCTACTACGACGCTAGCCGCGCGATAGACACTGGAGGCGTTTTCGCGCGCTTGACTCTCACGATCGTTGCTCTGACGCAACCGCTCGGCGCGTTTTTCGGTCAGCATTATTGGCGCTTACTCCTGTCGTAATGCGGCGTTTCAATTTTTGCAGAACGCGACGACGGCGCGTTGCTCTCAATGCTTTACGATTGGTACATGTGAAATATGTTGAAAATTATTGCAATTATTTAAAATACATATTGTATAATTACCACACAGATTCGAGTACAAAGACCTTTGTCCAAAAACTTGTGCCACGAAATGCCAAAATTATTCTCAACCGTTGCACATTGAAAAATTCGTGTAAGCAAAAACGCGGTCAAGCAATGGGGAGCGCCCCTGTATCGATTGAAGCCACGAAATAATTTTCCGATTCGCCCCTCATAGCCGCAAACTATCCACAGTCCATAACGAAGTGAGAAAAAAAAGAATGTAAACGAACACCTTCAAAAGCAGCGGCAGCGAATTGAGTCTTGACTTTATACTGCTTTCGACACGCGAAGAACGCCTTTTAAGTAAAACGACAACACAGCTACACATGAAGCGAAGGGAATCGCGCATCGCTATAAAAGCTTTTTCCCAAAGAAAACTGAGCGTGAGCCTAGCCCCGGAGGAGCACACTCGCGCGCCCTCTTTATCTCCCCGTGGAAAAAGAATACTATACAATGTCTGCTAAGCTCTTTTAGACGCAAGCAAGGCCTTTCAAGAACCGAAGACCGAAGTCGAATTGAAGTCTCATACGGGACCCTACCAAACAAACGCACCGCAGATGCACGCGCACATACAACGCACTCTGTGGGGTCTGTTGACATCACACGCGGGAGATCTCATATGTGGTATGGGACCAGTGAGTCGGGATTTTTCTCTCGGCCGTCAGCATTTCTCATCTCACCCCTTTTTACTTCTCTTCCCACTATATAATTATGGTATAAAATCACGGGTGACTTCACACGTGCTTCACTTCTTTTCTGTATACCTGCAGAGACACACGTTGAACGTTTTTTCTTTTGATTTCACTGATCATGCCGTATATGTGCTCTAAAATGTTGAATCAAATAACCACTTTTTGCTCGCGATACAGTGATGTTTGCCTTTTATCGCTTATTACCACACTGCCAATCCACCGCATATCATTGTTCAAACTCGTGATGTTTATTCAAATATATAAGAACACCACCGCCATAAAATACAAAGTCATCCGTTCCCGGGTAAAAAAAATCAAATTTAATTCCGGACCCAGCGAACCGCTATTAAAGCCGCTTCCCACTGAAAAAAGTGACATAAATTTCTAATATGATTACTGCAACAAATGCAACGACCCTTAGAAGAAAGCCCATCAGTTACTATGATATACTCGCTTACAAAAACAAACAAATCCGGCGAAGTCACGCCTTTCTTCAAAAAACCCAACCTTCCCTTTGAAATTTTTCGCTATCACACTGAAGTATACTCCCGCTTGATTCCAAACGTCCGACTTTCTTTCCTCTCCAACACCAACCACTCAACCACATTCGAACAAAATATTAATACAGTACGCTCGTACCAACCCCCACGACGACAAGCGCACCTTCTGTATTATGTTCCTCTCGCCACTTCTTGAAGTGCATCAGTATAATTACGCGATCGCTCGCGGCAAAGATAAGAAGACGAAACGAGAAACAGCGGAGCCCTTTGGCGTCCACTGCCACTCCCGATTATAACTCATACATAACACAGTCCCGCAGACGCACGTCGACTCCATAGCAGCTCGTGACGAGGCAACGAAACGCGCGCTCGGCCGGCTTCTTTTGTGCTATCATGCGCGACGCGCGCAACACGAAACTTAGAGGAAGGAGGAAGCGAGCTGGCTGTGCTTGATACTCTTACCCCCACGTATCATTTATAGGATTCCCCCGGCACAAAGGAGACCATGACGCGCGGTAGGCTGCGACTGACTCTTGATTGATACGCAGCCCACTGCTGTGTTGCTTATTGCGACGTTCAAGCATTTTTCAAAAACAGATTTCGAGAATTCGAGACTTTTTTTTTTTTTTTTTTTTTTTAAGTAGGCATTTCAACATCGAACATTCATCCCTCATCTCCCCGCCTTCACGTATCCCTCATTTTGCTAACCCTATCCATTTCGCACGCCCGTCCGATCAGTTAAGTCGCTTTTGACATTGTCCCTCCCACCGGCGGCTAGGTCTACTAAGAGTCGCATGTATTTGCAGGCTTTCCGTTCATTATTCCGCGCCGTGCGATCTTCCCATTCTTCAACGTGCCTGCCCACATTCTTCGGATTTAATTTCTTTTATATTCGTGACGGTATAGATTATTGTAGCTCTCATTGAGTTCGTCCCTTTCCTCCACTCCCGGTTCCTCATCTTCTTATGCCGTATATTTTTCGCAGAACCTTATTTCGAAACACCCTAAAACTTTTCTTCCGCTATTAGTACGCCAAGTTTCCACCCTACAGATACCGGATATATAGTCCTAATATCCTTACTTTACATTCTAGACAGCACAGTTTTGATTTTTATATCATTCACGCCGCCAGTAGCAACATGACCCGAATGAAGTTCTTGTTATCTCGGCTTAATTTCGGTTCGAATCAGTATGTTCTGCCTAAATATCTGACATTCGCTACCTTTCAAAGTATAATTTCGACTCTAATCACCCTCACCTCGCAAATGCTCCGAATTTATCCATGATCATATATTTCTTTCGATTCGCTCACCTCTAAAACCGCCTGTCCTCAGCGCCTTTGATGAATTTCCGCGCCGTTTTCGCTCCGCGCACCATTATCCCCCAGTATGTCCAAGTCTACCGCATACCCTAGAATTTGTGTGTTTTTCCGTTAAGCGTTACACCTAGCCCGCTATCTGCAATTTTCTAAACAACATATTCTAGCTGTTAAAGTTAAAGATACTGTAGAGAAACCTCACCTTGTTTCAAACCACCCTATCATGAAATGATCGGATACGTTACCCTACTCGGACCTTTCCGTGTTGTCCTTCAGACCATATTGAATTAATTTCACGATTTTTGTACTCCGAGGAGCCCACCAGATTTGATACATTTTGCTTCGTTTGATTTAGAGTCATACGCTTTTTAAAGTCTATAATATTTGTATTGTTCCAATGTCCATTTTCTCTACACTTCTTATAGTAACATTGATCGGCACGTCGACCCCTGGGAGCCCGGTGGCCCTGTTACGCTCGAATCCACACTTTAAGTCTCTTTGTTCTTCGCGAAGGGGCGAGTCTTGCCTGTTATGACGTTTGATGAACTTTGTAGCAGTAGCAAACAGTAGTTCCCCCTGTAGTTATTGCAATCTTCTATCTCCTTTTATGAAAACGTCTATACATGATGGATTCTTCCAGGTTTCCCGTTCGTTTCATTTTTCCAAATAGCACATACTAGTTTTCAAAATTTTAGTGTAACAGCGTTGCCCCGCGGATTTAAGTAATTCAGCGTTGATAGAATCGCTCCCGCGGCTTAGTGTTTTTTATTTTTGATCCGGCTCATTCTTTGTAGTCTTTCCATATGGATCCCAGTGTGGATTTCGTCTCCGTTTCCTCCAGTTTTCATGTTACGTTTATAACAAATATCAAAATATCCTTCCAGACAGCTTTGCAGTTCTTTTCCCTTGTAAACAGATTCCCCCCTCATCTTCATTAATTGCGATCTACTCTGGAAACCCTCCTAATATCGTTAATTCCTTTCGCTCATCTCGGCAGGTTATTTTCCTTACTATTAGTTTCTTTTTCTAATCTGATCTTTTGATACTCCTCTTTTGTTCCTGTAAATCGCCCCACTTGCCTCTTATTTCGTGGTACTCTTCTACCCCCTATCGCCTCCATGTACGCTGTCTAATTGCTTGTTGCGCCTTTCACCAGAGTTCGCACTCTCGCAAACATGTTTTTTGCTCTTTGGCTTTTCTGTCTCACTAGCACTATTCGCACCTGTTTCTCTCTTTCAGATATCCCCAAAGACTTTCGGGTCTATCTACCTCGTCGAGCTGCATCCGTTTCTCGAGTCCTGAAACCGATCCTATTTCTACTTGAATACTTAATCGTATCTATCCCTTCCGTAGCTTTTCAATATCGAACGTTATCTACTTTGCTCGCCCGTTTACTATTTTGCCCAGCTACTAATTTGCGCTCTTAATTTGCGCCACTACTAAAAATGATCAGTCGCAATCCGCCCCCCTATAGGTTCCTTACGTCAAGCACGTGTCGGTGCCCTTCTTACGATAAGGAAAGTGATTCGATTTGATTTTTCGTGGCTCCGCTCCGGCGATGTCCACGTTACTTTGTGTATCATCCTTGTGCTTGAAGCACGTACTCTTTACTATAAGATCTTTTGCCGCCGCGAATTTATGACTCTAATACGTTATCGTTGCTGTTTCGTGCAGACTTTCCTTGGCTATAGTGGGCCTAAAACATTTCCTCTTTCCCTATTTTAGCGTTGAAATCCCCACTACTATTTTGTGTCGTCGACGCGAACTGGTCGAAATTAATTGCTCCAAGGCTTCGTAATAAAGATCCTTCACCTCTTTCCTCTTTGTCCTCCGTAGGACAATGCACGTTAATAACACGTAATTGTACCACGCTCCTTCGATGACGATATACGAGAGTCTGTCGTTTACGAATTTGAAACTTTTAACCGCGTGTATAATTCTTTTGCTAATCAGAAATCGGTACCTAGGAATGTCCGCTCGCGCCCCGTACATAAAGGTGAAGTTTTCGTTTCCTAACATACCGCTATCTTGCCATCGAGTTTCTTGTATAGCTACTAAGTCTAGATTGTACCCGCCAGCTTCTTTTAAGATTTCCCGGTACGCGCCTGCTCTGTATAAACTGCGCACATTCCACGTTCCTACCTTTAAGTCCCTATTGATTTTGGTTTGGTTTTGGTTTTTTTGAGCCATGGTAGTAAGTGAAACCCACGCGTTTTGGATCCTGTTTCCGATCGCAGGTGAATCATCCGTTCTAAGGTGATAACTCCCATACCTCTCTAGAACTAAGTATGAGAGCTTTCCGACTTTGATAAGGACGGAGTCAGCTCATCGTCGGACACACTACGGAATCACGCTCGTATCCTAACGCCCCCTGCAAGGCAGCGCGCCTACGCTGGCTTCGTTAACGTGTAAGACCAGGTGGCGAATCATTCTACACATCCCTTTCGGGGCAGTTGTCATCGCTCCCGCATTCTCCACGGCAGCAGGATTTTTGTAATGTGTGCTAAGAGGGATAGATTATAGACATAGTTAGGTATGAAGAGAGGGTGGAATAAGAAATATTGTTGAGTGTTCGTTGTTGTGGTGCTTGCGTAGTGTTTCTAGATGAATGCGTTCGATCGCCAGTGTGGGCTCATCACACCCACGCCCGGGCCTATCGGCTGTCCGCGGCTGCTTATTCGATTTATTCGCAGCTAACCTCTTTCTCAGGGGCCGTTCCTCTATCCGCAACCTGAGGACGCGCTGTGTAGTGGTGATAGGCACCCACCCGTCCGCTCTGGACGCACAGATTCCGATGACTTGCGCCCTTTAAATTGAGTTATATCTCCTTTTCTAATTTATATACGGTTCTCTCGGAAAATCGTGATTCCGAACAAGGCCTTTTTTCCGTTAAAACTACGCTCGCTCCTACAAGCGAGAGCGATTTGAATAAAAAAACTACCTGTCAATGCACTGCCTGCAAGCTCCAATTAGCCGTTCAACGGCGAGGGCGCGTAAATCACTGAAACGAATGCGTTCGTTGAAGAAAAAAAATCCACAGCGCTTCACAGTACATAAAAAACGCTCTCTTCTTTCACAATCGTTACGCTGTCATTAAATCGCTTCTGATCCGGAGACCGAAGATCTCGACTTCAACGCATCACGCACACTTCGTTTACGCCGGACTTCAAGAGGAATTAATCGCCGCCGCTGCGGGATCGAGTTTTCCCATTGAGTAACGAAGATACGGCGCGTCGCGGTCGACCCTTTTTAACTCGAGCGTTAAAGGCGTGTTGGAGGCGACCACCGGAGGTCCAACCGCGGCACGAAGATCCATGCGCGAGATATACAGATCGTGATAGATGCGGGCTTTTCTTTTTTTTCTTCGGTCCATGTTTTTGTTTGTAGTCTTGAAAGCTAGAAGTTTTACTTCAAGCGGAAGTCGAGAGCGGCGAAGTAGATACCAGCTTCGATATTCACGTAAACGCTGTATAGACGGTCGGTGTTTTCCCGATCTTCAAGGGAACGCTGAAACGCGCTCGAAATACGTATAAACTACAAACAGAGATAAAAGTGCAGCGGCGCCGAGAGTGAAGCAAAGGTCCAGTGGGAGAGAGAGAACGTTCCGGTACATTCCAGACCGAGAGTGTGATAAGGAGCCTCTGATATTGTCTTGCTGGCGCTGCATAATAATGTCTGCCATTAGCTTGTTCGGTTGTCTTTTTTGCTTCCTCTCAGAGGAAGCTTTGCGATAGTAAAATTTTCAGTTTCGTTAAAACTTCATAGAAACATGTTTTTAGATGTTAGAAGTTCGAATTACGTGTTTTTCGGAAATGTCCGTGTGTGTGTATGTATACCGTGATATTTCTGAAACTACTCCGTCAATATCAATCCAAATTTGACATGCATATCTATTTTTGGATTCTGAATTCGGGAAAAACATGTATTTTTGTACTTTTTCAATTACTTTCTTTTTTATTGCCAATTTTTTTATTTTCGAAAAAAATTATTTTCGTTTTTTTCAATCATTCCATTGTTACAAACAATTCAGCTAAAATGCATTTGAAAGATAATAAAATTACCTACTTTTCCCTGTTTGGTCCTCGGGATTGGAAAAAGGTGATTTTTTTTAAAATTCATATCTCTGAAACTAAACATCATAACCTCACGAAAAAACAAATATCTTGATGGGTTACGTGTCAAACTATATTACATTAAAATTTCAAGTGATTTGGCTACTTTTTTTTCAGTAATAAATTGAAAACTGAAAAAAATGAGTTTTTTTTTAGTCTTGATTACGGGCGTGAAAAGGCCTTATTGCACTTGAGATTTTGGGAAAAGGTAGATATTTTATATGTTTTGGCCAAGTTCATTGCGCAGCTTTGAAACCCCTATGGATCTTATCGAAGATATCAAGGTTTGAATTTTTTTTGAAATTTTTCTGATTTCTTATATCTCTAAAACAATGTAGTCAAATGCTTCAAAATTTTATTTGGTGATTCACCATAAACGAAGATATCTGCTGTTAAAATTTGAAACGATTTCGTTGAGCGGTTCTTAAGTAAAGAGCTGAAATGTAAAAACCGATTTTTCTAAAAAATTTGGCTTCCTCTTATTATACTGATAATATTAAAATAGCATTCACATTATACTGTATTTTAAAACAATATTTTATTTATTGGAACAATAAATTTCGTTGGAGGAAGCTACGTGCCAATGAATTGGCAGCGGTTTTTTCACGGCTGATGCTGCTCGGTTGATATACGAGTTTAACGTATTTTCTTTTCGATTAAAATTTTCTGTTTTTGAGGAAAAAATCAATCCAAAAACGCGATCGCTCGAGACGCAAACGGAACTAAGCACACGGCAACAATCGCGTGGAGAAGAGACTAAACAAAATCACAACGAGAGAGGGCAGAGCGCAAGAAGATCAATATCTCGAAGCGAACGAGTTCGTTATACTCGGGGCGAGTTGCATTCTCTCTCTACCCCAAAAAAGAAAGACGCGAGAGACGCGGGAGATAAAGAAGAGGAGAGCGCGCACATACTCGCCGGAGACGCGCCGCGGAGCGAAAAAGGGCGCGAGATGAAAAGATGTAGTCGAGTCTGCGCGCGCGCGCGGCAAAAGGTAAAGTCCGAAGAAGAAAGAGAGAAGGAGAGAGCGAGAGAGAGAGAGAGAGAGAGAGAGAGAGAGTCTCTCGGACGGTTAATGTACCGCTACCGCGCCTCGGCAACGCCGAAGCGCATCCTCCGGGGATATAGTCCAGCGCGGGCTATCTTTCTCTCGCTCACGTGTGTGGTATAGAGTAGAGGATAAGGATTGAGGAGTGCCGCCGCCGTAAAGTGTCTATACGCGGGCCACGTTCTAACGGCCGGAGAAATATTTTGGCGCGCGACAGGGATTGATGATAAAAATAGACGAATCCGGACCGAGGTCGGACATCGACACGCTCTTTCTCTCTATGTTGTCTGTGTGTTGTCAATCAGTGCGTGCCTCGGCAGCATTTTGGAAACGTATGAAGATTGATTTTTTTACCGATACCAACGTCGTACACTCGCGCATAAATCACTTTTGCATAGTATGGAGCGGAAACTCCAAACAAGAGCAGTAAATTAGACCGCATCCACATAAATATGCGCGGCCGCTAGTCTCTGTGTTGTGTGCCCGCCGCCGCTCTCGGATCCAAACATTTCAGCGTAGGGTATCAGATCGGTAAAATCATCAGCCGGAAAATTGAAGGGATTTTTCACTTAGGAGTGCGATCACGGAAGAGATGAAGAAGCGGAGATACCGGCCGGTCTATAGCGACGAAGAGATCCCATAGAGAGACGCGTCGCAAAGTTGACGCGCGGGCCCGAAATTCTCACGTGCCTATATAACGCACGCGCACAAAACCAGTTTTCCTTAATGACCCGAAAGGCCGTGCATATCGACGCGTCGGCGCACACACACGTGTCGAAGCGAGTGTCCGCAATTATGTAATACAAAACCGGCGCGTGATTTTGCGCGCGAAAATCACGGCTCGATCGAGATAAGCGTAATGTATCTGGGTCGTCGTCGTCGTCGTCGTCGTCGTCGTCGTCGTCGTCGTCGTTGTCGTCGTCGTTGTCGGGCCGAAGACTCGCCGTCGAGATTATTCTTCCCTCTCGGCGCGTGCTGTGTGTATAGAGGAGAGCGAAAAGGAATAAAAAAATGCGAGAGAGAGGATTTATTATCGCCGGGAGAGCGTGAAATGAGCAACGGTCGTTTTCGGCCTTGAGCTTGAACGGAAATCGCGAAATTCGCGATGAGCGCCGGCAGCGGAAGCCAGAGAGAGAGAGAGAGAGAGAGAGCACATGTGTGTTTACAAACTCGAGCGCGAAGGGTCGCCAGAGTTCGAGTGAAAGAGAGACGGGAGGTGATAAAGATATATCTAGCTTCTTGTCTATTCCGATGATAAGCCAATCTATCGCCGACTAACTGACTGTGTGTTCGGCGATCGGAGCGATTCGGTTTTTAAAGTCACTTCTGTATTA
Organism: Pteromalus puparum; assembly: GCA_012977825.3. Taxonomy (NCBI): domain Eukaryota; kingdom Metazoa; phylum Arthropoda; class Insecta; order Hymenoptera; family Pteromalidae; genus Pteromalus; species Pteromalus puparum. The sequence goes on along the minus strand of CM053168.1, from coordinate 15,133,707 downwards.
TTATTTGCCACGTATCGGCCTTTCGTCTATTAATTATCTCGCGGAGAATCGAGGAATGCCATACGTGGCTTATTAGACTTTCAAATGAAAATGGTAATGGAGAAGGAGGATCGGGCAAAATAATTGAAACGTCTGGATCTTTAATGTACCGCAATATCTAGCTCGATCTATATTCGTACCCAATAAGCTGGCATTTAAATTTTACAAACATAACAGTGTATGCCTATACGCATTTCTCCTCGTTTCACACCGATTATATCCCGGTGCACCGATGATGCATTCGCACGAGCGTTAAAAATCGAAGTCCCCGTCGGCGGCACCTGTGTATGACCGCGGCAAAAAACGATTTTCCACTCGTTTCTCTCGGAATTCCACCCTCTCCTTCGCTGACAATGCTCGCCTGACCAGCGAATTCTCGATCGTGTCCATTAAAATAAAAAAAGCTAAGTCGACTCTCTCTGTCCGAAAGAATACAAGGAGTAACCCTCCGCGCATAAGAGAAGAAAGAGGAAAAAAAAACGCAATCGTCACGTTCGACCTCCTCGATGAGCTCGTATATACCTATATATGCGCGTGTTTCGGCCGATGTACCTGTTTCCAAGCGCTCGGCGAAGAAAGAAAGACGACGGCGAATGTGGGCTGATGCGCGGAGAGCCGAAGAAAGCGGGCACGCAGGGAAGAAGAAATATACGTCGGCGAGGAAAATGTACGCCGGGGATTATTTTGCTCCTCGTCGTGAATTCAAGGCCATTAATCCTGGGGACCATTGGCTGTCTAGCTTGTTATATATCAGTGAGGTAGCCGACGACGGCGACGAGGTTCCAGAAACGTCGAGAGCGCGCGCGTATTGCAAGCAGACAGATTTATACTCGCAGAGATCGGACCTCGGATCGGAACTGGCGAACGTATACGGCTTCCCACTTCCCCGCATAACTGCAGAGACAATTGGAGTCGAGACTAAGGGACGCTAATAAAGTTCGGAATTTCCAAATCCGTGCAAGTTGTAACTTGTTACACGTACCGGGCTTTTCTCTCAATACGTACAGAGGCGACATCGAGGGCTACATCGTTATAGCGATCGTATAGCGTCGCACTATATTAAATTTATGACACTGCAGTCGGCAGCGCAGTTAGAAAGGTAAGGAGGAGCAGGCGTCGTTATGGGATAATCGAGCCAGGGATCATTCGGCTATACGGGCGTCATAAGCAATTTCTGGCCTAAGACAATCGGCTCATCTACTTTCAAGTCGGAACGTTGAGCAGGTTGCAACAAGTTCGGATTAACTTTTCCTGCGACAGGCAACTGCGGGGGCGTTTCTAGTGCTCCGAATAAGCAAAATTCGACGTTGGAAGCAGAATTGTCTGGAGCATTTAAATCCGTCCTTCTCCTCGATCGACTCGGTTCTTCCTTATCTAAAGAAATCGATCGAAAATCTCGGAACTGACGACACGTGCGGCACCTCATCCTTCTGTGCATCGTAGCGCGATGCAGCATCAGTTGACGTCGCGGCGCTGAATAAGCGACAGCTTCTAATCCGTCTACGCCTGGCTACTCCTCCTCTATCCCTTCTAATTGATAAGCCTCTCGGCGTACGCTTATATCGACGTCTGGCATCACAACATCTTCACAATATAATAGAGTCGCGTGCAGCGTCCAGCATCCCGGAAAATCTCCTCATGCACAGAGGCGCCGCCGCTTTTAAAGAGCTGCGCGGCGGCAGTGTCGCGCTCGAGCGAATATAATAAAACTGCGCGAGGAAGCGAAGGAGAAGCAGAGAAGAAAAAAAAACAAGCTAAAAGAAGAGAGGAGCCCTCGAGCGAGAGCTTTTACTTCGTGCGCTTCATTGAGGATCTTGAATGTGTCCGTATGGGGCTGCCGCTGCGCGCGATACTCGTCTTCTCTCGCACATCCGCCGAGAGCGACGATTCACGCCGAGCGGAAGCGGCTCTTGGGCCCATTGTTTTGCGAATGGGCTCTAGCTAGTATATGTGCTACTAGAGAAGACGAGCGAGAGTGGCGCAATTTTCGGAGCCGAGAACATGAGCCTTTTGCGCGCGGGGATGGACGAGGGTGCGCGTGTGCGCCTCATGGTTATCGCGCGCGCGGGAGAGCGTCAAGTGCCGCTCTTTTCTCTGTGTGTGTATGTAAGAGCGAGAGAGTCGCAGGCGGGAGTCTTCTCGGAAGCGAGGACCTGCCCTGCGAGGCTGTGTTACAAGCGGGAGACGAGAAGAGAGAGAGAGAGAGAGAGAGAGAGAGAGAGAGAAGAATCTCTGTGGTGGTGGCCGCCGCGCCGCCGCCGTCCTGGTCTTTCTTGCGGCCTCGTCGGGGTGGGAGGAAGATAATGGAAGAAAGGAGGACGCGGGGCAGCGGGAGAGAGGATGTGGAGACTGGAGAAGGTTAAAAAGACCGTTAGTGCAAAATCCGCGGGAGACGCCGATGTGGTTCGGGACTCGATTCTTATCGGGCTCTACGAGGAGATCAGGAGATTTCGGCCGTTTTTCCTTTATTGCATTAGTCGAGGAATAACGAGTGACGCAATGCTGCCAGAGGAGAGGATAATTGAGCTTTTCTTCTGTTAAATGTTTTTGAAGTAAAGCAACGTTCTCTTTTTATTCGGTTAGCGAGACTTCAAGAAGCGGGCGCTTGTTCCTTATCGATGTTTGCCCCTATATGCTGCTCCTTCAATAAACAGCTGTGTACGCCAACGAGACTGCGCACTTAAAGTTTTCGAGTCGCCTAATCAAATTAAAAAAAAAAAAATTCGATCGCTCCTCGATAAATCGAATCACGCGGCCATTCATCATCCGTGAGATCGGAAAAAGGAAGTCGACGGAAGCCGCTGGAATTATAATACAGAGAGAGAGAGAGAAACGTAGACACAAATACACCTTGCTCTCGTTGTTCGTCGCGGAAACGTTAATTCTTTGTCGATTTGCATGTGCCATTCATGCCGTCACTCGCTGGCACAATGGGCTACAGGGCGCATTTAGTTCTATGGGAAGCGCGCGCCCGGCGGGGCCCTCTATATGTACCTATATGGGACCCGGCGCCTTAGCCGCCGCCGCCGCCGCAGCTCTCAAAGCAGGCCACTTTTGGCGGGACACGGCCGACGTCGCCATTTTTAAATGCCACTAGCAGGGGAAGCTGTGTGTGTCGGAATTTCGGAGGGCCGTGAGACCTTATTCCAACGTGGCCGTAGGCCTTGCTCTGTTGTATATCTATGTATGTGCTGTACTTCGCTGGAAATCCTCGGTTTCTCAGCGTGAAAGAGAGACTGCGCTGGCAACCGACTATATATGTTCATATTGTTCTCTCTCTCTCTCTCCGTCTCGTTTGCTCTGGACGCCGCGAACCAGTCAGCTGATGCGCTCTTTGTTTGCGTGTCTGCGCTGATATTTGTCCAAGATAATAAACATCGGTGTTAGTTTGTTGAAATTTTGCTTCCTTACACAGTGTCCGACTGGACAAACTCGAGTTTCAATGAAGATATAGAGAGGTTCTCGTAAGAAAATTTAAATCAGTCGCAGTGCAGCTCTCTCACGAAGATTGAGCCGTCCGAGTTCAAAGTAGCACCGGCTCTCATACATATTATATGTGCCCTCGAGTCACGTTCAAAAATCTTGATAATCCTTTTATTAGTTCTCTCCTCTCTCACAATGCGCCAACCGATCGCCTTTTCATCGCTCACGTCCACTTCCTCTCCGTCGACACCTACTACACAACAATTGCGCGGCTTTTACCATCAGCTCTCAAAAATACGTTATGTACATCCGCTGATACTCCTCCTCCGCGACTTTCTGCTATTATACACGCAATATAGCGCTCTCGAGACTCAAAGGGAGTTTTCGGGGAATTAACGCAGGAAACACGGAGTCGCGACCAGCGCGATATTGTCCCCGCATCTCTCGAGCACACTAGCCTACACATACAAAGAGGAATTTGTCTTCGCTCTTTCTCGGCGCGACCATCCCCCGAAGAAGAAGAAAAAAGTATCGAGTTTCCCTTTTTTTTCGGAGGAATCGCCTACTGCGCCGCGCCAGGGCTGTTCACGCTGTTTTTACGGCCTCCGGAGCCGCCACAACGCCTGGCGACGTTGCAAATTTCGCTTTGTAGTGGTACTTAATTTTTTTTTTGTCGGCAAGATTTGAATTCCGTCCAGTGTGTGCGTGTGTATGCGCGCCTCGTGCTGTGTTGGCGCTTTGAGAACGTGAGAGCTGCAGGATTTGACGGGGCTCGAGTGAAAATATTGTGCGATCTGCCGTTGGGATAATGCCGAAGGACGAATAATGGGATGCTTATAGCGAAATTTCAAGCTGAGGGAGATTCCACGATAAGTTGAGCACAGTGCTTTATATTCAAATTTCTGTAAATTTTAGACTTTTTAAATGCTAGAGGATTCGAGCTGGTCCCTTTAAATGTCTATCGTTGAGTTTCAATTATTGACAAATAAAAATAGAACACGCAGTGTCTACGAGGAATTTTTTGGTGCACTGATACCCGGCGTTCCTGGGAAAGAAGAAGCAGCGGAAACTGCTTGTATCTAATCGAGCGTCGATCGAGAGAAATATTTTTGTAGGGATTAGATAAGTCGTATACACTCGCGTTTTTTCATTAACAGCTTCCCGAGAATAACAATCGGCATCATAATTATTATCGCAGTGCTTTAAAAAATCCAAAAACGCATTAACGACCAGAAACAAACGCAGCGCTCCCGCACAAAGAAAAGTTAAGAGCGGCTAATGAAGAGTGAAATGAGATGACACGGTGCTCGGCGGCAGAAAAAAAAGGAAAAGCAGCGATCGCCAAGCCCGATTACACCGGTCCTCGTCCTTATCCGCGGTGGCGATCGCGTTCATTCACGAGAGAACGCAGCGGATACCCCGCGAAGCGACTTCCTCCGTATGCTGGTGGAAAGTGAAAAACAAGAATCCGAGAGCTGTGAGCCTTGAAAGAGGAGCGAGTAACAGGTCCCACAGCTGATTCATGGAAAAGCCGGCTCTGGCCGTCTCATGAATCAGCTGAGAGCGAGAGTGAAAAGCGACGGCCAAGCCGGCGGCCCCACACAGCCATTTTTAAATCCCTGCTCACGTTGTGTATAGAACGCAGGCCAAGGCTGCGGCAGATTTAAAAGGACCGACCGAGAGAGCGCGCCCCCCCCCCTCTCTCTCTCTCTCTCTCTCTCTCACTCTTCTCGCTTTATCTGCAGCTCCCCTTCTCGCTCGCACTCGCGGACTCGCTGCGGGTTTCGTTCCCTTGCCCTTCTCGGGTTTTCTTTTCGGGTTCCCTTGTTCTCTATGGGAATGTTTATGGTTAAATCGGTTAATTGATCGTTATTGTTTCCGTTCGGGTCTCTACTGCTTGCCGACGGCCTTGCTGTCGTTCACGTCTAGCATAACGGCGCTTTGATATTCTAATGCTATAGCTATTGTCCGATTGAAAAAAGAATCTCTGTTTGCACTATAGGCATCGCGTGAAAACTATCGAATTGATGCCCTAAATTCCCAAAAATTCTCCGAGCGATCCATCACCTCGTTTTTTCTCGCTCGCGTCCGCCCTTCCCGAAAAGTTCCTTCTCGCCCTCCACCCTTCCTCCCGTTATCTCTCTAATTTCCCTCGATCTCTGCCTCGTTTCGCAGGGGCGCCATAAAAAAAGTTGCCTCGTGCGCGCCTCTACGAGCTCCCACACACGCCAGAATATCGGCGCGCGGAGGAAGAGAGACAGCGATAAAGCCCACCGTGTGATGCTGGGAGCGGAAAGCTCCTCTCTCGCACAGGTACAACTTCTCCTGCGGGGCTCTCTTGATACCTGCACGCATCGCAGTCCCACAACAAACAAGCGGAACCCTCGCTCTTACTTACGGTCATTTCGATACACGGCCGCACGATCTATTATTATTACACGTCCTCCTCGGAATTTTGGGCATTCGACTTTGCGGCCGTGCGCAAGACGACATTATCATTATTTCTTCCCTATAGCCAGTGCTTTCCTGCGCAGGCAAGGGGAGAACTCGACGCGAGAGACTTTCCCTCGAGGATCTTGGGCGACGCTCCAGATTTATACACGGCTCGAATAGAGTGTCGCGCTGGAGTTTGAGAAATTGCTTTTTTCAGATCTAGCAGGATTTTCACGATTTATCACACACCCGTCGAGATTAAACACCTGAGCTCTCTGGATCGACATTTAATTGGCCCATGTACATAATTATCGATCACTCGGCCAAATATTATGATACGCGTGTAACGCGTGAAAATCTAAGTCCAGCGTAAGTCGAAAACGAGATTGAAGAAAAGTTTTCACACGCCTCCCTGACGCGATTCCGAGTAGTATAACACGCGGACCAGCTGATGATTAACCGATCTGACAGACTATAACAAAGCGAGACTTTCCCATCCTCATCAGCGCGGCCGCCAACGTCGAATAGGCGTAACCTCGATTAAACATCGCAAATTCGCGCCTCCGGCCAAAGAAGAGAAAGAGGGCTCGAGGTGTGCCAAGGGGGTGGAGTACTCGAGGAACTCCCGGCGACGAGCTTCCTGCGGAGTATACTGCACGCACACCGCCGCGATTTTTTCCGGGCACTCATCGCTCGCTTTGTCTCAGTCGCTCCCTCGTCTTCTCGAGCCTTTGTTCGCGCACCACTCCCACTATAGCAGTCCCCGGGAAAAATACCGGCAGGCCCTCACGTGTTCCTCAGATGATCTTGCGGACCCCGAGCCGCGCGCGCGAGAGAGAGAGAGGGAGAGAGAGAGAGAGAGAGAGAGAGAGAGAGAGAGAGAGAGGGAGATGCCCGCACTGCGCGCTCTCTGTTGCTATGCTGGCGCTTTCCCGCCAATTTCTGGGAAGACCCTTTAAACGACTAGCATCCAAGGTTTCTTCTCGTTCTCTCACATACGCAGCTTTTGTTTCGAGAGCTCTGAGTATATGCGTGTGTCTGATGTATATAAGGGACCTGCGAGACCGGTCGGGAGAATTTCCGCTTTGATCTGTATTATATCAGTGCGTATTATACATATTAGCGCTGGTATAATTCGGATGAAAGCCGGAAGTAACCGCGCGCGTATACACTTGCCGCTGTTTCTTTGTCAGTCGGACGTATGAGTTACTTAGGCTTAATGCGCTCTGTCGTAAAGCGCGTGTTTTTTCAGAAGTTTGTTTTCTTTTGTTGCGCAGCCAGAAATGTTTATTTAAGTATTGTTACCCGCACGTGTAGAATAATGCCGCTCGTATACTTGTATATTTATTATGAAAAGAACGGGAAGTGCAGTCGTTTGCCCTTATTTGCGGCGCCTCTTTCTCAGCGACTAATCGACCAACGAGATTAACAGAAAGAGAAAAGGCCGAGAGAGAGAGAGAGAGAGAGAGACACGCATGCAGCGCCAGAAGGAGATAAGCTTATCGTGGATTCAGATGCGATGCGGCTCCTCTCAATTTTTCAAGTGTTCTATTAAAGCAGGCGCCGAGATCTCCCCTTTCTCTCGTGGCAGCAACAGATAAGCACTGCACGCGAGTGTACGAGACACGGAAAGGATGGAAAGAATCTCATGGCAAACGAGAGTTGGAGGCTCCAGAAAGAAGGAAAATACTCGTACGGAAGCCGTTTTCCCGCCAAAACCCCCTGCGCACACACGCGAGCCGTGGAGAACAAACAGACCGAAATTCTAGAGAGTCAGTGGCTGCTGCGGTGGCAGAGACACGTCGGCCTCTTCAAAACTACTTAGGGCTTTTTTTCTGTGATTCGACGCAAAATTTAAATGGACTGCTCGGCGCAGCTCTGACTATTAGGCTTCTGGGACGGTGCACGTGTTCGGAGAAAGTTAAAGGCCGATGTTGTTCGCTGTTCTGGGCTTTTATGAGTTGACTGTTGCGATGATGGGTATAGTGATGATTTATGAACTTTGCGGACTTTTTTTGGAACATAATTTATCTTACAAATAGAACTTTATAATATTTGCAAATTAATTTTGAAATTAACTATTATTGTATTGCAGGTCTACACAACGATAACAGTTACTCGTACGAATGCTGTTTGCATCGTACTCTATAAAAAAGAGATGGTAATCATTTTATTCGTCCTCTGATTGGTTGTTCGTTTTGCCATACAATGTCCTTCCGCGGGCCCTTTCGCGAGCTTTTTCGTCATCGCCTAAACTCTTCGTGTCTGTGGCAGTAGGTGAAAATACATGGCCCACATGTACTTTTCTTTTTCCATCATAACAATATGTGCGCCGAGTCTAGATACAGTGATGTGCCACCAATGCTAAAACTGCTTTTATTTGGTCTACTGCCTTGGTCGCTCATGCTATAACTGCGCGCGTCTAAAGTTGTCATGAAAAAGAATTTGACCTTTGACTTAATTTATTCATTAACTTAAATTATACTCACTCCAGTTAGACGTTTCAATGAAAATTTCTAAGGTTTTTGAGCAATTTTGACATGTATTATTTATCATTGTGTAATGTAACTCGTTAATTAGGATTGCTCAAATATACAATAAGCATTTGTATACAGAATAGATCAACTGTAGATTATTATGCAGAAAATCAACGCTGAAATCTATTAAGGAGAATGCTTTCTTTTAAAATATCCTTCCACTCGCCGAAAGCAAGTGAAAATACTAATGAAGATCCTTGTGTGGAAGCCTTTGTCGCTTTCCCGCCAGCCCGTAGGAGGAGGAGAACAAACAGGCCGAAATATTCAAAAGAGGGTTGGGAAGATGCATCTCATGTAAAACTACTTAAGATTTTTTCGGCCTCGTACACATTCATCAATATCTTGCACAGTGATTCTGGAAAATTTATTGCTGTTTAGTAAAATCCCGTGCGTTCGAGTAAACTTTTGGATGAATTATTTTTATACTCTTTTATAGACATCGGTTTATTAGCACAAAAGCAAATTGTTGCATTTATCAGTTGTTTTCATACTTTAACTGCTCAATTGATTTGTCTATACAAAAATAGCGCAATAAGCTATATTGATCAGTTGATAAAATTCGCTTCAAAATCACTTTCCTTTGTACACACTGAAAAATCAAGATAAGCTTGATGCAATTTGAAAAAGAATCCAAATCTTTTCACACTATATATGATTTTTCTTAATTATTAAATCAACCGCACTAGCTTTCCCTTTCTTTATCTCTGACCCGAATCTTGGTATCGATCAGCGTCTAGCCTGCAGCATCAGCAGCAGCAACAACCCCTGATGTTAGTTTCCAATTTTTTTCCCAATATCTCTCCTCGCCTCCTCGGCCGGCATTCCGAGTGCCTACCGCCCGAATCGTCCCAGGATCCAAGACGCGCCCCGTTTTTGTCTCATCACTTCTCGAAAATCAGACAGGTCTTTCTCTCCCACTGTTTCTCGATCTTCCTCTCCTTCTCTCCGCACACTATGCAACTCGACGTTGCGCCACCTCTAACAATGAGTGCAGTTTCTCCCTCGTTACAACGTCTTACCTCTTGCGGAGAGGGCGGATTGTTAAGCCGCTCTCGTGCAGAGACTTAGAGGACTTTGTTTAGGCATTTTTTTTTATTGCGCAATAAAGGATTTCACTGCCCACTTTTTCAGTTTCCTCTTTTTAACAAAACCGCCTCCTGTACTTTCTCCTTTCTGGAGGTCTTGTACAAAAGTGACACTTTGAGCAAGGACGTCAAAGGTTTTCTTGCGTTTATAAAATTCAAGTGCGCGCATACGTCGATGAATGCGCGTGTGATGGTGGTGTGTGTAAACGAACCCCGAAATCTCGGAAAAACCGCTTGAGAAAATTCCTCCAATAAGATAAATCGCAGGTCATTTGAGGCTTTTTAAGAAATTAAAGTTCGCCGCAGCGCGTTTCGCAAGCACTCAATCTCCCTTTCTCGTATACAGGTGAATAGTACAATGCGGGCATTACGCGTGATTCCCATGTAGGCCACTTCTCTCTCACGACTGACCAAAAATCAGCCTTAAAAGATCCCCCCGAAATTGGCATGACTCCCAAGTGAAGTGGGCCCGAAAACACGTCCACTCGATCCGTCTTTTCAGAATCCCTGCGATCCTCTCTCACGACGCACACACGTCTTACGGTCTCGTGTATAATATGTGTACACAGTCAGTCGGCCCAATAATTTTTCCCAGTTCGCGCGGAAGAAGAAGCCGCCGTCGCCGACGAGGGATAAAAAAGAGTGGCTCGCTCGGCTCTCCGAAGTGGAGGAAATCTATCATCGGGAACGAAGCCTTGGACTCCGGTGAGCAGGTCTTATACAAGACACGTCACCGTCGCGTCCAAGGAGAAGCGGAGAGAGAGAGAGAGACAGAGGAGGATCGAGGGGAGCTGCTGCAGGTTCCTCTCTTTTTCTCGATATATGTTTGCCTCCGGGGGCTCCGGACTGGATACACAGGTAGACGCGCGGCTAAGCGCTTCCCACACCTCACCCATTCATCCCCCTGGCAACACTTCTTCTTCTTCTTCTTCTTCTTCTTCCTCTTCTTCTTCTTCTTCTTCTTCTTCGGCTGTGCTCCACGTCGTTCCTTATAGTCTCCCCTTTGCCCCCACCGAGGCAGGTCTCGCCCCCAAATTGCTATTTCCATTCACATGCTCTACCTGACTCGGCGACTGTCTGGAGAGCGACGACGGCATCCGCGAGTCGCGGTTTTTACGGCCAGTTTTATTGCTCTTTTCCTCACAAAAATTCCTCGCTCCGCTTTTCACGCGAAGATATCGCGAGCACTTCTTCCGGTCTATTTTCTTTTTCGTCTTCCTTTTCTTCGCGTCTTTGAAGATCCGAGAGCGCGATGATTGTTATACGCTCACGAGAACTTCGGCTCATTGTTAATACGCGCTGCACCGCGGTTGAGCCTTGTTACACTTTGCGTCAGTTTTGGCTTTGTACCTCGTCGGGCTCTAAAGCGACGTTTTACGGTTCTACTTTGGGAAAAAAGATACATTGTATACGCAGTTTTATGGGTTTTCGGAAATCCCCGAGGTAGGGCCCCGCGAGACTCAATGCGGCGAAGGTTAAAGCATACTTCCAGTTTTCAACTCTCGCTATACACGCCCTGACATTAGTGTGTGGAGTATGGGAAAATTGACACATCTCTCGCTCTCGAAAAAACGATTTTTCAGACCGTTTTTGCCGATTAAATGAACTGTGTGTATCCGTTGACAAATGCGCGGGATTCTCGAAGCCAGAAGAAAGGTTGCACTTTTGCGAGCGACAGCGAGAAAATAAATGCGTTGTTTGACTTCGTACTGAACGAGTGACGCCCTCGAGTTAATCAACGTTGACACAGCCGTGTTTCTCGAGGTTTGCGGACCGTTTGAGGGATGACCATCCCATATAGGACACGGAAAACTCGTCTCCCGTATAATTACCCGAGCTCTACCTACTGCTGGACCAAATATTTCGTCAACCGCGCGCGTGCTAACTGCGAATCTGGAAGCCTCTTCACGTCTTCGTCTGCAATTACGAAGGGGCAACCCGAAAAGTGAGGGTTAAGTGTGCGGGCGAACGTTGACGTTGAATGCGGTGAGTTTAGAGCAGCCGCGTAATTGGGGCTTTCGGGTGGGCTGCGGAAGGCGTTTGCAGATTCACGGACTATCAGAGGATTTAATTAATGAGGACGCGCCGGTGTAGGCTACTTCTTAATTGTTTTTCCTCGGCTAAGCGCTCTCTCGATATGTCTATCAAGCTATTAGCTAAAGGGTTCATTGCTTCGGTAATCGGGAATCGCTTCTGTTTAAATGAAAGCAAAGCTCTTTGAAACGGCGAAGAGTGTGGATGCAGTAGGGGCTAATTTGGAATTTAAAAGTCTCAATTCGGTAGGCTGATGTTTCTAGTGATTGAATTAAGCAGTGGTATCCATTTTAAATTTAATGATTTCGTATGCGTTTAAAGTTAAACGCCAAAACGCAATGTGGTCTCCATTTATTATTTTTAAAAGAATCGCGAATAGAAATCAACAATATTATTGCTACACGTGTCCGCAGGCCAACGACAGAGCGTGTTTTGCTGTCTTAGTGAAAGAGTTTCCTCTAGTACATTGTCACAAAGCGCCGTGAATAGACAAGAAATAATGCGTTGTTGAACAAACAAAAGAAGCATCAATAAAGTTCTTAAGATTCGCATCTTCGCCGCACGGATTTCTGCACAAAAAATATCTTGAACTCATCTCCGCCCCTGATGTCCTTACAAAGACTAAAGAACAAAGCGACGAGCTGCTGATAGGAAAAAGGAGTGAGCTCTTCGGACGAACAATAGACGTGCCAATGGAAGCGCGAGAATAGGATAGGAAAGGGCTCTCTGCGGCAAAAGTGCGCCCACTGTCGATCGCCGTGGAAGGGGTTTAAAGGAGAAACTGATGGAGGAGAAGCAGAGAAGGATAGATACAGATTTTTGGCGGGAAAACGCCGACCAATCGCGTCCAAGGCCTTGACTCGGCCCTTCTAACGTATGGATTTTAAATATTTTTTTTTTTTTTCAGAATTTGACACGTGTCATCAGTGCTATTGTAGTTGGTAAAATAATCGAATCATGAATTTAAACCATTAATATATCATGTTTAATCAAATTTAGGTATTGCTATATACCGCATACGCATTTGCTAGACTTTCTGATAGAAGAAATATCTCATGATTCTATGAAAATGTATATTGTGGCAAGTTATTATCTGACAAGTAATTAATAGATTATTATTTCAGTAAAGCTTTTTATTTTTTTGATTTCCGATTTTGATACATATACATACGTTAAATAGTCAATAATGAAGGTAAAATTAGCTGGCGTTAACACAATGAATTTAGATTTCACAATACTATTCGTTTATATAAAATATAGTTTTTATACTATTTTCGCAGCTATAGCATGAGCATAGCCGAAGCAGCAGGCCAAACAAGGCAGTTTTAGTGTTGGTGGCACACAACTATTATCTAGACTCGGCGCGCATATTGTTATGAGGGAAATGGAAAAGTGTTCATGCGACATCTATCTTCACCTGCCAGAGACACGGAGAGTTTAAGCGGTGACGAAAGTGCTCGCAAAAAAGCAAGTCCAAAACTGCTTTGTTTTGGTATTAATCGCTCTAGCGGGTCCGCACGTATATATTAAAATTAAGTTTAATTTCTCATATTTTTAAGATACATTAACGACTCATTCATAAGAGTCGCATAGATTATTCTTTTATTGGTATATAAAAGTGAAATTTTCTTTTATTCATAAAGTATTTTCTTTGTGGTTCTAAATTCATACGTACAAGTTATATACGTTATGTCGTGCACTGCTTAAAGTCGTAAAATTATAACATATAAGTATAGCTATACATCTGCTTAAAGAACTGGCCAGTTGCTTCAAAACTGGACACGAGATGGCTTAAAACTACTGATCATTTCTACTATAGAGATATCTTATATGCATTTAAATAGTAAGAGTCGTATGGGTTCATCTTCTTAGCAGCAGTTTATTGAGTTGCAGTATTTAAATTCTACGCGAAACATGCAAGATGAGGCTGTAGCTATTTTCCAACTTTTCGCAAACATGAAAAGTATAACTTTCTCATCCGTGCAGAAAACAACGGTCTCTAAAACAACGATCATCTACCTATACTTGTCACTATTTGTCTACATACGCATTCAGGTCATCTCGAGGCAATTAAAGAACCACAGGGGAGGCTGGGCAGGATGAGAAAGAAGAGCCGACCAAAAACATTCCACGTGAGAATAAAGGAAAAACAGCTGAGGCGCGGATCCTGCCGCACAGTCCTTTCGCGGAAAAGTCCATCCTCGGGGCTCGGAAAGAAAGAGAGAGAGAGAGAGAGAGAGAGAGAGACGCATGCACATGCAGACGCACACAGACCAGAAGCGCCTACTGCTTTCCTTTTAAATCGTTCGTTAAATTTGTTTTCCAAGGGCTCCGTCTCGACAGATTTGCCTTTTCTGCCGGCGGCCGAGAAAACATGAAGAAGCCAAAAACCAAAAACCAAAAACCAAAAACCAAAAACCAAAAACCAGGAGAGGCAGTTGGTCAGCGATATTGTACAAACGGTGCCGCGTGCATAAGTATGCGTCGTCCACAGATAGAAGAACGCCGAGTCAGCAAGGGCTGCACTTGCCTGAAAGCGGCCTATGATGTCCATTTGTTTCCCTTTAAAGCGTAGGACGAGACTATAGGAGCGAGCGAGTTTCGCATTTTCTGCGCGCGGAGAACAAAGACAGCTAACGGGGAAATTCGAGATCCATAGCGCACGATGGGTTGGGGTCCGTGTATAACGTTAATTTGCCAGGGTACGTTACGGGTCCGAGTTGCGTAATTAGGCTCGCAGATTTTTTAATGGGCCTGGCGCTCGACGGGCTCTTTGTGATTCGCCGTCTCCCGTCCCTTCGCTCACCGATCTCGACGAAGTGGAGAGTTTCGCTTTCGGAATCAGGCTCGCTTTTGGCCGTTGCCGAAATGTAAATGCGACGCGCGCATGTGATGCTTCTTTTTTCGACTTTGCTGCTAGATATGGCACGTTTTTTGAGTTTGATTTTTTTATTCTTCGGTCCGGAGCTGATGTCTTTGGTATAATGGTTCTTATTGACAGGGTAGATAATATGCGAACAAATTTTAGAAAACGCAAATGTATATAGCCGTAAGTATAATGTTCTTCTTCAAAATTTTACTTGTGCAACACGTAACCATGTCAGATCCTACTCTAAAAAAACATGGTAATTATTATATATTCGTCCTCTCATTGGCTATTTTTGTTTTACCTCACAATATCTGCGTATGTTTAAATTTGTAGAAAAAAAAGTAAAAGATTGAGAAATTATGATAACAAATCTCGATCTTTTTAAATTAAGATTCGAAGCTTGGTTATGCCTCAAACATTTTTATTGTAGAAACACTGTTGCGAGCGAGGTTGCGAGTCTAAATTAAACTTAATTTTAATGGCCCGCTAGAGCGGTATATCAATCACCAAAACAAAGCATCAGTTTTGGGCTGGTCTTTCACGAGCGCTTTCGTCACCGCCTAATAAATTCTTCGTGCCTGTGGCAGGTGAAAATAGGTGGCGCACGGACATTTTTACATTTCCCTCATAACAATATGCGCGCCGAGTCTAGATAATAATAGTGGTGTGCCGCGAATGCTAAAACTGCTTTGTTTAGCCTGCTGCAGCTTCGTGCCACGAAGCACCAGTGTAGTGGTATTATAGTCGCTGAGGGGGGTCTAAGTGATATATTTTTTAAGTATGAGGTCGCCACGGTTACCAAACGTTGTTTTATATAATTTTAGGCGTAGAATCCGAATTGCATAGTTTCCGGGCATGGACATTGTTAATTTTTTGTTTATTTAACAACTTAATGAAAAATTGATGATTTTTGCATATTCTCATGAGTATATAATTATGTTATGTATTTTGAGGCGTAGACCTAGAATATGACGGTTTTCAGCCTAATAAATTATTAGATTGTTTATCATCGAACAATTCAATGTAAAAACGATGATTTAAGAGTGACATACCGCTATACATGTGCATTGTGCACTGATGCGGGCTCGCAGATAACCAACGAGAGAAATAGAAAAGCGCCTATGCATAACTTAGTCATAGATAAGTGCATGTTGTTCAAAATGTGCAAATTAAAACATCATAGGTCTGTGTATGAGTAAAATAGGATAAGACCGATTTATTTGAAGAAGGTTTTTGAAAAATATCTATATAGGTATTATGAATGTATTATATTATATTTGATAATATCTAATATAAATCAAACATGTTTTTAAATATACGTATACGTTCATAATATAAAGTGTACTTAATTGTAATTATGCGGTATATACGCGGGATAACAAGTACATTCCATAATTGATTTTAGGAAAATTTGACATAGTGTGTTTAAGAGCGCATATTACATTACGATATACAAATATTCACCCATTGCACACGCATCTGGTATATAGGCATAGATTCGCAGGACAATACACATTATAAAACTTAGGATTTCGAGCATTCTTTTCGTCTCGCTAATAACCCCAAAAATTAATTATGATAAATCTGAGCAGCTGGACAGCTATATACAAATGAACATTGTTCACGATGATCTCGAAGGAGCAGAGCGCTCACCCTGTAGTTAGAAAGCTGCTCCGACTCGCGCAAAGGAGCGTATCCGGCTAATTCCCGGCAATCAAGAAGATCATCTCTAGTTTCCAAATCACATAGCGAAAAAAATCGGTCAAATCCACCGAAAGCGCTGTTCCGCTGTATAAAAATTGATTTCCCGGAAAAAGACACAAGGCTCGCACCGGCAACAGCTGCGAATTCCTCAACGTACTGCGCCTATAGGTATAACATACGCCGTGGTGGTACGTACACAAGGTTCTCCGCGAGACAAAGCCGAGGAAGCTCTCATCGCGTCTCGAAAACAAGATACACCGAACAAGAAGAAAACGAAGAAGACGAGACGAAGAGGGAAGCCGCTCGCTGCTGGCTCTCTCGGTGGTGGTCGGCCGTGCACTTGCGCCTTGGGTGGGGAGGTTTAAATGCCGAGACGCGCGCGTTTAAATGTCCCGCGAGTCGGACCAATGCCGAGCCGGCGTTTCTGCCAACGGATAAAAGCTGGCGCGAAAGGAGCGAGAGAGAGAGAAAGGAGTTATTAGCCGACGAGGGAAGGATCCCGCGCGTCGTGGGGAGAAAGGGTTTTTGCGGGGGAAGGTCCAGCGGCCTCTCCTCCGCGCGCGCGCGCGAGAGAGAGACGACGTCGACGCGTAACCCACGACGTGCGGTCGCTTTGCTTCATTTTTTAACGGTCGTTTCTCGCCGAGGTGGGGGGCGACAACGCTTTGCCCCCGGCGAGTGGGCGAGTCGCGGCATTTTTTTCCCGCCGTTGCTTCTTCGTTTTTTTTTTCTTTCTCTTTCTCCGAGCTCTACTCTCTTCGTCGTCGCTACCTATATAGTATACTTTTGCGCGGGCTCGCTTTCGTGTTATGCTTAGCTTGCACGCGCTTCGACTTTGTTTCTGATCGTATCGCTATTTGGACGAAATTATATTACGTTTTTTTTTGCTGCCGAATGCTGAGAGCTGTAAAAAAAGGTGTTTTGGAATTTCGACGAGAGTCGCTTTATAACGTTTTATTTATAAGGCACTCGTGATACTCGATGCTGCCTGTGTTGGAAGAATTTTAATTGAGAGCGTCATTTCATTGAGAATATTATTTGGGTTTAGAATTAGGGGGAACGATAAAATATTTTAGCACTTGGAATTCTTGCTGAATTTCGTCAGCGATAAAATACTGGAGACCTGATTATTTTTTATGCGTAAAGCGATATCGTTTTATTAAACAGGCGAATCATGTGCATAATGCTAAATGAGATTAAGTGTGCAATACACATCGTTCGTATTTTGATAATTGCTTCATGCTGATGTGGAGGATTTCCGCTCTACAAATATTTGCACAATCCGCTGTCGCAGAGATAAGATGCAACTGCAGTGTCGCAGTTACAAGCCTTCGTTTCATCAGCCTCTGTATATAAACGAGTAACAAGTCAAAGCGTATCTTGACTTTTCGAGAAAGTCGGCACTTTGCGCCTTTAGTTCCAGCGTATCGTAAATATTTTGACCGCTCGAAACCGCATTACCTGCCGGAAAAATTCATCAGATGCAAATGCAACAATAATTCAGCGCTCTTCGAGCTTCAAGTGCAGAGCGCCTCTACATAAAAGCCGCCGACCCGAGCAAACAAAGCGAAAAACTCTCAAAGTCGAGACCGCCTCACGCAATAAATCGCCGCGCGCACTCGAAAAAGAAAGCCTATGCACGCGCGGACGAAAAACGCGCGTGAAAGGTATAGTCTCGCTCGCGCTAATTTTCACACGAGGCGGTGTCACCGACGCCAACCGCTGAAAAGGGCAAAAATTAGTCTGCATTCCCCGGTGCGATAGATATAACGGTAACAAAGAGAATGAGTCCAAGGGGGTGTCACCTCGCGCGCGCATAATAGCGTGCCGAATGAGAGACAGAGGCCGCGGCGGGCACAACAAGTTGCATTGTCGCATTGACGGACCAGCAGCGGGGGCGCTTAGGCGGCATCCTCTTCTCTTTTTCTCTGCAGCGGCGATGCGCTCGCGTGCGAAGAAACGACTGTGTGTGTGTAACTGCAGTGTAGGCGGACAGCCCGAGCTTTCTCTCATTCATCTAAAGAGCGCCCTGGAAAGTGAGGAAAGAATGAGAGTGTCAAGAGTGCGGGCTTATATAGGCAGATCGAGAAGAGTGTGTAAAGCTTGCGGGAAAAAAGCCGATGTATCTGACTGCTTGGACGACGAGGACGGGGAGGAGAAGTGCTTAGAGAGTTGAGAACGTGCTTGATTTTGCTTTTTTGTTCGGCGACTTGAAAAAATTACAATATTTGAGATTCGTTTTTTGTAAAAGTGAAAAAAATACACAAGAACTGGATCGGCTCGGTCATTCGTGGCGTTGTTTAGGTAAAGGGCTGGAAAATATCGCAGTCTTCGTTCAGGCCTCTGCGTTTACTTTTCAACCCGAACCGTCCACGATGATATTTGCACAATCTCGCCCAGAGAACAAAAGCTGCTCTCGAGAAAATAGCCAAAAATCAAGCGAGTGAAAAACACGCAAATCATCGTGTTTTCCAACACGCCTCATTGTCCCTTGCTCTCTCGAGAGGTTCGCGCAAAAGAGCGACGAGAAAAAAGGGAAAAGCGCGTAGGCAGGGCGGCTCGTGCATGCATTCATGAATGAACGAAAAAAGAGAAAGAAGAACGAGCGGGAAGCCGGGAATGACGGTTGCGCGAATGCTCGCACTCTCCCTATATATACACAATACACATGCACACGAGTATAGTAGGCGGCAGCGGCGGCGAAGGAAGAAGGGCCTCAACGGCGCTCCGTATATACGTGTATATATACACATGCGTAACAGGTACACGCCACCTACAGTCCTACCTGCGGAGTATATACAGGGCCCGAATCACGGGGCAGAGAATGGGCGCACGCCCGAACAAAGCCGAGCGGGAAAAAGGAGCGCCGATCAAAGGGAAGAAAGCAAAACACGCGCCCGCGCACTAGAGCTATATACGCGGAGCCACTGGAGAAGAACCTCAAGAAGGAAACAACAAACCCTTCCTTCCGCTCTTATAATACTTATAACCCCCACATAGGTACTCGCGACGTTCATGCACGCGATGACTATCGCGTGTGCGCTACTGCTCTTATTGCCTGACTTCCTGCGATTCGCCGCGGATTTGTTGGTCTAGCTGACCCTTTTCCTGCGGCGACTACTCGCGGGATGTGTCTTATCGTCGGGGCTTATCTCGGCGCGTCTTGCGAGCACGGAGTTATGAGCTTCGGTGCGCTGATTCGCGGAAGTTGGCGAGTGTACTCTTTCTGCAAAGGGATTGTTTTTCGAGATTTTTCCGTTGGAAGCTTGTTTAAACAGCTGCGTCTTGAAAACACTCGAAGCGCGAGGCGAGTAATCCTTGCGGAGATAAATCGCGCTTCGGTAATCCAAGACGTCTTTGTCAAGCTTCAAGACGAGCGATATAAAAAAAAAGAAGTGTCCGAACGAGTGGGCGTATCAAACTTCAAACCTAAAAAAAAAGCGGCGCGGAACAAAGCCCGAAGGAAAAACCAACAAAGCGCGAAGAAAACGAAGACAACGAAGACAACGACAACAAGCTCAACGAACTTCCACATAATACTTCAACGAATGAAAAGCGAACGTTACACATCCTCCACCCGCGCAGTCGAGCAAAGCGCGCGTGCCGCGGCGCGCATCCGTCGTAAAACGAACTGCTCTCGCGGTGCTGATGTGGAATATAATAGGCCGCGTCTCGTGTATACCTTCGAAGGAGAAGAATGGGGATAAAAAAAGGCGAAAAATTCGGCAATCTCTCGATGCAGCACCCGAAAGACCGCCTAGACCGTTAAGAGCCCAAGAAGATCCTTCGAGGCATTATCAACGCGTGCCCGGGATTCTTTGTGCATTGTACCTTGCACGCGCCGCGTACGTTACGCTACACATCTCCAGAGGCAGCGAGGAGACACAATGAGCTAAAGAGATACGCTTCCGTCGACCTTTTCCTGGAACGCGCCCACGCGCGCGCGCGCGCCCGCGCTTCTATATAACGGTCTCTCTGTTATAATACTCGAGGTACTTCGAGACATTTTTAAATGGCCGATGATCGCGCGCGACGCTTGGAATGCGATGCGGCACGCGATCCTCCTCAAGGGTCTTATCCTGTATACCATAATAGAGCGCATACCCTTGCTGTAACCGAAAGCGCAAACTCTCTGCGTCTTTGAGCAAGCCGCGCGCGCACGCGAATTCGCCGAATGAGACGCGTATGGGGAAATATAATGCCGGGGATGAAAGGTGTGGGAGGAAACGCGGAGCTTAGGCACACTTCGCCGGGAGGTGTGGGAGGATTAAGAGCTGGGGGGTGCGAGGGACGAAAAAAGTAGTGGAGCTCTCTCTCTTGGAGAGCGAGAGAGATGGAAAGTTACATTGAGAAAACCGGGCTTGGAGCCTCGAGGAATTTCATGAATGAACGCCGGGACTCGTGAATGAACCAGTGCGGCCGAGTGGAGGGAAAACGCTCTCGGCATAGCAACCGCCTTTCAAGAATCTCCTCGTCGTCGTGTGGCGATGGCGGTGGCGTTGGTGGTGGTGGTGGTGGTGGTGGTGTGTCAGTGTGCCAAAGGGAAAAACTCTCTCGGTGCTGGTGGGCCCCGGGGGCCGAGTTTTCACGAGCTGACCGGCGCAGTGTGTACTATTTTGAAAGAGAGATTCTGCGAAGGAGAGATCGGGAGAAAAAGCAGAAAGGAAGAAAGACCGAGCGCAGCCTGTGCTGAGAGTGCGGAGCGGATATATGGGAAGATGCTGGATGGAAATTTTTCGTCAAGTGCACCAGATCTTTAACTAATGGTTGGCTTTTCGAAGTATGCAGGACAAGAGTATTTGGCGCTATTTGGCCTATTTAGGATGTGTATATGCATCGTTGGGGCGAGAGTAATAGGAGTGACGGGGGCTACTGTTGTCGCACAGTCTGGGAAGTCTCTCTTTTTTTCCTGTCTATACGCTTTCATTTATATCAATTTGACGTCTTCCTGTGCGCGAAAGTTCTCGACCTTTCCTTTGTCGCTGCAGGCCAGAAGTCGGATATTTTGAATACGCAGACGAACGCTAAACGGCTTTGTACTTGCGTGAATGATATTTTGTTGCTGAGATTTGAATGTTAGGGTTTGCTACGCTTTTTTGCATCAGTAGTTATAGCATGATAGCGGCCCTATAGAAGGCCCTATTTCAAGGCAGTTTTGGCATATAGATGAGGGGAAACAAGAAAGTGCTTGAGCGTCACCTATCGTCGCTAGCCAGAGGCTATAGAGAGCCGGAAAGTCGAAGCGGTGAGGACGAGAGTCCAGTCCATAACTGTTTTGTTTTACGCTTACTCAGATGACGACTATAGATATCATGCTGAAGAAATGCATAATATGATACTGCAAACATTTGCATAGATTTACAACCAAAATCCTGTATTTTCAATACCGCGCGAAGAAAACAATCAATTACATTTTCCCAATTATTGTCAAGTTAGCACGCACGGGGTTCCGCAGCGGCGGTATTGATCCCTTAACGATATAATATAGGCCCTGCAGTGGGATATACACATACACACATCGCGCATGAATCCACAGAGAGAGAGAGACAGCAGCAAAGTTGTATGGGAAATAGAGAGCCGCTTATAGTCAGTTAGTGGCCGCGCGATGAATTCCAAGCTCTCTCGGGGCGCCTTGTAGTACTTCAGCCAGTCGGAAGAAAGAGCGCGCATATTACACACAGAGGAAAAGAGAGAGAGAGAGATGGGAAAGCCCAGTGTGCGAGGGTGAGATTCCCGCCAACTTTTTCCTTCATTTCTCTTAACGGCAGCTCTCGGGGGCTTTTTCTTCTTTTTTACCTTTTTATATTATACCTATACGCGCCAAAGAAGTCTTGAGCTGATCGGCGGTCTCGGCAGTTTTCCGGAAAAGACGGTTAAGCCATCACGTGGGAAACGAGCGCGATCGCGATCCCGCACTCGATGTGTACACACACACACACACACAGAAGCGGACCTTTTTGTGCATCGATTAGCGGCCCGAGTCGTTTTGATGCGCGCATACCGGAATTCAGGAAGTGTCCCCACGGCATCTCTCGACTGTGTGTCCGGAATGTGACAAATTTTTGCAATCCGAGATCTTTTGGATTATTGTATTGTATGTGGATCGAGTTTTCACGGTGTAATCGGAAGTTTCTGTTTGTCATATAGTATGTATATATCGCAAGAGTGAGTGAACAAAAAGCGCGTTTACGCGTAATAACAATAAATAACTTTTTGTAAAAACAATATTTTTGCGTGCTTTATTTTTAAATTTCTAAAAGCACCAGAATGTTGAAGAATATACTTTCCACGTTCCTTCTGTACCTCTGTATACCTATCTGTTATCATTATTATTTTTATAAAAACAAATCGCACAATGATTCAATAGATTAAAAATTAAATACTAAATAATTGCTTAGCCAATCATTGAGAACTTTACGACATCCAGTCGAATTACTATAATAAATGTGTCGTATGGATACAATATAAGCTAATCTCATCCAATAAATTTTTATCAGGCACGTTCTGCATTAAATTTGCAATGATATAGCTTTCCGAGTACAAAGTAACTCCGAAAAAAAAACTCTTTAAATTTTATTGTTAAGATACATATAGCGTTCTACAATAATAAGGGCTGCGTTAAAAATCCGTTACAACAAGAAGTCGATTAAATTGAGAAAGGACCGAAGCAAAAGTCCGTTGAAGAATTCGCACGCTGTACATAACATATAAAAGAAAGAAGAGCTCGCGCGGGCGCGCGGGAGCAAAAAGCGCCGAAAAAGGAGATCAACGAGCATCCCAACGTACACTCAGGAATGTCTGCGGAGATCTCATTATCCATCGCAACCGCAAAAGGCAGCGGCGGCGGCGTCGTCGCATCCCGAGAAAAGTCCGCGAAGAGTGAGCCGATTAAGTCGATTCTCTGTGTGTATACACAAGGCGGCTTTTCGCATGCTGCTACGCGCGAGCCCGCTCTCATTTTCTCCTCCCTCTATACTACTTATATTCGCCGTCGTATATACGGGCTAAACGAGAGCCATCAATGTCGCGATGCTGCTTTGTGAAAGCGCGGATACGTCGGCGACGAAAGGTCGCGAGAGTACAATGAGGCGGATGTAGGTTTTCCGATCGCGGAGCTCGCGCGCGCCAACGATCAGAATAGAGATGTGCTCTCTCGAGGGAAAGGGGTGTGGACTGACTGAGAAAGCGAGTGGGAAGAGAGAGCAACCCTTTTCAGTGGGCGCCTTCTGTTTGCGCGTTGCTATTATTGCGATCGCGCGCGTGTAAGTGGTCGGATTGCCTCGGAAGACGCGTTTGTCTGTTATTTCTTCCTGGGATTTTGATCGGTTATGCTGAGATGCTTTTTGGATCGATGCGCTTGTTTTGATTGATTTGTTTGCTTTATTATTGCGTGGAAAAATGTATAGGTAAGTACTTACTGTTGTAAAAGTAAAGAGCTAAAAATTGTAAAACCTGTTTGCTATTTCAGCACACCTTTCACTTCCTCAACTAACAAATAGAAATTCAAAAGCCACGCACACTTCTAGCCAGCTCGAAGATCCGGTAATCTCCGCAATAACGAACTCTGCGGTTAAGTCCAGATTGGCCGTTTTGTAGCGAATCAATAGTCGATAATCTCCCTTGGAATCACGCACGTCCCTCCACACCTTATACATGCCCATCAGCAGTTGAAAACACCGGACGTCCAGTGTCCAGCGCTCGCGCCGCACAAAGCCAAATCACACTCGGGACAGATGTAAGCTATCCCGAGTCACTCGATTCATCGCCACCTAGTACTTCCTCATCACCTCCAACATAAAGAGCGAACCAAGGAGCTATAGAGGAACAGTAGCAGCTTTCTTGGCCATATACTACGACGCGCGCGTGCGCGATCTTCAAAAGCGCGTGCCGCGTGTAGAAAAGAAGGGTTATACGGCTCTTATAAGTACTCCCCCAAGGAAAAGACGTCCGTGTATAGAGGAAGTGGTCAATCGCGCTGAACGAGCAGAAGGAATGAATATTTCTGTTGGAAAAGTCGCTCGACCACCTACCACGTCCTCGTACCTGCATACTATAGCACACGGTTTCCGAGTGCATGCGAACTCGAGAGCGACACAATGCGCGAGCCGGCCCAGAGCGCATTAGGGAAATTGAGAAATTTCAAAGACTCGCCTCTGAAGGCCTATAATAGCAGGGCTACGGAGGAATATATAGGGTTGCGGTCGTCGCTCCACCCGCTCTCTCAAAGGACCTGCTGATCTTTCGGCTGCGATGATTTTCCGGGGCGCGATGAAGCGAGAAAAGAGTATATGCGGAAGCGTGCATAATTAATTCCCGTCAATGCGCTGCAGCGTGAAACTGCCAGGTATTCTCGAAGGCGCGAGCCAACGTGCAAACGAGGGACGAGTTACTCCCGGAGGTCTCTTTTTTTTCATAAATGCGCCCAAAGACGTGTGCCCGATTCGTGGAAACTCGTTAGCAAAAGGGGCAATTTGCCGGATACACGCGATCATGGAAGCTATACATACCGACGAATCGGAGAAGAAGCGACGCGCGGGCAGGTGAGAATGTGCGAGACGTTGAGGGAAAAGGGCTTATGGGAATAATATGCCGTAGTGAGTGTGGAAACGCGGAAGAGAGAAGTTATTGGCCGCTGCGAAATTCCGATCTAGGGTTACGCGGGACCGGTAATGGATTGTGGATATAATGCGCTTTTTTCTCGCCGTTTTTCTTCTCGGTGTCGCCGGCGCACCCCTTTTCGACGTCGTCGATATAACGTATTTTTTAAGAGTAATTTTCTGCTTTAGCTGGAAAATGGGTTTAAAGATGCGGAGAAGGGGGTCGCGCGGGAAGGGTTGGGTTTAAGCTGAAAGGGATGACTCAATTTTTAGAACTTGATAAAAAACGCTCAGTCGTGAGGAACGAATGAACGGCTTGATGACGTTTTTATTTCAGAAAATCGATCCCCTTTGTTGATCAAAGCAGCTCATTTATATTCATTACGGAACGCGTGATTGCAGCTTCAGAAAAATCTAAACGACTGCGGACCACCTAAGAGCACCACAGTTGACCTACATAATTTGTCTCCACTTGTTGCAAGACGACAACAAGTAAATTAACGATGTCAAGTTCAATCAGCCGCGTCAATCGCACTTCAAATGAAATCCATCAATTAACGCAAGCACAAAACCCTCCCACAAGTAGCACACATTCTCTCGTCGATTCGCCCTAAGAATTTCTCCGAATCTTCACTTTCGAAAGCGACAAAAGTCCTCGTGCCGATCTTATGCACCGGACCACCGCTCGCGATTTATCACCCGGAGGGAAGAAAGGCGAAAAGTGAAGTGCAAGTGTCTACCTATGCGCTTGCTTTTCGAGAGGCCGAAAAAAGGGCGAATCCGCAGCTCGTTAGGACATCCATTGGCCGAGGAAATCGTAACTAACCGGCCTCCTTTTGCGGGCATTTGCGCCGCTCTCACTCTCGCGCACGGCGCAATGGGTAGCCTCTCTTTCTTGGCCACCGGACACGGCCGGGCAATAAGTGACCGAGACCGATGTGGGCCCAAACGACCTTGCGCATCCCGAGAAAAAAGCAGCTACGGATACCGAGAGAAAGAGAGCCTCGGAACGAATCGCGACAAGGATCGCGTAAGGATTTTAGCCAGGGAAAAAATTCCTATCTTCTAGAGTGTCTGTGTATGTGTGTAAGAAAGGCCAAGAAGATGCTACTTTCCCGCCCGTGTCCACCCACCCTTGCGGATCGGTCCTGTTTTTTTTCTACTTTCTTTCTATTGTACTCGCCATTCATGGACACTATAGGCGGCTCTTAAAAGTCAATTTGCACCGAGGCTCGATAACGGTCACCTAAAGCTGAATGCCAAGTGCGAGGTGGTCCAACGCGCGGCCTGTGTCATTGAAGTTTTGGAAATTTTTTGTCCCTTCACGGAAAGTCTTCAGAAGCATAGAGAATGGCATATTCAGTCTCGCATTACGTCTATTAACGACATTGCGCTCATCATTGCGGCAGACCGAGAGGTGCGCTCCTATACCCCACGCGGTTTTTCCGTTCCGGGGATTTTTTTTTTGAGTCGTAGAGAGAAACGCGCCACCAGTACTGCACCTTATTGTCATCGGATGATTTATACAGACTGGATTTTTTTTCTAGACATGGGTTTGCGCCGTTGTTTCGGCCGGGGGTTTAGCGCGAGCTTAGATGAAAAAAAAAGTGAGAACTGCGGAACCGAGTTACGGTTGGTTTGCGGTGCCGATGCCGGTATAGGGCTCTCTGTTCGGTCGCTATAGGTGTTTCTCCGCCTAATTGGGAAATAAACGCATAAAACCGAGAAGAGGAGCTAAAAACTTAAAGGACTTGTCTCTTCGGATCCTGGAATGATCGTAAAAGTCTTTGAAAAGTTTGTTCCTATTGTGCGTTGCGAGGAAGTGCTGCTGACTCGTTTGAACTTAAAATTTTGGTTCGGTAGTACTGGAAATTTATAAAATACAAGGTACATGTTTAAATTTTAGCCATCATAAAATCGAATGCTATTTTTTGTAGCGAAGCTCTGTTACTGAGGATCCTGCAAATATTAAAATTTTCTATCGAAGTAACGTCTAAATTATCATTTTTAGCTTGTACTATATTGAATTTTTTAATATAATAATACTTTCTGCATTAGACTTTTTTCAATAACTGAAGCTATTCAATAAGTTAATTAAGTTGATAGCACAATATTATAACAAACTTTACGCCTTGACATCAAAAGAATTGTAAATAGAGCAATAATTAGACTTATTTTCAGGCTTTCAACGTATTTATAGTATGAGTGTCCGAAGCAGCAGACCGAACAAGGCAGTTTTAGCATTGGTGACACGCCACTATATCTAAACTCGGAGTGCATGTTGTCACGAGAGAAATGAAAAAGTGCCTATGCGCCACCTATTTTCACCTGCCACAGAGACAGAGGATATAGTTGGTAATGAAAGTACTCGTGAAAGGGCCAGTCCAAAACAACGGTCCGCACGTTAATTTGGACTCGCAATAACAGTGTTCTTAATACAATCAAAATGTTTGGTGAATAATTAAGGCTCAAAATTTGATTTAAAAAAATGTCGAGATACCTGCTAAAATCTAACGAAATACACCCCATGTCATCATATTATTTTCTCAATTTTTACTTTTTAAGGTTAAGAATTTAAACATTGCAGATATTGCGCGGTAAAACGAACAATATGAATCAAAGGACGAATAGAATGATTATACCATGCATTATTTACAGCAGGATTTTTTTACGGAACGACTATTTTCACACTTGAAAACCTATATCTTCAAAATAGTTGTTCAACTTAAACACTCGCTACAGTCAAAATATCCAAGAAAGTCGGACAGCTGTGAAATAATTTCACGAATGCGTTATCTTACACCTCAATTTAACCAACCTAAGTAAAACATACATATAACTCACGTTTCATCCTCACCGAAGGAAAGAAAAACCATTCCGAAAAGAGGAAAATCCAAAATACACGACCGAAAAAAATCCCCATCGATAAATCTCGTTCGGTTGGGTCAAGGGCTTGCCCCCTACAACTCCGGGGATCTGGAGATGCTGCACTGATCGTCGCACGGTAATCAGCGATATCTCGAGCGCAGCTCCCCGCAGTCGACCTAAATGCAAAGACAAAGACGAAGCACAAGGGGACACGCGCGCTCTCCCTTCAGGGGGTGTACTCTCTTGCGTCTCTTCGAATGTCTACCTGTTAACCTCTCTCCGATGGAGGTCCGACAAATCTCCGGGCCTTGCGACACTCACACGTCGCTTTTCTCCAGGAATCTCGGCACTTCCCGATCTGTCTCTCTCTCTCTCTCTCTCTCTCTCTCTCTCTCTCTCTCTCTCTCTCTCTCCCTGTCTCGGGGGCTGGATTTGAGATATATTCCGTGAGCCAACGGTCTTTCGCTGATGTGTTTTGTAAACGGCATTGAGACTTATGGGAAAGCACGGAGCTCGGGAGCATTGTCCTTGCGCCTTTCTGTGCGCGAAATAGGCGCTTTGTAGACGAGGATGTGTGGACGAGTCGTCGCCGCCGCCGGCGCCTTTTTTCATCGAGGGTGGAAATTCCGGAGACGACACTTTGCGCGCGACTCTCTCGGCGGCTGTGCCACTGAATTCCAGTCTTGAACCGACTTATTATGTGTTTTGCGGCTCGTTCCTCTTTTTTCCCTAGGCGAGTCTCTGTACGCGACACTTCCGAGAAGTTGGGGTGACAATCGTGCCAAGGAATGTAGTAGTAGGCTATTGTCGCGTTTGCGTTTGCATTTTAAGAGGTGATTGTGACGAGTGCCGATCAGAATATGAGTTACAAGATCGATTTTGAACGTACATTGGCAATCAGCGACTGATCTCATCGGTGCAGAAAAATTTAAAGCAGGGTGTAAACGTGTAACGCTTCCGATTTTAATACACAACATTGCTCATTGATTAATACAACAAATTATGAGAAAAATTTCGAAATTTAACTTGAGAAGTGAATCTCGACGTGTGGGAAACGGTACGTTATTTGAACTTTATTACTTTTTTCCCCGCGAAAAAACTACGAAGATATTATGTCCACTAAAGAACCGTATTTTAAACGCCCAATAATTGAGACATCTTGAACTTTCTTCGGAACCCGCGCGTAGCTACACTTTCATTCATCAAAAAGCAATATTTTAAAACCGACAATAGCGCAGGTAGTTCCGAGCAGCGGTCAATGACAATATTTGGAAGCCGGCGCATTAAATCAATCCGTCGGATTAAATATTACACTATTCTGAGGGGGGAAAATTCCTTTCCATTAATAGACAAAAATCTTTGCACAACAAAGTGCTTCCCTCGAGGAGTGCCGAATCTCGCCCCCTCGAGACGAAGCACAGGTCGCCGCTTTCTCCTCGCGGAGAGTAGAGCCCTGTCGCCGGTCCTTTTTCCTTCCAACTCATGTGCATGACATTTCCGAGAAGCGAACGCCGACGCGAAAGTGACACGAGGTACGACAAAAAATCTGTAACAGCGGGAAGTGTACGCGTTGAGACGTGGTTCTTTAATGGGTTTCTTATGTGCCGAGCGTGTACTCCTGCATACGCGTAAGCTTGCGTGGGAGGAACGCGATCTTCTTGCAGTATACGTAGCTTTATTTGAAGGGAGGTGAATTTGGGGCTTTGTTAAGGGCGCTTTGAAGTCTTTCACTTCGATGAAGTGCGACGCAAGGCTCTCTCTCTCTCTCTCTCTCTCTCTATCGAATTGTGAAGCGAGATGAACTCGACGAAGTATACGGACGAGAGTGAAATATTTATTTGGGTATGAGGCTTTTTCGTATACTTCTATACCACGGAGAAAGAAGCGCAAAGTATGCTATTGAAGTTCACTCACCCATTGA
Source organism: Pteromalus puparum (assembly GCA_012977825.3). Classification (NCBI taxonomy): domain Eukaryota; kingdom Metazoa; phylum Arthropoda; class Insecta; order Hymenoptera; family Pteromalidae; genus Pteromalus; species Pteromalus puparum. The sequence continues at coordinate 15,104,197 of CM053168.1, read as the reverse complement.
AGCTCCTCTCGTTTTTCCAGCGTTGCATGTCTTCGGATCTCTCTGGAAAATAAAGAAAAGTGACGTGATGAAGACGTGAGAATAAATTCGTTTGAAGTTGAATACGAATACAAACAAAGTAATTGCAGTGCGTCAGCAATGTAACATCTTTTATATGCAAATATTACTAAACTGTAACGGTTTTATTTAGAAACATTTAAAAGAATACCACAGGAGAATTGAGGGATAATCTCGCAAGAACGGCGCTAAGTGTAATGTCCAACTGCAAAATGCCGTGCGTTCGAGTCTATTAAGTAATTAAATCTTGCCTCAACCGCAATCTGAATTCTATTCATCGGCATCTCTGAGCATATGTGGTTTCAAGTAGCTGCACAACTGTTCGGTTGACGCATATGTTAAAATTGTATAGCACCTGAACGTGTCGTTCGTGCGATTTTACTGCCAACTGTAGTAAGCGCGAATAATACTCTGTAATTGTAGCTCTATTCTTTTCTAATTTGCGTTACATTTTTTTATTAAATTTGAAAAAAAAAACTCGACAATAATGCTTAACCCGTAAATTTTCTATAATATAGTACACATGTACGAAATAATATTACACGAAGAGAGAGCACCGACCAAATTTTCTATACCAATAACGCTCCAGAGTTAAGCGCATAAATCATCGCGATAGACACGCGAACGCACAATAATCAAGACACGCGATAAGCGCCGCCCAAAAAGTACTCGAGCCCAACGTTCAATCATCGGCCCCTCAGGCGTTTACATCGAAACCTCGCAATATAATAAATTCAAGCCATATACATACACGCAGAGGAGACGACGTCGACGCGACACGCGCTCAATGAGCCGTGCATACTTAATCGCGCGCACAACACGGCCGACATACCCTCACGCTGCAGCCGCAGAGAGAAGAAACGCTCGATTACGGAATTCCATTACATCCTGCACCGATGAGCATCCGCTAATACTCGCATCACGCTCGGCCCTCTTCCCCGCTTGCTCGCGCTGGAATTAAATATAATCACTGCAGACGGCAGCAGGCACGTGCGCGATCTCGTGCGCGCAAGCCGCCGCGGAGAAAGAAGAGCCATGAATCACGACGAGTATCGGCCGAGCAGCTGTTGTTGTGCACTATCTTCGTCTAGCTCTATACGCGCGTTATAACATATAACGCTGCGCGCATATTATAAGCACGACTGAAAGATCGGGGTGGGCCCAACCCCTGCGAAGAGAGCCCAGGATCCTAGCATGTAGTCGGTTCTATTCTCTCTCTTTCTCTGATATCTCCCGAGGGGTGTGCGCACGTGACGTTACGCCAACTCGTCCCTATACGATTCGTTTCTCTCTCTCTCTCCGCAGCTATAGCGGTAGTGAGTGGAACCCCTATGTATGCGACGGATTTTCGCCACGAAAATATGTGCGCGTGTGTTATATGCGGGCACGAGCCAGCGATATCGCGCTTCGCTACGTCCGCAGGACTTTGTGCGGGGGATTTGCGACGCCTGAAGGGGTTCGATCGATCCCGCAGCGGATATTCAACGGATTTCTTATTTTCAGGGAATTTAGATGTTTGGATAGTGCGTCGATTTTCGATTTTCTTCGTGTGGCTCGTGCGAGAGCGAGATTTTTTTTTTTAAGGGGGCGAGCATTGCTGGATTTGGCTTATGAGGAGATCTATAGTTTTGGAAAAAATACTTTGTGTGTTGTTTGGATAAGAAAAGATTCGTTGGCTATTATGCAATGCTAAATCTCTAGGATCTAGTTGATTCGTCAATCAGGTGGATTATTCAAAGCTTTTATACTCGCAGCCAAATGAAAAAATTGTTGTTATCAAAAGACTGATAGAACCAAACTGCAATACGTTCTCGTGGCTTCTTCCTCTACCAAGAAATGCAAATGAATTATGTGTTGACAGGCGCGTTTCATTCCGATGATTGATGGTAATGGAAAACCTCACTGGACCGCGAGTACACATGCAAAACGTTGTCAAACTTGTTACGCAACCGAAGCGCAAGTCATCGTAACAACTATAAACTTTGCGAGCGGAGACCTCTTATACAACGTAATTTTTTTCCCCGTTCCAACGTACGCTTAGTGCAGCTCATTAAAAATGTCACTTCCTATGCCGAAAGGAAAAAAAGATTGTGTTTCCCGTGCGCGACGCAACTCTAACGAGCTTCCGCAGCCTCCAAGCAGCGGAAGCCCATGTCGGCGGTGCTTATTTGCCTAATCGAAAGTCAACGCGAGAATTTGCATCGCGTTCCAACGGGCAGACCCTTCGACTCGAGCCGCCGGCGAGAAAATAACAGACGTATACGGGGCTGTGGCAAAAGAACGCGCAGTTCGAGACGGGAGAGCTTTCGTGCGGTCGCGTTGGTCCTCGTGCTGCATATGCCCGACACGTGAGAGAGATGCGACGAGTATAGGCTTGCTCGGGCCGTAAATCTCGAGGCACTCGAGCGAGAGCGAGAAAAAAAGGAGAGACGAGCAAGAAGACACTCTTCTTCTCTCTTTCTCTCATTGTGGGGTGTCTGTTGCCGCTGCTGCTTTGCTGATGCTTCGGCTGAGTCAAGCAATCAGCCGTCGTGACTCGTCGTCGTAAGGGCCTCCTAATGATTTGGCGTTCTGCACACGTAGACACTTGAGAGATACTTTAGGGACCGCACTTTACCACGGTTATAATATTGTGTGCTGAATGAGAAATCGAGTTTCGTGCGGATAGATCGGGCTAATTAGATTCCAACAGGTTCGCTGCTGCGATTTATTGGCATAGCTGAGATTTTCTTTGAAAAGGGAAGTTCATTAGAAGAAGTTGTAGCGCTGATGTATTCAAATGTTGGTCCCATACTTTGGTATGCAGAAGGATTAGAAGTATCGATGTCTGTGCATAAAGATGCCGCACAGTGAGAGCGAAACCTGTATTGAATTTTTTCAAAGGCTAACGAACTATAGTGATTATGTACCCCATTAATGTAAATAAACTTCGAGCATTGTCCGAAAATCAATCATACAAATTTATGATAATCGTTTGCTAATTCCACGACATTGTAGCGATTTTTTATAGTGTTCTCACGGGTATCGATACAGGGACGTATATAGTTAACTTAACTAATACTGTAATGTTTAAACATACGATATCGCGAATTATGATCATGCTACATCAGATGATGTTTTGAATTGGAATCAAGTGTTTTTCTTTGTAAAAAAAGTCGTGAGAACAGAAGATCCAGAAGACGATCTCCTGCAGATCATACCGAAAAAAAAATAGTAGAACAGTATATTTGAAAATTCTTACGAAAAAAATAAAGAAAACGATCCGAGGGTGCATTGGCCTGAGTTTCTGGCGGCGAAAGGGAAAAGATGTTTACATATTTCCCACAACGAGCTTAGTATACATACACACATTCCTCCAAACTGGAGAAATTCGGCGTCTCGGAGCGGCACATATGTGATTACTAGCATATGGTATAAATAAGCAGACTATTTTTGGAGGGTTTGCTTGACAAAACACGTTGTCACTCTGTCGTCGGTTTTCAATTAATAAACGTTGACATACTATTTGAGAACAAAGAATTTGAAAAAAAAAATGTTTTTAATGTCCAAGGCTATAAACATTTGCATTAACTTATTCAACGTTCATGCAACGTCGATGTCGGCGGTTAAGAGCTAAAAAAACTTTTGTTGTGCTGTACTTGTAGTGAATGTATATAAATAATAGAAACAAAAATATAATATAATCTATGATAAATCTATAATAAAATCTATAATAAAAAAATATATAATCTAAATGAGCGCTGTTCTATATCGTGTTTAGGGTCGTATTTTTATCACAAATTAATAGATTAAATCATCAAAGTTTATGTATTGTATATAGTTATCTATTACTCTACAAAAAGACTTTGCGCAGCGGCTGTTTTCCGAAGCTCTTTAAGAAAAATGTTCCCGCCTTTTGCTCCAGTCGAGCTCGGAGGATCTTTAAGATCGCAGTGATGCTCGACCGGTGAATGGACCGAAGAAAATCTCTTGCGTCGGTTCGTTCAAGATGCCTCTACTCGCATCCACCCTCGTACTTTTCTTATGGTTTACCGATTGAGAGACTAACGATCCGGATCGGAAAAAGAAACAATCGCCGATAAAGTTGTCAACGTCCGTTTCTAGCAGGATTTTGCTATCGTTGATAGTCGTCCGTTAAGGTGGTTCTATCGGTAAAATCAAAGTTGAATATCAGGATTTTTTCGCATGCTATAGCCTGTGTTCGGGAATAAACTGTCGGTTAGCATACAATTATCATCGACAACAGCTAACCTTTAAGCACAGATAATTAGTTAACTGCTAACCGACAGTTCCGAGGACAGTGTTCATTCCCGAACACAGGCATACTGATATAAGTAACGGCATGATTTAAAAGGGCGGGACGAAAACCATTATATTTTTATCAACTATTGTTTAACACAAATCCAGCTACTTAAAATAAAATGCGACAATCTGTTGATTTTTATACCTTTAATCCGATTTTAATTTTGAAAGGATCATCTTCTTTGTTCAACTTTTAAGGGTTGACCATATCTAAAAACGCGGTATTTTGATTAGGTACATAGTTTTCTAAATAAAACTTACAATAAAAAAAACAAAAGCAGGCCAATGCTAAGTTCAATGAATCATTATATAAAAATTAGAGCTCGAATCAACTTTTAGTTGTTTTGCTTCCTTCCTAAGGAAGCCTTGTAATAGTAATTTTTGGAGTTTGTGTAAAAACACGTGGGAAGTGTGTTTTGATGAATTTTTAGTCGAAAAATGGTGTTTTTAGAAAATGTCCGTACGGATGTATGTGTGTGTGTGTGTGTGTGTGTGCGTATGTATACGCCTGTTTCTCAGCTTCTACTTGGTGGATTTTAACCCACATAGTCTCATTTTCTTTGTTTTTGCTAGAAGATAGTGGGACGAAAGTCCGTTTTTACAATTTATATACGCGTTTTTTTTATAGTGATTTTTTAGTTTTGAGATTTCAGTTTTTGCCAACAAAGTTATCGGAAAAGTTAATAAAAGTAAATTGATTAATATGTACCTGAAAGAGAATAAAATTGCCTATGTTTTTACCGTGAAAAATTTATATTATCGTTCGTCGTTCTTTTATTATACACCATATACAGTGCAATTTTTTAAAAATCGTTATGACTCAAAGACTAAATAGCGAATCATCTATAAAAAATATATGATTATTGAAGGGTAATTAGAACTATATACCACTTAAATTTTTAAGTCATTTCATGGGTCAGATCCTGAGAAAACATCAAAAACTGAAATAATCGTTTTTCTACGTGACGCGATAACTGGACAAAAAGGCAATAATCAAGTTCAAATTTGGGATTAGTTAGCATTATATAGCACAAAGATCCCTTTCTTTGGGATTTTTAAAAAACCAGTTAGTTTCAAAGATATTGAGCTTCAAACTTCTGTTTTCACCCCTGTATACTATGAGTCGTTTTTTCTACGTGATGCGATAACTGGAGTAAAAAGGCAATAATCAATTTATAATTTTTGATTTAGTTAGCATTATATAGCACTTTTATCTCTTTTCTTGGGTTGTTTATGAATACCAGTTTAGTTTTAAGATATTAAGCTTCAAAATTTTGTTTTCTTACCCTGTATACTCTATATAACGAGAAAACTGTATCGCTTCGATCTCAGTTTCCATTAATGGATTTTAATCTATACTTAGACTCGTTTTTTGCTGTTTTTGTTTTATTAATTCGTTAAAAATAAAATTTTCAGTTACGCATGTCCGTATATTCATGGCGATTTTTCGATCACTGGTGATTTTAGATACGTTCCGCGAACTATATCCTTATCATTATATCTCGGAAACTAAATTTAGAACTTTTCGTTAAAACATTATGATTATCGAATGTTATTCTATAGACTTACTTTAATTTTAAGTAGTCTACGGCAATTAAAAATTTTGAAATTTTTCAAAATTTTTGAAAATATGCTATGCGTCAAAGAGTTATGAAACCAAATGGTTTCAAAGATATTAAGCTTCAAAATTTCGTTTTCTCACCCTGTATATTGTATACTCTATATAACTGAAAACTGCATCTCTTAGATCTTAGCTTCTATTTTATGGATTTTAATCTATACCTTGGCTGGTTTTTTTCTGTTTTTTGTTTTATTAAATCGTTAAAAACAATATTTTCAGTTACGCATTGTTTATGTAATATAATTATTTCGAAATAATTTTATCCATCAAACGAAAAAGCATAAAAACTTTATAGAATTATATATGAAGTAAAAACAATTTAGATATTAAAGCGATACGTAAGGTTGAAGGAAGCTACGTGCCAAAGAATTGGCAGCGGTTTTTTTTGCATTTGGAATACGACATGTCCCGTGGGGGCGTTGCGAAGCTTTACTTTACATCTAGCGATTGAGCTTGTGACACGCTTTGCTACGTAAAATATCGTACGCACCACAGCCGGGAATAGAGAATGCGATCTGGGACATATCTTTATTTTATTGGCCTATTATAACTTAGGAACGTAACCGAGAGTTCTTAAAATAAAAATTATATTGTCTCTATTTTCACTTTTTGAAATTAGGAATTTAGAGCCAATCAGAGGACAAATAGAACATTATACCATGCCATTTTTAGAGTGCGAAAAATTCAACTTTCTAATAATAAATAAAACACAGGAAATAATTTAATGATCTTGCAAAAGTTTGTTCGAGAAGATAATTTTCACGTAACCGTTGCAAATGCTACAAATTGAAGAGAAGTATATTATAGGTACTACTAATCTAACTGTAAAACCTCGCACTACACAGATTTAAAAGAAGTTTCCGCTATGATAATCTGCTGCGTATAGTGGTAGACTTTACATTGTGAGGTGGCTAAACCGTTAGGAAGTGACCTGTTATATTGTAAGGATAGGAAATACTTAGAATATCCTATGCATATAAATTGAATAGTGTACAGTCACGTCAACCAAGCAAATCCGTCAGTCAAGGAAAAATCCGTTAAGACCTTCGTTTAAGGGACCGACTGCACTGCGCTTCATAGCGCGTATTTCAAGTCAGCCTTTGCGGATTGAATGTTGTTATTTATCACGGTATAGAGCATATCGTATTAAAAAAAATGCTACGTTGGATAATATCTTTTGCCCATAATATTTTAATACAAAGATACTTCAAATAAAGAAAAAGTTTATGGTTTTAATTGTCGGTGTATAGGTATTCTATTCGAATTTTACAAAATTCAAATATAATATACAAAACTTATCAGTTCTTTTTTTAAAAAAAAAGCTTGGTTCAATGAATTGTTAACGTTTATGAATAAACCACCGAACATGAACTCTGTTATATATAGAATCTTAGAGTATTCATAGCGGCATCAAACCCCTGCACAACTGGAGTGGAGAAAGGAAAATAATGACACGTGACACGTCCTTATGTATACGTTGGATCGGCCTCTTGACTCGGTCTTAACCCCCGGGTTAGTTTTATAGCTTTTCGTGGATGTCATTGCCCTCGTCCTCTTCATCTGGAAATTTTCTGAGAATGATTAGACTCACTGAGATCGTATATGTGTTTGAAAAAGCTTCGCACACAGCTGTCATCAGTTATTATTTGTAATTTCGTATAACTTTATTTAAAATTTTGCAATGGAAGATACACATCTTCTATATGAGGAAATCTTTGCAAATCGGTCACTTTTTGGGGTCGCGAAATGGCAAATTTTCAAAAAGCGAGCACACCTTTCTAACTTGGTTTATCTTGTTCATTATATCATAAAATGTACAAAAAGTCAGTGGAACATGAGAAAACTGCTTTGTGACACTGTTTTTTGTCCCTTTAAATTTAATCAAAAATAGCCATTGTTCAATGGCATGTACTTAATTTCCGGATGTGCAAACGGAAAATTCAGAAGTATAAAAGAGCTTTAATTTGAGGGCTGGATGGTTAAAATCGACCGATTGGATCAAAAGTTATAAGGATTTGAGCAATGGCTAGTTTTCTTTAATCTTTCCCATGTTAATTTCCCATAAGAGAATTTAAACTGCCCGGCAAGAAAATAAGTATCTCGGAATCGCGGGAACGCCAAATTTTTCGTGTTCTGGATAGCCTAAGGAACCCAAAAAAGTCGGTCTGGTACGCGTGCCTTTAAATTTCAAATTGTCTCTTCTAGACCCAGAGAAGTTTCCACTTGGCCGTGGATTTGCACAAATACAATTGTGTTAAACAATTAGTAAAAAAAGTAGTTAAACTATTAGTAAAAAAATTAACAAGGCGATTTCGGGATGGTTGGCATACTCCTATGTACAGTCACTGGACAAAATAACTTTGAATATTTGGAACGTCAGCCATGACACCTCCCATAAGAAATACATGAGAAGTGTCATGGCTGACATTCCAAATATTCAAAGTTATTTTGTCCGGTGAGTGTACACACTCAGTGGTAAGGTATTTTGTTAGAACGTTTTGGATCGGAACAAGGTTTTTTGACGGTACCGGCTCATATGACCTCTGCAAACATAAAATCGTCAAAACCGTCAAAAACCGTGCAACGTTGCTATTCGATTCAAAACGTTCTAACAGAATACCTTACCGCCGAGTGTATATACATTCTGCGCGCAGACGAAGATGAGGGAAACCGAAAAGTGCCTGTGCGCCACCTATCGTCACTAGCCAGACACAAAGAGCCGCAGTGTTTAAGCGGTAGGAAAATGGCTAATCCAAAACTGATTTGTTATACAACTACTATGACTTGACGATGCTATGCCGTCAGAGTAGTGAGTATCTATTTCCTCTGATGTGCAAAGTACGCCGAGGATTGTACGTGCTCATTACGACTCGAGTCAAGGCTAATGATTCCAGGAAGTAAAGACGCGCAAGCCGAATAAAAAGCAGAGGCAAGGGCAAGGCCATCCGGGAAAGGCTATAAAAGTCAGTTGCAGGGGAGAAGCAAAGACAGATTCGGCTCGCGCACGAAAATACACACACACACATCGCGGCGCGAGTTGTATACACGCGCGTGCCCCCTTATCATCATCGTCTTCGTCCTCGACGACTCAGAAACGATGTGCAGCGCTTGCTCTACTTACTCGTTCCTGCGTTAATTTCACGCGCCGCCGGAAGCCGGATACAGTCTAAACTTCCACATACGTATACACAAGCTCGAGGAAAACGGTTGAACTCCAAAAATAGTGAGGGGGAGATACGGCGTAGGTAGAAGAAGCCAATGCCAATGCCCTCGTGCATCAGCGGCACGCGCCCCGCGTCGATATTCGTATAAACAGCAGCAGCAGTCAGGGGCTGATGCAGTCTGTCCTTCGTGCACCTATTAATATCAGCGTGTCTTCACGGGTTAACGAGGCCCCGTATGGCGGAGGAAAGTGCGCGCGGTTACGCTTTCGAGGAAATGAAATGACATTTTACTGCGCTGCGGCTGACGCTGGCGGTATAGAGGACATTGTTCGCGGAGAATTTATGACTTCATATTCATACGACGCCGATCGTAAGGCGTTTTTCAATCGAGATGAAATCCGGGCTGGAGAGATGTGTTTGCCGAGCAGAACCAATTTTCTGGATCGCGCGGCGCTCATTGTATCCGCGCGTGTGTGAAAAATGCGCGAGGCGTTGTATTTATACGAAAACAGATTTTCAATGCGCTGTATACGTTTGCGGTTAGCGTCTTGAGAGGGGAACTCGTCGTAAATCTTGACGGAAAAGTCCTTTCGATTATGGAGTAATTTATGTGCTCCTTCGCATTCACGCGAAATTTACAGTAATTTTTTCAGCAGTGATTCTAGAGTATAATATATTATGATAAGATCCTTTCAACCGTATTCGTATATCTAAAAATCAAACGCTCAAACGAGCGATTCATAACCCGAAAGGAAGCGTCGCGTTAACCTTTCACCATCGACGGCAGGACATTAGCAAAGCAACCCCCGCTCTGAAAATACTCCTTAGCGCACACAGGGGAATCACGCGCTATTTGTGGCACACACAGCAAAGATTTTACCCGAAGAAAGAAGACACTGAGATAAATAGGGTGCAAGACGCGCTACTCGCGCGGCGTCGAAAAAAAAAGGGAGTAGAGCCATAAGGATGAGGGCGGCAACGATGAAACGCGAGGATGAATGAGAGGAGCACACAAGACGCGCGCGCATACGCACGCGACTTGCCGGGATTCGAAGTTTATAATAATAATATGATCTGCGTATATGTATATGTGAGCGGGCCCCCGGCGGAAGAGGCGCATTTGCACGGATAAGGCTTCCTTTCGACTTTTGCGCGTCGTATCGGATCGAGCTCTCATGTCTCAAAGGGATATACGCGTGGGGGGAGTGTGTTACGAATATATGTGTGTGCGCGAGTGAAGGTATTATGTGTGTATAAGAGAACGTTGGCGAGAGCTCCCCGAGCGCGCGGCTGAAATTAAAACGTCGCCGGAAAGGAGGCCGACTGTCGCTGCTCGCTGTTCGTCGGGAGGAAGGGTTATCCGTGTCGGTACTCTATACTTGCTTCTTGCGCGCGATGCTCTTTTTTTCGCTTTGTGTAACGAGATACGCGATGTGGTGTGACGGATTTTCTCCGATGAATTTTGATTTGTCCGTGTGCGGAGTTGAGAAGTCCGTTATCGCTGAGTTGTAGTTTTTTTAAATTTCAAATAACGGTTAGCATAAATATCAACAGTGCTGAAAGGTTCATCGCACTCTAGACAAGTACCATGCAAACGAGCAAATCGAAAAAAATGTTCATGTGTACCCAGAGAACTCGTAAAAAAATGCAAATCTCCTTAGCACCTCGTCGTCGGCCAGTCGTATCACCGAAAAACCCGCATATAGACACACAAGTACACGTAAACATATGCAGTATACGCCGAGTAGAGAGACAATGACCGCGGTCTCGCGCTAGCTCTCCTTACCGATCGCGCGCGCAGCCGTCTTATAATACAGGAGAGCCCGCTTTTTTCGTTAACGTTATGCAAGGCTACGCACAGGGGTTGCCGTGTCACGGCTCGTGCTCCGACTTCCTCCGGAAGTCTGTCACCGACTCTTATTCTTGGCGCGCTCGCTCGCTCTCTCTTTAGCACGCTATCTCTCGCTGCTGCACCTTAATCTATGTATATGCGATAGAGCCAAGGCTGATGTGCGCCCGACAATTTCCTACTATTCTTATTATATGTTTGTGTGTGTGTGTGTGTAATAAATGCGGAAAAGCAGCTATGAGCATAGGGGAGATTATTATTAGAGGATTAAGCGGAGGAAATTTTCTTCTATATACTCGTGTATAACGCTATACAAAGACGACAGACGTGCTAATTCGAGTGCGAGATAGAGGAATGCACGCAGCGGCGCACCGGCTGGTGTAATGAGGTGCATTTTAATTTATTAGTATTATTCATGTGAGCGAATGTTCTCTCGTGTTATATGGGGTGGATATGCGCTATTATAATATATTGCGGGCTCGAAGGGAGGGAATGCGGTCTCTTATCGATGTAGTAGCTAGAGTGTAATTGGGGCTATTACGGGGATGATGCGAATTAATTTCACGCGGCGATCATAATTTTCCTCAGCTGCGGTGTCAAAGTGTGCGAACTCGGACAGACGGCGTTATATATTTTCGCGCGCTCAACGTTATACCAGATGAGTTTTTTGATGAAAAAAATTATACAGAAGTCCTATGTAAATATACGAGTCCCGCCGAGGAACTTGAACGTATGTGCACGAATTGAAATCTTTACACATTATTATACACGGAGGAAAACGGTCTTCGCGCGCCTAGAGCAAACATACGACCAACCCCTTAATTAGCGGCCTGAATAATTTTTTCCATTACGCCATACGGTCATCAACCTCTGTCACTCAAAAAAAAAAAAAAAAAGAAATCGTACAGACCCCTGCGCAAACACGCGCGACCGAAAGTAAATTCGAACTCTTTCGATTCGTATATTGACACATCCTATCATATCGCGCGAGTATATACGGGACTCGTTGCATATGTCCCTCGCGCGTCGAATCGAGAGCCCGTATAGGTATGCCCGAGCTGAATGTGTACACATAGAAACTGTACGCTCGAGCACTTAATGCGTGGGGGTGTCTGCACGCGCCTCCGCACGCGATACGTATATAAAGGTATATGTAAGGGAGATAGAGAGCGCAGCGCAGTTAATGCGTGCGTGTATACGCACACATCTGCCGCGCGCGTATCGATTTTAGTGGCCGGCGCTGCTCTCGATTGTAACGACGATCTGCGCTGACTGGCTTAATGACGAATTTGGACGCGGCTGCTCTCTTGATGTGAGCGTGTACACATAAGGGTAGTAGAAGTTTGATTTGATTGGAGTCTTTTTCTGTATTTCGAGATAGCGAAACGAGCTAATGGCAAAATCTTAATGCGAATAATTTTTCTCACAGTGCTCCGTGACAACCGCGAAAGCGACGATCGATCCGGCCATTGTCGAGTTCGGGCTCGCGCACTGTTATGCTAATTCGCGCTTCTTAATTCAAAACACCAATGGTCGGTGCAAAAAATCATCAGGTACCTGCGCGCAGGTTAAATTCTTCGCGCGTAACATTGCTCGCACCAATTTTTAACCCTTTCAGGTAGTAGGACTCTTGCGAAAGGAAATTTATTCGCGAAAAAAAGCTCGATTTTTTGTTTGCTTCTCGAGCGTATAGGAGTACATATAGGTGTACCGGCGATTTGAAATTCCGCAACTGCTATTCTCAGAGAACTCGAATATTTTTTACGTTCATTAAAAAGTGGATGAACGCTTTTTGCGCGTGTGTAGAAAAAGCGCTTACCGTAAGAATTAAAGAAAAAAACTAAGCGATGGTTAATACTTATATATTTGCACGTGCGAGGAAAGCATGCTGTCTGCAAAGACGCGTTCAAACCTTGAACTTCGTTGATAAAAGAACATAATACGCGGCCCGAATATTCGCACACTAAAAAAATAACTCTCAACGGCTTCTTGCTTTCATATATTTACACGCTCTCTCTTTCGCTGTGCTCTTCTGCAATCGCCGTGTCGTCAAAAGCTCTCGCGTTTATACACAATCATCCCCAAGTGTATATACAATATAATGTACAAAGTATACGAAAGTAAAGGCTGCTACCTCTGCCCTTCGAAAGAAATCTCGTCCTCCTTATTCTCGTCATCCCTTGTACACACCGGATCTCAAGAAAAAGTCCGGTTGTCGCTTGCGCTCCTGCACCCGAGGGATGCGTCGCGCGACACGTTATACTTGCGCTCACTCGCTCGCCGGTATTAGTTTCGGCTCGCTCGCAAAAAACCGTTTTCGAGAGAGAGAGCGCGCAAAGCGGCAAAGGAGAAAAGGAGAAACAAGGAAAGCGAAAAAGGGCCTCCGTCTCTCTCTTGCGAAAAAGGCAGCAGTGTATATAGAAACCCCCAAGAACCGATCGGCCAACTTCTCGCAACCCCTCGGCTCTTTTTTTCGCGCGTTCGCGCACACAGACGCCCGCCGACCTGTATAACGTGCACGTCTGTGTGTTCGTGTATGGGTATCGGGCGCGCGACCACTGAACTCCGAATTTCGTACGACAATGCACCCCGGCACGAGCCAAGTCTGAGGGGTTGGAGCGAGTTACCTCGACGGGGAGCTCACGCTACGGGTGTCCCGATTGACTTTTCTCGGCGCGGACGCTTTCGCTCGCGTTTGCCGATTTTCCTCGCTGATATTCTGGTCGATGAGTATTCGGTTCCGTGTTATCTCTTTTATGGTTGGCTCTACCTACCCGTCGGTTTGATATTCGGCGATGAAAGCTCGGGGACCACTCGGTTTCCAAACGAGCCGCTGAATAGTGTCCTTAATTACCGCTGGCGGCTTATCTCGGTCAGTAGCTTTCCCTCGGATGCAGTTAGACCATCGTAGGGCCCAAAAATCCCAAAATTCTGCCAAGAAGCAGATCAAAATTTCGCAAAATCGAGGCTAACAGCGAGTCAAAGCGGTACCACTACTTCTAGGGTCACCCGGTATATGAAGGCGCGCGCTCGCTGTTGAAGCGCAGTACACACGTATATACAGGGGTGGCGCGTATTGAACTCGAGGCTGCATATTGCCAGGTGGCGGCTGTCGCCCCATGTGTGCTCATATGTCTGCCCCCCTCCCTTTCTCTCTCTCTCTCTCTCTCGTGCTCTCGCACCGATCTTATACAACATATATATATATACATATATAGAAACGCGAGTTCGGGGTGCTTTCTGCGGGCACATACGTGCACGTGAGGTGGCTTTTATGCGCGTGCAGTGCTACAGCGCAAATTGCACATTGGCAGACACGTCATGCTGAGAGTCGAACCGATCCCCGGCGAGAGAAAGAGCTGTGAGTCGCGAATGTATATATATATATACTCGTGCTCGTGTATATAAGGGCGCGCGTACGTCTGCAGCAGGCGTATAACAACTGCGGCTGCACTCGACGAAATCACGACTTCTTGGCTCGACGACTTTTCTGCGCATTCGAGGACTGCGATTGTTTTGCGCGACGTATGCGCACGCGAGTTGCTTTTCTTACGTTCTTGCATGTTCGAAACGAAGGAGCTGTACACACTGCGGAGAAATAGAGGGATGCGTGGACGATCGGCATATGGCGCACTGATTGACCCCCGAATGTGGTTCCGCGCGTTAGCTCGTGTGTATTATTGAGTCCTAATGGAAATATCCTTTCAACTTTCAACGCGCGAGCGTATAGTTTTTTGCATTTTTTATTTCGGATAATTGGGGGCGCGTGGCTGGCCATCAAGGCGTTCGCCTTCTGCCGTGCGTCGCCGGCTGATGAATCAAGACGTTTGTTTCGGGGATGAAGGATTGAGACCGACACTTTTTTTTTCAATTGTACGGCATGTGAAATCGGTCTTTCCATATGGTTCGACGCGAAAAAAATTTCAATATTCGGTGTGCTGTGTCTTTGCGCTGCGGGTATCCAAGAGAAGAGAAAAATTAATCGAGCCAGAAAAGTCATAAATTTGTTTTTTTTTTTAACCGAAAAAATATGTACGTTAGCAAGGCGAGGCAAGTAATTAGAAAAAAGCAGCTAGTTCTTGGAAGTAACCGAAACCAGGGCATAAAAGCATAATTGATTAAACAAACCCTCCGAAGAAGCAAAAGAATAAGAACAAGACTGGATTTAAATCCCCCAGTGCAGGTCACAATGCACGGCGCGCGCGCGCGGCCGAGTTCACGGTTCATGCCATTTAAAAGTCGTTGCAACTTTCTGTGCACAGAAGACACAAGACGCCGGTCTCCCTCTCTCTCTCCTTTTCTCCGACAAAAGTCCGCGCGGAATCAAAATTTGGCACAATGTTACCCCCGGAGAGAGCCGCTGAAGGAACATGCAAATGTTATACACCAAGGAGGGAGTCGGCGCGCGCGCGCGTGAAACATCTCCGATTCCCCCGAGACACGCGGGGTGCAATAAGACGAGCCGGCGCACAACATAATGCACGTATTCCCTCCCCGGTTTTCGGGCTGTGTATAGGTACTCTTTGCAGTCTTTACCTACCCTATATGCCTCGAGTATTCAAGAGGATATTCGTTTCTTGCCCGGTTTTCGGCGCGGAATAAGACAATGATGTAGCTTTACATAACTTGAATTAGCATGTTATCCACCAAATTCTGGAACCGTTGCTTCCGAGGAGTGTACGTTGTGATGGAAAGCAGACGATTGTATCTATATCGTTGTTCGAAGAACGAATTTTTAAAGGGCAAAAAGTAACTATAGTTCATCGCTTCGCGAATGAAAATCAATTTCGATTGTTTTCCGCGCACACGAGATCGAAGATCTCCCTCTGCCTAATTCTCGCTCACCCAATATGTATATAGCTATTCTCGCCCCGTTATAAGTATATAGCTATGCCAGTAAATGAGCGAGCGCCGAGCCTAACGGGCACGTGCCACCGTTACAAAATGCACCATATAAGCCCCCCGAGTATCGCACCCGCGCACCCTTCGCGCCACTACTGCAGCAGTTGCTGCCTCTCTCGCTCGCTCCCCTATAATAGGACCTTCAGTTTTCCCCCTTTTTCATTCGCGCGCGAGCCGACGTTCCTTCGGTTGTCCCGCAGTCCGACGAATGCTTATTATGTCTGTATACGTGTGTATATGGGTATATGCGTGTGTAGCGTTTGGAGACAGTAGGGCTACGTGGAAGCCGACTCAGGCGCGCGACGAGAGTCAATCGACTTAATCGCGGCTTGCTTCGAGCGTGCGGCGAAATTAGCCGAGTGCCGATGAGGATTATGTATTACAGAAAGAGTTTGTCGATGCCGAGTCGAGGCGACCTTGAATTTTCTGAAATTACGCTACTAGCGAAACTGCTCGATCTCGGTCGTATACGCTTCTTTCCTATACTGTTTGAAATCAATATTAAAACATCCGAGCTGTGTATAGCAAACACGCGCGGCTTGCCATGTCGCACAAAGCTCATCAGGCCTAAAATATTGTTTAAAATCAATATTTTGGCACTGACGTGTAACAAAAAAATATCTAATCAACAACAAAAGGTGTATCTGGCCTAT
Organism: Pteromalus puparum; assembly: GCA_012977825.3. Lineage (NCBI taxonomy): Eukaryota > Metazoa > Arthropoda > Insecta > Hymenoptera > Pteromalidae > Pteromalus > Pteromalus puparum. The sequence continues at coordinate 15,087,649 of CM053168.1, read as the reverse complement.
TGCTCAAGTGCGGGAAAATTCGCGAGTTAAGTTCCGCAGGAGTAGTCATGGAGTACTACACATCTTCATGCATAAAACACGAACCGCGAATAAAATAAATTTCTTCGCGACATTCGCTCCGATGTAAATCATATATCGCAACGCATAGGTTAACAAGTGCGTGCACCTGTAACTTGCAAGAAACGCAGGTGACCTACGGCACTTTGCGCACTGAATTCCGTTCAGCATTCGACCGTAAGCAAAGTATACGAGAATTCGAAAAAAGTAACTTCTTGGCGCCCCTTGCAGACGGTGAGGTGCAGGATATGGCAAGTTGCGCGCTTAGGAGTGTCGCGCATGAAAAAATAACGCACAGGTAATGACCGGGAGTGTAACGACCTGCGCTCGATGCATAGTGCACATGTAGTAGGAAACACAGAAAAAAGGAAAAAAACGCCGGCGCGCGAGAGCTGCACCATGTGTTGTTGCTGCCACTGCCGCCGACTGGCTGGTTGCGGGTGCAGAGCGTTTTAACAGGTGAAACCTACCCCACCGTGACCGAGTCGGAGTTGACCGGCGAGAAATGAATATATGTTTCTTAATTTCCAAGTCAACTTTGTAATTATGGCTAATGGCACTGCACTGCACTCTGCTACTGCTCGCTGACCCGACTTTTCTTTACTTTTATAATAAGCTGTGTTTGGAGCTACCAAGAGAATGAATGTCATCGCTTCGAATTATTCCGTAAGTATGATGCCTCCTTTACACTTACAAAGCGTAATAACATTATCCAGAACGATCTTAGGAACATGTACAAAGAACATTATATTTTTCTAGAGAATCTGAATTTTTTGCGAAAATTGTGTTGTGTTAAGTTTTTCACGCGACAGTGCCTAAAATGCATCTGGATTAAATTTTTAATTCTCTTTTGTTGGGTGAGACGACGTTAAATCATACCGATTTTTATTGGATAGATCATCTTGCTAGAAGTGTGACAAATAATATGAAACATTTTCAAGTTACATTTTGGGATGTTAATAATAATAATAATAATAATACAAAAGTTAGCCTAATACACAACTTGATCATTCAGAAAATAAATCACGAGACACCGTGTGTGAGAGTGAATGACAAGAAAATTTTCATATACAAAAATAATCGTTCATTTGAGGAATTAGTTTATTCAAGAACAAAATACGACAACTTAAATATCATATTCGACAATGTGAATAATAATAGTAGCAACAATAGTCTGGTAATACAATTACTAACAAAGCTATCGCCAACTAAGATGAGGCCACGTTGCCTACTTATTTCTGTCGGGGAAACGTATGCATCAAAAACTAGCATTGAACTAATTCTCAGATATGCTTGATCTAACAAATTTTTAGATTTTTCCGTACTAACGGTTGGTTTTAACGAAGATTCTGCTTCGATGCATGCAGATTTACACAATTTTCATCCATTTCAAAACCATATGTCTTTAAAAAAATTTGATTCAGAAGTTGAGATTTTTCCACAGAAATTACACAACATAAATAGGCATCCCATAAAATTACCCTTAATACACCACGCGCCATTTTTGATAGTAAATAGACATAAGAATGGGACAGCTGAACAAACTGGATATTATTATCCATATATAAAATTTGCTTTAGAAGCTATGAAATTTAATATAGTGTTTCCTTATCAAATAGGGGCAAATGAATCTGTGAATGAAGTGTTTAATAATGTTAGCCGAGGATTGCAAATCGGCCGCATCAACGCGTGGGTACATCAAATTTCTCTAAGCGCATCGCTGCATACGACGTCGACGAGTTTGAATATATTTTTAAATTACGAACGCGATTCATTAATTTTTCTCACTCCCATTTTATATTTGACCAAGTTTAATTTTTTCCTGTTTGCCTTACTTTATGCACTTGTTGTACCAATCTTTTTTGTTGGTGTAACTTTCGTCCTGTTTATTTTTAAATTTACAGATATCAAATGGAAAGTCTAAGGTTAAAATACTTTTAATCGGAGCTGCAGACATACCAAATACAAGACACCTAGACAGAATTGTGTTCATTACTATTATAATTACATCAATACTATTTGCAAATGACTTTTATTCATCGTTCGTAGATATTAACGTTCCTCAAAATGAGATATCATTCGACACTTATCGAGATGTGTCAAAAAGTTCACTTCCAATCTATGCATATGAGAAAGATATTGGTCGTGCTTTTTCCAATGTCATAGATGGTGACCTTGATCACTTTATGCCCAAAGTAATTAAAACTTATGATTCTGATGATGACTTTATAAGCGCACACTTATCTGACTATTACATTAATGTGTATCGCAATGAGGACGGCACACCTTTCATGAAAATCGCTAAACCTGAGCTTACTTGTGATAAAAAAGCGTTTCTTTTTGAACCAGCGTCGCCTTACGCTGAGAAATTTACTGAGATTCAACACAGGATTTGTCACTCTGGCATTTGGTAGATTAGATCAAGCACGTAGTACAAATGTAATCAATAAAACTAAACATGAGGAATCAAATGTTGAAAATGATTCTTCACTTCTACGGATAAAATTAATGTTTACGTTAGCATTAGGATACTTTATTTCGTTTGTTGCCTTTGCTTTTGAAATTGTTCGATACATAGCAAGATTGTATTTAATGTGTAATGCATATTATGTAAAATAAATTATGTATATATTTTACTGAATAAAAATAGCAAATCGTGTGGGTGTTCACAATATAATTTTAGTTAAAAGTTAAGATGAATGAAATTCACGTCGGTGTCACTTCAGAGGATCCGTAATTTATGTTTAGTATTTTAAAATATTGGCTCTTTTTTACAGCAACATAAATTTACTTCATATTACGACTACAAAATCATTAAATTCAATACCGCACCTTCCGTATAGCGTATCGTGTATACGTGTATACGTGTATATTATAGGACTTCTCTTGTAATTTAATAAGGCCCCAAGGAAGATCAATGCGGTGCGAAGCTACACCAGGATTGCCGTTAAAACGTCGTCAGTAAGGTACTTATGTAAAGGTCGTTGCACTTTTAGTCTTCATCATCGCACATCTATAATTAAGTATTACAAAGCAAACATTTTAAGTCGCGTCGAACGAAAAAAACTCACTGCAAGTTTACACCGTAAAATATCTAAATTATCCTAAAAAAAAATAATTTATAGCCTTGAAAAAAAACCACATTACAAAATATTTATACGGGCATTGCTCTTCTTGCGCGCGCCTTTTCCTATAGTTTCCTTTCAATTTTCCATCCCGAGATTTATCGCTCGAAAGAAAGCTCGAAAAAAATTCCGATCCATCGGCATTCGCCTTCGCAAGTAGAAAAAAGCTCCCCGCTCGTGCACCAGACAGTCGACGGCCGGTATAGAGCACCACCCCGATGTGTCGCGGGGCGCGAATAGCCCATAGAGCTAGAAGCAGCCCAGCTATATAATATCCTCTAGAAAAAAAGCCATTGCGCGCGCCGAGCAGCCAAGGGGGGTCGTCTATTTCTCCATGGCTCGTCTGGCGCTTTCGCCCTCGCGCGCGTGGCCCTAAACTACGCTCGCGCGCGCGTCTGACCCCTCCGGCAGCATGTGCGCGCACCCCTGTGTACGCGACGTATGTACCTACACACATGCGATGACGATGCGAGGCGAAAACGGCCGTTGGTCGGACTCTATACTCTCTTGTTCTATAGATGCACGTGGGAGTCTGCACATGCTCCGCCTGATAGCGGCGCGCGACTAACCGACCCCTGTGTGTCGGAATCGAGAGCGCCCTAATGGAGCTTTACTTTGCGCCGCGAAAGAGCCGGACAGATGGGACTAATCTTGATGGCTTCAGCTCACTCTCTCTCTCTCTCTCTCTCTCTCTCTCTCTCCGAGTATACATCAGTGCAGCGCTGCACTAATAAATATGGTTTGTACGTATGCTCGCGCAGTTGTAAGCGGGGATGAGTTTCGAAGACAAAGGTGCGCTTCGAGATAAAGAGCGAGAGATGCGCGGAGAGTGGCTGCATGGACTTTTTTATGGTCATGTGGGCAATTTATTGCACGTGCGGCCTGTGTGCTCGATTTCATCTGAATGCGTAATGCGGTGTAACGAAATTCTGATAATAATATTTTCCGAATCGATTCTTCTTCTACAAACCGTGTCCAATTGTTACAAATTTTCTCAAAACACTGCGTCTAGCAGTTCCAACATCGCACACTTACGGCACACTCTGCTCTTGAATAATAAATCTCCGTCTCACAGTAGAGTCAGTCGCGTCGTCTAGCGCAGCCAGTAGACTCCGTCGTGTGCGCGCGAGGCACGCATAGTCGATTAGCAATTCGCCGGGCGCACACGACCGTTATACGCCTGCCAAGAGGAGAGAAGATTGGGCAAAGTTCGCGGTGAATGTCGGGGCGCGCGCGCCGAGCGAGAAGGAGAGCTGCATTACCGGCCCTACAGGATATGCAAATGTCCAAGACGTCCCGGAGCCAGGAGGCGCGCGATCCCTCCTTGCAGTAGACGCGCGAGAGGAGAGCCCAAGGAGACACGACCAAGAAGGAGCTGCTTTATACCTATACTGGCCCGTTTCGAAACCCTTTCTCTTTTTGCAACTTTTTCTCTTTCCCGTTTTTAGATCGTCAGCCGGCGCGCCTAAGTATCTCTGTGCGCCCCTTTTTTCGGCGGGGTATACTCTTTAGTTGAATTCGCCGAGACTCTGATTTCGAATGGGACCAACGAAGCACGAATTTCGTTATGCGCGTGTATTATGGGGTTATGGGTGGCGAGACGATGAAGTCGGTCGGTCGCGCGTGGATCGGAGACTGTTGTGAGGGTGATTTTATGACCAGGTATACTGGAATGTATTTGATAAAGTTTTTAAATTGAGTGTTTGAATGATTTGTAAACTTGTTAACCATTGTCTAGCAACATTTTATTTTAAGTATGGATGCAACTGATGATCCGAATTGTGAGAAGGAAAGACAGTTTTAGTTCTGGTGGCAGGCCAGCATTGATCTAGACTCGACGCGCATATTGTTATGACTATGAGGCAAATGAGAAAGTGCCTATGCGCCACCTACTATCACCTGCCACAGACACGGAGAGTTTAGGCGGTAATCGATATCGCTCTAGTAGTCGGCACATTAAGTTAGATTCGCAAAAGTGTTTTTAAAATAAAAATGTTTGGTACCTACATTAATTAAGCTTCAAATTTTGATTTGAAATGGTCTAGATTCTCGCGACAATATTATAACAAAATACACCCTTTTTTATCATATTTTTTCAATTTTCACTTTCTGAGCTTAGGAATTTAAACATACGAAGACATTGTGCGGTAAAACGAACAGTCAATCGGCGGACGAATAGAATGATTTACCATGACATTTTCAGAGTAGGATTAAAGACACAGTCTGCTTGTTCATTGATTGATTTTATACTAAAGGAAACTAGCAGATATTTCTGATGGAGAGATGCTATAACACCAAATAGACACTAGATAAGCTACAATCAACAAAATTATAAAAGAAGACTTAAAGAACACTCGCACTATTAAACTAAAACCAGCAACCCACTCCACACACGGTCGTCCGCTCGCAAGAGATTAATCAAACGTCCTCATTATATATGTATCAACACACGCGCTCGAATGCAAATACAGGCCTCAAGACGCACACACGCAGCGCCTTGGCTAATTCGACATAAATTAAGGAAAAGCGAGCAAGCGAGCGCAACAGGTGAGTACCACACGCCCCATAAGGGGCCAAGTCGCTGGCGCGCGCTCGCCTTTCCCTATTTTCAGCTTGCGGCTGCCGTCGCTGCACGTTTTCCGTTAAAAAGCATCGCGCGCGCGCACAGAAGGCGCTCGCTCGCGGGCAGGAAATTACGGAGAGGAGAGCTTATGTCCGACCTGGAAACTCGCGATTACAGGCACACGACTGCTTTTCACGCTCTCTGCGCACACGCAAGCCTGTATATGTCTGTATGTGTAGAGTGTAAATGGAGTATAAGGAGGCGGTGGCGCGTAATCTTATCGGCGAGCCGTTGCGCGCGCGGTGTTTGACAGCTACGTTTGACAGTATTACTGCACAGAGGCGAGCCTCTTTTTGGCTTTCTGATTTTTTGGGCGCCTGCAAACATGCGGAGGTGTTTGCTTTTGCGGGGGCCGGATGAGCGCACGCGCGCGAGCGGACGATGACACCGCAATGCAGCCCCGTGTGTTTGACTTGTGAGAGTTCTTATCGAGAGCCGACGTTGTTGATCTTTTCTATATGTAATTGATAATCTTGCAGGAAGTCTTTTTATGTCTAATTTAATTTAGTGGAGGAGAAAGACCAATAAAAAAAAGGCAGTTTTAGCAATTGGTAGGACGCTACTACATCTTATAGATTCGGCGCGCATATTGTTCTGAGGGAAATGGAAAAGTGTCCGTGCGCCACCCATTTTCACCTGCCAGAGACACGTAGTGTTTAAGCGGTGCCGAAAGGGATCGCAAAATTGATATCGCTCTGGCAGTTTGCACGTACGTTATGTGTGTACATTGAAATTAAGTTTAATTTCTCGCAACGGTGTTTTTAATATAAAAATGTTTGGTTCATAAGTAAGTTAAAAACTTTGAGATTCCCGCGACAATATAACGAAATACACCCCTTGTTATCATATAAATTAGGTCGAGCACTGTCTGAAGTCGTCAAATTCCAAATATCAGTAATTTTATTACAAGCATTATTGCTTTACTTATCGTTCTTATAAAATTTAAAATACAACTTTGAATTCAAAATCGAACCGCAAACGCGCCCATTTTTAACTGACCAATCAGACAACTCGAAACTTTTAGGTAGGATTTATACTGTGAACAACTAATTGAAAATATTGATTCGTTAATAAAGTACGTTACACTATATGCGTGGTTATCCAGCTGGTATATAGAATTTTCCTTCCGGACAGATAAAATCTTTCGTCTTCGCGTTGGTCGCGTTGGTGGCGCAGGTGCCTGCTGCAAGTCTATATTTCCTATGAAATTAGTCAAAATTTAAAGTCCTAGTCCTAGATCAAGAGGCCGCGCGCGCAGTCAACATAACAACATAGCCTCGCCACATGTCGACCTCGTTCACGTCGTTCACGTCCGTTGCGCTCAAAGTACGTTGCGCTCTCGAATATAGTACACATTATATAGGGTCGCTGGCTGGCACACCTATAATGCGTTGGCTCGTGCCACTCATGAATGCGACATGTGTATGTACATGCAGCGTGTGTCCTAATACCTTTAAGGATAATCGACTCGATGTGTATCAGCTGTTTATCGCCGCCCGCCTCTTAATTTATTCCCTCTTTTAAAAACTTTACTCTCGATGATCCAATTTCGAATGCGACTTATAAATACCTAAACAATACGAAGTATCTTCCTTACACAAATTAAGCTACAATACCGATCTCTATAGTTTCAAACGGAAATTTTTCAAAACTACAGCAGGAGCGCGAGAGATAAAGAAAGTCATTCTTCGAGAAAGACTGGGCCGAAAAATGTTAAAACCATCGGTTCAGCGTCGACAATAGGCCCGTGACTGAATGGAATGCAAAAAAAAATCGCAACGCTCTTTCTGCCGCGCGTCTTCCATACACCCAGCTGTGTGTGTGTGTGTGTGTGCGCCTCGAAGAATCGCGATGCCCGCAGAAAGGAGAGCAGAGCGCAGAGAGAGAGAGAGAGAGCACACATAATTCTCATTGAAAATAGAAAGGTGTTTTCAGGTGAGAGAGCGAGAGCGTTGCGCTCATATAATAAGGCGAGAGGGTGCATCAGGGCGACGCGAGGAGGGCGCGGAGCCCGCCAAAAGCGGCCCGCTCGCAAAAGCACGTGGTTCGGGGCCGGTTAACCGGCCGACGCGCCGACGAGGGGTTTTTAAACTTTAAATGCCAAGACGCCGGTCTTTTTAAATTCGACGGGACCGAAGACGACGACAATGGGCCGCCCCGCGAGGGATGGAAAAAATGAGGGGAGAATTGCGAAACGCGCGGAGAAGAAGAGCGGAGCGAATGCGCAAGGGATCGCGCGACTTTGTGCAAATGTGTGCGTGTGTGTACGGGGGTTCGGTCGGTAGAAGAGAGAATCAGAGGAACAGAGAGGCAGATAAGAGGGTGAGACGAGCTCGGGATTCGGGAGAGAGAGAGAGAGGTATACGTACGTAAGGGAGAGACTTGCGATGGGCCCTTCCGAGTCATCGGCTTCTCTTTCTGCGTTAACGACCTCTCTGTCGAGGGCTTGTCTTTTTTTCAGCAAGAACAATTTGTTACTATTTATGAAATATAGTTGGAGCATCGAAGTATTTGCAGTATAGAGATAACGTTGCAACTGGAATTCTAAAAGGTAATCTTTTATTGGATCAATTTGTGACGGTTAGCCAAATGGCATGTTCAAAGTAGCAAGAGACGGAGTATCAGTAAATAAATTATACAGGATTATTTATTATTGATTGAAAATGCAACTATAATTATAATCATACATTTTTTGGTAAACGACTGTTGTGAATTGTTAGTAGATTCGTCGATTGATTTGCATTAATCATTCTACACGGACATTGTAATTTAAAAAACTAAATAAATAATAATTGATATTATAGACTTCGTTTTGAAAATCACCCACGAATTATTAAACAAATCGTCCAATTACAATTTAATTCAAAATAATATTAACATCAGTATCATCAATCGACAACTACTGGATTAATCAATAAAGAAGCCACAGTTTGAATACCCACTTAACCTCTCGCCGCAATTAGTATTATTATTTCAAAGTTTATCCGCCGGCCTTTATACATACTCCGCATTCAATAACACACAGGGGCTGCATCAGCTTGTCAATCATTCTCTCGAGCGAAATCAATCTCCTCTCGCTCTCGTGGTCCTCCTTGACTAATTGAATTAATCTCTCGCGCAGTGTACCCCCACACGCGATCGAGCGCTCGCGACGCACAAAAAATCGCACAAAAAAGGGCGTGACTCGTTTTGTGTTTTTTTTGCAAGTGCGAACAGCTGATCCGGCCCATAACGGTCCTCGCGTATAGGTAGGTGTGTATATATATATATATGGCTATAGGTATACGTCGCAGGGGTAGGTCAGTGCCCCAGGAGGGCCTCTGCTCGGCAACGTAAGCCCTTTTCTCCGTCCTTCTCGCTCGCGCTCGACTCAGCCATCCACTCTCTTCGTCGAGCCCCCCAAAGACACTTCGGGCGTGTATAGGTATACCTATATATATGTGTGCGTCAGCATTTGGCGAAATAACGGGAGGGGGGAGGGGGGATCGAAAAAAAGCAGGGGCGCCAGGAAGGCAGCCAGCCAGCCAGCCAGCCGCCACCTAACGCGAGGGGGCAGGTGAGCACCTGGTGCAGTGTACTGTCGTCGCGCGCGGTGTCTATAGCTATATACGTATAGGTGCTACTGCTTATACATATATAGATATATACCTATACGGCTGATGGACGCGCGGCACGAGCTACTCGCACCCCGAGAGGTTCTCATTTTGCTTCTCGCTTACTGTTGGCTTGTTTTACCTAACGAGTGTAAGTATAATATGTATACCTTGAGCGATGCAGAGAGCTTAATTAATTTTTGGTGTGTTGTGTGTTTTCGAAACAGTTTTGCAATTTTCAAGTAAGGTCGCGTACAAATGTGTATATGTAGTCGTTCAACTGGATTATTGAATGCATGCGCAGATGCGAGGAAATACTCGACTCTGGTACGTGCTTTACCAAGCGCGCTAAGGTCACGTTCTCCAGAGCAAGAACCAGAAATACTCTGCACTCGAAGAAAAATAGAGACAAATTGGACCCTCTCCAGTAACGGAAAATTTCTAATAAATGATGCAGCTTACATTTGCGTTCTTATTTTCTTATCAATTTGTTACTATAAGACGTACAGGAAACGATATTTGCGCTCTAAATATATATATAAACGCAGACTACAGACAAAAATTCAAAATCTCAACTCCGTAGCAGCAAGTGCGCAAGAGAAATCGCCCAATTACGAGGCGATAATGTGACGATATAATTATAAGTACGCAAGACACCGCCGGGTGTCGAGGCGCGTGCCGGCCGTCCGACGACGAAAACGACGACGGGAGGAGGAGCGTGCGGGGGCAAAAAACGCGCGCTCAAATTAACGACGCGCACCGCGCACACTCGCAGGAAAAATGAGAGGCACTGCTGGCCCAGGGGAGAGACGGAAGGTCGAGCTGGCCCGCGGCTACCTCATATGCATATCGGTGTGTACCTATACGGGAAAACGAAAAGGGAAGAAGTAGATCGGAAGTTGCGTCAAGGACGGGCGAAATCCCTTCGATTCGCGGCTCCGATAGCGATCTACCCATTTTTCTCTCGGCTTTGCTTATTCAGTGTGTTATTTTTTCCTGTGCTTGCAATCGGGATCTTTTTTACATCGAGTATATCGTGGCTCACTCGAACATCCGGCCTTGATGCTCTCTTTTGCCGCGCGGCGGGCTCTTGTGTTTTCTTTTGTCGAGGGCGAAAGGGCTGCGGAGATTAGGTGATTTATAGAGGATGATTTGGGTCCCCGTCGACGACTGACAATCGCGCGCTATACTGTGGGTTTATTGTGATGATAAGGATGGGTTTTCTTGTATAATCACTTGAATGAAACTCGTGTTTGCGTAGATCTCCTTTGATCAAATACAAATGTTATCTTTATAGATTCGACGCTTTCGTTTGTTATACTTCTTGAATATTATTTGAAGGTTTATTGATTATAGTCATTTCAAGATCATCTACCTATCTATATACCATTCTTCGAAAAAGGTTTAATAATTTAGACGCGCTTCGTGCGCAGTTATAGGATGAGCGGCTGAAGCAGCAGGCCAAACAAGGCAGATTTAGTATTAGTGGCACGCCACTATGTCTAGACTGGGGGCGCATATCATCATATGCGCCACCTATAGTCGCTGACCAGAGGCTACACCAGTCCAAAACTATTTTGGTTTGGTAACTGATATGGCTTTACGGTTACACACGTACTTATGTGCATTAAAATTAAGTTTAACTTTATAGACTCGCGACAGAGTTTTCGAAATAAAATTGTTGGGTGCATATAAGTATAAGCTGCAAATTTTAATTTGAAAAGATTAAGATTCCCGCGACAATATAACGAAAGACACCCCTTGCTATCATATTTTTTCAATTTTCACTTTTCGAGCTTTAGAATTAAAACATTTATACACAGACATTTTGCGCGGTAAAACGAAACAGCCAATCCAGAGGACGAAAATAATCATTACCATCATGTCTTTTTTAGAGTAGGTTTAACTTTTCTAGTTACACGAAACCAAATTAAACGAATTCATAGATTTCGCGCTGTAACAAGGCTCGAATAATTTCAAAACCTAATCTCGAGTGTTTGTTTAGGCACGCAAAGTCGTTAGCACAAAACGATCAAGTATATAACAGAGCTCTGATCGATAGTAAAATGATGATATCGGCGAAAAATTTCGGTTACGCCGATTAATATCGCGCTCGAGTCCCTCTCCTCGGAAAAGTGCGTGCGCCAGCTTTTTCTATATAACGTCATGTTCGTTTGTACGCCGATGTCTAAACTACAGCTACCCTTATGGCCAGTACTCTATACTCTCGAGCGAGCGTATGCAGCAGGGGTAGCTCTAAATGGCTGCACCATCTGCTCGCGCGCACGTATACGCGCGCACTCGCGCCCGGTGTTTTTACCCGGGAAAAGCTGCAATGTGGACAGTCCGTCGTTGAGTTTTTTTTTTCCCGCGCGTTGACGTCTCAGAGTCGCGTTTTCATGAAAAATGAATGCGCGCTACGGCAACGGCGTTTTTAAATTTCGTTTAGTGTGGGTATGAACGTGTTTGTTGGATCGATTAAGCGAAGTCGAAAGAAAAAATGTGAAATGTCAATGTCTCCGGAAGCTAACTAACGTATATATTTTTTGTTGCATTGATTTTCGTGATTCGTATGGGGTTTCAAACCGTCGCTGCTTTGAAACATTCATCGATCATCGTCAATGCAATGATTTTTAACTAATTCGGATAAAAATAGTTCCAGTGTAAAAAGGATCCCAACCAAATTTCGCACAAAAAAATATGACGATAAAAAAACTCACTCGCACTGCGATTGGCTCTGATCGGAGTGTCATCGGACGATAAGCTGGAGCGTCCGAGTTCTCGCGCGATGCTGGTGACCGGCGTCAGCGGGCTCGACGGCTCGCTGGAAACGTCCTCGTTATCCATCTCCGGTATGTTGGACAAGTTTAGTGGCTGCTGCCCACTGCAGTTTAACTTCATCCGGTGCGACATCGCGTTCGGCGAGTCGCTTTGATTAGCCGCTTTATTCAACTTGATTTTGCGGTTAAATTGATTGTGCGCGCACTGTTATGTGTCTTTCTATTATTTACACTTTTGATACAATTACTTCAATTTTCGTTTGAAGCTTCACTCAACTGTTCATGTCTCTTTCAACTTGATTAACTTTTCGACTATAGGATATACGATTATATACAAATTCTTGCACTTTGTATTCGTTAATTAACTTCCAAGTATTATCTGAAATCAGAAGAAATGAGCACGAGTTATGAGAAATGTCATGCTGTTATACGTGAAGTATGCTAGTATAAGATAAACTTCAGCTGATTGTCGCTCATTTCATTGCGATAATACAGAAGAATTCAACGTCCTCTCCTAATCGAGTATCCGTTTTAGCGTCTACTTGAAATAACGAATTGCCCAATTCCAGGCATCTAAATTTAGAAAGAAACGCGCTAAACTGTACTCGCAAATACCGTAAAAGTTTACAGTCAAATAAAATTCAAATGAGCCTCTCGTGCACGGCCTAGGTACTATATACGTGCGGAGGCTGAACGAATGAGCCGAGAGCAATGAAAGCGAGAGCAAATGTCAAACGGTCGGTCTTTCTCTCTTCCTCTCTGTCTCTCTCTCTCTCTCTCTCTCTCTCTCTCTCTCTCTCTCTCTCTCTCTCTCTCTCTCTCGATTCTAGGTGGCGGCGGGTGGGCATTGAGCACGTGTGTGCGAAACCAAGTCGGAGAAGCGATCGCGTTGCCAAGCCAATATTTGAGATAAGCAGCGCCAACCGTCGCGCGAGAAACTGGAGAACGAGCGAGAACGGAGCAGTGCGAAAGAGGAAGAGAGAAGAAGGGCGAGCGATTGAGAGAGCTTACGTGATATCGGTCAAGGATGCGTACCGGCTGTTTGTATTATTTTTGCGTCATGCATTCAACGAATATGCCAACGCTTAGGGTACCGCTCCAAAACTTAATTTTTAAATTGAATAAGAGATCGAGTACGATCGCTCATTTAAGTTTTATGAAATATCAGTCGTTTGCTTGATGCATTTTGTCACGGCTAATTTATACATGGCTTTTAAACAATCGCGCACAAAAGTTGGTCTGCGAAACACAATTGTTATTTCAAGCTTCAAACGCGAATTATTCTTTCGAGCGACAAAACGAGAGAACACAAAGAAAACGTTAACTGTCGCAGCACACATATGAATGAAGCGGGGGTGGGGATAGCGCAACGGATGACAACTCTCTCGCTCTTTCATTTTTCTCGCTCCCTCACTCGGCTCCTACCACAAGCATTCGTTCGTTCGAGAGTCTGATGATGCTGGAACCGCTATCAAAGTCCCACGATGGCACACATGGCATTGCAGAGTTATGTAAGTGTCGTCTACGTACGATTAACGCTCTTATTAAAACGAGTGATTATTCATTTACATTTATCGCTCGAAGAGCTTTTTTCGTCTCGTTAAAGCCATACTACTTATTTCGGGGAAAGATAATGACCGACTCCAAATGGATTGATAACGCGCGTATACGTGTGTACATAATATTGACACGTATTCACGAGGAAGGATGTAAACAAACTCTGAACTATGCTTAGAGGCTTATTAAGACTTGGATGTTTACATTTCATGCAAAGACAATGCATCTGATTTCGCGAAATTGTTTCAGAAATGAAATTATGCTTAATCTAGATCAAAGTAGCAAGTTACTCAATAAACGAATAATTATAAATACGCAATAAATACGATTCGAACCCTATGTTGTTTATTTCTCAGAAGTCTCCGACAAGCTTTTCTGTTTGAAAACTTTCATTTACTCAGCATAAGTACACATTCCTCCGGTTATTTATTGACATTCTCACGTATGTACATACCTACATAAATCTCAACGTCGTCCAACAAAGTATTTTGCAATCTTAAGTTTACATTGCGACGTTAACGCAATACCCGCGAGAAAGAATACAACGTTGACGACATCCGGCAAGCGCAGCATATTTGTCTAACGGTCACTTCTTGCTGGATTATATTCGCATAATTAACGAGCGAACGAGCAAGCGTATAGTCGTCGAGAAACACTAAACGCTGCCTACCCCCACTTCGATCTATATTTGTCTCACTCCTTCGTTGCGATGCAGGTTCGGCAGAAAAAAGCGCCGAGAAGCCGATGCTGGGTATTGGATCCTGGGTGGTCCAGAAACTCACGTTTCGCCTTCCATGCGAGCGCGAAGACGAAACAAGAGACTCGTCAATATTTGCTGAAATCGATGTTAAAGTTAATGGACTGTATAACGACATTTTGTTCTCTTAAGCTCTAGCTTATAATGCGAACTCAAATTTATGTTAACATTAAAATTTATTTATATCAATAAATTAACAATAAAATTCTGTCTAATATTACTCAACAATGAGGCTATATATATTGTGTGAAAGTTTCAACAAATAGATCATTTCTCTAACGTATCAAATAGTTTGTTTACATTACACTATCCTAAAGGTTATATAAATTTACATTTATGTTTACAAGATACGCGGTGCTTATATTATTAATATTAATATTTGTTGACTATAAGCTTACCTCTGGACTCTTTGCTGCAAGTATACTGTATGTAATATAGGCTTGCGTGGTGTAAGCTGTATGCAACTCCGCCGTTGGCAGTGATTGGAGGATAGCAGCTATACAGGGGCTGCTTCAGCCTATCAACAAAATTAAACGCAACATTTTACCATTAAAAATACCAATTTTACGCTTAAAATATTGCAGGACTCGAAAGCAACATCACATCGTTTAAGAAACATTCGTAATCACTATTTTAAATAATTTATTAACCCTTTAACGACATCCAATAATTAAAAAAAAAAAAAAAAAAAAAAAAAATCATAACCGCCGTGGAGTCATATTTACACAATGACATCAATGGTCATTTAAATCCCTCAACACCTAATCGCGCTCGAAGCCCTTTAAATGCCCTTGGTAACGGCGACGTCCAATAATTAAAAAACACACACATCAATAGTCATTTAAATCCCTCAACACCTGATTACGATCGAAGCCATTTAATGTCCTTAACTAACTAGACCTCTGAATTTCTTCGAAATTTTCACATTTTCTGACAGACACAAACGTTTCCTTTTCGTCACTCTTCGAGAATAATCATTAACCTAATTGTAATACACAACAACCCCCCCCCCCCCCTTACTCACCCGTTTTCTTAGTAAAAATAACGGCGATCCACGAGGAAAATTTTGGCGGGATGTCCTCTGTCACACTCGCGACTACGCCGACGATGAAGGTTATGTCCCGGCGTTGATGTTGACCAGGGAATCGCCAATGTCATAAAAATTCCATTATTCCAAAGGTTTGCGATCGACAGTCGCGATAAATCATGTAATACCCGATAAACGCTCGAATGATGAACGCGCTGCACTGTTACCTCATGTGTCCGCCTCGCTCGAAGCTGAACGACCGAATGCCCAAGTTCCAAGTTCAAGGGGTGGTGGGAGAGATACTCACCTATATCTTATATCCGAGTTCATCGAAAAACAACACATGTGTGCAGATTTCCCGCAGAGACATCAGAGCTGTCTTGAGGCTTCGCTGTCACCTGTATTATCCGCTCCCCACCTCGCCGTTCCCCGGCGCCAGACTGCCCCGCAATGTCCCGCTTCTTTTCGGTGGTCTGCTCTCGGGCGCCCGCCTTTTTCTTGGCGCAGCTCCTGAATAGGTATACCCTAATGGACAGAACGCGCGCGCTGATGGTAATGAATTAGTGATGAATATTTGTTATGATTTTTTGAAGCAATAATGTTGTTTTTCGTATTTAAATTTTACTAGTTAAGAAGATTATTGGATTTTCGAAGCGTTCGATGAAAATTCGTTGCGTTGAAATAAAATACCGTAAATATTGTAATTTAAACGATTTTTGATGATTTTATTTTTTATTGTCATTGAATTTATAGCTATGTTGGATAGTAATAAATAAACTCAATAGTCAACAAATGTAATAATTCATGTTAGGGATGGTTTTATCTTTTTATAAAATTTTGTTAATAATGCATTTGATATAAATTAACAATCAGCTATTCAAACTCTAAAAGTAGTTAATACTTACTGTAGACTTTTTGGATGCCAAAGGTTTTTCGGTAAATTCATCTTAAACGTATTTTTATAACGTAAATATTACATAATCGAGTTTATCAATTGATTACATAGAATTTTAATTCTTATTCAGTCTAAATAAAAGTAGGTATTTACAAATCTTGCTCTTAGCACCAATTTCTAAAAATGTATGTAATTAGATGTAGATCAGATGAAATATTTAGTTGAAATGAAATAGTATACATCTAGACAGTAAATTATTATAATTTAATTTAGTTTGTCATAAATTTATAGAATAACTGATAATATAAACTCTTAAATCGTCGTTGTAAATAAAAAAATAACAACAAAGTCAGAAGTGAAACATAGTTTATATAATTTATTTCTCTGTTTATAATATTATAAAAATTAATAATACTCATTTTGTAATCGTGAGTTATCTATTTATTTCCGAGTTTCTTAAATAGAATAAAAAACATAAATACATATAACAATTTCTTTTAGTCTTTTCATGTCATGAAAGTCTCTACTATTCATTTTAGTTTTTTCCTATGTCATAATGTTAAAATGAACTACATACATATTTCAAGGCATTCATTTTAGTATAGCTGCGCATTTTCGATTCTGACTGCCTTGCATGATTCACGTATAAGCTTTTAATTACATTCTATCATAATACATTCTTGCTATATAATCTCATTATTCGTCGATTTCCGTCCGTTAAAGCCATTTATAGTCTTTATAAAATTTTATTTTCCACTAAATTCATCAAATAGTTTTCTTGTCATAATTAGCAACGCGTTGAAACGGTCTTGAGGGTAAAACATTACTTCGCAAAGAATTCGATAAACTCTTTGGTTTCGGTGGAAGCGGCGGTGGTTTAGACAACTTTGTCGGCGAAATTTGCGATGGATCTTGATTGTTCGTATTGGTCGAGTTGAGTTGCTGATTGCCATTCTCAACGATTGTTTTATCGGCGTCAACTAAAGTTGAATCCAAACTATTTGAACTATCCAAGCACCTTTCGACATTCGACTTTTCTTCTTCAGCATCATAAAATTTACTAAAATCACTATGTCCGGAAAATATGCGTGATTTCCGTCGTTTCTTATCATCGGATGGCTTTTGTCCATTTTCTTTATTCTAAAGATGAAGAAATATTTTATATAAAGTTCTCTATCTATATGTATTAATTATTATGTTCAATTTAATTTAATGTTTTATTGTCTCACTTTCAAGAAATCCGGAAGTTCGAAATTTATTTCTGTACCCCTTTGATCTTCGAGTCTCGATCGCTGAGCGCGTTTCAGCCCTTCGTATAAATCTGTAATAAATATTTATATTTAGTTTCTAGTTTATGTAAATTTTCAAAATTCTAAAAAAGAACAGTACTTTTACCATCTCCATCAAATCTACTAGGTAGCTGAAGTTTCACACCGTTGCGCCATTTAGCTATAAGAGGTGGTTGCGGTCGATTACTTTCGTCATTCCCACAATCAGAATTGCTTTTTTCACTCGTATTGCTGTTCTTAGATTTCGACTGCAAAAGGAGATTATAGATTTATAAATTAATTCATTTAAATCCAAAAGTTATCATGTAATTGTAGAAACCTTTGTATACCTTTTTCTTAATATGCAGTGTTGAATCTCGTGAGAAGAATTTGCTTGAGAGTATAGAAGAACCTTCAGACTTTTGACCATCGGACTGGAGATGAAAACGGATTAATGTTATTTAAGGTTTTTATGAATTAATTACTCTTATCAATAATAAATCTGTATACCTTGCACGAGCCTTCGTCTTCATCGTATTTGCTGTCGCTCTTACCAACCCGAAGTTCTTCAAACACTTTATTAGTTATTTCATCGAGGGTTGGTTGACCTCTTGGTACTTCTGGAGTTTTGAATAATGAGGCGTCATCAATATGTTCTAAAAAGTGATAAATAATCATAAATTTATTGCAATTTCGTGTTTCTATTACGAATAAATATGAGCGAAAATACCTTTATTATTCGAAGTAAGAGCAAGTCTCGGAGGAGCATTCATAGCGGGAATATCCACTGAGACAGGATGTCCATCAGCCCAAATTGTAACAAGATCTAGCTTAAAGCCGTATTTGTTTAAAAGTGGCTTTAATACTTCTTTTAATGTTCTTCCTTTATGAGCAACAACACTTATCACACGACGAGATGGTAGATCCACCTTAATGACTTTAGTTGGCACAACTTCAACTTCTTGACTGGCTAATACTGAACTTGGATACTTGAGATTGATGATCTGAAATATTATCGAAATTTAATCGTCGTATAAAATTCGAATTTTTGAAATAGGTATATAAATAGCCACGTATATATTTAATAATATGATTTATAGTATTGTAACAAGCACTAAAAAAATACCAAAACCAAAATTCAAATTTTTCAAAAAAATTAAATTGTTAATGAAAAACCATGCTTCTATGGCTATGAGAACCCCACAAATATAACAAGATACAGTAAATCAAGTCAGAGTACACTTAAGTTTCGATGATTTTATCGATTAGCTTTTTTTATTCTTTAAATGAATTATGATAGGTACTTTTTGGTCTAATCGTGAATGTTTTGACTTCTTGTACAGCATAAAGCTATTATAAATAATACATTTCGTATGGATTCTACAACTCACAGCAACATGCCTATCAACAAACGTTTTTTAGTTGATTAAAACGTGACTACTTTGATTTCTTGAACGTGAAATGAAAGTATGATATACGATGTAGTGTACCCTTAAGAAGTGGACGGTTTTAACTAATTTAAAACAAAAACAAACCTCGTTTGTAGCAAGCATAAGGACGTCGTAGTTTGAGTACCGTAGAGCGCGTTTGTCAAGAAGGCGCGTAACGACATCTCGGACGCTATCCGAATGACTGGTTGGTATGACCGTCGTCGAGCCGTCTGGGAGAATAACTCGACATAGGCCAGCGCATTTAGATACGTGAGTCTCTCGCTTCTCGTTCGACTGTCCTTCGCAGGACGAGGCCGACTACAAGTTAAAATTAACGATTTCGGACTACTTCTCCTTTTACTCTTATATTAAGGGTGAAACATGGTAACTTTTAGAAAAACAACGCAGAAGGGAATAGAACGTTTTGACTGTAAAAATGGAATCATTGCTATCTTAATGATTATTTAGATATTTGCTGGATCATTGACTTATTATTTATCAACTACTTTGATTTCAAAGTCAAAGCATTGTATGGTTATCAAAAACGTCCGAAAATTACGAAATCAATGCAACTATTAGTATCACTATAGATTTGAAAGAGGATACAGCATTTTTCTTCACCTAGTTTCACCCTTTAATGCTAAGTGCAGTAATTAGCAGTGCTCGGAAATTGCGTGTCGTGTTTGAAGCTTAAAGTCATAAAAAGAATTGATAAGTTTGTTTTCATCTGAAATACTAATGATACGTCAAGAAAACTCACAACTCGCAAGCAAATAAAACAAAAAGAAAAAAAACAAGCCAAATCTAATACAAACAATTTAATTTTACAAAATCTCTATTATTATGTAGGCAAAAACTTATCACACAAAAGTATATATTAGTTTGAGCTGCGAAAAGACTAGAGTCTACTAATAACCAGAAGATTATGTCTTACGTGTTTAGTGAAAGACTGTCGTAATGCAAGATCCCACGATGCAAGAGACGAGCGACTGCTCGAGATGGAAACACTGTCTTCTTCGTTGTTATTCCCTTCATTGTCTCGCTGTATGGTGGAGAAACTCTTGTAAATTTTCTCCCCTCGACTTGGAGTTTTGTTGTACTCCGATTCACCCCGATCTTTGGATTTTGATCTAAAAATTATTAGTATGTAATATTTACTTGACCTTGTGATATACTATTAATGTTATGAATATTTTTAATTACCTATTTTTTCTGTGCCATGGGAGAATTGATTTTCTGCAGCGATCCTCAGCATCGGAATGACTTTTCTTCAGTTTGACAGGTGAACTTGTTAAAAAAAGATCTCCATCTTCAGGCGATGTATCGATATCGTCGCACCCATTTTCCAAACATTTCTGATATATGTCTGATCGAAGAAAACGAGGATAGCTATCAAACTTCATCAAATTGAAGACTTGTTTTTGTGCCTAAAATTAACATTCATCGGTTAAAATGTATATTCAATAAAAATGATTAACGAACGTCTAATTTATTTAGCAATTTTTGTGTAACACACAATCATAATTCTTTAGTATACCTGTACGAAGAGATCGGCAGGAGCGGAATTCAGCAACTCTGGCGTAATTTGACCCGCGGCGTGACTGTCGACGTTGACGGGTTCCGGGGCATTATTTGACAAATGCCGTTGATAAATTTGCGCCGCCAGTCGCTTCCGAGCGGCTAAGTCTTCCGTGTCGGAATAGCGTTCGCATGCTGCCCAGAAGTAAATGTTCTCGTGACTAATTTCCTTCTTAAGGTATTTCTGTAAAAAATTTGCTACATTAAGAACTTGCAAAACTGGTTTCAAATAAAAAGAAAAACAATGAATTATAATTTTTTTTTCGATGAAAAAAAAAATTGATTTCTAACACGTATTTTTAATTCAGCAGATTTTTAGTCTGAATAACTTGCACAGCCATTTTATATTTGCAAAAATGTGATCGAAATCTTTAACAAGTGATTATTAACAGCTGATTCATAAGCCAGTGAGAGCGGTTTGACACTCCATGTGTTTTCGTGATGACGCTTACTCATCCGGTAATTGGCACACATTTTTAATAATAGGTTAAGCGATGTAACAAAAATTCTCATTGGCTATAATATACTCACTGCGAACGTTAGTAGCCCCTTCGGATCCTCCAGTAGTTTTTCGAAGCTTATGGCCCAAGTGTGAACTCCGAAGCCTGTGGTTTTATCGCACGACTCTGTGCTTCCATGCTGAAAAACAATTGTTCTGTCAGTCACTTTGCGCACAATTGAAAATTTTCAGAAGAATACACTAAAATATAGGTGTAAACTATTATTTTGTAAATCACAACGATTATCATTACTTTAACGAAATCCGCAAAAAACTTTAAATGGCTATAGACGAAGCACATGTTTGTTTAGCGAATGCCAAACGACGAGTATGCAACAAGTGTGCCTGCGCCGGAGACCGGAGATATTCTAGACGATGACGTTACTCGCAAGATAAGGCAGACTTTCAGCCTGTTGCCCGTCACGAAAAGAAAATACTTTCATTGTTTACTTAAAAAAAGACGATAAAGGATGTGCAGCTGACGAAGAGTTAATTTTTCGCACACTTCGAAGAAATACCAGATAAATACGTTTTTCGAACAAAGGAAATAAATGTTTTTATTATACTCGATGATTATAATTATTGACGCGCCTATAGATGCAGTTTAATTATTTATCAAGTGAAAAAATTTGCACTAACCAGAGAAAGATACAAGCGTATCTAAAACGAGTACGGCATAGACAGAAAAGTAGAGATTGCAGAGTGGACGACAAAGCAGAAAACGCTTTCTAAACACGCGGCAAAGAAGGAAAAAGTCCGAGAGTATAGTGTACGGCACTGCCTAACGGGGCACACTCAGCGCGCGAAGGATATTCATTCTCATCACGTTCCCAGAACGGTCAGGCATCGGCATAATTAGCGTATCGAAATGTACTTCTTTTCGTACACGAAAAATGTCTCTTTGTTCGCTTCTTGGAAGCCGTTGTAATAAAATATTATTCGCCATTGTCTTTTTTTAAGCGTGAACCCATTGCACGATTAAAAATGCCACGGGATGGTCGACTGTTATTACGAACCTTACGAACCAACGATTATTAATGGGACTTTTTTTTCGTGATGCACGCGTTCTTGTGCAATGTTTCATCTGCGAGAGAAAGTTTCGTTCCGAACGTTTGAGTAGTTAAGATAGGATTTAAAGGACCTTAGCCAGATAAGAGTCGAAGAGCGCCAACTAAAAACGGAGCAGCCACAAATCACATTAGCGCGGAATATACGAGGAATGCGTCCAAAGAGCGTTACAACTATGCGCTGCGCGTTCGATGAACCTTTGCGATAGCGTCTGCGATCGACAGATATAATTATCAATCAGATAAACGCTCCACTTGTGTGCAAGATCAATTCTATTTTCATCGTTGAAGTGAAACAAAATCGGTGCATGCTTTAAAAAAGCGTTTTTCAAACGGTACATTCGCGCGATAAAAAACGTTATTTGTGTCAATAGCCAAAAAGGAAACCCCAATTTCCGTTCAAGGTCGATTGTATAAAAAGCCTTACGTAAACGCTTACGAATATACTTTCGATATACTTTCGTCCGAAAATCCTCCGAACGGCATGACAGCAGTAAGCAGATACGCGCTTACTCAGTGGCTAATAAACAGTTTCATTGATAACTTAATTACCGGCGACGAGGCGCTGCAGTAGTCCATTGAGAGAGCGACAGACACTTTTTACACATTAATTGAAAGCCCTCGATAACTCGTCGGGCGCGCACATTCTCGCATAATTAAAGCCCACATATATCATTAGCAATGAATCGCGTCGCGGCGAGTGTATACCGCGCATAAACATGAGGCGCCCGATAAACCGAGAGCGACTGCACTGCAGCTCGAATGGACCATTAACCGCATCAATAATGAATAATAAATCACGCATCCTGCCTATATCTATACACACTCTGCGCTGTATTACGCGCAAACACAGCGGTTCTTTCTCACGGTATATTTTAATACACACAAAGCCAACGCACGCACACGAACGCTCGCAAAGTACCTATATATACGTATATAATACAGAGAGAAATATTTTTCAAGGTGCTTCTTCTCTCTACACTCGGCTGCACGCGATCTCTCTCTCTCTCTTACCGTGCAGCGACTCATGCTTCGCCGGCCGCGAGACTCGCGGCTTCTTTCTCCTCTTTCTTCGTTGTACGCCCATTTAATCGTCTTCCTTCCGGGCGAAATTCGAGCTCGATACGGCTCTGGGATTTCGAAAAAGTCGCGCCGTAAAAGCAGAGTCGCTCGCTCGCGCTCTCTCTACGACTGTACGGACTTTTACAACTGGCGATGGCCGGGCTCCGCCCAAACAACACTACTGCACTCGACCTCGATTTTGCTCCTCTTGTTTTCTCGCCACGGAGCGCGAGTCCCCTCCTCACTGATGCAACCGAGTACCTGGACCGAACACCGTACTTGGTAGCGCATTCGCGCAGAACCCGCGAAATTTGAATTCGTCGAAGCGCCGACTTTCGCTCGCTCTCGCACTCTCGTTTCGGAGTTAATCACGATTGCGTGTCAGCTGAGGTATTCGAGAGAAGCACGCGATGTGAGGGTGAAGAGGAGCAGGCGACGCGGGCCGTCGTCGCGAGGAGCCGCGCTAATACTGAGAGGCTAACCTCTTTGACGGCTGATCTCTACCCGATGAAGTCGCCACTTGTTCCCCCACCAGCCCGGCTTTTTCCTCGGTCCCGCTCTCGTTACTTTCCTCCTCCTCGTCGTCCTCCTATACAGTCCCCCTCCCGCATGCCGTCTCCTACTGCGCGCGATGTGGACGTTCGCGTGTTGTATGTACGCTTAGTGCTTTGCGCTGCTCTGTGCGTATATACGTATACGTTATGATGCTTGAGAGGGCGAGGGCTCCATCCACTTCCGAGGGCACTGCGACGACCGGGTCCAGTGGGATATATAGTTACGCTCGCTCATTCATTCGGACGGTCATTCATCGGGCTCCAAGCGTTTGTACAATGCTCGCGCAGCTCTTGTTCAAAAGACGCATTGGGTTTTGAAAGCGTAGATGAGTGCGTTGGGTCTTTTGATGCGATAGAATTCAGTCGCAGAGAATGCATTATTCCCTGGAAAAAAAATTTTGTAAATAAGAGCACTATTTCTGTATTGATTCTGCAACAAATTTTCGTTTATTCCTTGAAAAGACCTAGCGACATCACTGCGCACTTACACGAGTCGAAGCAAACAGCAGTATTCAACGCGAATAACGTTCGATGAAGCAACTTTCAGTAGACCAGCGAAAAAACACTGCTCGAAGAAAAAAAACAGCGGTCGAATAAACCGTTAAACTGTTTGTATGCCCAGCGATCAAACGCAGACAGATTGCTATAAATAGCGTGCGGCAATTGGCCACTGGCAAATCGCGAACAAAATGAAGAAATTAACCATCATCAGAGCAGCAGCAGCAGTAGTAGCAACAGCATCAGCAGTAGCGCATCAGGAAAAGCATTAAGCGCCCATCAGTCTGCAGCGCCGAAAAAAGGATGTTCACTTAAGACGCTCCAATCGAGTAAATCAAGCGCAGACGTCGGCGGCGCGGTGAACTCGATACCAAACACGAAATTCGAGCGTCTCATTCAACAGCAGTTGCGAATAATGAGTTGCTCTTGTGTTCTCTCCGTTGCGCTCCTCTCCAGACGAAACCCGATCCGCGAATTTTTCGCGAACAACGACAAATGCAGAGCTCGCTCGTCCGCTCACGACGCCGAGCGCGCACTAATGGATCGGCCGTGGCTGCGCCGGTCTATCCCCCTGTGCGATGCGCAAATCAAATTCTGCGTGTGCACAGCACACAGGAAGCGATGACGCGACGCCGGTCGAGCAAAAGGAAACAGTACCGTAGCTCACGCTCGGGGCCCTTCGTTATTCGTTCATTCCGATGCGCCGCTGTTGCTGTATAGCTATACGTGTATCTGTATATATAGTGTGTGCGGTTAATGCGCGCATGCGAGAGAGAGAGAGAGAGAGAGAGAGAGAGAGAGAGAGAGACGCGTAAGTGTACATTGTATACGGCTGGCTGAGCTCCGAGAGTTTACAAGAGTTCAACGCCGGCCGATGGATGTAATGACGATTCCGTGCGCTCCGGAACCCCGTGAGCTTTTCACATCGGAGAGGAGATGCAGCATCAACAGCGGGGAGCGTTCGAGAGAGGAAGATGCATTTCCGAGGAGGGAATTGCGATGTACGAAAGAAGATTATTCGCCTTCGGTTAAAATGTCTCTTTAATTAGGCACAAGGCTGTTTGAATTTATGTCTCACTCGCATGAAAAATGCACGTTCGAGCTTCACAGCTGGTCAAGCTTCGCATATACTGTCGATTCAATTTGTTTGCGAAAGAGGCTCGCTGAAAATGAAAGAATTTTTAATCGATTACGCTCGAAACAATGCGGTAAATCGTATCATTATGCTTCGCGTGATTTTTCAAAGAAAAGTAAATAGAGTCGGCATACCTCAGAGGGCTTCAATTAGCCTATCTATAATAGCTGTACAATTTAAGCTTTTAAAGTTGCGTGCACTCGAGGCAATTCACTGCAGCGAGAGACTGTAATGTTACGTTTCCATGCGTATGTAGAGACTCTGGTTTTATGCGCACCGCTTGATTTTTTCATGTGGGTTGACGTTGCGCGCGAGATTTCTCATGATATATCTCGACTTGTTTGCGTTGACGATTTGCTGACTTAAGTGGGTGAACTTTATGGTTACGTACGATGACTTAATTCACTTCATATTATTATTAATCCTTATTCATGTTTCTATTATGCGGGCGTTATTTATTTACATCGCAATAAATTAGATAAATCAAATTCTTGTTATACACTTAGAATTGAAATTAGTTTCAACTAATGTTCTAATGAAACGCGTACAATTGAACAAGTGTGAGTGTGGGAATATTTGGGTGAGATACCATTAGAAAAGTTTTATTTACCTTCATATAAATTGCTTGTTAGAGTCCCACGGTAAAAAATCTTTAGATATTAATGCCACGGCTCTATATAGCTTAAATAATATACAGTTCGAGAAATCCGCATCCAAGTTGCGCAATTCTTGAACATTTGAATCAAACCCGCGTACGAAGGAAATGCTGCGAAGCGATAAAAAAATATTTATATTCCTTTCTGTCGACAATGCAAAACCCTGAAGTTATGAAAGAAACTGTAAGTTGTCGGTGAGAGGATGCATACACTTATGCCTGCGAATTTTCCCGCGAATTTTCTCGGCATCGGCGCCGGTAGAACAACAGTTATTATAACTCGCGACTCAGCATAGACAATGAAGTTACCGTAATTAACCGGTCCGCGAATCGAGTAATCTCTAATTATCGCGCCGTTCTGCGGATATCGAGCACTTCGCCGTAGCTGCAAGATTCATCGCACTCTAATGGTAAGGTGCGCGTGGAAACAGTTCGAGAGAAGTGCGAGGAGTACCTTATTCTTCTTTTCCAATCTCGCTAGAGATCCTGTCAAGCCATACATCTTCTGTATCGCGCTAATTATAGCTAATATAGCGCGGTGTCGGTATCGGATTGTTGGATCTAGGAATTTTATCGCGCGAATGAAAAATTTACACTGTAACATGTATGTATGTGTGACTTCAAATGCAATTAGTGAAGTGACTCTACGAGCTTTATAAACGATGGAGTAGCTTACGGTTTTTGTTATCAAAGTGGATGCGTACTTTTTTTAATCTTTATGCGCGCGCGCGCGAAATTCAATTTTCACTCGAAAATAAGAGTTTAATCAACTACCTAATCGCGTCATAAAATGGATTACTCGATAAAGGTTATATTTTAATACAACTCAAAGGATTAAAAGCAGAGTATAGGCACACCGGAAAATAACGATTGCTGTAAAGCGTTACACAGATAAGATTATGAAACAATAGGGATACTAAAACACCTTAAATCTTCGTTTGTTTTAGTGATAAGCGTGTCAGAAACATCGAAAACGAAAATCTTTATGAAAAAGAATCGATTTTATACGAAACAATTTTTAGTATTTCAATAAAAGCTTCAATCCACGTTGTTACTGCTTTACGACAATTTAAACTTTAAATTTAATATCGTGGCATAATCCATAATAGTATATTACGATACAAGTGGCATAAATAGTCCATTACGGCACGGCGTGTATTATCACCCGAGCGTAGTGAGGGAGCTAAACGTACGCCGTGCCGTATCGGACTATTTATACCACGAGTATCGTACGCTATTTTATAGCACTGACTAGCATAAATCCGCTGTCACGCCTATCCGTGGCCTAAACAGTCCATTTTTGCATCGTGCAGTTAGCGCCCGAGCGTAGCGAGGGCGATCCGCACGATGCAATAATGGACTATTTATGCCACGGATAGGCGTGACATAGATGCGGATTTATGCCACACAGTGATATAAAAATATTTTTAACAAACAAACGATACACGCTTCAAATCTTAAAAACAAAAACAGCTTAAAAAAATTAAAAATCAATTATCGGTTACGCATGTGCAGCGACAATATCCATCTACATATACGTCCGCAAAGTACACAAAGAAACCGGAACCGAAGGCAGGCGTGAAAAAAATGTAAACCGCGTTCAACGTAATAGGAAGAGACAGATGTAGGATGCGTCGTACACTCACCATACAGTCGTCGTGCTCACAGCCGGCGACCTTTCGAATCTCCTGTAAGCTTCCCCAAGCCCTCGACACCTTGTCATTGGCCTTGCCCGTATGACTGTGCGGCAAAGACTTGGTCGTGTTGCAATGATCATCTGACGTCTGAGACTTGGAGCCCGGGCTCGTCTTCAGGTTTTCCATGCTGTAGCCTTGTATCTTCATACCGCTCGTGTAAACCTTCAAATTAATTTTATTGTTATCATACTATTCTAATTGTATGTAAAATGGTATAAAAATCGATGCAGGTGATGTTTATTTTCGGAGTCAAACTTAAATACTGATATACTTTAGTCAACAAAGTAACAATAAGGTACCGTAGTAAATTCATGTCGCATTAATAACTATATTTTTAGAACATTTTTATCATTTACAAACCGGGTTTGGATTCTTAATTAACTACAATCGATAAGTAACATAAGTTGCAAAAGATTGTTCAAATGTCGCTACAAAACGCACGTGCTGATATACTTACTTTTTACACACACTCGCGTTAATCGTATACAAAAAGAACCGTTCGAATCCTCCCCACCACGCTCCGTTCTCCCATTCAGACTGACGCGAAATATACGTTATACGTTATTACATTGAAACTAAACAAGCTGAAGTATAAATAAATACCTTGGGACTGAGCCTGTCAGGTACCTCCACGTCCATGCGCGCGAAGAAGTTGCCGGTAGACTTGGAAATGTCCCTGGCTGCTCTGCCGGCAGATCTCGCGTGCAGCGTCCCAACGGACAATGTCGAGGTGTAGCGGGGCGAGCGCGCTAAAGCAGCGAGAGCCGCAGGGCTGGCGCGCTGATGGCATTGATGTCGATGGGCGAACCGGCCAGATGGCACGGCGGGACAGCTGACGATGCTCCCCTCTCCGCCGTTGCTGCTGCTGCCACCGGCGCTGCGTCGACTCTCGGCGCGCGAGCGCGATTCCTTCAGCTCCTGGCAATGCGCTAGCAGACGGCCCTCAGGATAGTCCTCCACGCTGCAGTAGTCGGCATCGGTACGCGGCGGGGATGAATCCACCTGTTGCTCCGCGTCGCTCGACTTGTCCAGGTAGCCGTATGGCCTGTTGATAAAATTTTTGTAGGCATTTTCAAAGGAACTTTTCTAATGCGTGAAATGGTATTTTTTCTGGTATTGTAATACGATAATCGGTTATATAATAATAGATGATATGAGATTAAAAAATTAAAAAAATTAAATTTGGTATACCCTACGTGGCGATTTTTCTAGGTAAAGATTTCGGATAACAATGAGTTATGAATCATAAAATACCCTACACAGATTCAAAGGAAGTTGTATGCATGACACATTACGTCTTGATGATCAACCGATTGCGACACGCCTAGGATAGAAAACTAGTTTGGTAGCCGTTAGGGAGGCCGTCACATCTTAAGTCTTTTATGTTAGGATAAATATATAGCTTCCTATGATCTGTATCATGAAAGATGGAGTTATTATTTTGATCGTAAGAAAATTATCCACTTGCATACAAAAATACGTTTACAGTCTGACATGAATAAAGTACATATTAGAAGATCATAAAATACTGACTGTAATAAATCATTACAGAAGCCAACTCACCTTGGAAAATCGCTCCATCTTGGATCGGAGATGGCTCGAACGGTTAATTTTGATCCGGAAGGGTCCTTGACATTTCTTCCCAGGGAAGAAACGAGAATACTCTGAAAAATTGACAATAATTCTGCTTGAAGCTCGACAAAAAATTTTGTGTGTAATATAAAGATGCGAAATGATTTTAAACGTACTTCAACAGCTGTTCCGTTATCGCGTGAATAAAATTTAAAGCTTACCCTTTCATGCGGATAAGGCGGAAATTCAACGTTCAGATTCCGATCTGAATGGCACCCACACTCATCCTTGAAGCCAATTCCAGAGTCACTATTACTTGAATGAGCAGTGGAAGTACTAACGTTACTAGGCTGAGGCGACGACGGAGCCTCCCGATGATTCCTTCTATTATCGAACAAATTGGCATCCCCCTCTGCCGTGTCTGCGATGTAGAGGGTCTGTATGGCACCAACCAAGCCATCGCAACTTGCAGGAAACTCTTGACAGGCATTATTGAGCTCGCTTGCCTTAGTGCAGCCAAAACCGAAGGCTGCGCAAGTGTTCGCGTGTACCGCGTGATCAGTTAACTTCGAGTAGATTTTAAAGACATGGCAAGAATTGGAAGCATTATCGTTTTCGTGATTATCGTTCACATCTCCTACATTGGCGGTAGCCGATTTGGTGAGGATACCAAAGTGCAACTTGTCTTCGTTTGAAAAAGAGTTGCAATAGACGATGCGATACGAGGGATATTCAGCGATCACTCGGCCTTCGGTATTGGCTAGTTTTATGTTTGCTACGTGTATTGTCAGTAAGACCTGCAATTAAAACAGAAAATGTCATGTAATTTTTTAAATAAAAATGCATTTAGTATAAAGTCAACATTTACAATGTGATGCTTCATACATACCGTAGTGGGATCGCGTTTTTCAGCCTTAATTCTCTTGATGCATTTTCTAACTAGCGACATCATCGACACAGAGTGCAGATGACTGGGAATATCGATGGTTCCAAGATAGCCGAGTACAGCCCTATGAACGATTTTTTCGGAGTCGCGCTTCCTCGAGGATGGCGGTGGCGGTGGCGGCAGTGGACTCGACATGTTCCATCGGTGGGTATTCGTCGGAACAGATATTCTGGTAGTGCTCGCCTCAAACATGGCACCTGATTGAAGATCTCTGACGACCTTTGCTACTCTGCACTGTGGTTGTACAGTGGCGGACAGTCCTGAGCTTCCGGATGCGTTGCTGGACCGAGACCTGAAACGGACGTATCATTTGTTTAGTATTATTGAGCCATTACAGAAATGTTTATAAATTTAGTATTATGCATTTGAAGGTACGAGAATATCATAGACGTTACGTCACACTATTTTATTTGCATATCTTCGATGTTCAAAAAAAGATAGCGTATGATTCGATGGATTCGAAAAATCACGATGAATCATCCTTATCAGGAATTCTCTTCAGTATACTGTGACTAAACTCTACTATAAAATGTTTCAAAGATTTTATTGATCATAAATGGATCTTCTATTCACACATTCCATAACGCATGACAGCATAAGAGATGTCGGTATTAATCCAAACACGCGGTAATCAATTCTAAACTTTCGATTCTCACAAACATTCAGTGTACCCAGCAAATCTCTGACACCGAATGACACTCTTCATTTATCCACATAAATTGAAGATACATCGAAAAATATACCAACCTATATCTTGGTCTGGATCGGACTTTCGTAGACGCCTCGTCCTCGTCACTAGAATCGCTGTAATAGTGCTCGGCTATCTGCAGTCTAAGCAGTCCGTTAGACCGTCCGATCAGCCGGACGACGTCGTCGTGTGGCGCCTTGCCAACCCCGTGTCCGTTGACAGCGACCAGGTAGTCTCCAGAGCGCAGACCCGCGAGTTCCGCCGGACTGCCTGGTACGATGCAGCTCAGGATGCAGGGCTGCTGCCCGGATATCGTGAAACCGAAACCCTTGCCACCACGGGCTAGCTCGACCGTCCGCGAGCCGTAGTTCACGCGCTTTTTCTTGCGCCGGCTGTGCTGCGGTTGTTGGTGGTGCTTCTGCTGCTGCATCGTGGCAACCTCCTCCTGCGGACACCGGCTGCGGGAATAAAATTTCATCGTTAGTTTGCGGAAATGGAAACATCATTTATTGAACTTATGGTGCTTAGAAGGATTTGGAATTTTTCATTGATAAACAGTATAAGTATAGTCTGTGTGGTTGGCAGGCAATAAAGCGATACACGACGCGCGTCGGTCACCGAGTAAATATACGGAAGCTGATGCGCATTCCTTCCGGCAAAGGGCTAACTCAATAACCTTCCCACTTTATACTGAGGGAAATTGTTTTCAATTAATCTATACGGCAATTGTAATAAATTTAGCATATCCTGCACGAGCATCTAGACAAACTAAAAACACAAACATGAAGGAATTTACATAATTAATCATTTCAAATAAAATCTGTAAAAATTTAATTGCTTTTCTGAGTTTGAACGAGCGCTTTTGAGAGATACTGGCATTTAGTAACAGCATTCTCCGCCACAGGAGAGACCAAACAAGTTTCGTTTTTTGGAATTTGAGAAATGACTGGTAAAAAAGTTGCTAACGCTGGATCGCTGTGAATTTCCCCTTATAAGTAGCCTACGGCACTATCGCGCAACGCTTTGTAAAAAATTTAATTTATAAAAAGCATTTCACTCGCGTGTAATTTCAAATTCCATGACGCGATACCAGTGCATAAATTATTTCAATCTATAATTCGAGATCGCATATTTCAAAGATAACATCTCTAAAACGCACCTTAGAATCGTCCACTTGACTGTGAATAGAGGAAAAGGAAAAATCGATTGTATACAAGATTAAGAGCGCAGGTGTCTTGAAAAAAGATTATTCGGGCGAGCTTCCGGAGAGACTTTTTAGAGCACACACACACACGCATAGAGAGCCGCTTAATGAGGATGTAACGTCTTGTTATACACAGTGTGTGAGAGTGTGTGCGTCGGTGCAGGTGCTTGTACAAACAACTTTCGGGGGCATGCGAACGGAACTAGTAATTACGCATGCCTGTTTTAACTGATACCTACATGCGTCTAATTCACCTAGTTCTTCTCCTAGGATCACAATTAAGCACGCGCTTCTCTCCCTTAATTGTATGCGTGTGTTTTTTTTTAAACTGGAATTCCAGTTTCTCTTGGACTTTAAAACGACGTCGTATGCGAAAGGATAATATTTCGACATAGATGAACATCCGCAGTTATGACATAAGTTTAGCAATGCAAGAATTGAAAATCTATAATTTGACGTATATAAGAGCTAACGGGCTTTGCTAATGTTGCCTGTGCAACATAGCTTACATCGGAGTGTCGCGCGCGCATCATGGGATTAGCGTCAAACGGCTCGTCATGTGAAATATTTGTGACCGCAGACTGCAGAGCTGCGGCATGTAAAAAGGAGCAACAAATATGTGCCGAGGAAAAAAAAATCTCTCGGCTCATATACCTACAAGCTATACTTTCTCCTCTCGGCAATCTTGTTCGAGGTTAGTTTTCAAACGACTAAACTAAACACACGACCAGCCGACAGGCAAACATTAAATACTTTCTAATTAAAAAGCGCTAAAAAACAGGCTCGCTTTCCAGCTAATCGACTATGCTTCGCTCGAGCAGCACACCATGTATTATATTTTACACTGTAACCCAATATGACGTACTACACGCGTGAAAAAAAAATCGGCACGTAGCACATTTCCTTTTCGAATCTAAGTCCGCATCACAAAGGACACTGATGCAGGTCCTATATAGGTGCAACAGCAACTTACTCGTCAGTGTGCAGCGGAAAATCTCGTCCCCCTCATTCTTCCTTCGCGACTGATGGCTCTCGATCCTGACGCTTCACTGCAGCCGGAAACGTCTCCGGGCTCCAGGATGTACACGCACGCAACCCTCGCTGCTGCAACACCACCACCCACTCGAGCACTTTTCAGAGTAAGTACGTAGCACTGCACACGCGCGCGTATGTGTATCGCGGAATCCGCTATGGAAGTGTATGGGAAAACGGTCTAACGGAGTGCACCAGCAGCAACAGGTTGGTTGACGTTCACTATTTAGAGGGCGGCGCGATAGTCAGCAGAGCAGGAGCCTCGGCGGCGACGATAGGAAAACATTTGGCTGGGTTCGCTGGCCTCGGGAGCGCCGCGTCCTGTCGTCCTAGTCTCCTCGATATGGCAGCTCGCTGCTGCCGCAGCTCGATTCGCCATCTTCTAGCCCCGCCGCTCGATTCCGAAAGTCTCACCGTCGATCTCGCTCGATCCTTTTGACGCTATATGGTGCAGTACACACTGTACACAGCTGCGCGTATGCTGGCATTTCTATGGCGGCGGACGAGCGCGAATCGACTTTCGAGATCGATGATCCTTGGAGTGGGGGTGGAGAGAGCGCGATGCAGTGTATTATGGCGGTCGCGACGCGGGAACGACGGGGAAAATTTGAAATTTTAGCTTCGGCACGGATTGAGATAGGATTAGGATTAGTCTATTATACAGGGCCTATGCAACTAGCTTGCATATAAATTCATTTTCATTCATGTTTTAATTATGTTGAAAATACTTACACAATTAAATTAAAAGATGCCGAAGTTGTTGTTCAATTCTAAACTATACGGAATATTACGTGGAATATAGGTAATCATTTTAGAATGCTTTTTTGAATATACGTTTATGCCGAAGATCATTTTCTATATATGGTTTACTGCAAAGAAAAATCTAATACTTAGAATAACGATCCATTTTAGCCGAGATCCTACTTACAATTTGCTGTATAAATATGACTAATTCATAAAAGTTGTGTTATTTTTTTCAACTTCTGAACAAATGAACCTTTCATTTTTATTTATTAAGAATTTTGACCATTAGAAACATCATATGGTAAGTATAATATCTTCGGAATTAATGTTATTCAATGTAATATGTTCGAAATACACTTTGAACTTGGCGCCATTTAGACCTAGCGTTTCCCGAGACGAAAAGATGAATGGAAAAATATGGCAACATCGCATCGGCCGAGTTCAGTCCAGCGTCAGCTAGTCACAATCACAAATATTTTGACGAAGCACTTGTTTATCGCGTAGAAAATTTATTCAAACCAAAGAAAAGGCAATAAGTAGGTATTGGCGCAAAACAAAGACTTTTCATTTTGTAATGAACAGTAGGACATTGAACGTCATGAAAGCATCGTGTTGTAGAAAGTGTTATAAAGGTAATTAACAACGAACGGACAGTGAATGACAGGCTACCAGGTAAACACCAAAAAATATATATGTGTGCGTATTTATATACATTATCAGTAAGGTTATGAAATCTCTTCTTAATCTACAGATAAAAATATGTACTGAGATTATCTCTTTGTTATCGTCGATTGAACAATAAGCAATCCTTTTTTTGTAACATTCAAGAGCAATAAACACGTTTTCACTTTAATCAGACATACAGTTTACTTCATATTTGACTTCCTTGTTATAATTGCTGTAATTAAGAGTATAGAAAAAATATTTGATATCTGACGTTAATTAACAGATATGTATACTACTTATAAATAAAGAAAATGCCAATGTCTTTGAATCACAGTTTGGAAAGTCTTGAGTATTTATGTACAGTTATGTCCCACTTTTACATTTTATGATAGATATAATTTTCAGTCGCTGACCATAATGATTAGATTCCAATTCCTGCTTTGTTTCTAATGTATTTTCTGTTTTCTGACTACAGAAAAGTTCAACAGTGATAGTTCGAGATATAGTTCTTTGTCAAGATGAAAGGAAACAATGGTTGGACACAGTTCAGATAAAGGTGAAGTGTTATGAGTCATTGAAGATGAAAAATCCTGTCAGTCTTCTTTCTTTCGTCGTTCAAGACAGTTTGTCTCTTGTCTCCTCAAACATTTAAGCAAGTTAGTATTGAACATTTTAGTAGATATTCTTAAACTATATTGAAATTAAAACTAATTTAATTTACATTACATTTTTTAGTGATCGATCAACAAATGAGGGAGGAGCGCAAGTTATCATCAAGAGCAAAAATGAGACCAAAAAATGTTACCGAGTGGAGTGTTAACGATGTAGTCAATTGGTTAACTCAGACTGGTCATGGGAATCCAGATGTTATTGGCAAATTTAAAGATCACGAAATAGATGGAAAAGCATTATTGACTCTGCGAGAAGATGATTTAAAAACAATGTCAGATCTGAGGATTGGTGTTATTAAAAGATTGATTATTAGTATCAAACAGTTACAAAGAGAAAATGTGCCACTTTTATTAGAACTGGGACACATAGAATTGTTTCCTTCTCAAAATTTTTTTACTTCAAAACATAGTGATGTGAGTGTATATATATATATATATATATATATATAAAGACATTAGTGTCATAAAAATTAGTTACTAAAGTTATTAAACTAAAATTTGGCTAAATTGTATTTTTAGCTTACTCTAAGCCCAGGAACGAATGAGGGTTCTATTGATCAGGAATTTTACTCAGCATCGATATCTGAGGATGGAACTGCCTCTCAATTACCTCCAGAAATTTGGAAGACGTTTATTAGTTTAGGTTATTTATTTATTGTCACGTGGATAACTGCCTTTGTGATGGTCATAGTTCATGATAGAGTGCCTGACATGAAGAAGTATCCACCATTGCCAGACATATTCTTAGATAATGTACCACACATACCATGGGCATTCGATATGTGCGAGGTAACTGGGACGCTGCTCTTTGCTATATGGCTACTTGTTCTTATATTTCATAAATATAGGTAAATATAATTGATTTATTATGAATACTTTTAAAAATAAGATAATACAATAAATTTTATGTATTTTGCCACTTAGGTTTATACTATTAAGAAGATTTTTTGCTTTGTCTGGCACAGTATTTTTATTGAGATGTGTTACAATGCTCATTACTTCTCTGTCAGTACCGGGTGCACATTTGCAATGCCAACCAAGAACTATTCATATCACAGATTCATCTAGGTGGGTTCAATTGCTTTGATTGTTTACTTGAAGTTGAATTTTTTTCTTTGATGAGAGATTTTAGAAAAATCGAAATCAATTACATATAATTTTATAACATACATTTTTTCAACAGCTTTTACAACGAACTTTACAACAAAATTGAAATGGCATATGTGATATGGAGAGGTGCTGGTATGTCTATTCAAGGTGTTCGTACTTGTGGAGATTATATGTTTAGTGGGCATACTGTAGCTCTGACGATGTTAAATTTTTTTATTACTGAATGTAAGTAAGATTTTATAAACACTATTATGGTTATAATTTTTTTAATTTACTTATCAAAATATTACGACGAGAAATAAACATTTTCATTAATAATTACTATGCTTTTCAGATACTCCCAGAGGTCTTTATTTCGCCCACACATTTACGTGGATGCTAAATATGTTTGGAATATTTTTTATACTTGCTGCACATGAACATTATTCC
This sequence comes from Pteromalus puparum, assembly GCA_012977825.3. Lineage (NCBI taxonomy): Eukaryota > Metazoa > Arthropoda > Insecta > Hymenoptera > Pteromalidae > Pteromalus > Pteromalus puparum. The sequence continues at coordinate 15,050,730 of CM053168.1, read as the reverse complement.
ATTGATGTTTTCGTTGCGTTCTACATCACGTCTCGACTGTTTTTATATTACCATACATTAGCCAACAATCAAGCACTAATGCAGCGTGATTCAAATAGAACGAGGATTTGGTTTCCATTGTTCAGTTTCTTTGAATCGTCTGTAGATGGAATAGTACCTAATGAGTACGAGACACCGTCGGTAATCGTTTGCAATCTAATTAGCACTATTAAGGACGGTGTCAATTATCTTCGATTATCTTTTATCCCTCCAAGATTGGAAGAGAAACAGAATGGCGATGTTAACAGCACAAAGAAAAAAAAATTATAACAAGATTTTTATTGAATTAAACTACGATAAAAAAGAGGCTTTCAAGAGAGCGCAGCTTTCTTTAGAAAAATTATAATAACAGTATGTTTATATTAAACTGATTTAAATTTAGTACTGACTGTAAGATATGCATTGTTATACATTTTTTACAATTTGTGTTAAATATTTTTGAACAACAATGTTATCTCTTAGTTTAGTGACCAAAAAGTTGTTGGTTTAAAATTGTTTCTTTTTTACAATTTCGAAGATGATTCGAGTCATGTAATAGTATGATAATATGAATGTCATATGATAAAATGGCTTTGTCATATAAACATGAGAGTCATTGAAATATGATATTCTTTAAAATGTCATTTGATAGACTTTAAAAATTAGAAATTTATTTATGAACGTGGAGCGGGCTTTATTATTATTTATGACGCTGTAAAATAATACCAACAGTTTTTTGTTTCGATATCTATTCTTTGGATAGAAATAAGAAACTTGAAAATATGTATCATTCCAAATGTTTGAGATTTATTCAACTGAGCACTGAATATATTTTCTAAAAGTTGGTGAAATTTCAAACTGATGTCTAAAATGCATTGATGAAAGTCATATCAAAGGTGCTGATCGAGGTAGATACGTGTACAAAAGAAAATGCAAATACTTCAGATTTTCGTGCTTGTACAATTAGAGTAGGCGCAACGTTTCGCGTGCTATGTAAATTATCTATGCTAATTTCGCTGTTATCACTCACATCATCAAAAGGCGTAAAACAAACGTGAAAAGTATGTAAAGTCTCTATGAATCTGTTCGAAATTGCCTTCCTAAGTGTACATTACTCAAAAAGAATTATTACTTTTTCACGAATCTATTTGTAAAAATGAACTAAATCATAAATATACCAAGTCGATGATAGGCTTTGTAAGGAATGACTGTAATATATGATATATATTTATTACACAATGATATAAGATATCGAGTTTTATACAGTGCCGCACAACGGCTACGTCTTTGCCAAACTGAATAAAATACAATTACTATAGCTGTAATATTGAGTTCTAAAACTAATGATGCTCGTTGCATATGTGAACTCAGTTTATATATATATTTGATATACAATTTATTTTCGTTCATTTAATTCGTTATGTTGTATCTAAATATTGAGCTGAGCTCAAAGTTTTCCGTTTCATTTAGGTATTATCGGTATGAAAAAAACTTGTTCTATTAGTTATACAAAGAAAAATTCTAATAAACAATTAAATCAACAAATTACACTGCAATTTCTTCCTTATATCAATAACCCGTCGATTCCTATTTTTTTTTCTTCTGCAGATAATTGAAATATTAAAATAAACAATGTGTATATATAACATGCGAATCACTGTCAATCGTCTAATTATCATGAAAAGCTTGATCTGCAGATGCAAGGCAGTTCAACATTTCTCGATGGACCCCACATGCTCTTCTAATTCTAGCGCGTTAAAATTAAACACATCCCCACCCGCGTATTCTACAGCTTTTCTTAGAGGCTATAGAGCAGATAGTGACTGACTTCCTTGCACCCGGTACAATTTTTTAAGCAGCAGCAGCAGTTACATTCTATAAATTGTTAACAAAGCTCAAGTGTTTATTTAAATAACAAAGTATATAGATTTATTTGTGAATATACTACCATGTGTTTTACGTAAAAAGTTATATTTACTATAGATTACTCGAATAATATTTTATACAAATAGCATAGTGAATTAAGGTGAGTGAACGTTAATGAACGTATTTAGATTTTATATAATTCACAATTGATGGAACTTAGATATAAAAGGTTGCGTATTGTAATCTCGAATGTTCTAACAAATCCATAAACGCACATTTCGGTCTATAGTAGAATTAATTTTTTTGTTTAAGTAACATTCGGCTTCTACATATACTACATTAATCTTAACGGAATGTTTTGACAATACAATTGTTTGTCTACTGTAGCGAGTTGGATTAATAATTAATTAACTCGTAATTCTTACCGTTAATTAAAAAAAAAAAAAAAAAAAAAAAAAATACAAAATGTGGAGAGCGCAGAAGCTACGAGTATTTGAGAATAAAAACTTTTTTTTTATAAGCTGTTGAACTTCATCGCCTTCTTAATTAGTAAATATTAATTATCATCATTGCATTCTTTAATTAAATCCGCTTACCGCACTTTTATATAAGATTATATATGTAGCAGTTTATATTACGCATTGGAACAACAATGCAGCCTCATAATAAATTTCATGTACACGACCCTGGTAGAAATTCTGTCGAAATTACACAGTTACTGGCGAGCACTGGCCAAAAACTGCTCAAAACAGTCAAAATTTCTACCAGGGGATTATAATATACAAATTCTTACCACACTTTTTAAAATTATAGCAGAAAATCATGTATGTACGGTTTATTAGGAAAAATGTATAGTAATTAGTTTTGAAGCTTTAATAAACTTTCATCATCATTCAAATCTACAGCCCACACCGATCTCAATCACAGCGATGAGCGACACCGGCAAGACGGAGGGCAGCTGCGCCGTGTGCAGCAAGGCGGCCACTACACGCTGCGGAAGCTGCAAGCTCGCTTTCTACTGCGGCAAAGAGCACCAGCGTGAGGACTGGCCGCGTCACAAGACCAGCTGCCGACCTTACGAGGAGCGCGAGAACCAGGAGCTGGGCCGTCACCTGTTGGCGACGCGCGATCTCAAACCCGACGATCTCATCATTTCCGAGCCGCCGATCGTCTGGGGCCCGTCGTCTCACGTCGACCAGCGCGTCTGCGTCGGCTGCGGCATCAAGGACGCCGTCTGTCGCTGCCCCAACTGCGCCTGGCCTGCCTGCAGACTCGCCTGCGACGGACTCGTCGACGAGAATCGACACGGCTACGAGTGCGGTATCCTCGCCAAGGCCAGACTCATGCCCAGGTACCCTGCATATTATGCTTTTCTATATATATTATACTGATATACTGATGGGCGATAATTAAATCCCTCGTTTTTCGCAGATGCGACTACCTGCTGATACTGCGAGTGCTGATCCTGCGCCGCAAGCACCCGAAAAAGTGGCGCGTTCTGTCGAAGCTCCAAAGCCACGAAGAGAGTCGAGGTCCCGGTACCGAGGCTCACGAGGAGATGGAGGCCGTCAAGCAGTACCTCGGCTCCCTGCTGTCCCTCGACCAGGGATCGGCTGAAGCTCTGCCCAAGGTCTGCGGTCTCGTCGACGTAAACGCTCTGGAAACCAACCCACCCGAAGGATCGGCAGCCATTTACGAGACCGCCTGCCTCCTCGAGCACCGCTGCATCGCCAACACGAGGTACAGCTTTGAGATCGACGAGCAGGGCAGGCCGAGGATCAATCTCTACGCCGTCAAGGAGATCAAAAAGTACGCTTTTCGTAGAGCTTTCGATCGTATAGAATAACTCTTTAAACATAGAGTGGAATTGAATTATTAAAATTTAAAAAAATCGTTCTCCACAGGGGCGAACACCTGAGTACAACGTACACGCACGTGCTGTGGTCGACGCGGGCCCGACGGGAGCACTTGCTCGCGACCAAGTACTTTAGCTGCCGGTGCGAGCGCTGCGCCGATCCGACGGAGCTCGGCAGCCACCTCGGCACGCTCAAGTGCCCCTGCGAGAAGGGCTTCGTCACTGCCGACGATCCCCTCAACCCCGAGACCGACTGGTCCTGCAAGGAGTGTCCCGGCGTCCTGAGCGCCGACGAGGTCGCCCAACTCACCGACAGACTCGGCGAAGAGGTCGACGCCGCCATGAGCGCCGCCGATAAGGACATCATGTCCGACCTGCTGTTCCGGTAAGATTATTATTATTAATAATACGAATCGATCGAAAAATCGAGAAAAATCGGCTGACGTCCGCACGTCGCCTTTGTTCCAGCTTGACCGTACTGCTGCATCCGTGTCATCAGCACTGCCTGACGATCAGTCATTCGCTGATGCAGCTGCTACCTGCCGACGAGCCCAAGAAGGAGGAACTCTGCAAGCGAATGATCGACACAATCGCTCGAGTCGATCCTTACGGGGCGCGTCTCTCGCTGTACCGTGCGATCGCGTTGCGCGAGCTGTCAATGTGTCCCGGTCAGGACAGGAACGACCTTTTGTTCAAGGCGGTCCAAGCTTTGCGCTACGAGCCGCCCGACAGCGCGAGCGGACTGCTAGCTAAAGTCATACTTGCTGAGGTCTGAGACGTTTTTTTTCTCCTATGAATAGAACATTATTTATATTTATATTGCGACTGAGAGCATGCACCAATGCGTTGGCAATGGAAAAAAGTGATTCGGTTGTCTGCTTTTTTTGCTATAATGACTATTATATAAATGACTATTGATATCGATTGCATTATCTTTTGAATGGCGTACAGGTATAGAAGTTATATCAGTTAGGTGAATGCGGTGGAGTCGTTGAGTAGTAGTAGTACAAGGATACTGTAGGACACGTGCTGGATTTTTTTTTCTTTACAATTAGAATGTAAATATAAAATAAAAAAATGTATGACTGAGTTGTCACAAAAAATTGAATAGTTCAGACATTGATTAGACATTATTATATTTTGATACAACAGTAAGTAAGCTTAATTATAAATTCACTCATCAAAATCCAATAAAATGAATAATTCTTTCTTACGTTGACGTTTATTAATTTGTATATTACATATAAAATACTAATGTATACTAATGCAAAAAATTGATTCATTGATGTGTAAAAAAATCCAAGTAATACACGATGATAAATACGAAGCGATAGTATAGTCTCAGAATGAATACGGTCCTCGAGGAACAATGGCAGGATTTACGTCAACGGCGACTTTCCTCTCGTCATTGTATGGCGTCACGTCGGCTTGTTTCTTGGTAGTGCAAGTTTGCAAAAAAGTAAGCAACGATAGAGCTTCGCACAGAAACGCGTAGAGGAAGGGATCGAGGGCAGCGTTTACAAATGTCAAAGCGGAGAAGACGACCTGTAGGTGCGGCCACAAGGTTCCGCTCAACTTTGTGTGTAGTTTGTACACGAGAAATATCCACACCGGAAGTCGCCCTACGAGAAAGACAAAGATTAGAACGAGGATGACATTTACCGTCCTCTTCTTGCGTCTTATGTGGTTGGACGTCATGCATCGTTGTGGATGAGGCGTTTTTCGCCGTTGAGCGTTGCTTGAAACTGAAAGTAAAAAAGTCATCTTTTATTTAATCCGTGCATTAAAAGTTTATCTAAAGTGAATGGTAAGCTACTCATTATAACGAGCGTCTTGGATCAGGTAATGGCCATTCCCTCCCTATAGGAATAGGTTCATTTTCTCGCGATACTCAAAGTTGGCTAAATATTTTAAAAAAATTTCGAAGTAACGAAATTGAATTTTGTAAGACTGGCGCAGTGCGACTCAAAAAAATACGTAACCAACCATTCACTTCATATGCATTAAAAAGTGCCTTTACATGCACTTGTCATAAAAAAGTACAGCGCGTAACAAGCTGGCGAGGGGCGCATTCTAGCTCGGATGAGAGCAACTTCAATTCCAACTCGCTAGAAATAGCCCTCCTCCAATTGCATAATGTACTATATTTTTTCATCATGAATTTCATCGATTAGAAGCGCGTCATAATGTTGCACGCGTGTCTCGTTAAATATAGCTATACAATAATGTTTTGGTTGTTCTCAAGATAGCATCTCGACACACTATGTGTGTACAATGCAGATCAACGCAGTGTGAAGCAAACTCAAAATAAAACAGCTGAAGAAAAGGGTTGGTCAAAGGTGTCGGCCGGCCCCTGAAACAAGGGCTATCTGTTTGCCTTCGGAACTTGACTGACGCGACTTTCAACTTCCCACGTTGAAATCAGCGTAAACTGACTTCTCCGTGGGTATCGACAACAAATCACGCCGAGGAAACAAAAAAGATTGCGCGAGAGTTCGTGACGTCTATTTTCGTCGCAGTAATATTTCAAATACATAGTTAGTTGACGTTTACGTATAGGGCAGTAAAATAAGCTTTAAACAACCTTCAAAAATAACGCAGCACAAAAGGGGGGCGATAATTTACACAGTAACGAATATAGTTCACCCTGACCTGTTGAAAATTCCGTGGATTGCGAATCGTTTCCAGAAGAGAGCTGAGACTTGTTGCTCTGCTCTTGGCGGCGCCAAATGTTTAGCGCCAGGAGCACATGCACTGTTACGAAAATCAGAGCAAGGGGAATGAATATTGTGACGAACAGCGCTGTATAAACGAGAGCTGCGTGCGCTTGGTTCGTTGAGCATATCCGTCCTCTGAAAAGTACAAAAAGTACAGCTAAACGCGTGCGCTTTGTTTTTAATGGCTTTTTCAAATAGTTTATCGGCAATTTTCTTTCGATTGTCGAAGCAAAAAATCAATGAACTTACTCATAAACTGTCGAGTCTGGTCTAATGACGATAAGCGAGTCGATCTCGTACATTCCTAATATCGGATACGACGCTGCCATGGCGATGAGCCAAATAAGCATGTTGAATAATACGGCACACTGCCATTTATGACCGTCGTCCGAAGGATATCTCGGCGTCAGAGCTCTGTACCTATAAAATCAAGATACATTTATGACACTGTATAACTCTATGTGAGAATAAAACGCAAGTCGTGATTATACTGTACCGATCTATAGCTATCCCAGCCAGTGACAGCGAGCCGATAAAAATCGCTACAGTTTGAAAAAAGGGCACAGCACTGCATGACCAATCCGGCAATTTCCACAACAACGTCGTTCGTTGGCTCACCATCATCACTGTGTTGGAGCCCGAAGAAATCAACAGAATCAAATCGGAAATGGCAAACGATAGCAAAGCGCACCGGTAGAATGGTTTCAGCATTGAAAATTTTCCGCCCGGAGCCAAAATTATTCGCACAAGCACTGCGGCGTTGCCGATTAAACCGATTATTACTGTCGGCCAAATCAGAACTTGAAAAATCAGCCTTACGTTTTCCAGAAGAACCACAAAGTCTTCTTCAAGGGCAAACAGCTCGTCAACCGACATGGTATTCCACAAAATAAACATGTTTTTAAAGGATTTCACTCTATGCATTTATAATAGACATAGAGAAACTATTAGTAATGTATTCATGATTTATTCAAGAATAAATTTGATGACAATTGAAAAGCTCCACCAGAAAGCGATACCTTATTCGCGGAAATTCTGACAAGGTATACATATACAAGTGCGAGACTGACGACTAAACGATAACGAAAACTGACAACAGCTTTTATGAATTTCTGATCGCGATTTCAGTGCGTCCACTCCAGATATACCCGGTCAGGATAATATGATCGACGTTTATTGTTTAACATTGGCTCAACGGACAGATGGTCGCGGAGCGTGTTTACAATTCGCAAAGTCTGCAAGCTTATTGCAATTTTCCGAGGCGCATATGATGCATACATTATACAACTATTTTATTTTTGTGTTTCTTTACTGAATAAAACTTACTGCAAAAGCATGCACATAAAATATTATAGATGTATTCTTCTTTCATAAAAAATGAGGGACACAATTAAGGGATAAGGTTCTAAAATGCGAAAAATAATAATATTGGAAAGAAATTTGTAGAAAAATTTAAATTTATACATAAGTATTTTGACAAATTACAAATCACCTTAACATTAGCTAATTTAATTTAATAATAATCGACTGAAAATGCGGATTTATTTATTTCATGAATACAAGTCGAATACATGAACGAGGCTTATTTAACAATTGGTACAATTTTCATACTTTTCAGCGATTCACATGACAAATCATACATTGCATAAACAGCGACATTTTCCATCGAAACGCCCGTTACATGCATGTTTGGTGCTAATAAAAGAAAAACGTATTACGTATTTACGTTGGATTTTCCAAGAATCATGGTACTCCATCGTACCGCGAATAACACATATTATATACGCATTTAATCACGTCACACATACAGTCACACATTGCATCGCATGCTTTATGTACACAATATTAATATCCAGCAAAACATCGGGACTATACTTTCAGCGATGAAATTACAAACAATGATATTACGTGCGCTTTTTGAAGCTTCTTTAGTTTCGACGTTATACTATATAATAATTCGAGTTAGTCGTATATTCGATAAATAATATCATAAAATTAACTAAGATTTACGTCTGATACACAAAGTAGAAATGTTATAGAAAATTACAGCAGTAATTGCAGTGTTTCTACTTGATTATCAAAACTTAAATTGGGGTAGTTCCAATTAAATGCATACGGTTAAGTTAAGTTAATTAGATTAAATACACAAAGTATTAATTTTTTTTTATACAAATAATACTATGAAAAAGGTCGTTGTTACGTTTAGTATACAAATATAAATAATTACGCATAAAAGTTGCCAATATAACTTGAGCGTTATTCGTAATTTTCATCAATCTTAAAAAGTGTTATCGATCGTTGATTGTCCAAATAAAAATAAAATAAAAAACTTATACAGGCTCAATTATAAGGATATTCACTCGTTTCAACTTTTATACTTGTGAGATTACGGTTTGAGTATTTCACTTAGTATAAGTATAGTAGTAGTAAATACGCGATCAAGACATTAAACTCCGAACACTGAATATTTATTTATACTAAGTATAGACATAGTCGACTTCTTCCCGGGCCTTCTCCATCTTTTGTTTCAAAGCTCGATCGACATTCAGAGCTACTATAAGGTTTACACCAGCATTCGCTTGTTATACATCAGTGCACAGAGGCAACAAATTTTTCTATTCGAGATAAATACAAATATTGCCGCACTCAAGTATTTATTGCTCCTTTCTCTGGCCCCCACCGTTGTTCGCCAATAATAATCGAACGTTCCTACGCTTGACCATTCATCATTCCAATTGCAAAAAATTTAATATTCACCATACACTCGGCTCGATCATTCAGCCAACGCGCAAGACTCCACCCCGCGAACGCGAAGCAAGCATCCATTTCGCAACAGATTTCCCTTTCGAGAGACAGCGAAGGCATCGACGCACAAGGCAATCGCTTGCGCGAAAAAAGGCAAGTGCCTTGGGGAGAGAGAAGGAGAGGGAAAGAGAGAGAGAGTGTGAGAGAGTTGCCATTTTGAAAGTGTCAATGCAACGGGGCCAGGCGGTGCAACGGTGCGTACGTATAATATGCGTGTCCGTATAGGCGCAGCTCATCAGGGAGAGGAAGGGCAGGGCCTCGTAAGCGAGTGGGCCGGGCTTCTTCGACTCGTGCTCGTGGGCGAACTGCTGCAGGGCCCCGCCGCCCCCGTTGAAGTCCTGGAGCTTGCGCACCACGACGACGAGTTTGGCCGGCACTTGCGCCATGCCCGGTACTCCCACGCGTGGTTCCGTGGCGCCGCCGAGTTCTGCAACGTGTTTCGTATAACCTTTGTTGTGTGTGTACCAACTTTTTTTTTAAATTTATCTTCATTGTTTTTGCAGCAGTAGGTTACTTACGTCGGTGAAGGTGGCTGCGTCGGCGTCGATCGCGAGGATCTTGATTCTCGACATCTTCACGAGATCGGCCGGAGACGCGGTTATCTGGATGGTGAACCTCTTGCCCGGTGGTAGAGCTGGCGCGCGAAGCTCAAACTCGCCGTCGATCTGTCGGTCCTGCGCATAAACAAAGACGCAGTATTATATATTTTCGAATCATCGTTGAGCGCGCAGAAAAAACCTACCGTGTAGTATTCTCCAGCGCGGAACTTGGCCCTGGCCGAGCAGGCGCCGCAGGCCAGTATGTTGAACTGCGTGGTCGCGTTGTCGCGCGGACGGTAGCGGAAAATAGCGATGCCCTCGCGATTCCTGAGGTTGACCGTCGCCGGGTGTCCAGTTTGCAGAGTTATCGGCGGCTTCCTCTGGAACCTGAACGAGTCCATGGCCACTCGGCTCGACACGTTGTTGCGCGTGTTCATCTGCGGAGAGAATTGATTTTGTATATAGCCTAAAACTGCACAATCAAACAAATTTAATAAGTAAAATCATGAACAGAGAGCTATTTACGATGTAGAGCGTGAAGTAGTAGGTCGTGTTGTACTTGAGGCCGAAGAGCGTGATCTTGGACCTCCTGACGCAGTGCAGTCCCTCGGGTTCGCTCCTCTGCTGCTGGGCCTGTTGCTGGTTCGTGGCAGCTCGGGTCGGGCAGGGGTGTTTCTTCAGAATGTTCTCGGCGGCGCAGAGGGTCGGCGGGTGCAGATGGGCTCCCGAAGTTACGGCCAGTAGGTAGCTCGACTGATCGGAGTCGACGCGGCTGAAACGTGACGTCAAGGAACTTCCAGAGACGATAAGCACTGAGTCATCGTCCACTTATTGTTTCACTTGATTAATCTGACTCTCGCCACACTTGTTCGCGACGAGATTCACCTACCTCTTGTTCCAGGAGACGATGAGTCTGCGTCGGCTCCACTTCTGCTGGAACTCGAGAACCGGCTGGTGTCTCCTGCCCTTGGACGACGAGGACGGGACGGCGAAGTTACCGGGCAGCAGGCTGAGAGCATCGGAGGTGTGGTAGAGCAGTACAGTGTTGGGAGAGCGAGTCCTCAGCTGGTCGAGCATCGGCGAGCTCACCGCTTTCATCTCGACGAGGTAGAGGTTGTCCCGGGCGTCGGCTATGGTGAAGTTGCGCGCCTCGGCACCCTTGTACTCGAAGAGTGGCGAGCCCGGTACCATCTGCTTCACTTTCCACGAGTGCGTCTGCTGCGTGCCCGCTGGTGAACAGAGCGAAGGGGTTGCAAACTATTCGTCCCGATGCGGTTATAAATACGCGAGCCGAAGAATTATGCAGCGCTTTCATTCAGCTCTCCCGGCGCACAGAGCCGGGCATTCATTCATTGAAAAATGTCTATTTTAAGGCGGCTCTGTACGGGAGGGACGGCTGGCTGAGTCAAATACGGTTGGAAATCGGCGGAATCTAGTAAAACAAAGATGAAAAGATCGAGCAAAATGCAGAGAGAGGGAGAAAGAAAGAGGCGCGACTAGGTGGGTGAGAATGTTGAAGCCTCTCTCTCTTGCTCGCACTCCTGGCGATGTCCAATTCTAATTTCGTCACGGTCCTCGGAAACGCGCAGAGATGCGAAGGGTTGCGTCTAGACGTCGCGAAATAGTTTACAGCTGCCGATATACTCGCTACTTTGACGACAAGCTATAAATGAGTCCAAACGCCGCGGAAAGCGGAGAAACGTGCGGGGGACACGCGAAGAGAAAGAGGCGAGAAGAACCGAAGTGAGAGAGAGAAAGAGAGATGAGAGCGGGCCGATGAGCCGCCGACAACGAGAGAGAACTCTGGCTTATACTCGCTCGTGTTTGCGCGCCCGTCGAGCAACTCAACGCCGAGTATAAACAGAATCAGGAGTCGAAGATGAGAGAGAGAAGGAGAGGAAGAGAGAGAGAGAGAGAGAGAGAGAGAGAGAGAGAGAGAGAGAGAGAGACAGAAGTGAGAAAGTATTAAACAATTGAGGTGAATCGACGCGGTTCTGAAAATTTTATTTTTTATTAGCGGTGCTTTTCTTGTTACCCAATTGCGTCCCTGATATCCCTTACCATAAACATTTCTGTGCGCACTAATTATAAAAATAGTCGGACAACACGACGTCTGCAAATTCGAAGCTCGCCGTTTGAAAAAAAAAGTAAACAGCAAGAGTTGAGTAACAATAATAAACTCGGAGCATTAGACTACGCTCGCATGTAGTAGTCGGACGAACGAGGCAAGTGAGAGAGATGCCGACGAGTGTCGCGCGAGTTTAGACGCCGACGTCGGCTCTGTTTTGTGTATATTAGATCTATGCTCACTCGGTATACCTTCCGCGTGCTGATCATTTTCCGGAGGCTCGATGTAGCTGACGCTCCAAGAGATCGGGCCACTGCACGGGCTGACCAGTAGCGTTGGAGGTGGTCCAGTCTTCGGCAGGAGATAATAGAACCTGGAATTAATTCATCTGCATCCAGTATGATATTACTATTCCACCGAGGTCAGGGACGAATAGAAATAAGTGTTCAGTTTCTTTTCTTTTTTTAAGCTGGAATTATGGTTTTGACGAAAGTTGAAGTATGGAGAACCGCTTAAATTTCAGTACATTACTTTAGTTATAGCATGAGCAGCCAAAGCAGCAAGCCACACAAGGCAGTTTTAGCGTTGGTATAGCAAACCGCTATGAGTATGCGCATATTGTTGTGAGGGAAATAGAAAAGAGCCTGTGCGCCATCTATATTCACCTGTCAGAGACACCAAGAGTTTTTGTGCTGACGAAAAGGCCAGGTCCAAAACTGCTTTGTTTTAATTTAGACTCGCAACGGTGTTTTTAAAATGGAAATGTTTGCTACACAAGCAAGCCTCAAATTTCGATGTTTCTGCGACAATATGATGAAATATACCCGTTGTTATTATATTTTCTCAATTTTTACTTTTTGAGCTTAGGAATTCAAACATACTTACGCAGAAATTCTACGGCAAAACGAAGTAAGATATTACCATATGTCTTTTTTAGATTAGAATAGCATGTCTATCATACAGCTTCTTTCTTATATCCTCGCAGGGTATAAATCGTATTCGTATAGAATATACTTATTATTCTCATGTGAATATATGTGCAAATCCGCGGCCGTGTGGAAACAACTTGCATTTGGAAGTTGAAAATTGAAAATCGAGGGCACACCTACCGGACCGAGATTTTTTTCGGTTCCTAGAACCATCCACTGCGTGAAAATGTCCGCGTGCACACCCGATCGCTTGCCATACTTTTTCGCCGGACACTTTCAATTCTCTTATGGGAATTTAACATGGGGAAAATTAACGAAAACCAGCCAAAGTTCGACTTTATGTCAGGAGTCGCAATCGAAAAATCTGTATTTATACGTTCAAACTATCCGAAAAAAGATTTAATTTAATTTGAGCTCCGGTGGGTTAAAAATGGTGGCCTAGAAAAAAAGTTGTTTTGAAATCCTTATAACTTTTGATCCGAGCGGTCAATTTCAACTATCCGGCCCTCAAATTGAAGCTCTTTTCTTCTACTTTTGTTTTTTGAAAATTAGATTAACATTTTGTTGGTTTCATGTGCTATATATATGGCGATGAAAAAAGGCAAAAAAAACAGCCATGATTGATAGGCATATTATTCTACAAAGTTTTGCATAAATTTTGCGAATTCCTTTAAATGACGCATGAAATAAGTATACCATCTTTATGCAAATTTGCGTATAATATGTTTGTTTAATAAAACAAAAAAAAACATTATAATTTTATGATCCAAATATTTATACCGGCAAAAAGATTGAAGATTAAATTTACTGCAACATTGTACGACTTGAAGAATCCAGTGGCTCATGGGCATACATTGCGAGATTACTTTTTACCTGGATGTTTGGAATTTCTCAAGTTTGCGGCGGATCCCGCATCGTTTCTCTAGCGTAAACAAGAATTAACTTTTTTGCGCATCTTTGATAGTTTGTATTCAGTGTGTGCTTTCTTCGATTGTGGATGGATGTGCTCATTAAGGACATTTTTTATTATGGGATTCTTGCCTTTTTATTTCAATGTCATCAAGAATCTTGATAATGAGCATCTTGTTTAGAGTACATCTCGAAATAAATTACGATTCCTTACATGCACGCACAGCAAAGAAACTTATTAGTAAACAACATCTTTGCCAATGTATCTTACGACGGACTTTATGAATTGACGCGGTAAAAGCGTGATGCGTTATTTTTATTTATCGCATAATGTAATCGCATGTATAAGTATATATTATACGAGTCTCAATAAAACATTACTACATAATTTTTTCCGGAAAATGCACGAGATATAAACGTATACATACCTATATGATTTAAATTATAAAAATTTTTAGTTTCGCGATATTTATTGAAACGTTCTGGAATGAAGAGTAGAAGAAAAGAAAGCAAAAAATGTTAATTAATAAAAAACTCTTGGGTCTACATTTGAAGTTAATTTTGATTTGCGCACATGTATATATATACACGTATTGTAGAAGTGCATAGTCTGAGATACGAACAAAGCAATGTTGGATTGGCCCTTTCTCCACCGCCTAAGTCCCCTGGGTCTTTGGTCAGAACAAGTAGGTGGCGCATGAACATTTTCTTATTTCTTTCATCACAAACAGCGAGCAGAATGTATATATAGTGGTGTGTGTTACCTATACCAAAACTGCTTTTTGTTGGGTCTATAACTTGGACTGCTCTTGCTATTTTTATTCCATTCATGCAATATTTTTGCTCCTCTATAAAAGTACGTAAAATTTAATTATTTCTAAACGAGTTATTGCAATTCATTGCTATACGTGAAAATTCATGCGAAAGTACCTTGGTCATACAGTATACAGTAAAAATATCGCATAAACAAATATCGCTAATCGTTTTCATATTACATCGAAATTCGAAAGAATGCAACGATATCAATCAATCCCGACGACGATGTAAACGTTTTCGTATTCAATCAATATTTATCACCGTCTTTTTTTCTCCCGAGCATCAGCGGCGCAGCAGGCCTCATAAAAGAATCGTTCAATGCCATACGTCGCTCGAAGCGTATTCTATACAAACATAAAATCAAACTACACCGCGAGCCCGGCAGCAACAACGGCGGCTGTAACAAATTTGCACCAGCGCACTCGTTGCCCAAGCGGATTCCATGATTTACGTGAAATTCATACCGAGCGAAGTGTACATTTAAAATTTTCCCATATAACCGTCGCGACACGAGAGCTATAAGAATTGACGAGCTGTGCTCATCCCATCTGGCGATGTTAATGTCGATGTGTACCGGTGAAAGTGCCCCGCGTGAAATGAAGGAGAAACTCTCTTCGCTCGCCGGCCGCTGCCGATTCTTCGCGATTTCTCTCCTCTTCGCTGCGCGCCGCGATCTCCCATCAGGGATGTTGCGCTGCTGCTCCCGCTTCTGCCTTTATTCGGATGCCCGCCCATAAATAAAACCCGCTTTAAATTAGCCGGATTTACTGTTACTTTGAATAATTGAAACTTTAATGAATGCCTGTACATGTGTTTCATTGTGTATAATGTTGTACGTGCTTTACATCGGCCAACCGATCTTTAAAGATCGATTTGTCCCGACAAATTTTTCGATGTATAATACGCATTGTGTGTCCTATCGCGAGAGCGTTGCAGTGCGTAAAAATAATCGAGAAAAAAAAATGAGTATATGAACCTGAACGAAAGTATCAGTTGCGCGCTAATGGGTAGGTTGGGATTCCAGAGTACAAACAACAAGCCGTAGGTTGCCGCCGCGTGCGCGCGCGGCGTACGTCCTTCGGTTTTAAGTATGCGTGCGATTTTTTCCTTAAAATACCAATCACTTAAAAACAGTTCGTTTCAATAATTTTCTCCCGGCACGAAAAATCATCACGAGAAGCTAGCCTTCGCGAATTATTAAAATAATTTCCCCACTGTGTTAAGAGTCTGGGTTATTTACGAGAGGTAATAATAATAATACCGATGAACGCGATTGAAGTTTGAGTGCGTATTAACGCATTCTTTGCGGTCAAGCGAAATATTTCGATTTTCCGAGAGGCCTCGAAATACGTGTATTATAACATAAATGAAACGTACGCGGAATATTTCCTTTGGTGTATAACACAGCACACATAACTCTGATTTAGCATCGTGTGCGCCTTATAAATAAACCGACAGCCCATGCACACACCTACATGCCGAGACGAACGAGGCGCGCTACATATAAGCTAGCGTGCGAAAGGTCCGCGAACATCGGCTCTCTTTTCCACGATCCACGTCTCTTTTTGCCACTGTAGCGTCGCCGCCGCCGACTTCCCCATAAATGTCACTAAAAGCCGCTACTGCCGTTGGACGCGCGACATTTACTCCACTTATATACCTATACGCCGTGCGTGTCTCCGCCGTGGGTATATACTTGTGTTCTCGCGAGACGAGGCTATTTTGCTCGCCGCCGCTTCTTCACCGCATAGAGAGAGCTAGTATTTCCATGTGACATTTTGTTCGAAGCTTATACTGCGATATTTTTTCTGAGTAGGCTGGACATCGTGATTCGCGCGCTTATTTGCGGTTGGGGTAATCGATACGCGCTGACAGTAAGTTTCAGTGCGCGCTTATACAAAGTATATGTTTTATGGGATCGGGATTATGGGTAGACATGAAAAATCGAAGAGAAGTTTTTTGAAAACTGACAGCTGCTATATAATACGCGATTTTGAAAATGATACTTGTATACTTTTTGGAGTGCAATAAAAAAGTAGAGACGATGAGTCGGATCGGTTGATTACTTAATATATATTGAAAAGTAATCTTTCGAGTTGCGAGATTAGAAAGGTGCTATTGGATCGCTATAACAAAATGTAGTTTATGGTATATAAAGCTCCGAGGACTCGGTCGTATAATACGTGTAAATTGCCGTAAGCGTTAGAACACACGTTATGAGAATACGGCACGATTCAAAAATAAAACCTCCCGATTTCGAACAAAATATGAACCAATTAACGACCGAGCACGATCCTCAAAATCAAAACCCTTCGACACTTCGTATACTTGTATAGTACTTTATAAACTCCAGCCGTGCAGAGCTCCAGCAATAAAACCCCGTTACTAGTGCAGTAGCGCAATCTAATAATTGAAAAGCTTTTCCAGAAAGCCGCGAGCGCGCGCGCGAGCACGTGCGTGCTCCTCTCGTGCTAATTTAAAATTTATAGCTCCTTCGACGCGCGGCTGAATTCTTGGCCCGAAGCTGCGGCGGCGCGGCGTCTTTTGGAGGGGAATGAGCGAAAGAAAGAGAGAGAGAGAGAGAGAGAGAGAGAGAGGCGTTTTCGCGGGAACGAAGATACGAGCATTACGGGGGCGCGCACGTGCTCGCCGCTGGTTTATATGGGGACCATTGTAAAATTAGCGACGGGACACAATGCCGGCGTCGCGGCGTCTGGGGTCGCGGGCCGCGACCCCCGTGCTAAATCCGGCCGCGCGACGAGGCTTGCGAGCGCGACACTCTAATACTCTCGCGCGCAAGCTTCCTTGCTGCTATATAGAGCTATAGAGACTCGCGTGCGCCGAATGAATCAGTCGGCGAGTGCATTAATGAAAAAGGAGCGCGTGCGCGGCCTCAGCGCTGAAGCTTGGCCTGACGCTTGATGGTGATCTTTTGTGTTTGATTGGGAAACTGAATATGAAAGTAAATGAACAACAACTAACGATTTTATATACGGAGAGGATGCAAAGCTTTACCTTTGCAAAAAGGAAACTATAGTTGATAAAATTTGCGACGCTGAATCAGAAAACAAATCATCCTATTCTAAAAATCTGATTGGCTGTATGCTTCACCGCGTAGTTTGATCTGTATATGTTTGGATTCCTGGCCTCAAAAAGTGAACTATTATTATGTTATAGCGTAACATCTTGGTGTCATAATTCATAATTCAACATCCAACAAACTTCCAAAACAGTCAAAATAGTTAATTTTCTCGCTAAAAATACCTAATCATCACGCGTTGCACTAGATTTTCCTCCTAACTTCCCCGAACGAAAGCAGGAAAGTAGGTGCACACGAGCAAGATTATTTATTCGAGAAAAGAAAAAAGTCCTCGCGAGCCAAGATTTAACGAAACGCCTCGGCCCTGCACAAACCGCAGCCTTAAAAGAGCCGATATCTCGCGTCGGGAATCTAGTGCCTTTAGCAGCGCGCATTAACTTGACTCATATACGTGCATATAGCCAAAGGGCTGCTCTCGATTGCTCGGCTTTATGGCGCGTAGCGTCGCGACGCAGCGCGTCGTTTGGTGCACGCGAGCCGCGTTAGTCTTGCCTCCTCCACTTATATACACGCTTAAAACTCCGGCAGCTTCGCGACGGGGGAGTTCGGAGCGCGCCGACGAGCAACGACGCCGATGATGGACAGGTGACACATCGTTCCTGTCCTTTACTCTATATCTCCTACCCGCGAAGCGCGGGAAAAAGTTAATGCGTCGCCGACGAAATATCTGTCGGCTTGTCGCTCCTTTGCCCGAGCCTTTGCCTCGCTCCGGAAAAATACAACAGCCGCGAGCTGTGAACTGACGAGACTTGTGTACTCGGCCGGTATAGCTTTCGACGACGATTTTTGAGCCCTAATGCGAAGGAAGTGCGCGGCTTTCTTTTTTCTTTTATTCTCTAATATGAGTCGGACTAATTTGAGAGATTTTATTCTACTCTCTTTCGAGATCTGCGCTGTCGAATATATGCACCGAAGTTCATCAGTGCCATTAGATCATAGCAAAAGGTGTGGATTACAAAGAGTCGAGCCGGAGAGAACCGGAAACCGGCGTGTTGTTGCAAATAACGTTTAGCCTTTTTACGACTTGTTGCGCGCGAGAGTAGATTATACACAGCAGCTCCGTACACGACGAGCAATAGCAGGCTGTCAAGTTTGGAATAACTAACGCTTCGTTTGCCCGAGAGCCTCCGAAGAATTTCATTAAGATTTTCACAACAGGATAAAATAAGCAATGCAACTTTGCCCCGTTTGCCGCGCAAACACAATAACCGATATATAATTTTCCGTTAATGAAACATCGACTCTATAATGCGTTCATTAACGAGACAATCAGCATGCGCCTCGATTCAATTATCCGCGCCCTCGGCGTAAAAATAGCCCTCGGCGTTCCAAAATTATACCCCGAAGAAAAAGAAACAACAACGAACAGCCGACGACGACCACACGTGTATCACGGAAGATTAACTCGGCTCGGCAACAAAAGCACTATATGCGAGGATGCAAGTAAGAGACGAGAAGTAGAGAAAAGGGCGCGCAGTCTGAAAACTCGCATACCTACTTCCCACGCACGAGCAAGCTTGTCACAGCGAATCACTATCGGCTCGCACGTATGCGCGACCGTCGCGGGCTCGTCGCTTCCAACAAAGTTTCATTGTGAAACGAGGAGAGCGTCGCAATTAGAGAGTCGCCGGCACAGCTGCGATGCGCGCAGTCGTCTTCGCGAAGTCACGACTTTTTGGGCGCACTTCAAAGCTCCAGCTTCGTGCGCAGAAAGAGGAAAAAGCGCGTCCGCGAGGATTATTTTCGCGCTAATTCCGCCACGGCGTCGCTCGTCGGTTTATTAAACATGTATACTCGCCTTCGGAGTCAGGTCCACGTGCATGTATTCGCGAGACACACACACTCTCTCTCTCTCTCTCTCTCGTCGTAAGGCACGCGAGCCAAAGCACGTGGTGTATTCCGCGCTGGCATGATGCCCGCCGCCGCCGCCGGCTCTGCATACTTACTATTCTTTATATTTCGGTGCATCAACGGCCGCGTAGGCTCGCTTTTCTAGCGTAAAAGGAAGACGACGACAGAGAGAGAGAGAGAGAGAGAGAGAAAGGGAGACGGAGTCATTGTCAGCGCGACGAACTCGGCTCCGTTACGTAAGGCGATAATTCGACGCTTTGTACCGTGTATTGTGATGTTGCGCGCCGGTTTCACGTTTTTCACGCCGACGACGCGGCTCTGTTTATTCTCGGTCAATTATATACCCGGTCTTTGTGTATGTAGGGGGTATTAAAAGACGGATTGACGAGCCGGCGAGACACGCGCGCGCGGCTATAAAAACGCTGATGCGACGCGTGTGAGCAAAAGTCGGAGAAAGTCAAAAAAATATTTCCCTACTTAGAGCCTGATGTTGACACAGTAAGAGCGCCGCTCGGATGATACGTCCATTAACAAAACGGATTGTTTACTGTAAAAATACGGAGACGCTCGGTTGTGGATGGATGCGTGTCGCGGCGTTGATTGTTTCATGACGCGACGATCCGCTTCTCGAAATTTGAATTTACGACTATATTATTTCATTAATCTCGCACGTTGAAATCGGTACTACTTATAAGGATATGTATCAAGGAAAAAACGCTCACTGAAACACATTGTTGGGGTCGAGGGTGGCCCTGATCTGATAATCTGGCTGAAGCACCCTGGTCACGTTGAACATCTCGGCGGGTGAGAGCTTCTCCGTGCCGAAGATCCCGGAGCCGGCGTTGCCGCTGGCCATCCTCCGCTGCAGCGGGTTCTCTTCCGAACTTGCCTGTCCGCAGCTCGTGCCGGCGACGAGCAGCAGCAGCGCGACGAGCACCCCCGACATGCCTTCTGTTTCTTCGCGTCGAAATTCACACCTGTATCCGATACTTTCACACGATCTGCGATGGGTATATGATGTGTACTTATGTAAAGTGTGCGTGAGAGCGCGAGCGAAAGAAGAGAGTGTGTGAAAGAGAGAGAGAGAGAGAGAGATAGAGGATTGATTGACGAACGGTCCGTCGCTCGTAGAGGAAGGAGTTCGACTGGGGCCCGGCGCTCTTACAAGTCGCTAAGACCATGCCAACAAACCCCCGGTTTGTTCTCTCCCCTCTCCGTGCGCTGCGCTGCCTTCTGCGCCTCTCTAACTCCTTCGTCGTCGTCTTCTTCTTCTGCTGCTGCTGCTGCTGCCGTCGTTGCTTCTATATACACATACGAGCGGCGCTCCTATATCCAGCCGAGAGCGACGGAGAGAGAAAGCATACAGCTACCCCGTCTATCGGCCGTCCCTTTCTGCATGCGCGCTCTCGCGCCTTTTTCAGCTTACGTCTATTGCGTTATATACTTGTACTGTAGGCGCAACGTCGATATGGCGAAAAATTATTGCTAGATGACTGAGAGCGATATCGATAGATGACTACAGCGCTCTTTATGTTTTTCAACAAAGGGAAGTTGTGCTTGCAGTGGGAGATTCGAATCGCGATATACTTTTTTTGCGAGAGATTGATGTATTGCGCGCGCGGACAGTCCGCTGTTTTCCAGATGAAAAGACGGAAGTGTGATTCTCATGCGGATTGAGATGCGTTTGTAGGATGAATAAACAGATGCGCTGATTTTTTTTTTTTTTTTTTGACAATCAGTAACGTCGTATGTTATATCAGATTTTCATTATTGTAATTTAATATCACTTAGCTTCCTCCTATTCTGCTAGTGGAAGATAATTACATGGGACAATCAACTCATTCTTTGAATCAGAAAACATATATGCACGTCCAATCTTATTACGNTCATTGGCACTTAGCTTCCTCCTATTCTGCTAGTGGAAGATAATTACATGGGACAATCAACTCATTCTTTGAATCAGAAAACATATATGCACGTCCAATCTTATTACGATCGATTACGTAGTTCCAGAATTATGACAGTATACGTTATACGCACACACACACGCACACACACACACACACACACACACACACACACACACACACAGACAAAACCATCTGCACGGACATTTTATAAAACCATGAAAACTCTCAAAATATACTAAGCTTTAATTATCAAATTATATGGTTTAACAAAAATAATAATTTTCAGTCACACTTTTAAACTAAAAGGTTTCATAAGCTACAAAAAGAACCTAGCCGAAGTGATCAAAAGATCAATCTTTTCCTAAAATTTCAACTCAATTTAAACCTTTTTACTCCCGTAATCGTACGACATAAAAAAAACATTTTTTTTAGTTTTTGATTTTTATCTCAAAAACTAGTCGCCAAAATTGCTTAAAATTTTTACAACTAGTAGATATCGTTGTTTTTTATTGTCATGAATTTTTTCAAAACATTTAACTATTTATTTTTTGAGTTATATATGTTTATCGAAAAATTACCTTTTATATCATAAAAAATGAACAGATCAGTCAATCTAGAAAATCTTGCGGGAAAAAGTAGACAAATTTATGTTCTTTTAGATACACTATTGTTGAATATATTGTATAAATCATATCATTATAAAAAAGCAAAAATATTTTTTCAAAAATAGAAAAATGGCTATAATATGGCCATAAAATGGTCAGAATCATAAAACAAAAAATGACCTAAATTCAGAATTAGAAAAAATATATGCATATCAAATGTTATTACGATCCGTCGCATGGTTCCAACATTATGGCGGTATACGTACATACACACACACACACACACACACACACACACACACACACACACACACACACACAGCCATCCGCACGGACATTTTCTAAAAACGTATGATTCGTACTCCAAACACCTCCAAATGCGTTTCCACGAAGTATTAGCAAAACTGAAAATTTTACTATTACAAAGCTTCCTCTTGAGGAGGAAGCAAAAACAAATATATTCCGCACTTCATCAGTTTAGGTGAGAAACAAGCGACTCGTGCATATGTTCACCCGCAACAGACACAGAGCGTTTAGACGGTGACGAAAGGGCCAGTCCAAAACTGCTTTGTCTTGATAATTGGTATCGCTCTATAGCAGTCCTTGTACACTCACCGGACAAAATAACTTTGAATATTTGGAGCGTCAGCCATGACACCTCCCATAAGAAATACATGAGAAGTGTCATGGCTGACATTCCAAATATTTAAAGTTATTTTGTCCGGTGAGTATACATACACTCAACACGAAAAATATCTGATTCGAACTGTTTGAATTTTGCATCGTGTAATATGGACTTCGCCAAAATCAAAGTCGAGATATTGAGTGTTAAGAGGGTTGAGTCGAGCTCATTTTTTAAAATGTCCATATTACTTACACGATGCAAAATTCAAATAGTTTGAATCCGATATTTTTCGTGTCAAGCATATCTATTTTATATCAAAATTAAGTTTAATCTAGACTCGTGACCGCTATAGTGTTTTTAAAATAAAAGTGTTTGGAACATAGTAAGTATCAAATTTGGAGATTCCCGCGACAATATAACGAAATACACCCCTTGTTATCATATTTTCTCAATTTTCACTTTTTGAGGTTAGGAATTCCAACATACTCAAACTTTCCGCGGTAAAACGAACAGCCAATCAAATCTATCAGGGTAAACCATATTCCCCATACGTATACGTTTTTATATCAATTTTATAACATTAGCGAATTTAGAAGGGCTCCGTGCGTTTTAATTTTTTTACTTTTTAAGGTTAATTAAGTAGAGTTTTTAAAAAACGTGTGCATACATGAACGACTCATTCATAAGTGTCGGGTGCAGACTATCCTTTTTTGGTATAAAAAGTTTAATTCATTTAAATTTTGGCGCCATTCAACCGGATGCCTAGCCATAACCAATCAAATCGAGTTTTAAAAGGCTTCACAACATCCGGTCATCTCTTTTTTAAGAGAGGAGATAGGGTAGATGCGCCCAGAATGGAATGACTTAGCTAATTTCGCTATAGCTTTCGATTAGGGCCGTGAAAGTCGCTCAAACTGGAGGATTTGCTTGCTGTTATAGGGCCGTTTGATGTTCTAAAATGGAATGCCATTGATATTAACAATAAATACGATACGTATACATTGTAAACGTCTAAAAACCATTAAAATTGTTTGCTTTAAGTGAAGAAATCTTATTTGACCGGTTTATCTTGTTTGCCGTCAATTTTATCAATATTTCCAAAATTCACCGAAATCGATCGCAGATTCTCTTCCAGCTTTCCTCAAAGCATTTCCAGGCAAAACAAATACTTTTTTTGACTATTCTAAGCGTTTGATTAACCTTGCATTCAAAAGTCAAACAATCGGTATATAGCAATGCTATGCTAAAACACATTCCATACTGGGAAAACATGCTTCGTGCCATTGTGGGAGAAAAGGTCGTTTACGCTTTGAGGTTATACAGCGGAACGGAGCAAGATACAGCACTAACTACAGAACTAAATGCCTATGACGGTAAAACTGATTGAACTTATCTGATATCGACTTCAAACACGAGAAAAACAAATCTTTGTGAGCCACTTTCTCTCCTCTCGCCCGCGCGATACGGCCACGGAGCATGACTTTTTGAACCCCAAAAACTACCTAACTGACGCGCGCACGTGCCGCCATCTCGCGCCAGATGCTGGGAACTGAAAATATTCCATTCAGGGAAACATTCCATTTTGGGCGCATCTCCTAACTTTATATGTCTATACAGGGATGGGTTAGATTAGAATAAGACAATATTCTTTTCAGAATACGTTGGCACATCAGAGGAAGGCAAGTGGAAGCAAGGTTTAAAAATAAAACCAAAAACATTAAATCTAACAAACCTAACAAAGGCGAGGTTTAAAGCTAACACTAAAACTTTATTTTATATATAAGGAACATTAGAGGAGGATGAGGCGAGGGGAAGACGGTTAAGGTAAGGATTTAAGGGTTTTGGTTTTAGCTTTGAACCTTGTTTTTACCCCCTTCCTCCGGTGTCAACGTAACTTATAAATGACTTTCTCTTATCAAAACTCGTGGCCCTTAGGGTAGTTGGGTTTAAGGGATTGGATTTTAAATGATCCTTGTTAAAATTTAGTACTGATTAAGGCCTTGGGCCTTAGCCTACAAAGCCCCCCTCCCCCCTTCTTCTTAATTCAGCACTGAATATGATGGACCTATTTTTATAATAACCCAAGTGGACCTCCAGAAATTCAATTCCATACCCAGCTAGGTCACGACTTGCCGTCCCTGTGTCTATATACAAAAGTCAATTGTATTCACAAATTCATGTACATAATTTTTGCACAAAGGAATTTGTATGTGGTATGTATACAGTTCGGATGCCATTCAATTTTACATAATGGGTCAATTTATTCGATCAGGCAACAAGTAACGACATCTCAATCGACGGCACTCTGCATGATCCTCGTCTCTATGTAATAGTATATTACGATACAAGTGGCATAAATAGTCCATTACGGCACCGTGCCGTATCGGACTATTTATGCCACGAGTATCGTACGCTATAGCACTGACTAGCATAAATCCGCTGTCACGCCTATCCGCGGCCTAAACAGTCCATTTTTGCACCGTGCATAGATGCAGATTTATGCCACACAGTGCTATAATAATCTCTTTCTATACAATAGAGAGAAGATACACAGCTCAGTCAATCCCTCATACAGAAAAAGAACAGCAATACACTACACATAGAATCCGAGTCCTACTCTGTATTATGAAAAAAGTGCTCGCACGCATAATAGTTTTCAAGCTCTGCATAAAATTATATAGAGCCAGGACTCGTGTCAAATTATACACAAATTTCTCTCGCGGAAGCCTCGGTCCGCCGTCACGCGTTTCACCTAAATTCCAAGCTGCCGGCCGCGCGCGTGCGCTCGGAGATAATCGCGCCGGATCACGCGCGCCCGTCAATGCTGCACTATCCTTATATACATACATATATATACGTGTGTTTCTGCGAACACTGCGGGCCGCGGGAGAGCCAAAACGATGCTAATAGGGATAAGAATAAGAGGCGACCCCTTAAGACACATGGGAAATGCGCTGCCATGCTGCGGCTATGGGAACGGATTAGGATTCTTTATATGTATCTGTTTTGCATTTCTCACTCTCGTGTGTATTCTTTTGCTTGGTCGGGCATTCCGACTTTGAGCGCATTATTATATTGTTACTCTCGGCGATTTTCGAACTTTGTATTCGGAATAGCGATCGTTTCTCGCTTATAATGTAGCCCAATTCTCAGCTCTTTGAGGGTTTCATCTTCTCGTTTTATACCTATAATCACCTAGCTTGTGGAAGATGAATCGAAATCCACCGACAACGAAGTGACGTGCGCATTTCTACCGATTTCCTCTTATACTTTTCGAGCTATTGAAATTCGGCGAGCAAAAAGGGGAGTGTTATAGATTGACTGCATCGGTTTTCTTTTATCCGTCGCCGTCGGAAATTCGGCGAAATCGCACTCTTATTTCGGAGAACGAATCCTCCGCACGAGCAGTGCTATTTCCGTCGGAACGAACGCACACCTTGGAGCGCGGCGGATGACTATAATACCTACTGCGTGCGACACGTGAACCAGAATGCAACTACGGCTGGGCGCGTCGTCGTAACACGCGTACGTCCGATTTCGATTAGTTCGTTCGAGATAATTACACGTGCCCGCAGTGCACTAATGTCGTGCACTCGTGCGTTCTATCGTGTAAATACGAGAGAAACGACTTCGTTACACGTGTCCGCTGGCCGGATCTCTCCGTGGTGTGCACTCTTAGCGTACTTATATTATTATACGCGTTCGGTCGTGTGGCGGGAGAATTTGTAGCTTACACCGCGACCGCTCGACAACAACGCGTTTGATTAAGTAGTTAGGTTGCGTTGCGGTCAGACACACGCCGCCAACTATGTCTCTTCCGATTTTCCCTGACGCCGCGTTTTTTCGTGTCTCGCCGTGCTTGGATTTTTCTACTCGATTATTTTATGCGGCTTGTTCGCAAGGCGGATACGGGATGGAAAACAAACGACGCGAGATAAACTGAATTGAAAAGGAAATCAGAGTTATAGTGATTAGAGTTGTTAATATTGTTTAAGCACTTGTACATTTTGCATTTTTTGGGTCGTTGCATATATTGCTCCAGTAGATAAAGTAGTTTAAAATCGGTAGTGAATCAAGACAGTTCGTAGGAAAAATGGGACCAAAAAATTGCCCAGTATGGACCGCATAGCTTATTTCTCTCGATTTTATAGTACCGTATGGAGGAGAGTTATCTAATATGGAACGGCATCCGCAGTACGGAAGACCAAGCGTTCTTCGTTTTCACAGCTAATTAAATAAATTTTGTTTAATTTTTATCTTCAAAAAAGTTAATATATCCTAGAGCTATTATAAAATATAAAAATGTTATAAATGATGTAGCATATTATTTAAATATAAATATTATTTCAATATAAAAGTATAACGGTGTTCCGTACTGGACGCTACTTATTAAAAAAACACAAAAACATACCTTTTTTACTGTCGACCGCTAGGTGGAAACAGCACCAATCGAACATTACATGCCGAAAAATAGCAAAATAATAAAAACTACTCGAGAATACGTATAGTGGAGAACGACTCAGATCAGCAGGCATTAACTACAACCTTTGCTGCTCGTCAGAGTTACGTAGACTTTTTCTGACTGCTCCCATCTGTATACCTCCAGCCTGTCTACAATGAATTTTGATGGATTGGAAATCGCTATAGGTCATAGGGATTGTTGTGCGCAAGTTACAACCGGCCCGATGATTTCTGGCAGGTCCAATAATAAAATAGTACATTACGATACTAGTGGCATAAATCCGCACTTATGTCACGCCTATCCGTGGCATAAGTAGTCCTTTATTGCACCGTGCTTATCTATTGCTAACCTCACGGTGCAAAAACGGACTGCTTAGGCCACGGATAGGCGTGACATAAGTGACATTTTCGTCGCCGCAGTCGCAGGAAGAGTTTTCACCATAAGCTATGAAATATTATCAAACAATATACAAGTTGATACTGAACTAGGAAGAAAACTAAAGACAAATGCTAACCCTAATTTTCTATTCAAAGAACTGATTAATAGCAACAACGTTAATATATTTTTCACCGATGGCAGTAAATCTGAAAAATCCATGTCAGTAGGGAGTGCTTGTCTCTTCGAAAATCAAAACAAAATAATCGTACGAAGCCTCGATAAGGCCGCGTCAATCTTCACCGCCGAATGTATCGCCATAAACGACGCTGTTGATATCGCAATGACACAACCGAATCAATGCTCTTATATATTCTCTGATTTTCGCTCAGCGCCTTGCTCTCACTGAAAAATTCGATCAATAGCGTTAAAACCAACCCCTACGTGCTTGAAATTAAGGAAAAAATCTATCGATTTTCCAACAAATCGTCTAAAAATTGCGAAATAAAATTCTTTTGGATTCCTGCACACGTAGGGATTAGTGGTAACGAAAGAGCTGATCTACTAGCCAAGGAAGCTGCGAACTCCCAATCCTCGGACTCTTCCAAAATTCCCTTCAGTGACCTTAAAGAAGCAGCGAAAAAAGACGCTATCTCTTGTACCTTAGAATTCGCCAAGAACCAGTTACTGAGTAAAGGCAAAAACTATTTCAAAGTCTATTATCAGGACAGTCCTAAGCCTTGGTTTGATAAAATCAATTTACCTCGTGAAATTATTTCCACAATTAACAGGTGCAGGGCTGGCCATTACAATCTTGCCTCCTCACTTGCACGCATAGGCTTAAAAGAGCCGAGAATTCAGGAAATAGTACATTTCGATACTAGTGCGAAATAGTTGATTCTGGCACGAGTGTGAGGCCTCGCTACGCTCGGGCGACAAAATGTGCTCATGCGAAAATCACCTACTTGTAATCACGAACTTGTATCGTAATCTACTATTTCCTTAAGAATTTCTCCAGGATCCCGTTGACGAATCTTATCGAGTTCGCTTTCGCGTACAGGTAGTAATAAAAACTATTCATTATAATTTAGCGAGAGTCAGAAAAGAAGCCAATTTTTCAGAAGTTGGAAAAAAGGAGATAATTAATTTAACGTGGGTAGTATATCTATATATAAAAGTTACGGTGCCCCCCCAACTAAATTAACCTAAACTTCTGTATGCAGTCCCATGCATTTATACTAAATTATGCTTATAATATATATGTCTGTTCCCTATTGTACGCTTAATATACTGTATCAAAAGTTATAGCCCAAAACACTATCTAGGATCATACTGGACGCATTCTCTCTCTCTCTATACACACACACACACACACACACACACACACACACACACACACACGCGCGCGCACACACACACCCATATATATATATATATATATATATATATATATAATCACAGAAAAAAATCGTTTCTTCCTCAAGAATGACAAATTTGTATGTACAATTGTGTCTACACTATCCGGAGGTCACAGCTATTTCAAAACGGTTTTGTCTTTAACTGAGAGTGTGATGGATAGCATAATGTTTTGAAATTTTCTAAAGCGTTGAATTGCGTATTATCTTCGGTGAATAGCTCAATAATTCACATTGCTGTGTTAACATTTCGGAGAAATGCAGCTGCGAGAGCCCGAAGCCAGCTAATGGCAATAACGATTTGTGTTCGATTCTCCTCGTACAATATTTGTTTTTCGAGAAATTCACGTGGTTCTGGGATAGTCCGTTCCCTGCTAAAACAATTCCATTGAAATCGATAAAAGTCGATAAAAGTGAATGGCAAGCCTTAATCGCGTTTTTCCCAATAAAACTCAATTAAATTCAATTCAATCATTCAGAGTAAATGAGGAAAATTACAATTAAAATGGATAGATAAAAAAACAGCAATTAAAATCGATAGATTTTTCTATAGAATTTAATATAGACTTTAATTAATTTAATGGAATTTAATTGAGTTTTAATGCGAATAAGGCGATTAAGACTTACCATTCAATTCGATAGAGAATCTTATGGATTTTAATAGACTATTTTTAGCAGGATTTCCACTTAAATGGCAATTCTGCGTAGATTTTGAAATTGGTACAATACGTGCATTGACCTACTTACGTGCGACAAAAAATCGCAACGAGGGGAACTACGTGTATAAATCAGATTTATCTTTCAGTGGAAGTCCTGGCACGTTTCAGAAAAATATAATTATGGTAAACATTTCTCAGCACTTCTATTTGAAATCCAACGGCATTGCCCTGAATTGCAAAACTTGACAAAAGCACACGGCAAAGAGCAAACTGGTATACACCGGCTCGCGCAAACGCACATTTGCGCGACAAAAAAGTTTCTTTCTCCGCCAAATGCCCAATAAGCGCAAGTAGTTCACGAATGTCTTTTTGCTCCCGGTTTCCCGTTCGATCTGCAGCAACTGCCGCTACGCACACACACATACGCTGGGAGCGATCAAGCTCCCACACGATGGTACGAAGGATCTCCTCTTCTCCATAATATACCTACTCTCCTCTGGAGTTCGCGGGGCGCGATGACAGCGCCGGCTCCAGCACCAGCCTGATAAATCATGGCCTGCGGTGTGGGAACAAGCTACATGTGCTCGGATATTCTTTTTCTCCTCTCTCTCTCTCTCCGCATCGTTTGTGCGTGCGCGTGCTGTGTATAGTCAGCTACTGCTCCTTTGCACTCGCTGACCTTGCCCATGAGCGCTCGCGCGTACTTTGACATGCCTTTTTTTCCGGGCTCGCGGCTATAATACGGTCCTTCGCTCCACACAGCTCTTTTGAGCCCTCGTCTTTTTCGGGAACAGGTTCGTTTTCGGCTCGAGGCTGTAAACGCCGCTTCGCCGCTCGCGACTATCATCATTGGTATGTTGATAATTTATTTTTCATTATACTATACGCGGCGGCTCGCTCTCCCTCCCTCACTCCCCTTCCCCCGAGAGTCTTAAATAATAGTTCAACGTTTTTATGGGCCTGCCGCTGACAATGTATTTAATATGTTAATAAATTTCGGAGCTGCTGCGCCAGCTAGCCTCCTTTTTACTGCACTATACTCGTTCGCTACAACGCGTATACGTTAGCAACGAGTTACGCGAGAGATAATATACAAACAGAAGCGATGGTTCTTTCGTCGAAGGAGAATCGATGGTTTATCGCGAGGAGGTGCGGATGAAAAATATCGAACGCTGATTATCGATGTAATTGATGGCTGGATATAATTATCGCCGTCTCTTTAAATAGAGAAACGAACAACAATTAAGTTCCGAGTAAACTCAGTCATGGCCGCAAGCGACATCATTCATTTTCGCTTACGGATATTTCAGGCCTCTTTCTTTTTCTCGGGAACACGTGTTTTTGATAAACGTCACGGAAATTTATTGCTCCTGCACAATTTTTCAAAAGACGATGTATACGTATGTATAGAACACGCACCTATGCCGATGCAGAGCTAGCTAGCTTCTTCGCAATGGCAGTCGTGATTTAGATGAATTTTTTTCTGAATTGTGCCAGAGACGTAATCACGAGTTCCTACATTTGTATAATCTTGTACTAAAATAAGCTAACTTCCCGACAAACATCGTGAATGGGATAGCTGCTAAATCAATGACTCGCTACTTAATCTCTCGGTAATTTTATTTCTATATATGAATGCATCAATTCTCAGATAAATCTCAGATAAAGTGCAAAGCAAGAAAATATGATATACCTAACAATATGTGTATTTTTTTATAGTTTAATAACTCTTGAGCCACTTCATTTATTAATGTATCAAAACGAAGCTGTTTGGGACTGGCCTGCTTCTCCCCCCCCCCCCCCCCCCCCCCCCCCCCCCCCCCCCGCCCCCCCCCCNCGATGAAACTCTCCGTGTCTCCGACCAGCAAAAATAGGTGGCGCACAAGCGCTTCCCTATTTCCCTCATCGCTATCGGCGAGCTCAGTGCATATATAGCGGCTGATCACCTATACCAAATCTTTTGTTGAGCCTGCTTGAGCCACTCATGCTAAATTATAAGTGATGCATCGCATACATACATACATATATAAGATTGAGACGTGTACGTGCGTTGCTTCTTTGCTTCTCCCGCTATGTTTACAGCGGAAAAAAAATTCCTCTCTACTAAAGTCTATCCCTCGCTATACATCAATACATGTTACTCAAAAGATGAGTGTTTGATTTTAGTTTCAATTAAAAATTGTATGGCATGATACTCTGCATCATAATCCATCATGATTTTTCTTGAAAGCTTATGAATAATATATGGTATTACTACTTGAATAAATTGTTAAAACATAATAAAATTTTTGAATAAACTCAATTTTATTATTCTCTTTTAAAGCTTCCTCTACAGAGAAGTAAGAAAATACAATATATGCCGCTCGAATTAGCCTTCACAGAGTACAACATTAGCGATAATCGTGGAGATCAGCCACAAAAACAAACATGAGCAATCGAAGCCGTCAGTCGTCGTGGCCACAGTGCAAATAAATCTAATCGGCCCGCGCTATAATACAAGAGAGCAGCTCAAAGGCGATAATCAAATACAGCACTCGCGCGCACAGAAATAACACGCATCCGGCAATATTATACCCAGAAAAGAGGAGCCGTGTAATGGGGGCCAGCGTACGATCCGCTAATTAATTTTATAGCGAACCTCGGAACCAATAATCTCTATCCTCGGCAAATGACATAATTACAGGCGCTGCCAGTTCTTCGCCGAGGAAAAGGGAGAGAATCGCGCGCGCGCACAAATGGCTCGTCGATCGAGCCGTCGATATTCTCGCGCAACTCGCGCGTGTGTGTGTGTATCATACGCGAGCGCGAGCCCTTCTTTTTTTTCCCAACGAAACCCCGCGCTAACGGTATATACACACACATACCACGAGTCGCTCACGGTTCATGCAAATAAACGGGCTGCAGCGGCGCACAGTCGAGCCGTTGTGTTTTGGGGATAAAAAAGAAATCGCGGCGTATACACGTCGCGCGCGTATACACACAGGGCGACGGATCGGGTTCACATTCCAACTCTCTCTCTCTCTCTCTCTTTTGACAAAAGCTGCCGTATAGCGCAGCAGTGTGTATAGGGTGGAACGGCCGCGATAGGTTAGCGACTTCTTCTCTCCGCTGCACGGAGAGGAGGCCGAGGACCCATACGCGGGCTAATTCGGGGATCTCGTAAAGGGCTGCCCCGAGGGCACACGGGGCCTCAGCTCGCTTCTCAATATACATCAGCGCGGCGGCAAGTGCATAAACTTCCATCATCAGAGAAGAGCAGAAGGAGAGGCGTACACCGAGCTACGAGCGCCGGGCGATTTAGTGCGAAATAATAAAGGCCGGATGGATTTCCCATTGAGGAGCGCAGCAGCAGCAGCGGTAGATAGACCGCTGATGGCATGTAGAATGCGGGGAAGAAGGCCGCTGAGGAATTTCGGCTGCTTTGGCTTGTTATGCTTCTCGGGTCCCGAGAGAGAGAGAGAGAGAGAGAGAGAGAGAGAGAGAGAGAGAGAGAGAGAGAGAGAGAGAGAGGGGGGGAGAGAGGGACGCCGGCGAAAAGAAAACGATTAATTAAGAAAACGTTTAAAAAGAGAGCAGGGCACCCGCTGCTGCTGCTGCTGCTGCTGCTGCTGCCATGCGGAGCAAAAAGGGCGCGCGCGATCGCGCACGGGCTATACTTTGCCGCGCAGCTCTTTCTCTCTCGGTTAGCCCGAAATATGTAAATTCGACCGAGTGGCAATATCTTCGGCCCCCTGTGTGCGCGCGCTCGCATTATGTGTGTACACCTCGTCGCTGCGCCTTGATTTTAACCCGAAAAATATCACGATGCAGAGCTGCGAGAGTCGCTTCTTCTTCTTTTACAACTTACGAGCTGCTGCAGCGGAGATATGCGCGAACGATGACTATTTGTATTATCGCCTTTTTTTTATTACTGTCTTTAGCGGGACGTTAAACTCGTGTGCGCGACTCGCGGCGCTCGGGGCTGAAACGGTTTTTCGGAGCCGTGCGCGCGCAAGAATATGATTCGTGGAATGCGTTTATTGACTCGCTTATTATGAATGGCTCTCAGCAGAGCAGCCGGTGATGAACGAACTGTGTTTAAAGAATCTTGAGAAGCAAACTTTTGAAACGCGCTTTGGAAAAAAATAATCGTTATTATTATAGGTATAAGGTGTATACAATTGTGAGAAGAGTTTTTGCACTAACTAAGAAACGCGCTGTCGTTATATCCGCGATAAATAGACACGTAGCGCTTATTTAGAATCACGACACGACCGCGGCTGCTTGGGAGAGGATAAACTCGTTTGTTCCAATGCGTCTCGCGAGACAACTCTGCGCGAGAGTAGAGCCGATTGCCGTTGAATCGGAAAACTTATGGCGATCGATGCTTCGCTTCACGTGAGTCGACCAGAGGTGGACTGCGAACACGTATACGGACTGCGCGTATTGGAATTTTATTTCTACATTCCTTTTGTGAGAAATTTCGAAAATTCGCGCGCTACCTTGCGATATTGCCGATGATGCAGTTTTGTGGTGTGGAACGAAATTCATGAATAGGAAAACTACTTGTTTGTTTTTTCTTTTAATGCTGACTATCGATTATATTGTATTCCGCTTTTGGGATGAATAGTGCAGTATGGAAGATCTAATAAGGTATTATATACAGGAGAAAGTCACTGCGATAGTGAAAAATGTTCCAGCGAGATGCAATCTTGTTTGACTGTGATGTATTGCTTATTTAGTTCTTTACTGGAATTTCCAGTAGCCAATCAACGATTGACGGTTCATTTCTGTTTGAAATAATTTAACGTTTTATTTATATGCGCTCGTTGATTGTAATCAACAAATAGTAAACTGTCAATTATTTATTCATTATTGTTTATTAAAATAAGTAATCTTTTAATATTTTCTTTATTTTTTTAATACTAGACTTTTGGCGCAGTGCGCTGCGCGCACTGTAGTAGAATATTAATTCATTAACTTATTAAATGAAATATAAATGGTTGATTGATATTTTTAATATTTGTTTTCTATTACGGAAATATATCAAACTTTACAATATATGATTGATTCATTTCGCGCTCATGTAAATTTCAAAATTGCCGCGGTTTCGTCACCAACTACCTTTTAAAATTTTAAGGTTATGTCTCAACTCAGTTCGTGTCAACGTTCACATCATGTCACTTTTTGTAACAATGATAATATTTACAATAGAATATTATAAATACACAACTAATAATTATTGATATGTATTATAGTAATATATTACATTCTTTGTATTAGGATCAATTTTAGAAATCAAAAACAAATCAAAAAATTCTAACGATACTTTTGACGCATGCGCACTACACGAGCCAATCATATTGACGCATTCTTGGCTTCACTTCATCCGGTCATGACTTTTTTATATAGGGATTGGTGATATGAACATACTTGACGGACTCGCACTAGTTAACAGTTCCTGATATGTTTTCACTATGTGATTAGATAAAAAGTAATGAAATAGTCAAAAAAATGTTTTGAGTTACGTGAACCAGTTTGTTTTGCTCACCGTAAAACTATACCGGCGGGTCAAATGGTGATTTGAATGTTATTTCAGAGCATCTAAAAAATCTAAAAGTATTCATAATTTTGTCTGATTCCCATCAACCAAAACAACAATTATAATTTTTTCTATATATAATATATTTGTAATATATATCTGTATCAAAATGAGAATGTTATTTTACATGCCAGCGGCCGGGAAGTAACATTTCCCGTCCGCGGCGCCGACGGGAAAATGTCACTTTCCGACCGCCGAGGCATGTAAAATCGCGTACGCACCACAGCCGGGAACAAAGAATGCTCAGATCACATGTTTGCCACCGTCGGCTTCGCCTCGGGTGGCAATATGCGATCTGAGACATTCTTTATTTTCCCGGCCTAGGTATAACGTAATATACTATTTCAATTGACTTTCAAATTATTAATTGAATAATTCAGAAAAAAAGTTTCATTATTTGTTATAATAAAACAATTTTCTTGAATCATTCAAGATTGTGATTCATATTTACTTATTCCAAGTGCAGCATCTTTAATTAAGTAAATATTTCTTAATAAAAGGAATTTCGAAATCAAAATATCGAATTATTTAATAAATTATTACAGTTTCTATGAAGCGACATTGTCTTGTGATCGTTTGTAATTGTTGTGTTGTATGTATAATCATTCGAATCTCTACTATAATAAAATGAAAAAAGTTTCCGTGCGCACGAAAGCTCGGATAGCGTGATTCCGATCCGCTGATCTAAGCCAGGCATAATATACAGCAGCAGAAGGAATTAGAATAGACGTGCAGTCCAAGAGTCAACTGCGGAACTTCCGTGCACTCTCAGCGCTCAGGGTCCAAATTCTGCACGTCTTCTTTTATCTCGATGCGCTGACAAATCACTCTTTTTAGACTCTCAATCTCGAATGATCTCATCTTCTCTAGCGGAAATATCATGTACGAGCATAGCGGAAAGTCAAACTTTTTCACAGCAGCGTATAAGTGTGAGTTACGCAATTATTATATGAAAAGCTGAAAAATCAATTCAAACTCTTCCATCGGGCGATGCCATACTTGTAGGACTTTAGCGATTCGCCGTGAGAGTCGTAAGGAAATATGTGCCAGGCGTAGGCGGGATAAAAGACTCGGCCAAGTGCAGGAGGCAAAAGTGCAGAAAAGGGAGAGTGAGCGTATAGCGGTGGTCGAGTGTCGCCTGTGCGAAACCCCCACGAGTCTCTTTCTTCGCGGGCGCTCGCGCATGGAAGACCCATAGCAGCTCGCAGAGTGCATTTTGATATTGACCTCTAACTCTCTCTCTCTGCCGTTTCTTTCGGGCAGCGCGCGGCAGCGGCCGCCGACACCTTCCAAGTGTTATACACTCGCCTCGTATTTGCCGCGGCGGTGGACGTATAACACACGCACACACATATAGCCGCGGTCTAAATCTCGCTCGCTCGAACGCACGTCGGATCTTCTTTGGCTACTCGGGTGTCGAACTCTTTCGCTTTCTCTCCTTCTCTTGGCAGCTTCATCTCGGCTTCTTTCTTTTGCTTTCTCTCTCTCTCGCTCGACACTCGTTTCTCCCGCTCAAGCAACCCGAGATCTCTCTCAGGCCGATGCTGATGCCTATATGGAATGCACTGCGCTCGTGCTAGCGCGCGTCAAGTGAGCCGTTGGAATCCCATAATTTTCGAACGGGTTATTTTAATATATTTGGAAGGACTACTACTTTGTGTTCTGCTGCTGTTGCTGCATGTAGTTCGCACTTTTGAAATTTGGGGCGAACTCGAGACTCGGTTCAGGGAAGCAATATATGAATTTTACGCTCTTTTTTTAATGTGATAGAATTTCTAAAATTATCCAGAATTATCCAGGTCTGTGCATAGTCAAACAAACCCGAAGCGAGTCTTTTGCGCTGTGCAGCAATCTCGAAATATATACTACAGCATCGCAGCTCGCTTTCTTTACGATCCGACGCACGCCCGACAATTGACAGCGCGAATACCACTGTGCCGCTCGTGTTCGCGCGGCTTCTCGTCTTTGTTTTGGGTCTGGGGGAAGGGCTTTTCTTTCAAGACACGTCTATTTCGCGCGCTACTTATACGCGCCTCTCTCTCTCTCTCTCTCTCTCTCTCTCTCTCTCTCTCTCTCTTTCTCTTTCTAGCTCTGAACTGCTGCTGTGATTAATAGAACGCTGAGCGATGATGAAGCGTTGGATTAATCACTCTCGGCTCAGTGGAGCTTTGACCTCTAATCGCGCGATTTATATTGTGTCAAAGCGCTTGAAATTTCGGTTATTTCTTTGTTCTTCATTTCGCGTTTCCTCTTTGAACTTGGCGCGAATCGCGCTTCGGTAGTACTATTCTGTACAGCGATGTTCTGCGGAGAAAACTCGTCCAAGTCGACAGTTCCAGCGACGATTTCATTATTCCCACGTCGCAACTTATGGCTCGGAACATGAAGAGAGAGAAGCAAAGAGCTGCTCCCTCCTCACGCGCGCATCAGTAGCCTCTTTAACTCTCTCTCTCTCCACCTCCACTCGTCCTCTCTCTCTCTCTCTCTCTCTCTCTCTCCTGCTCGTGAGCTCTTTCTTTCGAAGGGACGTTCCTTTCAACCAACGTATTACTTATTTATTAGG
This sequence comes from Pteromalus puparum, assembly GCA_012977825.3. Lineage (NCBI taxonomy): Eukaryota > Metazoa > Arthropoda > Insecta > Hymenoptera > Pteromalidae > Pteromalus > Pteromalus puparum. The sequence goes on along the minus strand of CM053168.1, from coordinate 15,013,062 downwards.
TCCTTACGGGTGGTCCCGCGACATGACGGAATCGATTACGCGGATTCGCGGAACTCGAGCGACTCTTCTCTCTCTCCCTCCCTTTTTCTCCTGGTATACGCTGCTGTTGCTGATGCTGCTCCTTCCTCTATATACACACGCTGACGCGCTCGCGCGCCTCTGCTGCTGCTTTCCTTCGTTTCGGGGGCCCTCGCAGAAACAGCAGCAGCCCGATCCTCGGTTCCTCGCGTCTTTAAACTCTTTCGTCTCCTACTAGCTGATGCTGGCCCTTTTTCTCCGTCATCTATACTGCCGCGCGCGCGGCCTATACGCACGAGTAAAATTCATGCTGTGTAGAAAAAAAGGAGCCACGGAGATGAATGTTATACGGTGCATATACTGCGGGTTATATACTTGGACGAATATTGGCTCCGCGGTGCTTTTCGAACTCGGCGATTTAATCGCCTGAAACATGAGCTTTTTCTGTATAGGTCAACATTTTCGAAACTCGGTCGGAGCGTCCGATCGTCCGAGCCGCTACATTAGTTGTATAATTGACAAACCCGACTCTTTCATTCTAATTCAAACTGCTGTTCGCATATCCGCAGCAGTGTATAATGTCTAAATTAAGACATTGTATAGCACGAGAGAAGGAAAGATTCGACGAAAGCGGGGAATCCTTTTTTTCTCGCATGCGAGAAATGTAAAAAAAGCTGAAAAACTTTCGGCTCGTAACTCAGCGCTGGCAAAAACGATTTAAATCTCATGCGGGGAGAGTCTTCAAACAATACACAAATACCCCCGGCGTATCCTTAAAAGCGACAAAACTTTTTGTTCCAATGTCAGCGCGATTCTAACTCGAGCAAAAACGGAATAATAAAATGCGAACGACGACGACGACGAGGAGAACGAAAGAATAAATCGAATCAATTCGTTTTCTTGCTCTCACTTTTGTACTAAAAGAGTTAGTACGAAAAGAGGTACTTAAGGAGCCGTGTCTTGATTTCATCGCGCGCGTGTGTGTGTTGTGTACAAAAAGCTACGTTACGTGAATTATTTCTCACAAATCGCCTTGTATTATTAGCAATTTTTATTCAAGATTGAATAAATATGAATGTCATGCAATATCGATAATTCATATCGTAAGTATAATTAATTACGTGATAAACTATCATTTAACTTTTCTATAAAGACTGTTTTTTTATTCAGCATATTGAAACAGTGTGCTTGAGTGTAAAAATATTAACAATTATAATAATGCCATGTGTACGTGTTATTAAAAAAGTCAAAAGACAAATACTTTACTCTCAAAGTGTTGTGAAAATTGCAGAATATTGACTACTTAATTTCAATAAAGTATCAAAAATAATAATGTCAATAAAATTTTGATTTATTTTTATGCAATTTTATGCATCTTGCCGTAGAATATCAATCGGGTAAAATATATTATGATGCATATATTTGATGCAACAACATTATTCTCTGCTATAAATAAATACAATTAATAAACAAAGAATAAACAATATTTTTACAATTAATAAATATCTAATTTAAACAGTATATACAGGCATAGTTAATAATCATGTGTAAACCACGCACAAGACATCGCGTATATCGAAACTATCCCCCTGTATCCCTAACGCATCGCTCTCGTGATTAAGCAGGCTCATTATATAATCAGAATGGCAATAATTGGTCGGAACGCGACTACACATCAATCCACGAGACAGGAGCCCGCGGCGTAGGACCGACTCCTTGGGATATCCGCCGCTATATATACCTATATACTTGCCTCTGGGCAGCGCCGGCCGCTCATATTCGGGCGCCAAGCGGACGGCAGCATTGCCAGCGGATTTTAGACGAAAATCGGCATCGCATCATATAAAAGAAGAACGCCGCACTCCAGGATCGATCGATCGATCGATCGCGCGCAGGTAAGCCGATGCAGCCTCTCTCAGAACCTTATATCTCTCAGAATTGCGGTTGATTCCCCGATGCGCTTGTTATTATACACCTCTGTCAAATGTTTCATCCCACACGTAAGTGCGTAAGTAAACGATTGATTAATTTTAATCGACGAGGGTGATTATTATTAGTTTGAATTAGGCTGAAAACTGCCTTAGCGAAAGCCGTTTATATTTTACCGCCATTATTCGGCGGCGCAAAGTCGTGAGTAAACTTCAGCTTCGATCTTTTGAGATTCGATGTGTGCTAATGCTTTATGTACACACTCGGGAGCAAGAGAGAGAGAGAGAGAGAGAGAGAATGCAGAGCTCTTTGCGCCGCGCGAAGACTTTATGATCTTGTTACGGCGGCCCGCGATTAATTATGAGATGCAAATTGCACGATGCTCGGCATACCAGCTACCAGGTGCTTCTGGATTCCGCGGCACTCTGTGCTTCAACCCATTTTTTTTCCTTAACGATCTCTCTCCCCGCGGAAGATTCGCCGTATGCTATACAAAGTAAGCGCCTGCATACGTATATAAAACATAATTCGGACGAGAGTCGTATGAAAATGCCCCATATTTTAAAAATTATCGAGCGGAGATTCTCGGAAGCTTCAAGTTATTCCTTACTTCAGCATTTTTTCAGCGGGGTATGCTATAATTTTCGTGATAACTGTATTACAGCTCGTTTACTTCGACGCGCCGTGCCTTGCAATTTCACGCGCTATTACGCGCGCGAGTGTGTGACTCGAATTAAAGTATTAGTATTTTCGTGTTATTGCACGTTTTGGAAATTCCGCAGCCACGGGCATGACCAAATTAGCCCAACAATTGCAGATGAGTCAACGGAAATACCTATTATAGGGAAGTATATATATGCGCATAATGCCCTCGCGCGTCAATATGACGATATAAGTTTACGGCTTTAAAAATAAGCAAACAAGTTTTCTAGACCTTCGCAAACGTTATCCCCTGGCTGCCCTTCTTTGAACTGGCGCAACAAATAAAAAGCTGACTTTTGTACGGCACGGAAGTCGGCCGCATACCTTCGGTTGCATATGACTGAATCGATTGGCGTAGACCGGTGCCAAAGGCTATATACATATAATATCATGGTGAATTATGTCGAACGATGAAATCGAGGGTACGCAATTTGTGTAACTTTGTAATTTTGTTTATTTACAAATAAAAGAATCCTAAAGAATTGGACTCGGTTCGAAATTACAAGGGTACTTACTGACATCAAATGACATCTTCGTAATGACCAAGCGAGTGAAGCTCTGCGTATCACTCAGCTTCTTGGCAGACCGCAAATTTATCGAGATCCGTTCCAATTTGCCGACGAGCGAGAGCATCAGCCGAAGAAAATAACACGTACGTCCTCCTCTCCTAGATGTAGGCGCATAATACACAGCTTGAAGCAGAGCGCGCCTCGCAATCAAGCGCGAGAGCTCGTAGAGCGGAATGAGCTTCAATAAAATCGAATCGCGTCCATATCGGTATAATTGAATTTCAGCGTTAAATATCCGCAAGAAGAGATGAGGGTAGGGAGAGAGATCCGACCAAGTTCGCGAGAGGCATTACGGCCTCGCGGCATGCGATCCGGCAGTGAACGATGCGAGCACTCATATAAGTTATAAGTGTGCGCGCGCGCGCGTGTGTGCGTGTGTGTGGGTATAAGTAAAAACGAGCTTTGTCTCTCTTCGGCTCGGGCGAAGAATAAAATTGACGATTATTACGCGAAACGAGGTGGCCCCGAGTTAAAGTATAGCCGAACGCGCACGTGTGTATGTATATAAAGACAAAGAAATCGACGAGGGAAAAAGGAGGAGAGCACGAGGAGGAGGATATAGCTGCAAGAACTCGCACAAAAGGAGACAGAGAAGAGAGAGAGAGAGAGAAAAAGATCAGCGCGGTGCACAGGAGAGGAAGAAAAAAGGGTAGAATGGCTCGCACGCGCGAGCTCGCGCTCTGCATCACCATGATTCGCGGATATATCTGCGGTTCCTCGCGTTCCGCTCGCAAGTCATTGGTGTGTAGTTTTAAAAGGGGATTTTTATTTTATTGCGCCTGGATGATGATAGGGAAGGAGATATTTATCACGGGGGCCAATCATGCTTTGACTCGCGCGCGCGGATTCACGCTCTATGTCTTTCCCCTCCCTCTATACACCTATATCGTGCGCTTGATTCGCGCGCACGTGTTATCGCTTTCGATTCTTTTTTGACAGGTTTTTTCGCAGACAGATAATATATAATTATGGTGCTGGACACGGCTTACCGATTATTTCCTGTCATTTATTGACCCTTGTATATATCTCCTCTTTTTTACTATTGTGAGAAAACTGATGTACCTGCATGCACTGCAGTTGATTTCACAGTGGCTTCTTGATACAGTTTTACAAGGCCTGGACCTTTATAGAGTTCAACGCATCGGTATATTATGAGCAGGTGTACCTACGCTTTTTTTGCGACCCCTTTTTTAAATTTCCAAAAGAACCGAAATAACGATACTATTAAAAATCGTAGGCAACATTGAACAAATTAAATCCCTAACAGCACACAACGTTTTTAAAACGTTTATTTTAAAACTTTGTAACGTTATTTTTTAAGTTTTAATAACGTTTTAAAAACGTTTTGAAAACGTGAAAAATGTCCGAAATTTTTTAAGAAAAAATTTTGTAGAAAATATTGAAAACGTTTATATAACGGTTTTTAAAACGTTTAAAAGTAACAATAAATTAAACAATAAACAACAAACAAATAAACGTTTTAAAAAGTTTGTGTGCTGTTAGGGATAATTGTTCTAGTAGAATTCTTATAGAATTCGAATTGAAATGTTAAATGAATATAGAAACATTGAAGATTGAGATCGAATTTCGATTTTCGACACAGCAACCGATCAGAGTGATGCCACTACTACTCGATACTGACTCAGGCAATTTTATACTCGGACAGTCATAGCATGAACGGCCCAAAAAGACTTCACAAAATAAGACAGTTTTGCTATGGGTGACCAACTGTTATTATATGTATTGGGCTCTCAGATGACTATGAGAAGAACGGGAAAGCGCCTATGCGCCATCTATCTTCGCTGACCAAAGACACAGAGAGTTTACAGTGCACGTATGTACGCATGTAATGAAATTGAGTGTATCAGGTTGGATTCACAACGCAGTTTTTAGTGATTTGTATATTGAAATAAACGAAAAATTTCAACCTTTGAATTAAAAAATAATCAGAATACTTAAATAAAACAAAATAAAAAATGCATCTTTGAATACTACACATCCTGAATTTTTTGTTGATCAATCCGCCATCAGTGCTAAATTATAAATTAATTTTTTTGTATTGATCACACGTGGGATATGTATCGGTTATAAAACTTGGGCTTTCAATTTGAATTAATTTCTTCTCCTCTGTTGGCTAATAAACTTGAATTTTCAGATACGTTGCATTTACTCTCGCAAATGATAGCGACAATATCATGGTTGCGAATTCATTATTGTATTGAGCATAAAAGCTAATCATAATGAGAAATACGTTAAAATTACCTCTAAAATAGACATTTTTGACACTCTGTGTGCGAAATTCGATTTCTCCTAGCTGCGTAGCGTGCGCGAAATGCCTGATTTTCACACTAGTGCGCGAAACTCTGTATTTCGCGCACGCTCATCTGCTAAGAACGTAGATTCGCACACTCGTGTCAAAAAATAGTATACGATACTCGTGCGCGTATAGGTGACGCTACGCTCGGGCGACAAAATGCACTCGTGCGAAAATCACCTACTTCGCGCACTCGTGTCGTAGTATACTATTATGTCGTGCGACACTTGATTGTGTTACAAAACTAATTCCTTTAGGAAAAACAGAGCCCATATTATTAAAAATATCGACTTTATTCATATAAGAACATACCATTCGATAATGATACAAGAATTACAGCTCTCTTGTGTGTTTAACGACGAGCAAACAATCAGTTAGCTGATCGCCGAAACACGCTGGCATATTATATTGACGCATCCCTGCTGCTGTGTGTTATTTACAGCGACAACGGCAGATAATTAGCGATCCTTCTGGGCCCCTCCCTCGAATGAGGATCGGTATCGACATAAGACGCGCGGCGATGGGCCCCCGCATGATGCACGCGCGCAGCAGCATCGACAAGCATTATTCTTATTTCGAATGGGCTTTCTTCGTCCCAAGGGTTTCTCCGCTTCACCTTTTATCCCTTCGCACGGCTGCCGCCGCTGCTGCTGCTGCTGCTGCTGCTGCTACGTCGTTTCTCTTTATGCACCTTTTGCTGCGCGGGGCTACCTTTTTCTTTCTCTCGCGCGCTCGTTCAGGCGCCTACTCGCGTTCGCGAGTTTTTTCTTTTTTTCGTTTTATCAGTCAGTCCCCGCTTGGCTGCAGAGGGGGGTTGCGTATCTCTCTCGCTCTCTCGCTCATTTCTCTCCTCTTCGACGGCATACATGACGCACGCGATGAACTTTTAGTTTTCTCTGTCATGGAGGTAGGCTTTCGTAAAAATAGAACGTTCGCACCCGAGCGCCTGTCGATGAGGTTCTTCGAGCTTTGTTTAATATAATGCATTGGGCTGCTTTTCGTCATCTAGATGTACACGTATGCATCTGTAAGCTATACATTACATTTAAATAAGTAGGATAGCAAGAGTGAATAACGATTTTCTAAAAGAAAAAAGAATTAGTGCTCCTGAAGTATCAGAGCGCCTAGATGTAGCTCGTGAAGTTAATACGTCGGTTCCTATACGAAGACTAGCACAACTCCAAAAAGGCCTATTTTCATTTGCCATTTTTGGAGCATTAGAGTGAATAAATTTATCCAGAACCTGATAAACTTGAAGTATACGAATTATATGTCAAGTATTTATCAGGTCCTAGATATATTAATTATTTACTTTAGTGCTCCAAAAATGGCAAATGAAAATAGACCTTTTTTGAGTTGCGCTAGTCAATTCGTAGAAACCGACGTTATGATATCAAACGCGAGTCTGACCAGACTCGACTCTTTTCTACTTCAAAATCTTCGACTTCTTCAATTTCATTCAGTCTAAATTTTTACTATCTTATATAGTAAATTTAACGATAAAAGACAGTAAAAATTACAAGCATCCGAGTCTGTCCTCACTTCACTATCTCAGATATTAGTAATGTTTACTATCTAATTTTTCTCAGTGTATACCAGTATTGCGCAACGCGAATTTTCGAGCCGATCCTGCACGGAAAATAAAAAATTAAATATATTTTCGCTACTGCTGTATAATATTACCAGCATCATCGCGAATCCAATTCGAACAAAGGCCGCAGCAAACGAGTGCGAGTATAGAATATGAACCTTTAATCGCGATTCGTGTATCCAAGCTCGGGTATACACATCGCGCGTATATAGTTATAGAGTGTCTTGAATGTCAGAGAGCGGAGCCGAAGGGATCATCAGAAGGACATAGATCGCGGCGCGTGCGAAGACTCACAAGTGCAAATTCGCGCGAGAGACCGCAGAAGCTCTTTTGTCGCGCTGACCACCGTCGTAGGGCTCGAATTCGTGCGTGCAGAGTATTATGCGAACGACGGCTCTATACGTGTAACACGTGTTTCGACACCTCGGAAAACCGCAATTCTTCACGCGTCGCTTCACGTAATGAGCCAAGCCGCAAAACGAAAAGTTCGAGTCCGCTGAGAGAGCTTCCCTGATCCCTCGCCTTTGATTAGCGTAAAGCGATACAAATTACACCTCCTAGGGTTCTTTCTTTTCTTCTTCCTCTTCTTCTCTTACTCGGCTGTAACTCTAGAGTCCGGAGAGTCTCGTCAGCTTTGCATTGTTGCGGAGGAATCGCGAGAAATCGATACTTACCTCAATACCCTCTAGCTGTTGTACAGTTTGATGAATACTGTATAATGTATTATGTAGGCGTCATTTTCCGTGCGTTCCGGCGCGTATATCTCGAAAGACGACGAGAGGACAAAGTGGGATATGGGAATTGATCGAAGAGTGATTGACTAGAGAAATATACAATTGTATGTACAGTTTATTGGGGTTAATATTAGTAATTCTCATTACAAGGGCGGGCGGGTGATTAATCGATTTGGCTGAGTCGATAATTAATGAATACGCGCGTGTGTCTCATATATCCCTCTGAATTTTTCAACGCGCGCACACTGAATATGCACAATAATTTTTCATCCTCCTGATACACAATCGAAAGTCAAATTTTTCACGTGTCCTCGAAAATTTGCCATTTTATCTCTCCTCGCGCGCGCTATCGCTTTTACACATCGTTTTATACTGAATTAATAATTTTTGACTCGTTCAAACATTCACTTTCATTTCGCAAGACTGAATTTTCATTTTTGTTCCTCGCCATCAGTGGTAGAACGTGACATCTGTGTTTGTGTGTATGTAGATTGCAGGGGGGAATTGTTTCAAGGTAGCTAGCCTCGTCCTAGCCTCGTGCGCATAAATTGTCTCGCACACATCTATCTCCTCTCGACGTACGGTGTGATTGAACAAATAATCGAACCTATATATAACAGCAGTACCATCGCATCATCGCATTCATTCGCTCATTTCCATTCTTGTATCCAAACTCTTTATAAATGTAAGATTAGCACGCAATTATTTATCATCTGTAATTGTATCATGGTCAATCAATGAATCCATACTTTACTTCTGCAGCTTTATCATATCTGTTAAATGTGAAAAGTCTGTGTGTGCGTGAGTGAACTAGTGGCGCCCGGCATCAGCGACGCGGCGACGCGTTTACTTGCCGGGCTTAGGAAGTCTCTGTAGTAACCAGCAGTAAAACGTATCACATGTATCTATAGCATCCATCGTATTTAATCATCGGCGGCGCGAGCGTTCGCGAGTCGGCTTTCTCATTATGTGTCTCGTGTGTGTGGTGTGTGGTATTCCAAAGATGCAAGGTTTTGCTCGAGAACCAAGGGCAAAAGTGTAAATAAAAGGTTGTCAGTCTTTGCGGAAAACGCGCGGTAAATCATAAGGAGAATTTAACGGATTCCAAAGATGTGTAATTTTGTGGCTTGTATTGGATTTCCGATTAGAAAAGTATAATAGCGAGATGGGCCGGATCCGTGAACGCTCGCGATTCAGTTGTAAGACCTTGTAATATATCGTATATAGAGTAAGAGAGCCACGGAGGCAGGCCCGTTGGCTTCTGTGGTAATAATTGTTATTGTATATCAAACATTATATAAACTGTAATACAATGTAAACCTGTAAAAAATATACTGGGTGACGGCGCGGCTCTGTATAATATAAGTAGTATTATCATTCGTTTATGGTACATGTAATCAGTATAAATATATCGTATATTATTATTCTGCAGCAGCAGCAGCAGTGGGCTAGACTGCGCGTCGTATGTGTAATCAGCTCATTTCATTCTCTCTTCTCTAGCACACGGGCGTAATCGACGCTGTCTTTTTACGGATTGAAAATTGCACTTAAAATGAATACCGTGAATCAACGGAACAGCTATATCTCGATGCAATTTACAAACGATAAAAAAACAAGGCGACCAATGAATAATATTTCGTATCTGTTTATCTGTTATTATATGCGCTTGAGGCGAGGCTAGGGCGACTTAGGAACTACGTGACTGCACAACCGATGCATAAGTAACTATTTCTTCGTCTTTACACGTGAAATTTCGGTGTTTCTTTTTTCTCCTTCTATCTCTCGTTTCGCCGTATTTTTTCACATACATATAAGTCTGGTTGGGCGATTTTCGCGCCACGAAGATAAAGCGCAGGGCGCTATAAGATCGACGACTGGTGCCGCCTCGACGATCGATAATTCGTTCGTAGATTCGTCGGTAAGGAAGATCTCGTCGGCCCAGTTTACCGGCGACCGAAGCCGGTCGCGTCATCTGTGGCGCGAAACGGCAAGCTGTCGACGCGCTCGGCGGGCCGTTCAAAGTAGTCCGTGGCGCGAAAATCGCTTGGTTTTTTAGTTTCTATTACTTGTATTTTCATCTATTATCTCTCGCAGCTCTCCTCACTCGCTCATTCCATTCTTCTCATCAAGTCAATTACAATTGCATCTCGCACTCACACGCTCTCGTCTCGATCAAAGGTTGTATCCGAAGAACGTCATACGAAATTCACATGTAGATAAATATATATGTATATATATCTGTCTATAATACGCAATAAATAACCGATTGCGCGTCCCGATTTTATTTACAACGTGTACGGAAAAATTAAAAACAATATTACCGCGTTACAGGCATCTCTTCCCTCTTCTTCTCTCCCCTCTTTCTCTCTTTTCTCCTTCTCGCTTTCTATCTCGTATTTTCAACAATTAAGATAATACTTCGTCGGATAATCATATTCTATCTCATCCTCGTGTCGTTAGGAACTTAGGATGGCGGTTCTCCTGCAGCAAGGAGCCCCGGAAAAGTACGAATCCGATCACGGCTAGTCGTCTCTCTCTCTCTCTCTCTCTCACTTTACCGAATGCCGACCAACGAAATAACCAGTTGAACTATTTCGAGCTTGTACTTATTGTATGCGATTCTCGAGGAATCTCGAAGCGGCTTGTTTGTACGTAAAAAACATTGTCAGTGTATAAAGTTATGTAGTAAAATATTTCGTTGGTCAAAGTTCGGCAAATCTCGTTGACGACACGCTAGCCATGGCTCGGACTTGCATTGCCATATTTCATTATAAACTATTGCAAGTGTATCTGTACGGTATAACACGCAAACTGTGATATTGTAATCGGTATACTGTATCGATAATAGAGATGAACGTAATAATAATAGTAATATAATAATCTTAATCGTGATATAATAATGACAATAATAATAATAATTCGAGCTATGTTAATATCATAACGCTATAAAAACATAATATCATGGAGAAGACAGCGTCAAAGTGTCGTTCGGCGTGTGCGTAGTGTGCAATCGTCATCGTAATAATTTGTTTGCTCGAACAATTCGGTCATCGGCGACGTGATATGTCTGCGCGACGATTGCTACTCGCCAACGAGCACTTCCACACTGTGCACATCGATTGTTCTGTCGTATCTTTGTAAAAAGAGTCGTTCGGCGCTCACGACTGCCGACGAGGCGAATCGCGCGATTTCGTTCAATTTCGTTAATCTCTAAAAATTTGATTTTCGACGACTCGCTTTATCGCGAACTCGTTTATTTCTACAAATACAAATGGACGATACAGCGGGTCTTCGCCTCGCACAGTTTCATGCGCACATTATGCGCCTATTTGTACGTAATAATAATATGCATCTGTGTTCATTCGATAAATTCGACAACGAAGACAACGAGCATGACGATGACGACGATGACGTAACGACGATCGGTTTTTTGTTCACTTCGTGTATTTGTTATTTTGTTTTTATCTTTAAGATTTATCGGTGTAAAGGTATCGACACTACGATTGGACTCTCGAATACAACCTTTTCGAATCTGCCACAAGATTAATTCATATACATATATTAATACCCCTTTTGAATTTTCGAATTTTTCCCTCTTTTCTAATTGGATTTCGAATCTATATAATAATTATAATGTTCCTCTTAATCACTCTTTGTAGTTCAGCTTATTCGCGCATTGTTTTCTCTCTTGCCTCCGCGCATTTGTGCGATTATCGTTCTCGTCGGATTCTCTATTTTAAAAAGTTTCAACAACGAATCACTTTTATTTACTCGGCATTTTTTATTTTATTTTATTTCATTTATTCGCGATACTGCACACGGTCGAGGCCCGCGTAGCGTCGACCGTTTTTCTCTTTCTCACGTTTTATTATTTTACCTTTCACCCCGTTTTATTCTTATTTAATTTTTGTTCTGCTCGGCCCTTTTTTCCTCGAAATTGAACTAACATTTCTACATATATGTATTTATATATATAATATTTATACTTCATAATAATCATCGTCGTTTAATAATAAAGTAACCAATCGCGCGCGCACGTGTTATTTTACCCCTCGCGAAAGAGAGACGCGTCCGTTTTTAAAAATCGCACGCACGCCGACATCGAGACACATTTTTTTCGAATTATACTTCGCGCGTATTTTTTTTTATTTTTATATAATTGCCACTCGTACTCCGGTTCACTCGTTTTCTCCTCATGCACACACACAATCGGACAGCTGCTCGTTGACTTTCTTGAATTTGTTGCTTTTGAAAATATAATTGACGAATTTCGATGGGTAAGAACAATACTGGATTTTTCTATATTCGAATTCGATTCCGTGTGTCACGTTATATCACGATCTCGAGAAAGTCGCGGAGCAAACGTCCCCTCGCACTCGCTCTGTTCCTCTCTCTCTCTCTCCCGTTATATAATTGCAAAATAATACTGAAATCCGCACATGGTGCCTTCTATCACATTATGTGTCTATGGTTACCCCCGTATATCGATCACACGAGCGCAGTCGACGCGTATGTATGTATGTATGTATGTATATATATATATATATATATATATATATTATTATTATTTTAACACGCAAACGATCGCGAGCACGCACGCATCTCACTCTTTCTCTTCACTTCGCTCACATCACGCTCGCACGGTTAAAAGGTAATTCTGCTCTGTGCAACCCACTCCCTCTAATCTTGTCCGTTTCTCTTTCTTTCTCTTTTTTTGTTCGACAGAGTGGATTAAAAAACTGTTAAAACCCATTAGAGCGACGGGGGCCGAGAGTCGCACGCCCGCACTATATGTGTGTATACATGCGCCTCGAGACGACGGGAAATCGATCAGCTGATCGCGCGATGCAGTGCAGCGTCACGCGTGTTTTAAAAGAACCAGCTATGGTCGTATTATGAGCCTTGAATTTGCATCATCAGGTGCGTGTCTTTACTTTTTCACGGATTGTGTGATGCTGTGTGACGGTGTTACGTGGAAATAAAAAAGTATGTTTGTGTGCATGTATATCAAAATAAAAAGTATGTAAAGTTTGTCTGTTTTTATTCTGGTGAAAAATATACAATTCTATATCTGAGGTGTTCAACACGCCATTTTCAAGATAAACTTTGGAAGAGGTAAAAATGTACACGTATATGATATTCATCTATGTATGCGCATATCCTTTAACAACCAACATGATTGATCTGCACTGCATTGAGATCACTTATTCGACAATTATTCTCGCAAAAGTTAAAAATTTCGAAACGAATTGTATCACCGACTTTATATACATCAACGTAAATCATAATATGTACACGGACGCATTAAATACTACACTCGTATAATTAATATCCTTTGGCTTTGTTCGGCGAAAGGAAACAAAAATAAAATTTTCGCTGCGTTAATTCTAATTCACGCGCTTTATATAGCTCTCTCTCTCTCTCTCTCTCTCTTTCTCTCTCTCTCTCCAGGTTTTAATGAAATTCCGAATTGGGCCGAGCGCATTTTTTCGACGACCTCGTATGTGTTACACGTAACACGTATACATGTATATATACAGACGCGCGTCGAAACACGATCAAAGGCGACACGTTTTAACAGGGGGGTATGCAGCGGGCGGTGTGGGGTGGCCGAAACGTTTAATTAAAAAAGCGAAATCGAAGCGCGGAGGCGTGCGACACGCGCCGTCGTTAGCGTAGTTTATAGACTCTTTCGAAACACCCTGTATATAGAATAATATTCATTTATATTTTTATATATATTTATCCGTATTAATAATCAATAATAATCAATAATATCAGTTTGTATTGTACAGGCTGTTTTTTTTCTCTCTCGAGGAGGCTGAAAAAGCCTGTGTGGTCGCACTACTTAATCGCTTATTGTACCGATATCTTTCTTCTTTTCGAACCGGGCTGACGGCTCTCGCTCTCTCTCTGTTTTTCTCTCGAATGTCGATCGTTTAAAACCCAGGTATCTATATATCTTATATATTTGCACAAACGCGCGCGCGCCTTCTAATTTATTTATTTTTTAAATACTTATTCCTCGCTTTCTCGCGCCCCATCCATCCGCGCGAACACTCGGTTATTCTATAAATATTATCATATACATCGTCGCTTATCAACAGAAGAACACAGATTCGAAGAAAGAAAGGAAAACGAAATTCGTATTACTTCTTACACACACCCATATCGCAGCACGTATATAACGCGGAAAGATCTACTGCGCTTCCCGCACACTTTGTCTTCTCCCGCACGCTCGTGATTTTCTACTTTTTTGTATTTATTATTATTAATTTTTTTATTTATATCCAAAAACGTAATTATAATCGTAAGCGCTTTATATTCTTCGCATTACTCTCTCTCGCGCTCTCTCTTTCGTTTAATGAATTATTATTCTTTACCTTTATAGTTTAATATGTAGCTTTTTCTTTTTTTTTTTATCTATCGTAGATTTGTCAGTGGCTATCCCTGATGTGTTAGTTACCCTGCGCTTCCGTCTGGTTGTCGAAATATTGTTGTCGAAAATTCTGGTCTATAATGCGATTTACAAGCAGATCTCCCGAGCGGCCGAGAGCCGCTTCCTCGTGCGCGTTCATACATACACCAGTGTATGCGTGAAACGAAGCGCGCGAGCTTGCGGCCGCGCGGGAGCTTGCGAAAATACCTCGTGACTTTATTACTCCCCGTGTGTCCGAACGAGTGAAATCGTCGGCCGCGGCTTCCCGGTTATTTTATAATAATTTTCGCTTTTTATTGTTTCATTTTTTTTCGTCTTTTTTTAACATTAGAAAATTCATTGTAGCCTCAGTTCTTGGATTAGTCCCCGCGCGGATCCGAGCGCGTCGCGCTCGAAAGCACGTTTCGTCATTTGTCGATATGGAGGAAACGGAAAACAAAAGGATTTCGCCGTAATATATTTATAATATATCTCGTATTTACACAGCGCGCCCCCCGTCGGTTTTCTTTCTCATGAATTTGCGGCCCCGCTTATTGCACCAGTCCCTCTCAGTCGAAAACAAAAGAAGAAAAAACGATCGGCAGTTCGATTGCGTTAAATTTGTTGAGCTTTTTATTATTTTCAATTGTCCAAAACTCGATCGACGACGATTTCTCATTCGATTTTTCTTTTTTTTTTTTTTTTGAAACTCGTCGAGTATAGTCAGTCACACATATATTACACACATATTGCACGTATTAAATCAATATCAACGAAACTCCAATTACGAAGCGTCATCTGCTAAGGTAAAATAAAAAATCGCTCGAAAAACATCATACAGACACGCTAGTCGATTCAAAATCAAAACCTGGCCCGCGACTACAATCACATAATTAAGATCTACATATAAATAATATCGGCTGTACAATTCGAACAAATCGCATTACAGTATAATTTCGCACAGAGAATTAAACACATATACAAAAAGAAACAATCAGGTTTCGCAAGGAAAAGCTCTACGGCGCGCTTTCTTCTTCTCGCGAGAGCAGCACTCGCCGGCTGTCCTCGCGAAGAAAAACATGCCACCGCCGGGTGAGCAGAAATTTCCGCATCACTAATGGGCCCCCGTGAATAAATTAAGACGCGAGTGCAAGACTCGCGCAACGGCCAACGACGAAAAAAAAGCTCGATAGATAGCGCAATATCGGCCGGTGAAAATTGACTTTCGCGCAAATAAGAGAACGAAATTTTACAATTCACGCTCGCTCGGCGCAAAAACAGAGGAAACTTCATCGGGACCTTTCGCGAGTCTCGCTCGCAGTTTTCTCTCGTATTTGGTACATCGCATATTGCGTTTCTCACTGCAGGAACTGTCTTCGCATAGTAGTATCGGGGTATAATATTTCGACGCGTGATTCCCGTCCTGGCCGTCGGTAGAGAGTCTTTAAAAAAATACCACGAGAGTATAAATGAAACGTGCATCATCAGCGTGCGCGTCAAAAAGACGCGCCAGTCAATCGTAACGCGGCGGCCTCAAAAGAGGATCGTACGTGTGTATGACAATTGTATGTCTATAGCGAGTGTGAGTTTGGCCAGGGCGGGAGTCGCGCGTCGAGGTTCGCTTGGCCGAGAAGAAACGGGGCGAGCCTCTCGAGTGAAACGTAATGGTCTCGATATCCGGAATGTACAAAATTCAGCTAGGTCGTAGGAAAGAACCGGCGCTATATAAAATCTAAAGTAAAACGATGTATCGCATAGTCGCTCTCTGTACAACGCGCATACGCGAAACGAAAATTGGTATAACTAAGGGGCTAAGAACTAAGACTATACAAAACAAAAGTCACGGAGCAGAGGAATCAGTAGGAGCCAGAGTAGTAGTAGTAGAGCAGGGTCTCGGCTGCGGCGGGCGAAAGAAGAGCGGGAAGGTCGTCGCGCTTGTTACCCTGGCGGTGCGTGATCAGTCTTGTGTGAGGCTCGCTGCTGGTCGGCGGCCGGCGGCGCCTCGGCGCGGCTCAGTCGGCTCCGTTCTGCTGGAGCAGCGCCGGGGCCGACTGGGCCGGCGGCGACATCAGGCCCTCGGCCAGGCCCATCGGCGTCGGCGAGGGGCTCCGGCTCCTGAGCAGCTGCTCCTCCGCGGCGGCGGGCCTCTGCTGCGGCTGTCCGTTGCTCGCGCTGTTGTTGCCCGGCTGGGGGTTCGTCGGCGGCTCGAAGGCCTTCTGCTCGCTCGGCGGCAGCAGGTGCACCATGTTCACGGGCACGGGGAAGCTGCCGAAGTCCGGGAAGAAGCCCTGGGCCAGGCCGCCGCTGAGCAGCGGGTGGTGGGCGAAGTTCGCCTCGGCCTCGTGCAGGCCCGGGGGCAGCGGGGGCAGCCGCGGGTTGCCGGCCGAGTTCGGCCCCTGGTGCGAGCCCGGGGCCGGCGGCGGCGGCGGCCCCGCGGTCCAGCGGCTTCACGCGTTGTTGTTCAGCGAGTTCATCACCTCGCCGGGGTGCAGTCCCTGCGCAGCTGCTCGAGCTTCAGGCTCTTGCCCGTACTGGCGCGCACGTACATGA
Organism: Pteromalus puparum; assembly: GCA_012977825.3. NCBI lineage: Eukaryota > Metazoa > Arthropoda > Insecta > Hymenoptera > Pteromalidae > Pteromalus > Pteromalus puparum. Next base: position 14,996,237 of record CM053168.1, on the reverse strand, counting down.
GCAGGCTGTTGTAGGGATGCCGTAGACGCGGCTGGCCTGCGAGGTGGTCATCTTCTTGTTCCAGACCATGGTGAGCGCTCGGTGAGGTCGCGTTGGTCCAGGAGCGGGCGGGCCGCGCGGGCGCGCTGTGCTGGCGCCTGGGCCGGCAGACGGCAGCCCGCGCGAGTGGTCGCTCCAGCGGCCGCGGGATGCCGTCCGAGGCGGTGCTTCTTCGCTTCTTGCCCGGGTGGTGCGGGGGGGTGGTGGCCCAGGCTCGCGCCCCGCAAACAGCCCGTGGAAGCTTCTCGGGCTTGAAGCTGTCGTGCAGGTCGAGCGGGCGGCCCGTGCGGGAAGAGCGGCGTCATGCCGTCGAGGGCGGGGAAGGCGCCGCGGGCCGCGAGCGGCGACTCGCCCTGCTGGAAGGGAAGCCGGCGCGGCGGCGGCCTGGGCCCCCCCGCCGCCCGGCTGCCCTGTGGGGGCTGCCGTCGCGCGGTGCCGCGGGTGCTGGCCCTGCTGCTGCTGCTGCTGCTGCTGCGCTGCTGCTGGTGTGGTTGGGCAGCCACTGGCGGCGAACTGCCCGAGGCTGGTGAGGTACTCGCTGCCGTGGTGGTGCGGCGGCGTCAGCGAGAGCGCCGACATGGCCGTGAGCCGGCCCACGGGCAGGTCCGAGAAGGAGGCGTCCGGGTGCAGGCCCGCGCCCCCGCCCGCGTCGCGGCCAGCGGCGAGCCGCGCGGACTGCCCCGCCGCCTCGGTCTCCGACTTGACCGCGTGGCCGTCGTGCGAGGGCGCCGGCGAGAGCGAGCGCTTGAGCTCGCGCTGAGGGCGGCTGGCCGCCGGCGCTCGACGAGGGCGTCGCGCACTCGGACATCTCCTCCTCGTCCTCCTGCGGGCTGAGCGTCTGCCGCGCGGGCTCGGGCGTCGCGGGCTCCTGCATGAGCACGTCCGTCGTGGGCGAGACCGGCGGACTGGCCAGCCGCGGCTCCGACGAGGCCAGGCCCCGGATCTGCAGGCTCTCCGCGGCGTGCATCAGCGCGGGCAGGTCCTCGCGGCCGACGCGCACCTCGCCGCGGTACATGAAGTCGATCAGCGGCATGATCTCCCGGCCCGGGAAGTCCTTCAGCACGATCACGGGGTGCTTGCAGGGGTGCTCGGCGAATATCCGCTCGAAGAAGGGGCTGCAATGGAAACGGCGGCGATTAGCACAAATGCAATTAGCAAACTATCAAACTATACAATTATTATAGTCAGTCGTCGATGCCTACCTGCACACGCTGAGTACCACCTTGTGCGCCCGGAGGCTCTGGTCCGCGCAGACGAGCGTCACGTCGACGAGCACCTCGGCGTGGAGCAGCGCCTCGAAGGCCTGCAGAATGTGCGTCTGGTGATTATTCCATCTGAGCGAGTAGTGTGACTGAAGGGCCATCCCGTCAGGGCTCTCCTCCGCGGCGCTGCACGACATCCTTCGACGCGCGCCTCCGCTGCCCTTACTGTCCCTCGGACTGTCTCTCCGACTGCTGTTGCTGTTGCTGTTGCTGCTGCTGCTGCTGCTGTTGCTGTTGCTGCTGCTGCTGCTGCTGCTGCTGCGGTTGATAACAATGGGCCCACCCGCAGCCGCCGTCGCCTCCTCCTAGACTCCTAGCGATGGCCTGTGACTCCTTCTTCCTTTGCACTTCCATGCAACTGACCGGTTTCCAGAGGCCGGCTCGCTTCCCGATTCTTGGCTGCTGCTTCTTAACTCGTCTCGATGATCATCAACGCCGACTCTCTGCAATTGGTAAGGCTCGTTTTAGTTTAGGCATTTTTTCTTTTGATTTTGGAATACGGATCGCAATCGCGCAACGGCAAGTGTCAATTTCCGCGGGAGTCGTCCCGAGTATACTGCGAGGTGAAAGCGAGAAAGCGAGAGCCCGTCTTGTTGACAGGTTGCGGGGCGAAATACATCGCTGCCTCTCTCGTCGCGCCGACAGAGAGAGACGAACGTATATGCGCGCGCGGAAAACTTGAGCAATCGCTCTCGCGGCTATGAGACTCGACGATTTTCGTCGGCTGCGAAATCGTTCGGATTTTTCACGCGTGTGCTTGCGTTGCCGGGATCGGATTTATCACGGCTCTTAGTTCGATCGGATGCGTTTTATTACAACGTCGCCATCGCGGTTGGATAATCGCTCGCGCGAGCTGCGTCCGCGTATTGCGTAAGACGCGTGTGTTTGACATCTCGAGCAAAAGAGAGAAGAGAAGACTCATTTTTTCCACGCGCCGGCGAGAGGAATTTCGCTCGCACGAGCTCCGACTATATATATCCAGCATGCATACGTATGTCGCAAATGCAATTTAGTCGCCGCGTGCTGCGCAATTTGTGTAAGCGTCCAATTTATTATACAACCCGTTTCCACAACTTAAGCGGCGCGCGCGGCCTTCCTCGAAATATGTACGGAATATCGGTTATACGCCGCTCAAATTTTGCATTCGGCGATCGGCGAATTTCGCAAGACCCGCAAATGAGACAATCAGGACTCGTTACGTTTATACATCCATGCTTTCGCAATGACAATGGTATACACTGTTTCTAAGATTCGATTAAAAACTCCATAGATCGAAGCCACCCGTCGATAATTACAATATTCGAAAAGAGACAAAAAAGAATATAAGCACTGAAAGCGGCTGTTTAACGCTGGAAAAATAGCCCCGAGCATCGGCAGGAGGGCGTTCAAGGAGCCGACCAAACTCGCCCGGCGCGAACTTTGTTGTCAAACTGACACGTGTATCTACGCTGCGTTAATGCGAGAGAGCCGAGCCCGAGGAAGGACAAACGAGCGCGCGTTTTTGTTTCGGCTCACATGAGCTCGAAGTTTCAATTTCCAGCTCTCTCTCTCTTTCTACACACACACACACACACACACAGGAGCTGAATTTTCGCCCGAGCCTTTGGAGGGATCAGAGCATTTGCAAATTCGCGCGCGACGAGCCTCGTTCCTTTTCGATGGATTTAATGAAGTCCCGCGCGCTCGTTAACGGCTTCGCCCGGATAATAGATAAACATGAACGGAACAAAAGTTTTCCGCGCGCGTTCGCGAGTGAAAAAAAAAAGAACAGTTTTCCGCACTTTGTTCGGATTTTTCGATGTGTCGCTCCGGAATAATGTACACGTCGCTCTCTCGGCTTGCGCGTACATTGTATAATATAACGTTTTTAATTAATGGCCTTCTTTGAATCGAATAATTGTCACGCAGCTCTGGTCCTTTGATTAAATTTTTCCGACTATGTACGCGTGTCTCTGCGAAAACCCAATAATAACGAAGGAAATTTCCCGCGCTCCAGGGGGGGTGGGGGGGGGGGGGGGGGAGTAAAAACAGGCTGCAACATTACTCCGACTTTCTTCTTCGCTTCACGAGAGCGTAGTATACGCGCTGCACCGAGAGATAAGCCGATAATACGTGAAACGCGAGTAGTCCTTTCCTCCCGCGACTATACAACATCTCCGTCATAATAAAAGTCTCCGGCAGACCCTATGTACGCGGAATGGTATATACATCCGCGAAAATCACTCGCGGCAAACGAGACAATGCGGGAAACCCGAGTCCGCTTATATGATGTTCTTTTTCCGATTTGTCCTCCGCACGCGAAACGCGACACCGAGAGCGCACGGGGGATGCTTCTCTGCGTGCACGTGCGGATCGCTGCGCGCCAAAACGAAAAGACGATATATAGCAGCCCCCTCGTCCCATGTATATATACGCGACCTGACTTCCCCTCGCGGATGATCAGCTGATCTTTTCGAGAGAGAGAGAGAGAGAGAGAGAGAGAGAGAGAAAGAGAGATAGCCTCGGGCCTGATTTTACACTTTGTCATCGTTGCTCCGATTTTTTTTTTAGAGAGAGAGATTTTTTTATAGTGTACGATGACGACACGAGATGTACTTTATACCGGGAAGCGGTTGCACTGATTTACTTTACGCGCTTTTCGGGAAACTGAAGCGCACATCCGAGCTGTTTCTCGAAACTTTTAAACGCGCACGTGAAACTTTCTAAGGATAATCTCTTCTCGCGAATCGTGCGTGCGACTTTTACACGGAGGCTGGAATTACGAGACACGTCGCGGTTAATTTATCCGCTTCCAGAGACGCGGCAGAGGAGGACATCGTTGAAATCGCATTGGCAACGAATTTTCATAACCGGGTAAAAACAAAAACACGCACATGACTCGATGTAAACACATATAGAAGTAATTGGCGAACGAGTAATACGGGTATAACGGATAGTTAGATACTGAGAATGAATAATCCCAACAACTCACTGTCATCGGTTGCAGCGTCGACAAACACTCCGATGCAGCGAACGCATCGTCGTCTCTCGCGGCACCTGAGACGAAGAACTGCGTGCGAGCGGATCCGGCGGAGAATATTAAAATATTACGAAGCACTGATTCTTTCCCCAATAAACTCTCCAACTCATAACTGAGAACGACGACGTATACGTTTCATCACTCGTTTTAAGCGGTCACTTATCACACGTTATACTTATACGATTCGCACAACTCCGAAGCACATGCCGTTGACGTTTGTGTGTGTGTGTGTGTGTGTGTGTGTGTGTGTGCTGGCGTGTTGGTGTGTTGGTTTTGCGCGTTGGTGAAAAGCAAAAAACTGTCGGCCGAAGACGGAAAACGAAAAAGGTCCGGTTGAATTTTGAGAAAAAAAGGGGGAGGCAGCGCGGGTGGCTCGCCGGCTGCGCTGCGCTCCGTGTACCGTGTGTGCTGAGAGACTAACCGTGCGCGCGTGGAGGGTTGCGTGTGTTGCGGCCTTAGTCGGCGACGGCCGGTGAGTGAATGCGCCGGTGACGTTAGGCGCCCCTCCTAGAGCCCCCCCTACTCGGCGCGCTTCTCTCTCTCTCTCTCTCTCTCTCTCTCTCTCCCTCCGCACTCCTCCCCTGCAGCGCTCCTCTCTCTCTCTCTCTCTCTCTCTTCCCCTCCCTCTCTCTTCCCCCCTCCCCACCCATCTCCGTTAGCTCTGAACGCTGGCGCCGCGACGCCTCTCTCCCCCTTCTTCGCCGCAGTTGCCGACGTCTTTTTCGCCGTACGCCCACTGTACCTCCTTCCGCGGACCGCGAACTACCCTTATATAGAGCTGGACGTGTGCGTGCGTGTGCATGCGATGCAGCGAGGGGTGGGAGGAGAGCCGTCCGAGACTCCGTATAACGTGTATATGATACCGCGTATACACCTCGCGGTTTTCGCCTCTCCCGTATACATATATAACCTGCTCGCGGGTCGCGTGGCGTTCGCCATGCATGCATGCGCTTGCATGTATGCAAATTTTACGGGTGCTTCGTCGGCCAAATTTTCCGCGTGATTTATTTGGTTTTCTTTTTTTTCTTCTTATTTTCAACGCTGTTTTCGATGGGGCTCTTGATTATACTCTTTTTTCGCCCCGCAAGTTTCGCGATGTTGTATATGCTGAGCCTGTTGTTTATGAGTTGTTTTAGGGGATGGATTAGCCGAGAATGCGTTGGAAACTTGCTTGCGGTCGATGTTGGTGATGCCTTTAGATTTATTTATCTATGATGAGTAGTACCACAATTGAATTGAACTTTACGGTTCTATGTTTGGAAGATAAAACAGGCAGTTTCATTTATCATACTTTACGAGGACAATTAGGAATTACTAAGTGAAATTATACTTTTTAATCGTACTTCATGCCTGATCTCATAGAAATCAACACACTGGTTGTATAAGACTAAATTGTTGCTAAGCAATCAATAAATCTACTTTATAACTACGCTGATCGTTGCAAAATAAGTCATGCTGGATCCAAAGGATAATATATTTTAATAGATCCATGCAAGTGCTGTTAGGCACGAAATGAAATGCATTCAAATGTTACGATTAAAGTAGCTCATGTAAGCAATTTAAAATTCAAATCCTAATATTTTATTTCTATAAAAAAAAAAAAAAAAAAAACACTAACCATACACGTCTCGTATTCACTGCCAAATTCGATACGCAATTCATCCAAAAATCGAATAAAATCCCAATCGCAACGCTCTCGATTAATCATCCCCCGAAAACTCGAAAAATCCCAAACACTCCTCCGCACAAAGCATAATTACGACCCTTATCGGCAATTCAACTTCCACTCGCAGCTACTCCGGCTCTCCCGTAAACGTAAACGTATGCAGAACAAGAACACAGGCTCGCACATACAAGGTCGCGCGCGTGTCCCGAGAGAAGTGCGTGCGACGGCTCTCCGTCGATCTCACACACACACACACACGTATCCACGAAAAGGGTTGAGATTGCATGCATCACGAAGCTCTCGCACAGCCTTGGGGTGGCCGTCGTATAGTCGTCAACGCCGCCGGTATATGGAGCAGTATAGTCGAGGGGGTCGATGGCTTTTAAATACCCACGCACGAGGCCGCGCGCGCGGTATTGTGCTTTGCCGTCTTTACCGAGGGTCCTGCGAAATAGCCCCAAGGATCTTCTCGAGCCAACGAAGGTCTAAGAATATAATCTAAATATATAATCCACGTGAAGCCGCGACGACGCGTGAGTCGCGCTCGCGCCGGCGAAAATTGGATTATATACCGCCGTTACATGAGCGCGGGGAATGCTCGCTCTCTCTCTCTCTCTCTCTCTCTCGTTATTTCTGGACTTTCCGGGTTATATTTGCGGAGACTGCCGTTGAGACAAGGCTCGAGTTCATTCACGTTATTTTCATTGATCGCCCGCTGGGTTAAATATACCGCTATATTGAGATTGAGAACGATTGTCGATATTGGTGCGATCGCTGCAGGTAGAAAAGTGCGCTTGGGAACGGACGCTCTCGGTGCAGATAAATACGGGAAATTCACGTTAGATGCTCGCAATTAGCTGATTCATTGTACGTTTGCGTTCACGTTTGCGGAATGCTGGTCTTTTATCGCTTGGCAAGAATTTTCGAATTAATTGATTGCGGTTTAGTGCTCGTTAAAAGTAGACCGATTAAAAACGCCTGAGGCATCAGTTCGAAATCAAAGATTACTCCCGTTGACACGCAGTGTTTTAAATTTACCAAGGATACGCTAGTACATTATTTTATCGCAATTGATATCGACACTCGCTTGCCGGTACCAGTTGTAAGTAAACGCAATTCCGCAACAACTCGACGATTTCGCACGCAAAGAAGGCCATATTATTCCAGCGGAAATCGCGCGGGAAATTTTCCCAACAAACGTAATGCCTCACGATGTACAGCAAACTAGTTCATCCTGTCGATCTTACCTGTTTCAAATCAAAGCGTCGCCTGAAGCAACGATCTCTCCGCAGCAGCGCGTTCTCCAAAAAAAAAAAATCTGTCGATCCTGCGTCGGTCTTGGCAAAATCCTCGCGCCGACGCGCCGTTCAACGTCGATCACAAAAATACATAAATGCGCACTATCACTAGTCTTGCAAAACGTCACTTATGCTCCTCGAAAACGCATCGAAATCCCTGGCGCTCCTTGGCGTCAAACACTCGCGTCTCTGCGTTATATGTGCATACACGTCGGATACGAGTACATACAGTAGTCCTCGGTCTCGCACCTGTTGACGGCACTCGATCACACCGGAACACTGGCGAACCGATGGGCCCCTGCGCCTCACGCACTGCGTCGTCCGCTCAATCTCGGATGAGGAACTTGCCCTACCGCGCTCTCTCTCTCTCTCTCTCTCTCTCTCTCTCTCTCTCTCTCTCTCTCTTTTGGCTTTGACCGGTCTGTCACATGGTGTCGCTCAACTGTGGAAGCCCCTCGTGCGGTCAGTCGCTCTCCGCATCACAAGAGACTAGTAGGCTATAATGCCACTGCTGCCCCCTCGAGAGCAAGAGGGAGATGGTGTTGGTGAAGTTGGCCGGTTAGCGTTACGGTCGAGCCGTGACTGCCTACGCGCACACTTGACAGAGTCGCCGGCCGAGAGTAAGAGAGAGAGAAAGAATGGAGCAAAGAGGGTGAGCTCCAGAGTCCCACCTCCTTGGCCACCTCCATAACCTTGGGTACCAGCCCACCGGACCCTCTCTCTTTTCTTCTCCCGATCTTTCCCCCTCCACGTCTCTCTCGCGCTCTCTCTGCTCCGCCGCGCTTCCTCTGCTCCGGGCGACTCCGCAGCTCCTTTCTCGCGGCTATACACGGCTCCAAAGCGAGAAAGAAGAATCCTACGAGAGAGAGAGAGAGAGAGAGAGTCCCTGTCCGGCGCGCGACGTCTTTGCGATTTTCAGCGACCCTGGTCAACAAAACTTTATTGCCCTCTCTCCCCTACCCCCGTGCACGAACGATTTAACTGCTATAACGCCGAGATTATTGCACCTTGTATGAAGCGTGCGTTGTATATTTGGGGATTACTCCGTGTGACGATTGTTTTACGAGAGGTCGATCGTTCGGAGGATTAGACGTTTACGATATGCCCTGTCTTTTTTCGTTTGTTTATTTATTCTCGAGCTGCGTGTATACTGCTAAAAAGGTGGCGCGGTATATAATTGATTCAGCCGACGGCTCGCGTGCCGACGAGAGAAGAGCGCGCCCTGGATAGAGAGATATTATGCGGATTATTTCGGGCTTGATTTGACGTTCAATTAGCCGCGTATTTAGCGAATTTCACGAGACGAGTTTATTTATCGATTACACAGCAGGCTGATGCGTTAAGTGGACTGCTTGATTGAAATGTTCTTTTACGATTCGGTTCTTTGAAAAAATTGTGCATTCTTGAAGAATAATAAGAACAGCCGCACACTCGATGCCGATACAAAGGAAGCACTTGTCGGCTGGCTGCAGTGTTTTCGAATCTGACAATACGGAAACGTCCAAACACGTCCGAATATTATAAGCTAGAGCTAATCTGCTTCGGTTAACGCCGATCCAACGCCACGTCAAAGGCTATACAGCTCTCAGGTAGCCGGCGATTACGCTTGCGCTGTGGATTCAAAGAAAAAGCTTTGTATAATAGCAGATTATCGCGTAGCTCCGGAGGCATAGCCGCCGATCGCCGCGCCGATGCACTTTTCAATGAATCCACTTGTTTTCTTTGCCGCTTACTCGCTGTCGGACACAGGGAGATGCTTCTACGCATGCACAGGCCTGCCTGCGAAGTACGACGACGAAGGTGCATAATCCGAGACAATAAACCGAGCAAGTGTCCCTTAATACCGTGCACACTGCACAGCTCGGATCCATCGTATAACCGTAGAAGCTCTCGTCGCAATTAACCGACTGCGAGCTATAGCAAAAAATCACGCTTATATACCCCCTTTCGAGAAACTCTGCCGTGGCACCTGTTCGATTTTCCTGAGCATCGGCGAGGAGAGGAGAAAAAAAAAGTTCTCACGGGCAGTGGTATATAAAGTAATATACATCTCGCAGCTCTCGCGCGTTCGGTAGCTCGAAGTGTACGCGTCGAAGTTTCGCATTTACGACGTTCCTTCTCTCTCTCTCTCTCTCTAGTCTCTCTCTTTCTCTGCTCGGAAGTTTTCAATGGCCGTAGCGTCGGGCCTCGAAGTTAAACAGTCCAAAGGCGCACGAGGCACGTATTTCGTCCTCTGCACGCATACGCACGCACATTGTAATACTCGCGCGAGAGCATCACCTGAAAATTTATGACCGCCCATAATACAGTGCCGCGCTGAGCCGAGGATGCCGAGAGGGGACGAATGTCATATACTCGAGAGAGACGAGTGTATATGCCGTATACATAGAGTATTGCACCGTGTCCTAATCCTCGGGGACCGTCGTTGTTATTTACCTAGGCCCATTACTCGAGAAAATGAGTGTAGTGGCGGATGAGAGCGTTAAGTGCGAGCTAGACGGATGAGGCGAACTATGGCCCAAATCCTTATACCCTTCTCCCTCTCTGTCTCTTACTCTTATATGGCAGGGTCCATTGGCGACCTTCGAGGGAGGTAGCTCATATACACACCTGCACACCTGGCACCTGTGTCGCTGCCCCGCCCGGCTTGTAAAACCCATAGTGCGTACGGTTCGCACTCGCAAATGCCCATACGTCGTATGTAGGAGCTATTTATACCGATTCACCGTATGCACGCTGTTATCGACGGTATTCCATAGGTATACATCCATATTATATTATAGTTATTCGAAATATTCGAATATGCGACTATACGCACTTGTTTTCCAGAGCCGCTGTCGGCGACGACGATGGGAGAAGGACCATCAGAGGTTTCCAGGTTTCGCTCGGCTGTGCGAAACGAGCTGGCTGCTTTTATTGCGACGCCGAGCTTGGACAATGGGCGATTCTTACCTGAGCTTTTCCGAGAAAACAATGCATACTTCAGTGCGTGTGTGACACATCGTTGCAGCGCGCGTGTTTCTCGTGTTTACGCGGGAACCGGAGGAAAATTTTCACGCGACGCGAGAGCTGTGGAAGGATTCGTAATGCCGGAAGACGGTGATTAAGCGACTTCGAGCTCAATTGAGCGTCGATTGTTTGGCTGCGAGCACACGTGAGAAGATGGCAAACAAGCATATATTATCCGTGTTATATACAGCTCTGTCGGCGATGGCGATGTCGTCTTTTGCTAGGAATTCGTAATGACGTATGTGAGTAGTCGTTTGTTGTTTATGTTTGTGTGCACATCGTCTTCTGCGAATCGACGGATTTCCGATGATTTACTGCTCAGGCGGTATTTTAATTTATATACTGGCAATTCGCATGAGAGGACGATTTACAGTGTTTTTGGAGAACTTACCGCATACTTACGACCGTATGAGTCATACGATTCATCCAAATTTATGTTATGAAAATATTTATTTCAATTTCTGTAACGAACAGAGCTTTTGTCCGGCAAAACAAGAGGTTTATGAAGCCGAAGGAATTAAAACTTCCAAGCGAGAGCTGCAGCCTCGGCTGCAATTTTACATCCCTCGCAACAATTATAATTGTATAGCAGAATTGATATACATTTTACGATACTCGTTCGAGAGCCTCGTCCTCTCATTTTAATTGAACTTTTCATCTTGACGGGAATATAAATTATATACATATATTGTTTGAGACATCGAGCTAAAGCAAACTCAACTCATCGAGAATAACAAGATGAACTTTGTTGTATCAATCGTTAAATATTTGGAACTTGTTTTCACACTAATTATTCGATGGCATAAGGTTTCCATACTTATGACTCATATAAAGTTTGATAATACTAGCCACTTTAGACGCGCTTCGCCCGTTCCTGTAATGTATTCTCAAATTTTACTTTTACTTACTTTTTAGGTTAGGAATTCATAAATGTAAAGATTTTGCTCGAAAAGGAACAGTCACTCGCAGTCTGACATTTTAAGGTTATGTTGAGCCTGGCTCAAAAGCATCACTGCGCATGCGCGTCGCGCACTCTCGATGTTTCTATTGGCATTGGCAGTATAACCCGTGGCGTCTGCTCGGTGATACGTCATCAAGAGCGAAATATTATATAATAAATAATTCGTACCTGCAAATGAAAAATAATTTAATCTAAATGCATACGGTAGATTGACGCGGAATATGTGAATTTGGTAGTTTCGATATATATAATAGCAATCAATCTTTTTAGGTGGGAAATTATCGTACATGAAAGTATATTTTTGTTATACAAATAGATGGTACCTATATTTAATTGCTCCCGCAACAGTGGGAGAAATTGAAATATAATATATAATTATATTTGTTAAACAAATATAATATGTTGAACATTGAAAAACAAGTAGTACAACATCGATTACGTCGTACATGTAAAGTAACTTAAAACCACCAAGTGAAAACAAGCAGGAATTATTTTCTGGCACCAGAAACATAATTTAAGGTACATCATTGGAATGTTTTTTACAAATTTACAAAACAGTTGTTTTGAACGAAGTTGCAACTTCTTTCCATTCCATATACCTCAGACTTTTGGTAAATAAAGCTGGTATTTAAAATAATGCAGTTCACATTAAAAAAAAAAAAAAAAAAAAAAAATACACGAGCACCCGAACAACAAGCCTCGAGTTTCTCAAAAGTTTCTCCCATCAACAAAGGCATATAAAACGGTAGAAAATAAAATTTTTCGCAACGCGAACTTCAGAAGTCGAAGTCAGAGAAACGAAGGGTTCCGTGATCCCGTAAACCGCAACTTCTTGAATTTCAGCGTTAGTGCAGCGCAGCTTTAGCGATTCGTTATCTCCCGCGCGGATCCGAAAAAACCACGAACGCAACCCTCGGCCGAACTCGTCGAAAAGAGAAGCCTATAACACACCAAGCGAGAGAGAACTGAGAAGAAAAAGAAAAAGAAGAAGCATGCAGCAGCGGAAGAGGAAACGAAGTTAGCGCGATTCGGGCGATATTATCGTGCTGGTATCGCGCAAACAGCACCAGGTGCAGCTTGGTACCGAGCAACCCCCTGCGGTGGTGACGTGCTCAGTGACTCTCATCGCGGCTGTGTATAGCACCAGCTCAGAACCAGCAGCAGTAGCGACGGCGGCGAGCAGAGGAGCGCTTCCCTGCTCGCTCCGTCCCTCTCTTTCGCGCGCGCGAATGTATTTTTTAATTATTGATTTTAATGATGAGGCGACTCTGCCGGCAACGCCATCTTGGATGCTGGGCGGAGTGTAAGAAGCGGCCCCCCTATAAGCTTTTCTCTCTCGCGGCTTCTCTGCGCGCGCCTTTTCTCTCTTTTCCTCGCGCGCCGAGCTCTCTCTCTCTCTCTCTCTCTCTCTCTCTCTCTCTCTCTCGCTGCCGGCCCCCACCATCGACTTTGCCTCCTTCTTCTTCTTCTTCTTTTCGCTCTCCACCTCCGGAGCAGCGTGTCCTGCAGCTCTTACTCTCTCACTCTCTCGCGACTCGGCGATGCTTTCCCGCGCGCGCATCAGCGATGACCCCCCTCTTCCTCGAGCGTGAGGTCCCTTCTCCTACGACGGCAGCAGCAGCAGCAGCAGCAGCAGCAGCCCCTACCCGCAGCAGCACCGCGAGATAGACAGATGATAATTAAGAAAGCGGCGGGACGCGTGAGACAACGTTGCGACGACGACGACGACGAGGACGACGAGGACGACGACGCTTGGCGTCGGCCGCTCGATTCTTACTCCGTGACTCGCATATCAGGACTTTGCTCTCTTTCTCCTCGCTCGCTCGCCCCTTTTATTATTACGCCCTCGCGAGCTGCTGCCGCTGCTGCCGCTGCTGCCTTCTCCTTTCGACTTTAATTATTGTCGTGCCTTTATGTATTGCCTCGGCGCCGGGAGAGAAAGAGAGCGAAAGAGCGAGTCTCTACTCCCACCCTCGCAGCCGCCGCCCTTCTTTCTCTCTCGTCCTCCTGCAAGACGCCATGTGAAAAAGCGTCTTTCTGATTAAATGACGAGGGCGCTCGTACGGACCAGTGCACGTACTCGAACTCCTTGTTTTACACCGGGAAATTGCGTTAATTTCGATGCGCCTTTTTACGCGAGAGAGAGAGAGAGAGAGAGAGAGAGAGAGAGAGAGATAGAGAGAGAGAGACTCTGCTTGCACGTTTCGTTGTTGCTCGAGAGAGTTCAGCCCTTGCTGCACACTGGCTATAATTAGATATCTTTGAACAAACCTGGCCAGCTTTTAATTAAAATTAAGCTCGCTCTCTCTCTCTCTTTTGCCCGCTCTCTGCATTCGGCTTAATTTTAGGGAAGGGTTGTCCCGAGCTTTGAGGGCTTTTCAGCCAAATCTTAGTTTTGTCTTCTTTCGCGAGCGATTTCCTCGAGTGTCGAGCCGTTAAAGTGTGTATGCGCACACTCGAGAGAACTCGAGTCGCTCGTATTGTTTATCCGCCGGGGTAATCCGGAGGAAATCGACTCACCGAAAATAATTGAGACTGCGCGCTGTCGCATCGATAGACGATACCAAATTGAGTTTCCTGTATACATTACTCTAATCACGATCACGTGTATCCGAAATGGTATACGTATTACAAGGACGCATTGTGCGCGGACGACTCGTGCCGACCATTAAAGTACAAATCAATCAAATGTTAAGAATCACATGTGTAAGTTGAATGCCACGTGATTCAACAATTATCGATGATACACGAGTGAGTCAGCTTTTTTTTTCAAAATATCGATCTCTAGTACGCGCGCGCAGGGAACACCCACGGCGTATATACCTGCTTAATTAATTCACAATGGGGTTTCGTTTTGTACGGATGCTTCGAGATATTGACTACTCAATAAATAACGTAACTGCGGCAGTGTTTATCGATAGGATTCATCCAACTTTCATAACTTCCAAGTTTTGTGCTCGGACTTGGGCTATTCTCGACTTGGCTCTCGCAACTGTGGGTCTTGGAAATAGATCTCTTTTATAATTGCATTGTTTCTAAAAGTTAAAGTGATATTTTTTTATGAATCTGCTGGATATTTATTATTGTTTTAGGTGTACCTATAAAAACAATAAGAAACTATAAGAATAACAACTATAAGAATGTAGTAGCTGTGTTGTAGTGAAGAATATTAATGAAGCGCATAAAGGTTCAATTGGATTAATTTGGAAAAAGTTTTGAATATATGGCGCTAAAACTAAAAATGGTCCAATTATTAAATACTTTTATTTTAGTGTGTGCATCAAGAAATTTACGAAACATTCGATTTGATAATTTAAAAAATCGTAGATTTTTATATTTGAACTGTTTGATAAAGCAATTGAACAGTGTGATTATTACATAAAAAATCAATGTGAAAGTTTTTGAAAATTGAAGTTTAACTCTTTCTCTAATTGTCCATGAAATTAAAGTCCGATACGTCAAATATTTAATTATCAATTAACGTTATAAAAAAGCTATCTAAAAAAGAAAGAAGCCTAAGTAAATTTTTCTTTTTCTTCAATGATTATACAAATAATTAATGCAAAAAGAGCGAATCCCCGAGGCTTTTCTCTGACTCTTTTGATGGTTGTAAATAGCAACATAATTCCAATTTTTGAAATTTAATACTTAAAATTCGCATCGCGCGTAGTTATAGCATAAACGGCCTAAGCAGCAGACCAAACAGGACACTTTAGCATTAGCGGCACACTACTATATCTCGCCTCAGCGCGCATATTGTTATGAAGGAAATGGAAAAGTGACTATGCGCCACCTATTTTTATCTACCAGAAACACGGAGAGTATAGGTGGTGACGAATCCAGTTCAAAACTGCTTTGTTTTGGTTATAGCCATATATTGCTCCAAAGATACACAGTTTGATTTTGATTCACAACAGTGTTTTTACAATAAAAATGCTTGGTACATAATTATAAGCTCCAAAATAATATTATTTGTATAGTTTATTAGCTAGACATTTTCGATTATCTATAGGAATCAGAGATATTATTTAGCTACATTTACGATTATGTTTAAATCAGAAATTGAAAAAAGTTTTATTTTATTACTTATATTAATATGGTGCTGTGTATTAAAAGCGATTTCAAAAATAAATAGTATTTCGATATCCGACTATTATTGCTGAGATTGCTGAGAAATCGTCTAGTCAAGAAATGTAAATCAGCTTTCTATATAAATATTATTGTGATTCTATATATCATATAAATAATATTTTGATCTATATATTATAGTAATGTAACGAAAGATGAAAGTTGGGTAATACGAATTCTGAGGGATTAAATAACTCTAGGGGAAGGTCAAGTTACGTATGGCGTTACGTTTATTGAGTGAACGCAGACTTCCTTCCTTTTCTTTTTTCCGCTTTCGCGCCGTTTTTCGGCTACACATTCAGCTGCACCTTACGACTGCAAGTTGGCCCACTTGCGAAAGAATTTCGGGCACATGTGTTACGAGCTCAGGGAGCAGCAGTATATAAAGTCCAAAATTCACTCCGATCAGCATCAGTCGCATTCCAGATCGACACACAGGCAGACATGGCTTTCAAGGTGAGTTTCGCACCGAGTTTATCGAGTATGATATCTCAGTTATATATAACTGAGTGTTATAGAAAATTAACGAAAAATTCAGCAAAATATTCAATTTCGATTTTTCAAAGAGTCACAATTTTAAACAGCTAAATTTTAAACAGCTAAATTTTAACAGCTTTCATCAATCATATACAACATTATTTTCTTTCTCGTAGTTCATCATCCTTTCGGCCCTCGTGGCAGCTGTGGCTAACGCCGCTATTCTACCGGAATCTTACCATGGCCACAGTGCCCAGTTGTCTGAGCATCACGTCCAGGAAGATCACTATGACCATCACCCCAAGTACAAGTTCGCCTACGCAGTGCACGACTCGCACACTGGAGACATCAAAAGTCAGCACGAAGAACGCGACGGAGACACCGTCCACGGCAGCTACTCACTCATCGACGCCGACGGACACAAACGTATTGTGCACTACACCGCTGGCAAACACATTGGCTTCCACGCCACTGTCCACAGGGAACCGATCCACCATCACATCCCCGTCAAGACTATCTCGCATCACGAACCTCTGGCCATCAACACGCACTACTCGCACCACCACTAAAATTTAGCTTCATCTGTACAATAGTTTAAAGTGGTTTCAATACCTGCGCGAATGTGTTAGTTAATTTTGTAAATATTGGAGATGTTTGTGTTTAGTTCAAATTTTCAGATAATTAAGTTTTATGAATTGCATTGAGACTTTTATTGTACAGTCAAGCGTTTGTATAACGACAATAATAAATCACAATCCATTTGTACAATAACGTGTAAAAAGTATGGAAATATGGTTTGCTTTTTGTAAACAAATTTTGTTTAGGAAGCTTTACCGTACAGTTGTTTGATGTCGATTTTATATACTTATTGATGTGTGTGCTTTAATCGACTTTGCACCTTTCTTCCACAATTGAGAAATGTATAAAGGGTTTTAAATCACGGTGACGTGTATGCAGGATACTATACTTTGGACGAGCGCAGTTACAGCATGAGCGGCCGAAGCAGCAGGCCAAACAAGACCTTTTTAGCACTGGTGGCACACCGCTATATCTAGACTCGGCGCGCATATGGTTATGAGGGAAATGAAAAACTACCTATGCGCCACCTATTTTCACCTGCCACAGACACGGAGAGTTTAGGCATATTAAGAACATGTCAATTCGATTATTTCAATATATAATCGCAATCGTTCCTTTATATAGGAGGGGTAAAAGTAGGTTGAGTGAAAAGTTCCTAAAATCATGCAGAATAATCAGAATTAGGCTGGCAGAGAGGGTATACGAAGACAATGAGCCAGGACTACTACTACTCTCTCTCTCTCTCTCTCTCTCTCTCTCTCTCTCTCTCTCGGCGCGGCTAATGTAGCACCAAGGAGACGACGAGGACTCCCCTTTTTTTAATCTTAAAACAATACCCCTGAAGTTTCGATTTTCGTAATCCACTGACAGCCCTAAGCCTACAAATAACAGAGAGAAACATCCCTTCTCTCGAGCTTCTTTTTCTCGCCTACACTGCTCTCGCGAGCTCCATCCCCTTTCATCCCGGTTCATCCCCTTAATTATAAAGATTGCACCTTACAGATTACGTGCGAGAAAAGACAGCCTCGCGCAATAAAGTCAGAAGCACGCGCTCTGCTCTCTCGAATTTGTAAAAAACGACGGCTCTGCACACAGATACACTTGTACTCACACATCGGCGAAAAAAGGACGAAGACGAGAAGAAGAAACGGAGAGAAGAAAAGCGCCTCCCGCATGCCTGAGCCTTTTCTCGAGTGTATATACATAGATATACATTACGGTGTAAGCCTCCCGCGTTAATTAGTACGATTGGCTGGTAATATATATACATGCTCGCGCAGAGGAGGCCGCGTGGAAGGAAGAGATAAAGAAGCAGCCCGGCAGAATGGGGCTGAAAAAAAAGACTAGCGTGCGTAGGACGATCATGTGGCTCTGCGGCGCTTTCTCTCTCTCTCTCTCTCTCTCTCTCTCTCTCAGCTCGTGTAGTATTATAACTGGCGCGGCGCGCGACTTGAGCAAGCGTCGAGCTGGTAACAATATCCGAGAAAAACACACCGAGTCCTATCAGATCCACCCCTCGTGTTTGGCCGCTCGGCTCAGCCGCTGTTTATAAGCTAACTCCTGTGTATATACTGCAGTATATGCTCCCCGACAGTCTCTTCTTTCTTTTTCTGAGCTTCGCGGAGCTTCGCAAGCTCGACGACTGTATTATATTCTACTGCACCTCGTATTGCAATGTGTCACGCATGAGGAAGTTAGATGCCTCCGACGATGCCTACTGCGTGCGCCCGTCCGCTAAGTTGCTACACAATACGGATTATGTTCGCTGGTTTTTATTTTAAAAATGCCGGCTTGGAGAGGCGCCAGGATAATCAGCCTGGATTCCCAGAATCACATTCGCGAGTCGAGTTGGCTGTGAAAGTGCACTACTGGGTGTATGGTGTATGGCAATTTTTTCAACTGTATAAGACCGATATTAATTTGGGACCGTTTAATTATACCAGTTTTCTTAAATAGAGATTTATTCACTTTTGTGCATATTTTTTTATAAAAAAAGCATTGGAAAAAGATGAGTTTAATCGTACTGGGAAAAATTGACTAGTAAGCACAAACTTTTGATTAAAAAAACCCGAATACAAAATGATAATGCATTTTCTGCTTTAAACGCAATGAATTAATATGGATAATATGAATCTTTCAAATTTCAACCACTCAGTATTCATTGCATTACGTAAAAACACACTCCACTCCAAGTTTTTAAAGCAATTATTCGCTGAGTGACAAATTATCAAAGGTTTGCCGACTTTATACTATTCTAAAAGATGAGCTAGAGAGATTGGGTATTAAAATAGAGCATTGTGAATAATTTGTTGTTTTTTTTTTGTTAAATTTTAGCTTTTTACGTTAAATTGAAATGAAGATAATATACACTATTTCACTTCGCAGCAGACGTATACATCCGATTAACTGGTGCTAATTTATGTTGCTTGAACTTTCTGGCTCCCTATAGTCTCTAACTAGCGAACATTGGTGGCGGATAGGCACTTGTCTATTTCCACATCTCTATCTGTGCGTATGCTGCATATATATATATATATATATATATATATATAGGTATAGCGGTATGCCATTTATGCCCAACTACCTTATTGTTGGGCCTGCTTTAACTGCTCATGCCACAACTGCCTCTGCCGTTGTTTATAGTATTTGTCATTTCGAAAAATATATTCCCAAACTACCTTGTTGGGCCTGCTTGAACTGCTCATGCCACAACTGCCTCTGCCTGTTGAGTATTGTAGTATTTATTTTCTTTGAGAAATGTCTTCTCAAAGTAATTTGTTCTTTGTATTTATACACATCTTAATTCTAATAAGTCTTAAATAACTTATTTCCAATAATCGTTTTTTACATTAACATTTAGTGGTGAAACTAGGAATATGACCAATTGCTCTTTCTTGTGACTAATTGTTAACTCGAAGGCCGTCCTTATCATACATGGACATCGTCTTCGTGTTACAGCAAAAATATCAATCACTTTCTCCAGATGATGCCTAGATGGTCAGAGTGCGAACTCCAATATACTCGCATATGGAAGTTCCATGATGTAAAATTAAAAATCTTGAACTACTCTAAAAATGATCAGAATCAGAACAATTTATTATTTATTTATTTATTTCTTTAACTCTAGAGTTACAAACATTTGCATCCGATACAGAGTTGATATTATTCACACAATAACACACTATAATGCCGCAAATCCTGCAGAGGAAAACAGTATTTCCTGTTCGCAGGTCCGGATTAACAACAGAGATAACGAGAATACATATAAATACTGGTTAGTTATTGCTTTATTTTACAGCAATAACCTCCAGTCATACTACATACAATCCAGCCTCCATTCATACGTAGGGATAGCATAAATTCATGTCGCACTTCCAGACACAGATCATACCATCCTTCTCATTCACACTTAACCTAGGTTGGGTTATGGGAGCCCCTAGACTCTCTTCGCCCCAACTCTGATAACAATATATAAAATTAGTATTTGCATATAAAATTAACAATGACATATAATCCATTTAATAGTTGTATATACAAAATAAATTATTTGTTGATATTTTCTAAAGTGTTCGTAGATGATTCCATATTTTTGTCTTTTATACTAGTAATGCTACGACGAGCATATAGCACATTAAATAAGATTATATTGCACGATTCTAAGATTCTATATTTTTGTATTATACAATCTCTAATGTTATTAAATAAATTCAACAATATTAAGTCGAGGTGAGCATGATTTTCTGTCTGTTCTATGCTCCGTCAATAATAAGAAGCGAGTGTCTAAAAAAAGAATTTTTTTCTCGAATGAGAAATAAAAAAACAAAAATACATTGGTCAAGTTGCATTGATATAATTAACAAAGTGCAGTTCCAAGTTCCAACGGCTATATGTATAGCTAAGCAATGTATATCTATAACAAAGTTCAAATAATCAATTTCGAATTGATTTAAAGGATATTTTATATATTTATTTAAATGCAAAAAAGGAACGACGTATACTTATTTCAATTTGAAACAAACGAAAAAAGTGAAAATCCGTTCATAGAATTTCGAGTCACTCGTGCTGCACATTATAATACACCGAGCCCATCGAGCGCAGACAGTTATCTCTCCATATACTGCACATTCACACCTCGGCTCGGGCGATCGACTCGAGAAGAAAACATATATAGAAAGAGCCGATATGCGCGCGACCGAGAAGAGCGTGGACTGCGAGATTCAAGATCTTGCGCGGGAGTAAGCAGAGCGCATCGCGCCCGAGATACGGTTTTCCTTCACTGCACAGCCGTAGGAGACCCAGCGAGCTCTCGCTTGAATACAGCCGCGCCGGCGCGTATACATACATACATATAGATACATACGTATGCATGTACGGCCACGTGTGGAGAGCGGGCATGCTTTAACTTTCATCTTGAGTACCTTCACTTTACATACAAGCCATTCAAGTGCACTTTTCGCCGGGCGATATCACCTCAAGATAGCCCGCGCCGCTTAATTTTTACGTGGCGCGCATATGCTGCATCCGACTATATGTATACACGCTGTAGCAGCACATTGTTCGATATGCGCTCTCGAGAGGATAATGCATTATACACACTGCAAAGTAAGAGGGCGAGAGGTGAATAGTTTAATTATCATCGTGCGCAGACTTTGAGAGATAAAGGTAAACATTATTTAGCGCAGGATTATTACAGAGAGGTGTGGAAAAAACGCGCGCGATCATCGTCGTCAAATCGTGCGCGCGCGGAGAGTGTATATACTTATAAGCTGTGTGTTGCGCAAAGAGTTTTTAGAAAGTGGGAGCGCGCCGAGAACTGAGCTGCACGCGTTTTTTTATACGAAAAAAAGGAGCGAGTTTCACGAAAGTTCGACGCGAGTTTTATCATTTGTATGCTAATCTTAATGCCGCTTAATTATTTGCGGCTGAATATAAAATAGAAATTTGTCTGCCGCTTGCGTAATGCATTATCTCTCACGGATGAATTTTTTTTTCGTATCGCAAACGGGAAAATTGAATGCTCGCAACAGCGAAAATCGAGCCTGTAACGGATCAGGTTTCTTGCCTACCACATGTAAATACAATGATCCATATGAACGCGCAAAAACAACGCTCGGGGCGCAGAGTGGCTTCTTCGAACGCCACTCTTATAGGAGAAATTTCTATAATGAAATATGCTCGCTCGTGTTTTTCCCATCTAAAAATTACACTCAATCAACGCCTAATACTTGTCGAGGAAACCGACACTGACATACAATCTCCGTAATATCTCGGCCGATAATCTTACACGCTCTCTCGCGGGAAAGGTGATAAAACGCGCGGCGAATTTTGAAGCGCGTGTGCTGCGCCGCAAGAAGCCAATTACGCTTGTTTAACGCCGTGGACTTTCCGCAAGAACAGCGCACACACCTGCATTAGGCCCGAGGAAATAACAAGCGAACCACGAGCAGAGACACACGGAGCAAAGTAGAGAAAGAAGCGGCGGTGCTATAGCAAGAAGCGACCGGTATGTGGCCGAGAGTATAACGGAGATCGGTATATAAGTCGCAGGGGAGGGGGTAGGCGGGGGAGGGGGGCGGGAGGGGGGGGGGGCAGAAATAAAAGAAAATCAGATCAGAGCGCGCGGGACCGTAAGTATAAAGGCGGCGTGTCCGAGCAATTACCGTTCGCGGAGAAACGGAACATGCATCATCTTCGCACATCTTTATATTCGACTTCGTGCTCGCTCGCGCATGCCTGCACATGCACAATGCGCTAGTGCCCAACGCGGAACTCGCCACTTTGTATACGTGTACGTACAGTACACTGCACTGGTGTATATGCGAAGCTTCTCTCTTGTATGCGGCCGAGAGAGCTGTGAGAATTAATTCAGCCGCGCGAGGAAATCGCTCGGCGTATCGGTATCTCTCTGTCTAGGCTCGATTTTTCGATCGGGGCATTATCGTTTCTTTTTTTTCTTCATACTGTTGCGTCGGTATGATAAGTTCAGCGGAGTGCGTTTAATAAAACATAAGACCGCAATCAGCGCACTCGAAGGAGCATATAACTACTCGGGAGGGAACGTATATATTATAAAGAGTCACGTCGAATGAAACTTTTACCCCGAAAGTCGGAAATCCACTACTCTCTTATATTACGCGTTTTCCCCGTCGACGAGCGACGAGACTGTGTCCTCCACTGCTATACCAAAAAAAAAAAATAAACAAAAAACCGAGGAGAGCAGACATTGTGGAGAGAAATCGCAAAAGAAAACGAGTGTTCCGCGCACACTGTTGTATACGCGTTGAATGTTTGATGACAGTGGTGTACAGGTATAATATAAGGATTGAATATTACGCGAGTCGTCAGTCCCTCTCTCTCTCTCTCTCCCCCTGAGTTTTACAACCGCTCGCGCGCGCGCGCGTCTCAAAGGTCTTAAATAAATTGTATATGTTTCGCGGGCGCTCGACGAGCGCTGGCGCCGGCCATGAATTATTAACAAAGCCATTCGGCCGATTTAAATTGAAATTTTCGCTCAAAGGACCTGCGATGCGCGGAAAGAGCCGCTGCAACGATGCACATAGCAGCGGCGGCGGCTGTGGGGGGAGACTTTTGTGAATAAAAAGTTGCGCGAGAAACACAGTGCGCGCCGGCGCGCACGCAACTTTTGCGCCTGCATATTTATTTTAATTTGCCTAAAGAACGTCCGCTTACTCTCTCTTGCTGCTCGTCATATTATACCTCAAAGTTTAAGTAAATAAGAAGTTATTTCAAAGAAGAGGAGAAAGGCGCGCGCACACTTGGAGTGAGTGGGAGCCTCTATTGGCTCTCTGACTCTCGAGTGTTAATTATTTTTTTTTTTTTGCTTCTCGGTTGGCGTAAATAAAGATTCTTCATCCACCACTTGAAATTAGGAATATAATACGTCGATGAAAAAATATAATCAGCTAAATTACGAATGTCAGTGGCAAAACGTGCAAAGCGACACGCGCCTACCTGAACCCCGTGTAATAAAAGATAGAACAGCGACGTATAACTAACGCGATTCGCCGTGTATCCCAACACACGCGAGTCGAAAGTTCAACGTTAATTACGACAGCTCTCTTTTCTCCGGTGCGCGCGCGCGCGCTCGCATCACACAACTCCTCGCACACAACTCGCGGAGAGACCATTATCGCGCGGAAAATTTTCTGAATACGTCTCTGCGGCATATTAGCGTGTCTCATCTCCGATCGTATTTAATTTGAATTTTCCCAGCGACAGCTGCCAACTCGTGCTGTACACAATATAATACACACACGCACACACACACACACATTCGCGCGAGGTGGTTTTCTGCACTTACACGCGCGAGCGCGAGAGAGAAGAAAGTTGGCAAGAGTTGCCACGCGCGCGAAATACACGGCGCGTTATAGTCTCTAGCGCGATAATTATGGATCCCCCGGATATTCCCTCTGATGTACAGCCGGAACCTTTAACGCGCGCTGCCACGACGCTGCGAAACTAGCGCTATATACTCGTGTGTCTGTACTTTTGCGGCGCGAAAATAACGGCCGGGCGATGCGTCGTAGAATTTTTCCTTTTGTTTGGGGTATACTTGTACGACGGCAACGAGCTCGGCAACGAGTGTAGGTGGAAAATCTCGAGGAGCGAGCTCGTACTATGAATACGAACCAGCGCGAAAAAGTTGTCAGACGTATCGCGCTTTTGTCTTTCCTCGGTCCCGCGGTTGTCGCGGTATTT
Organism: Pteromalus puparum; assembly: GCA_012977825.3. Lineage (NCBI taxonomy): Eukaryota > Metazoa > Arthropoda > Insecta > Hymenoptera > Pteromalidae > Pteromalus > Pteromalus puparum. The sequence continues at coordinate 14,972,080 of CM053168.1, read as the reverse complement.
TACTTTTAGATCGTGGACTCTGTCATTCATATAAGCAGTTGTGTGTTTGAGAATATTTTCTTATACTGCCTCGAGGTTCCTTTGCTTATACGTATCGTTAAAATCTCACGCAGCTCTAGATCCAAAAAATATTCTCCGCGCAGCAGCAGCGCGTTTAATAATCATTCCTAAGACACGCGGCACGAGAGGAAGCAACGTGGACGATTAAAAGAAGGAGGAGAAGAAGAAGAAAAAAAAGGAGAAAGACACCGGAGCACAAGATCTTTGTCGAAAGAGGAAGGAATCTCCGAAGGGATTCGTCGCGCTCTCTCCAATCGCGTCTCCGTAGCTGGAGCCGTTGATGAGTCGCGAAGGAAAAGTCTCCGTCTTTCGCGATCCCTCTACGCTCACTCTCAAAGAAACTCTCCGAAGGGGACGAGAGAGACAGAGACTCATCGGAAAGAGAAGGGAAAGATTTCGGCGAGAGAATTAATGCGCACGAAAACTCCATACACACTCCGCGACGTCGCGCAAACCACTTCGTTATGTGCGCGACGCGCGTGTGCGTGCAGAGAGCGCACGTATACACGAATGGATTAGACGAGCGGGAGAAAGAGAGAGCACAGAGACTTTTATTGATCGTAGCCGGCAAAAACTCAGGAACCCTCATTTCGTGCCTCCGTACTCCCGTCCGCTTTCGCTCCCGTGCAAGTGTATAGGTATATAACGCTGTACACACTCCAGCCCAGCCGCGGAAAAGTGGGCTGCTATGCTACTCTCCCTCGTCGTCTTCGCGTCGATGCTCTCCGCGCTTTTTAGCCGTCGAGCTGTATACGTATGCGCGAGTTTTCCTTTTCTTAGCTACCGCTTCCCCAGCGCGCTTTGTTCGCCGCGCTGATAATCTTTTACACTTGAGCCCCTCTCGGCTCTGTAACCCTTTCTCTCAAGCTATTCTTCTTCTTCTTCTTCTTCTTTGGGGATCTCCCCCACTTGACTTTGTCATCGTCATTTACCTGATTAGTTCTCTTCGTCATTTCGAACTCCCGCGCTTTTCTCGTCTTTCTCTAACGACGACGTATAATTATACATCATTCGATTAAAAATAAAAGTTTCGAAGAAAAATCGAGAGCAAAAAAGAAAAGTCGTCCTCAACGCTGAAATATTATATATACGCCGAGTCCTTCACACGGTCATGTTCCGCGCATCCATCGTATAATCCTCAGCACTTTTTTCCTTCGTCTCCTTCAGGACAAGAAAAGGCGAATAACAAGCAGCAGCAGCAGCTATTTCGGAGAGGGCCACTCGAAGCGATAGCGTCACTCCTTTTCGCACATTATATACATCTATACCACGCGCGCCGTCTAATTCTCGCGCGAGCTTTTTTTCTCTATGGCTCTCGATCGACGAGCGACGTGTCAATCGCGCGCTTCTCTTTTTTTTTAAATCCGCTGCTCCTTTCTTCTCCCTGAGCTATTATTAGGCTCGGGCTGAGTGCTGTTTAAAGGATGCATTGTAGGTATCGGCTCTGTGGAGGAAGAGTCGAAGCGACGGAATTTTTTAAAAAAAACGTCCGAGTATTATATTAGTTGATAAAAAAGTAAAAGCTCGCCGGTGTGGAAAAAAGTCAGTGGGTTATACGAGGCCGCGGACGACTCCTTTGCGGACTTTCGTGCGGTTCGCGCCAGATTTTTCCCTCTCTTTTCGGTCGGTCTGCTACCCGCCGACGACCTCAACGACGTTCTTCCTTCCTTCCCTTTTTTCTCTTTCCTATGTGTGTGTGTGTGTGTATATATCCTCTTTCATTATTAGCCACGACGTGGAGCGCACGGTGAGAGTTTAATCGACTTTTATAGCTTCTCGCATCGCACGCAAGCTGTATTGCGTTACTCGCACGAGGTTTCTTTTGCGTGTATATTCGTTTGTTGGATGATGCATTGAAATTTTTGTATAATTTATTCAATATATCCAAAGTTTATATAATTTACTGAGCTTTATACTTTTTCTCTATTTATTTCGCGTTTGACGCCTGGGCAGTATATTTTTGAATTATGCAATAATTTTGCCGCAGCTCTTCATAGAAACTCTGATAAATAAGTCATCCGATCTTGGAATCGTTGATTTATGCAGCGTGTTCTATCTTCGTATTATGCGTCTTCTATGAAAAGCTGTTTTTTTATCGCTTTTGAAAATACATTCCCGAGCTTGACAGCTTTCAAATCTGGAAATAAGTCGATGGAAATACAACGTATATGCAGGCAATAATTGATTAGCAGAGAGAAAATTTCGCTTATAGTCTCGCGCGGCTCTCGATAAAAAACTTATACAGTACATATAGATAGGATCGGAAGGAACAGATGTCAGCCGGACGTGTTTATTTAAAGTGCTGAGTTTATTTAAAAGAGACGCGTCCCGCGTGGCCCAGAATTTCTTAATTACGCGGCGCGAGCGCCTGCACACGAGGAGTAGGACAAAAAGTAATAATAAGGCGAAAACACGTAGTTATTAAAAAAGAGAGGAAAGAGAGGGAGAAAAAGGGGAGGACCAAAGGAGCGAGAAAAGCGCTTACTTCCCTTTAATTATAAAACGTCGCGGAGGTAAAATTTCGCGGAGCCAAGGATCAGATACGAAATGAGGGTGGCTAGAGAGAGAAGTCGGCCGGGTGAGCGAGTCAGAAAACTCTACAGGCGCTCCGGAGAAATGCGAGCGAGTGTGCACAACGCCGCGGGAGAGAGAGAGAGAGAAGGGCCGTACAAGAGAAAGAAGCAAGATGCGCCAGTGAGTGAGTGAGAGAGAAAGCGTATATAACAAACAATGGAAAGGTAGTCCTCGCGAACAATGGCTCGTGTGGAACAAACACATCTTACTCCTTTCCAACCCCTCGCGGCGCTATCTCTCTCCTTACATACATATATATACACGCAGAGCCACCTACGCTCTCTTTCTATCATTCGCAGAAGCAGCAGCAGCAGCCCTTACGTGGCCTATTCTTACGGCGTCGCACTGCACGAGAGAGGACGTTAAATTCTTCTGCCTGTCGATACATCGCGCACGCGGAAGACTCTGTATACAGACTTGTGAGCAGCACGTGAACTTGCAGGATGACATAACGATTACGTCCTTCTTCGTTCGCGGCTGCCTTTGTGACGCGCGTACGACGCCTCCTATATATATATATATATATATATATATATATATATAACGTATAATGGGCACATACTTGCGCGTGAGCTTTGTTCGACTTTCAATTGTATACATATTTAAGAAGGGCTGCGCGTATTCTTTCTTTATGCGCTATACTGTGTGTGTGCATTAGATATCTGATGTGGGGGACGACGACGTCGGGGGACTGAACGTCGAGGGCGAGAGTCGTTAATTGCGAATCGAGTTGGCAGTGTGCGCTTTACTGCTTTACGAGGAATTTATACTATTCCATAGTACCGTTGCAGTGCCGTACAATTCTAAATGTTAGAAATTTTCTTCGGCTAATTATATTTTCGCCTAATTAACGGTGCATTTCGTCGAGCGGCTCGGAAAACAATTATAGTTCCGCGGCGAACGCAAGCTGAAAACTTTCGTTCCGCGCACTCGCGGCCCTAAACGCGGAACGGAACCACGTAAGCCGAGACGTAAGCACATACACATAGAACGCTTTGGAGCTGTTTATTGTTTTTTCTCACAAGCATTTTGAATAGCGAATTTTCAGCTACGCATACGAGCTCTCAAACGAAATATTATGCTCCAAATTAATTTCGCAATTTGCCCGCGAGTCTCGAGCACCGGCTAAACAAAGCTTTTATTCGTATGCACGATGAAAAAGCGCGGGTCTCGTTAATTTAGTTGAAAATTATTTGGAGGAAAAATATCGGCCACTCGACTTTTCGCGGTCCGGAGCACGTGTGCGGAGTTTTTCGTCGAAATGACCTGTATATCCTGGGCACTTGTGGGTTCGACGCGCGCGACCGAGGGAATTCTTGGAATATCACGCCGACGTCCTCGTGCGCGCCGGCTTTACGTAATTACGCGGTGTAATTACGTGTCGCGCGCGATATTTTTGTTTCGCGCCTCTACTTTACCGCTGTAGTTTCCGCGTAGGCGTGAAGCTCGGTTTGAAATCCCGCGCGCTTTCGAAAGCTCACTCGGTTATACATTGCAGAGAGGTTCGTTTTTCGATAATCGATTCTATTTTGAGATACGTATAGTGGAGCAATTGAAATTTCCGTGAACATTAGCGCTGAATAATATGAATCTAATATAATGAGAAAGCTGCTGTTTAATAAAAGTAAACGAGGATCAGAAAGCAATTTAGGAAAATGAAAATTTAACATCTGTCGCGCAGCGCGTCGACTTACGCGGGCGCGCGCGTAAAAACACGAAAAAACTGAAAACCGCATTATCTTAATACCAGCCTTGAAAGGCTTTTCCCTTCACAAAGGCGCTCGGCTCGTCCGTCTCCTCAAAGTAAAAATCACAATATAGCGCGCATAGGCGCCACGGTGGTGGTCTTTGCTGGTCGCGGTCGTCGCTAAGAAGAAGAGGAAAGGAGAGGAGGAGGAGGAGAAGAAAAAAGCAACAAGGGCCGTAACGATCACACGGGAACGCCGCGCGCATTTATATTATATGCGCGCGCGCGCGCGCGCTCGCTCTCTTTTGAGGGAATCTTAGGGAAACTATAAAAATAATTAAAGTCTTGCCTCATATAATCACAGTAATGGTCCAGACGCTCGGAGGAGAAGCTCTTCGCTCAACCGTCACCGTAGTAGCGGCGAGCTTTACACAGGGTTATACCTATACACACGGCGTTTCTCGGCTCGGCGGTGAGGCTCGCTCGAGTGTACCGAAAGGAGCTCGGGAAATATTCTAATAAGCAAAATTTTCGCTTTTGTATTTAAGAAAAGGGAAAGAAGTGGTGCGCAGCGAGCCGAGAGCCGGGCGAAAAGGAGAGAGAGAGAGAGAGAGAGAGAGAGAGAGAGAGACGTTGGTGGTATATATACGCGGAGATGCCGGCTGAAAAGGAGTAGGAGCGCCGGAGGTTGGTCGTATTGTCTCAGTGGGGTGGTTGCTGTCGGCTTTCCTTACCTCTTTCTTTCTCCCTCTCGCTCGCGCTCGCGCGCTCTGATAGAAAGAAGCCGAAGCTCCAGCCTCGCCGCGAGACGAAGCGGAGGAAGGAAGGAAGAGAGAGCGAGAGAGAGAGAGAGAGAGAGAGAGAGAGCGAGAGGGGGGGGGGGAAGAAGTGTACGGGGTAAGACGCCGCCGCGCGCTGCTCTGCATGAAGGGTTGGAAATGTAGATAGAATTTCTTCATTTCGCTCGTCGCTCGGCCGGCAGTTTCCCTCATCTACCCCCACCGCCTCGCAGTCATCCTTCTTTCTCGCTCGCTCGCTCGCGGCAGCTCCTTCTTCTTCTTCTTCTTCTTCTTCTTCTTCTTCTTGTTCATTACCTCGAGGCTGCCGCTGCCGCTGCCGCGCAACCCTCCGCATCCTGCGAGCGAGTGAGCGAGAGAGAACGACCCCCTTTAACTCCCGGCGCGCACAGCTCTTATCCAGCGCGCAGCGCGACGTTCTTTCTCGCTCACTCGCTCGTTCCCCACTCATTTCAGCCCCCCGCCCCATTCTTTCTCTTAAGACTCCGCGGCGGAGGAATCGTTAAAATCTGGCCGTCCCGAGAGCTCACCCCCGCGCTCACACAGACTATACTCTTCTCTCTCTTTCTCGCAGTTACGACTGTGTGTACCGCGTCTTTTCCATACTCCTTCTTCTTCCCCTTCTTTCGCGACTGTATGTGTGCGAGTATGTGCGATATGCCGCGGCATGTATACGCAGCCGAGCTAAGCTTATATGGCTCTGACTATATTTAACGTTCTATATCGAAGTCGGAGGGAGGATTCGATGTGATTAAGTGTGTGAGCTTTAAGGATCGATCGCTGGCTTCTTACGTTTAGCCGTGAGTGATTTTTTTTTTCGCTCTCCATAGCCGACAGCAGTGATTATGTGTCGCGCGCTGTATATATAGTTTCCATTAAGAAGTTGGGAGGAGAGCGGAAATAATGAAGTTCCCCGTCGAATTAGTCCAATTGAATGCTGCGGATGTAATGTAACGCCCGCGCGAGTCTTATCGGGCTCGGAATTTTAAACGAAGATAAATCGTTTCATTAATCTCTGGATTACCCGCCGCTACGACTCGCAAGGTGATTCATAATCGATCGACGCTTCATCGTTGAGGGTATAATACACGATTCATGAGGAGACCTACTACATCTCGCCGCGCGGCTTTTGAAAGCCCGAAATGCCGCTATACATAAACATGCGCGCGGCTTTTGAAAAAGGCGCGGAAGGAGCTTGAAATTTTTCAGGAGCCGAAACGAGAGTACAAGGACAGCGGCTCGAGAGGGCCACTCGGTACACAGGCGCTGCAATCAAAAGGAAGGTGCCGCATGCGTGAGCGCAAGAAGTGCAGCGTCCCGGGCCACTTCAGCCCTACATTTAACCCCTTGGCTCTTCCCTCGTCGCTTCTCTTCGAACTGTAGGGGGAGAGGGCCCGAGATTAGCTTGTGGAAGCGGGTCAAAAGGCTGCGGACTATCTTATAGTTTAAGATTAGATTAGATTTAAAAAAACTCATCGTTACTGCCACGTGTGAAACTCGCGTAATTTTAAGCTCGAGCACATTAGTCGCATCCGCTCGTGCACTAATAACGCATGAGCCTCGATCACTTGGTGCGCTCCCCCGCGTGTTGACTCGGTGAAGACAGCCGCTTGTAAAAAAAAAAGTAAATCAGTACGCGGACGATAAAATATGCGTCACGCGTGAATTTAAATATTCGTCCGTGCCAAATTACTCACGTACGTAGGCAGACTCGCGCCTCGTGTGCGCTCGTAAAAAAGTTGATTCATCGAATTCGTAATCTTTCTCCCTCGCACCCTTTCCTCGTTGCGTCGAGTTAGAATGAGAAAAAAAGACGAGAGCATGTGCCCCATCAGTATATGTGCGCGAAGCGGAGATCACAGATAGGGCAGCGCGAGAGTATAGAGAAGAGAAAAGACAAAGCTCAAAGAGCGGGAAGAAAAAAGAGGCGCGGGAGCGCAGCATCCCTCTCACTCGGTCTAATTCTCTCCGCCGGTTGATCATGAAAAATGACGGACTTTAATTAGATTCGTCTCCTTTATTTTCCCAGCAGTAGTATAGAGCTCCGGCCGGGCGCTTATATGTGCTCGCGCGTATATACACGCACGCCGAGAGAAGTAAGACGGCGAGGCGGCGAGGGGAGGAGGGGAGCGAAAAAGCGAGCTGATGCGGGGAGCTAGAGCGTCACGTGGTACGTGGCTGCGAGCGTGGTGGGGATAAGGGTGTAGAGCTCGCCCTCTGGCGCGCTGCGTGAAAAATATGTAAAGTATTGATTGCATTTTATAATTACTTGCCGGAGCCCGGCGTCTTAGCTACCCTCCAATCCCCACGTCCCAGCTCACCCCCTTCCTCCCACGCGCGCGCGCGCGCGCACACACACACACAGTGAGAGAGATGGCTCCCCAGCTCGTCGAGGGATGCTCGCTCGCGTCTTTTATCTTCCTTCGTCTTGCTCTCATTCCGCGAGCACACAGCCAGCTCCTCTCTTTTTCTCCGAAGCGAGTACTACTACTACTACTACTACTACTGCTGCCGCTGCCGCCTCTACTCTTTCCTTTCGGCACACGACGCGGCAGCTCCCACTCGCGGTCTCTCTTTTCGCCGGCGTCTTCGCGCGCAGCCTCCCCGACACCACCCCACTACCCCTAAATGAAGAAGAAGTATACGCTCTTAGTTTGCGCGGGCGCGCGAGCGAGCGTTTTGTTTGTGTACGACCGTCTTTCTGCTCTCTCTCTCTCGTCTCTGTACGTGTGCAACGTATAGGTATATGCATGTTGCAGATGGAAGGGGAGAGAGTCTTCTTCTCTCTCGCTCTTTCTCCCGACCGATCTCGTGTACGCGGATCGGAAAGTCTCTGTAGCGCGCGCGGTGGTGTGTGGTGTGTGTGAGCGCGAGGGGCGAGAGAAGGACAGAAGAGACATTAAGACCGAGGGTGACTGTACTTCAAATATGCAGATCGACTGCCTCTGTCCTTTCTACCGCCACTCCCCCCCCCGCCCGCTTCTCCTCTCTTTCTCCCGAGCTTTCTCCTTTATCTCGCGCCGCTCACACTTTTACAGCCTCGCAAATCGTTAAGCAAGGAACAAAAGCAGCCCGACGCTTTTCTAGGCTTCGATCTCGCGATTTCAGCATTTTCTTTATATCCATTAGCGTCTTGGATTATTATTTCTTCTTTTTTTTTTCTTTCGACGGACTCTTTTTTCTTGTGCTATACTCCTTGCGATTGTTCGGCGATGCGTGCTTTTTCCGCCGGGCTGAATTTGTTTTCGAGAGCAAGCTCGTACGCTCGCGAGTCTTTAATCAATGATTCATTTAACCCTTGCACTATTGTCTTTCTTATTTCAAAGTGCCGAAGTAATTAATCTTGATCGCTGAGTCCGCGAATTTGCGTATTGTTATGTGGAAATAATGACGTTGCGCATCGTATGTTATAACATGCGTTCGTGTGCAGAGGCGCAGCATAACGAGATGCGCGCTCTTAACCCATTTCGCGTATTTTTTTCAGAAAATTTCAAGTACGCCTCCTTTCAATGGCATGCATGTGTCTTGGATAATAATGCATGTGCGGACTTTTTATCTCTTTTTGCCTACTTAGATCAGAGTGCGAATCGATGATTTAATGCGCAAAATTCTATTCAAAAAATAGTCGTAGTGCAGTCGTTATAACTGCTCATAACCGGCTTGGAATAGAAACACACACGGGCAAATCGCGTCGACGGCTGGCGGCGGAAGTCGTTCGAAAGAAGATTGCATTTTTCTTGCCGGGAAATTCGTTTTGCCGCGTTACCGGTGAGGCGCCTGGTAAATCAAACATTCTGCCTCTGAATTTCCTTCACGAGTCGCCTTGTAGCAGTCACCGATCGAGCTAGTGAAAGATTTTTTTTACGACTTATCCTTTTGCAAGACCTACTAAATCTGTTCGGTGCCCCTTAATATCGCTTAGGTGATTTCAGCGTGGAAAGTATTGTAACTAATGGGTTTTCAAGGGGACGTTTAGATTTTTTTCTTATTTATCTGAAAGAATCAATGGAGCAAAATTGTAACCGTATGCCTGATCACGCATTACTATTAAGAGCTCAAATCAGTGTCAAACTATTATTCAACCATAAGAAATACTGTGAAGTGTCACAGTAGTCGTAATAAACAAAACAGTTTTGAACGACCTACTCCTCTACATTGAGAGAAATTTGATAGTAAAAATTACTATAAAATATAGGAAAAATTATAATATTCTCAGTCGGTAACGTTTGAACTTAGTTTTTTTTTCTGCGGTAATCAGTATTTTAGTTGATATTTTACGTTTATTTTATTATAATGAGTTTTTGTGTCTATTAATTCGATTCTATTATTTATTAATTGTTATTAATTTTTATTAACTTTAGTTCATACGTCAAGGTAATTAATATATCAGATCACTTGACTAGCACGCCGAAGGTCCCAGGTTCTCAAGTCCCGTCACCGGAAAAAAATTTAATCTCTTTCTTTCTTCTATATATAACATAATAATAATTAATAACAATAATATAACAGCAAGTGCATCATATAGGTGTAAAATATAGAATTAAGCGTAATTGAAAATTAAATTTTTAAAAATTCGATCTCATATCAAAAATTACTATCTTTGGATAGTAAAATCTACTATCTTAAAAGTCTGTCCTCACTTTACTATTGAAAATAGTAAAAATTACTATCCCAAAAAGTAATTTCTACTATCAAATTTATCTCAGTGTATCGCTTGTCTCTTGGCACATAGGCATCTTACTGGTTTCCTCATGAGAATCTTCGCGCAGAGTGCATAATATATAAAAAGGGTATGCCATCCATCCAGAGATGCGTTTTTTGGGCTTACTGCTTGGACCGCCCATATTATATTGTAACTGCTTACCGCCTGAGGGCAAAGTTCATATTACATCTGGCTTCAACGCTACGTGGAGATCGAGTGTCGATTAAGAGAAAATGATGCATCCCTATATAAAAAAGTCATGACCGGATGAAGTGAAGCCAAGAATGCGTCAATATGATTGGCTCGTGTAGTGCGCATGCGTCAAAAGTATCGTTAGAATTTTTTGATTTGTTTTTGATTTCTAAAATTGATCCTAATACAAAGAATGTAATATATTACTATAATACATATCAATAATTATTAGTTGTGTATTTATAATATTCTATTGTAAATATTATCATTGTTACAAAAAGTGACATGATGTGAACGTTGACACGAACTGAGTTGAGACATAACCTTAAAATTTTAAAAGGTAGTTGGTGACGAAACCGCGGCAATTTTGAAATTTACATGAGCGCGAAATGAATCAATCATATATTGTAAAGTTTGATATATTTCCGTAATAGAAAACAAATATTAAAAATATCAATCAAGCATTTATATTTCATTTAATAAGTTAATGAATTAATATTCTACTACAGTGCGCGCAGCGCACTGCGCCAAAAGTCTAGTGTTTTAAATGTTCGAGTTGTTATTCTGTGTACACCCAAGAAAAGATCATTTTTTGAAATTTTGCCTCAACCGCGTGAGGCAAAACTGCTCAAGATATTTTAAATGGGATCCAGACGTCAAGTGCATTAGTTGCTAATCTCAAAAATTAAAATTTGAGAAAATACGTGACAGGGGCTGATTTGTTTATTGTAGCCGGATTCTTGACCAAAATCAAACTTTTGAGTTTATGCTACCAAAAATTTGTGTTAAATTACGTTTGTGAGTCTAACTTAAACATAATTTAAATTAAAGTGCGTAAGTGTGCACCGCGAAAACAAAGCAGTATTGGACTAGCCCTTCCCCCCACTATTTTAACTCTTCATGTCTCTGGCCAGGCGACGGTAGGTGGCGCATACCATGCTTTTCTATTTCCGTCATCGATATATCTGCGAGCTCAGTGCATTTATAACGGTATGTCAAAACTGTCTTTCGTTCAGCCTACCTCTGCTGCTTATAGCATTAGGCAGATCCTGCTATAAGTGTGAGAAGTTTTTAATCGAGCATTTAATTAAGCATTTCCTCATAATAGCTTTCTTTTGTTATTGTGCAATTCAAAAACATTTATTGTATCTTGCAGTCAACGATACACTGCTGAAAAACATTTGCAGGGATCCCCCTTCTTCTACAAAAATACCAATTTTCCCTCCAAAAAAGTACCAGCCTAAAAATAAAGACATTATTCGCATCAGCAGCGCAGCAGCCTAGTTAGTGTAGCAAAATTATTACTCGCGAAGAAGCCGACAAGCACCGCAAACGGAGGGAAAGTCTTTGCAAGTGCGCTCATCGTCGCTAATCAACCAGGCTGATAAAAATTCGTTCACGAGGACTACTCTACATCTCTCCCCTGCACGGAGACAAAACGAAGGACGCATACAGGCAGTACACGCGCAGAGAGAGATAGATTATAGAGGCTGGGGCTAAAAAGAAGAAGCATGTATATGCTGGTATATGTATACGGAGGGGCTGAAGTAGGACTGTATCCGAAGAGCCTCAACCGTCTCTCTCTCTCTTTCTCTGCGGTTCGGCCCGCTGAATATTTACAAGGCGCAGCGGATATATACGAGTGTTCTTCGGCGAGCGCGATCTCTTAAAATTCGCGCAGTTGCGCGGGAATCGCGAGCAGAGAGAGAGAGAGAGAAGGCTTGCGGTGAGCGAGAAAGAGCGACGGATGAGAGACGCGCTCGACTGCTCGGGATGGAAAAGGGGAGATAAAGGGTAAACGGGGGTGGAGAAAGAGAGAGAGCCCTTCTCTGCGCAGAGGGAGAGGGAGATGCCAGTAGATTAGGAGGAAAATTTTAAGAAACAGCGAGGCTTGCTCTGGTGGGTGTCGTTTTATATTTTCATCGGTTAGATCATGTGTGCACCGTTCTGTAGCGATTTTCCTGAAATCAATTTCGGGAAAATCTGTAATCAGCGCTTAATGTATATATCATATTATCACGCACAACCGGATACACCTTTCTTCCTCATTTCCAGCAAACGAACGATCGCACGAGCGCGCGACGAGAGAGACAATGAGCCTGAGAAAGTACCTTTCGCTAGTGAGAGAGGAATAAGGGACAAACTATATATACGTCGTCGCAGATAAGAGCCGCGCGTCTCTGCGAGAAAGAGCTCCGCGCAAAGAGAAGAGGGAAAACGAAATCTTAGTCCGCGCGCGGCGGGCGAGAGACATACGAGGCTGCTGAATATCGAGGCGGGGGTGCAAACGAACGAACGAACGCAAGGAGGGAGGGCTACGGAGCTAAGGAGCGCCGCACTGTTTTTACCAAGCCGCGCTCATTTATACCGACGCACACTAGCTGCAGCCTCGTGATATGTGTGTGAAAAGAATAGTATACGCGAAGCTCATGCATATACAAAGACGCCTGCGTTGGTGTTTACCTGTAACGTGCGGGAGGTCGCGCACACACGCATACAGCCAGAACTGCAGAGAGCGAGAGGGATGGAAAACTCGCACACGCGGGCGCAGAGCTTTTCTTCGTTTCTTATGTATATACGTGTGTGTGTGTGTGTGTGTGTGTGTATATATATATATATATATATATATATATGGCGTCGCGAGAGGGAGGAGGCTGTGCGCCTGGAGAGTCCTCTCCCCTCTCTCGGAGCTTTAAAGCTTGCTCCGTCTCTTTTCCTTACATCGGCGCGTCTCGCTCCTTCACTCATCATCGTCTTCGCCGCGGCTATACACTCCTACTTCTTCCCCGTCGAGTCGTCGAGGCGCTGCTAGAAGTTGCGCGCCCAGCATTTTAATCGATTTCATTTGCGCGCATGTGGCGGAGAGGCCGGAGCTTGCAAGCTCAGCGCACTCTTATATATATGTACGCGCCGCGCTTTTCTTTGTCTCGCTTCGCTTGCGTCATTAGGAGCTGCAGCGCTGGAAGAGAGAGAGAGAGAGAGAGAGAGACGGATTGCGCGTAGTATAGTGTAATAACAGTGTGTGTACACATACACAGAGTCGCGGGGGAGTTTTCTACGTGCACTTGTAAGTTGCGCAATAAACGTGTGCGCGCGCACGCGACCATTGATAAGCTAATTACTTCAATGAGTTTTGCAGCTGTAGCGCTCGATTCAATGACGGCCTTTTTCCACTCCTCTCACTCTGCTGTTGCTGCTAACTGAGAATTGAATTTGTTCGCGTTTAGTTTCTGCAGTTTGCTAGACGAGCTAATTAGATCTGCGTTGTTGCCCTTTTCAATGCTAGTCTTCGTCTCTCGATCAATTGCTTCGTGCCTATAGTGAGTATTATATATAGGGATCGATCTACATCAGCATTAATTATTCAAAGCGAGCGCAAAAATTCGAGTCAGACAACCCGAGGTAGATTACCGGGTGTATCTCTGTGAAGCTACACACACGCACACACACACACACACACACACACACACACACACACACACACAGCTATAGCGCCGGCGTGTGTGTGTAGAATACCGTGGCTCGGTAATTTACCCCAGCAACGGCGGCGCGCAAATCTCTCCGTCGCGCTCGCTCACTCATTTCGTTCCTTTCCGCGGCTCTCTTTCACCCCGCCGCCGCCGCTTAAGATAGGGCGTGGTTCGCTCCTCTCTTTTCGCGATTTGTATGCAGCCAAAGCGAGCGGCGCATACACACACATGCACACATGCACACGTGGTAGATGCGGGAGAGGGAAACATTTGTCGTTAACTTCTCTTTCGAGGGTGCGTGTGCGTGAGCGCGACTTGCTTTTCTTTACGTTATGTACGTATAGAAGCCTCGGCAGCGGAAGAAAGGGGAATCTCGCGGAAAAATTAAGTTCTCAAGCGGCCGCGTTCAAGAGCTTGCGATGAAGATGGCCGTGTAATGAGAGAAAAGAGTGAAATCCGCGAATAGCTCGAGTACCAGCGCTGCAGCTTTCTTCCTTTTTGCCTTGGACTTTTTTCGAGACGTCTTCTTTTTTTCTGCTTGCAATTCTCCTCGAGTGTCGCGAATTTGGCTAATATACTTCCGGCCGCGCGAGGGTGAAAGCCCGGCATTGCGCGAGGAGCTTTAAGTCGTCGCATTGTTTTCAGCCCAATTTTCGCGACAGGAAACGCGCGAACTTCAATGCGAACTCGAAGGCTTTTAAGGAGAGCTCGAAGCGAAGAATTGACTGCTATCTCGAGCGGTCCGCATCTGTACTGCTGTGAATTTTCGAAAAGCACTGGAACTAAACAGCAGAAAAGAAGAATCGAAAACGAATGAAAGCGCGGCGCATAGCTATACAGCGAACGGCGTTCAAGAGAGAAAGATACCAACCTGTCGGAAAGAGGCGGTGAACGAGCGCACGTGTCGTCTAACCACCACCCCTTCGGCGTAAAAAGCTCGCACATGTGTGTCCAGTGTGCAAGCACGTACTTTCAGCGAGCGCTCGGCCATCCAGAGAGTCGTAGGTGTGTCGGTAGCGCTCGAGGATCTCCGGCGCAGGCCGGCACGGCAATGGGGGGTTGGTCGGCTGGTCCAGTGCCGCGCGCCGCTGCTGGTCAGTCCGCGCGGCCGCCGCGTCGGCGCGTTGTCCTCTCCCGCGGCACTGCACTGTATAACGGACCGACTCGATGGAGGGGGATCATCGCTCGCCGCCACGTGAGACTCGTGGAGCTGAGCACGTGGACTGCCTGTCTATACTTATATACTTATATACAATACATTCTTTCGAGCTGTCAGCCCTAAGGCCTGCCGAGGGTGAGAGAGCGTGTGTGAGCCGACGACGCTGCACTTGATGCATCTGGCGAGGGATCGCGCGATGAGGGTTGCTGCGCGCGGGGATTCAAGTGGCGCAGTTTTAGAGATCAAGGTCAGTGGGGATGACTGAGATGCGTTTGTTGGATGACGAGTTCAAAGAGGCCTCTTTTTTCATTCTCCGGTTATAAAAGCAGTCGTTGCGTGCGGTTTCCGTGATTTCGAAGCCTCGCGTAATTGTATAACTCCGAGCGCAGAACGATCGATGGGTTAACTAAGGAAGTGCTTATAACACAAGGCAGTCGACTGTAATCGGATGTGAAGACGTGCTCGTGCGCGTAGAAGAAGGCGTACACGTGATATATTACGCGATTCGAAGGAAGTTTATTATCGTCATCGCACGTTCATATAAAATCCTGACGTGCTTTCGAGGCTTGGCGCTGATCGTTGATCGTTCAATGATTTCGGATGGTTCGCTTAGACGCAACGTAAGAATATTATACAAAAGTCGAAACGAAACGAAATTAGCGAACGCTAATTACAACAAAAACGCGCACTCGAGAAACAGTCGAGTCGCGACAAAAGTACGAAATTAATCAGCGACAACCGTGAAAAAAAGGAGCCGGCTGCTGGCCGTGTCCCCCGAAAGAAATAAACAAAAAGGAGCGAGAAAAAGCTCGAGCTTTAGTCGCGTGCAGAGGGAAAGAAAGAAAGAGCGAGCGCATAGAGGAGAGAATGCTCGGCTTGAAAACGCAGAATATTACTCAGGAAGATGATTTTCTCCTCATATACGCTCGGCGTCGTCGTCGTCGCGCAAACGAACGTCGCTCATCCGTCAAAAAAATACGAGCGAGAGGAGAAGACAATAAGAAGCGCAGGAAGGGCTGCGGGGGTGTGCTTGCGGGTGGGACTACGCCACTGCTCTGCGCTTTATATACGTGTACGGCGCGTAAAGAATATCCCTCGGCGTATACGTACACAACTATACTGAGGGCGCGTTGTACATACAGAGAAAAAGAGACGGAGAGAAAGCGCGTGCGTAGGGCAAAAGATGCGCACATGTTATAGGTATATGTATGCAGCAGCGAGAGCGCCGAAAAAAAGAAGGAACCGCAGAGAAGTGTGCATGTCGCCGTCTCTCTTCTTTTTTCCGAGGCGAGTCCTTGCCCATATACACAGCTTATACGTATACCTGATGTACAGCCACCCCCTGACGAGAGGGCGGGAGGAGGGAGGGAGGAGAGGAGAGGGTGAGTAAGAGCTATGCGCCGCATCCACTGGCACATCGATCCGCCTTAATGAGTGGAAAGAATAAGACAGCCGCCGCTCTCTCGCGCGCCAGCCCTACCCCCCGCGCACTCCCCCACCCACTCGTCGAGCCGAGAGTTTCGTAGCTATATGTACGTGGTGTACCTCCCCTACGACGACGACGGCGCCTTTTCTCTTTCTCTCGCGCTCTTTACTGATGCGGAGCTTTCTCTGTCGCGCTCTCTCTCTCTCTCTCTCTCTCTCTCTTCCGCCGTCGTCTGATGTCGTCGTCGTCGTCGTCGTGCACGCGCACACGCGAAAAGTCGCGCAGGCAAATTTCGCTTCGCCCTCTCTCATAGACACGTGGCCGACGAGCTGTACGCGGCGCGTATAGATCAGCGGGAACTGCTTCCTTCGCGTGTGCAGATTTCGGTTGCGTAATGCGGGGATGGGCTTCGGGGAAACGCGAGACGAGATTAATGTCTTTCCAGCGGCTGTGTTTTTTTTTGGGAGGAGACTGATTATAAACTCTTTGTACTTATATTTCTCTTCGGAAATTTTCGGAAACGATCGTCCGTACAACTTCAACGGTTCCCCTCATCAATTCGATCGGATAAAAATCTCCGAGCTCGTAAAATACAAGCAGAAATGCAAAACTCCTCCCACGCAACTATTCTTGGTGCAGCCAGCACGGCGATGAAAAGGTAGCTCCGCAGGGCGCGCGTGCTCGAGGATAAGAAAGGAAGAAGAAGACACGGCGGTATTAGCGGAAGACGTACAGTGTGCAGAGCCAGAAGAAGAAGGAGAAGAAGAAGAAGAGGAAGAAGAAGAAGAAAACGCGCCTCGAGGGGTGGTAATGCCCGGCCGGCGTTGTTTCGCGAGAGATCGAGGGTGACACGCACGCTTCCACCTCTTTCTCCCTCCCTCTCTCTCTCTCTCTCTCTCTCTCTCTCTCTCTCTCTCTCTCAGTCGCGAAGCTCTCCCTGGAATGTTAATTCCCGGCGCTTTAATTCTTACGAATATTTCCCTCGTGCCTGCGCACGGCAGCGGCGAGCTCGATCGCTGGGGGTAGTACGACTCTTAAGACGAGATGAGGAAGCGGGAGCGAGTGAGAGAGAGAGAGAGAGAGAGAGAGAGAGAGAGAGAGAGAGTAAGAAGAATGCGAATGAGAGGCTGGCAGTGCGCGGGCTGAGGGACGCCCCCGGGAATCGGCGAAGGAAAAAAGGAGACGTAGAGAGCCGGAGAGAGAGAGAAAGAAGAACAAAGGGAAGGAGTGTGCTCGTGTATATTCGTATGCGAAGAGCTCGGCTGTGTGGGTGATTAAGATTTCGCGGGATCGACGTAATATCGCGCGCAGAGCTTATCCGCTCGCTCATATTGCGCGCGTTTAGGGAGTTATGCGCTCAATCGAGCTGCAGTGTATTTGGAGGAGTCGATCGGTGTTTATAATTAGCGATGATTAACCGCTGGGAGGATATTCGTCCTTACCTTATTATCCTTTATTGAGAGCCGGAAATATTCCGCTGGCTCTGTTGCTCGAAATGGTATTTTGAATTTTTCAATCGTTTCTATAAGTCACTGAAAGTCAATCGAAAATATTTTGCATGCACCGAAATAGCGACAAACCGGACAATCTGTTCGGTTCTCTTCGCGGCTCGAAAAATCAGTATACGGAACGAATGGAGGAAGTGAGTCGCGCGGGTGGATGAAAAAAGTGAAAAAATCCCGAAGAAGCAATGATTGCTCGTTAAATGAGTTTCAATTATACGCGAGCGCGCGGACTTTCGACCGCGGAGTAAGATCGTTAACTTTCTCTATGGACATTTGCCGGTCGATCGATTAGCATAATAATGATCCGCCGCCGGCTCGAGAGGAGAGAGAGAGAGAGAGAGAGAGAGAGAAGACGTCGTCGTCCGCGACGAGGAGACTTTTTTTTTTCTTATTGCCACGAGAGCGAAGTGAGAAGCCAGACGTCGCCGCGGCGGAATTAACGTACCTTCGATTATTTTTACGAAAGTGGAAAGTCGATCGATGTAGTAGGTGATACCTATATAACGCGCGACTTTGGTCGATCATGCATGCGATGAAAGCGATTAGCCTTGCGTGATGTGTTTTTGGATACGCTGTGTATTTTCTTCTGTTCTATACATGCGCGATGAATGAATTTGATTAGTGCAAGCATTTCCCGTTGACAAAACCGCTCGCAGCCAAGGGAATTAGCATCGCATCGCTGTGCAGGTATCAGAGTCACGGCGGTGGAAGCTGTATAACGCGAAAACCGAAAAGTTCGTTTCGTAATCCGCGACTCGTGCAGAGGGAGGGGTATACAGAAGAATAATCGATTTGCGGAGTCGGTAATGAGCCAATCGTGATTCGCGACTTAAATGGGGAAACGCGAGGAATTGTGGCCTGTTGCTCGCTCGCCTCGCCATACTCCCAACTGCGCGCGACGATTTATGAATGTCCTTTTCACTTTTACGGCTTCGTCAATTTCTCTTTATTAAAAATCACGGGCGTCACGCCAGAGCTTTCCGGGCCGCGTAGCGCGGAAGTATATACCTATACCACGATGACTGTATTCTCCAACCGAGAGGAGGCTTTATACTTATCGTTTATTCTGAATGTTGCGGGTGATGACACGTGAAATAAGCGACGTAAAAAAAAAACACGCACTCGTGTATAATAACGCATTCCCACAGTTCCGAGAAAGCAAGCACGCCGAGCAAAAATACAGAGCTGCTTCCTCGGCTTTGGAAAAAATAATTGCCTATTTTACGGAACTCCGCGTGGTCCATAAAGGAAGCGCCGACACCGAGCAGATCGGAAAGACAAAGGGGGGAAAACACGCGGCGATCGAGCGTGAGAGAGACGAAGAGAAGGAAAAAGGATACACACGGAGAGAGAGGCGTGAAAAAGGGAATAGCAAAGTGTTAGAACTCCGGTGTACAGGTATACACGTCGAGATGGAAAAAGTCGTCTAACTGTCAGCGGTTTTTGTCGCGGGAGACGCGCGCGTCACATCCGGCGTCCACTGCAGCGGCGGTAGTAGCAGCTTCCACGGTGTTGCTATGGGAAGCGTGTTTACTCAAGTAGATCACCGATAATCGGCCGCGAGTTGTGTAGGCGAGCGGAAAGTTTCGCCGATGTGTCACTACACGTATATATACAGCGCGATAGAGAGCTGCTGCCGCTGTCAGAAGTGGGACGTCTTTTTCGACTGTTGCGCGGAGATTTATACGTTCTCTCATACACTCTGTTTGCTGGTGTACCTATACAGTATACAGTGTATAGCTGGATGGATCGAGCTCGCGGATATTAGAGCTGAAGAAGTTGCGATGAGCTTGCCCCACATTGCGCAGTCCGAGACGATTATCGCTTCTTCTTTTCGTGTTTATTCGACTGCGCACCGCTTCTTTTTTGTGGCTTTGTAGATTTGCCTTCGGGGAATTGCGTTCGAACGGAGGTGTGTCGGCGTTATATATTTTTGCAGAGCAAAGGCGCTCTCGAAAGGAAGCTTCGATTATTGTTTCTCGCAATGCTGTTCTGATTCTGGGATATTTCATTGGTGCCTAGATCAAAATTATGTAGACTGCGTAATTTAATTTTTTTTCTGCGATTTTACCATTGCAATTGAGCTTAGTAACGATTGTGATGAATGACTCGAGCTATAACCAAGGACAAGGACACGGATGGCTCAGCAAAGTTTCTGGCGACAATTTTTGAAAGGGTTCACGTAGAACGGGTTCAACAGGTTGAAAAACGCCAGTCCAAAACTGTTTATATTGTTTTACGATAAAAAAAGAGATTCAGAGTCATCGATTTTTTTATTGAAATGTATGAACGATTTGGATTAACGCGGTTGAAACGCCTCCAGTAGGAGCGAGCCAAGTGGCATAAACCAGAAGGAAACTGCACGGGGTGTAATAGAGCAGACATTCTAAATCGCTGCCTAAGTGGCGCTATTCCGTGATACCCGGCCAGCTCCTCTCCACCTATTTATGCCGAGAGAGAGAGAGAGAGAGCGGCGTCAGTTATTCTATTACCTTAGCAACAGGATTCACCAAAAAAACTCGCGCGTATACATCGGCGCGCTCGTTATTCAAATTGTATAGTATTTTCCTTATCGAATCAGACTTAATTGCACCGCTCGCGAGTCGATTTAATAATGAAATGCGATTTGTCTGGCCTCCGATAATGTTCATAATCTGATTACCTTTGACATACTTTTCCATACGAAAATAAGATTTTGTTTAAAAAATATTCAATCGTCCTAACAAAGTTGGTGAAAAGAGACACAGCGCAGTAGACACAAGAGTATTGAAATAATTCATTCTCCCGTGCGGCTTATATTAAATTATCGAGGGGATGGCGAAGGCTAAGTGTATATACGCATATACATATAGGTCCATGCGCTCACGTGTCGCCCCTTCGCTGTGCACATATAATACACACACGCGCGTCTGGCCAAGACACGTCTCCTCTCGGCTCCTTATGCCTCGTTATCAATTCATCCGGAGAAGTTTCAAAAATAGAATTCGCGGGATATACGCGTAATCCAGGGAGAAACATGTGTCTGCTCATTCACCGGGACGGATTCATTAATGAAATTCGAGGACGGCGCCGTTGGTATCGATCACGGATATCCAAGCAATTAATCCGCTGCTTCGCGCCGACTATTCGGTTCAACTGGTTCAAGCGATATAGGTATAGTAAAGATCCGAGCAAAAACTCGCGCCATATAAATGTCCACGATATAAACGACGACGGGACCAACGCCTCTCGTTCCATCGGTGTGAAGACGGGCACGTCGGGAAGAGCAGTATATATACTAGAGTCCCCTGCATCATACATAGGAGTATAAGAAAAAGGCAGATCAGAAAGCAGAAGAAAATATCAGACAGCTGGGGAGCATAGCGTGTTGGAGAGGTTGCGCTGCACGAAACCGTATCTCGACGGCTCGGCCAGATATCGGCTATCCGCACGACGGTGGTGAATAGCGTCTCAATCTTCGCGAAACGATCTCCTCGGCTCGGCCATAAACAAACTCTTGCGCGCGCAGCGCATGTAGCGGAGAGAGAGAGAGAGAGAGAGAGAGATGCGCGCACACTCTCGCGAGTCTGATCTATAAAGTCACCCCGCCGAACGATAAATTCACCTCAGGGGGGAGGGGGATAAAATGGATCTCGACTAATTGTGGGAGAGATGCACGACTCACTCACTCAGCGCCGAGGCTCCTTGCATACACGTGTACGTGTGCAGCACACACGGGAAAAGTCAGAGCAGAGGGACGTGGATAGCCGGGGAAGATAGAGAGGTTTCGATGCACTGGAGAGAGAGAGAGAGAGAGAGAGAGAGAGAGAGAGAGAGAGAGGCTGCTGCCGCGTATTATAAAACGGAGGAGTCAGAGAGTGATGCTTGCACGAACTGCGCGAGCCCGACTTCCGACGTCGGGGCAGATACTGTGTATATATTATGTTTATCTTAATTCGAGATTTGAGCGGCCCCTGGAAATTAATCGGTTACTCTTCGTGATGCGATTGATGTGTTTCTTAATAAATGCCGCGTTTTATCTGTTAAGCTATATACATAGTATACACGCGGCTCTTTGCTCGAACCATATTTCCACTTTATGCAGAGTTTCGCATCGAATATCAATTATGGGAGTGTATATTGCCACACGAAGTCGAGCCGAATTAGCGCAATAAAAAGCTCGGAGAATCAAAATTTACAGCAGCAGGGTCCCTCTGCCTCTGCGCGATATCGGCGTCAAAGCAATCTCATCGAAGGCACGAAATTTCACACAGCTCTCGCTCGCGCGCCGAGTGAAATAAGACAATCCTCTCTCGGTGTAGTTGCATCACAGGCGTGGATCACATCTCTCTTCTTTCTCTTGGCGGCTGGCGGCACGTGAGCTGCCCTCGCCTCGCGAATATAGCGAACTGAAACATCGTCGATGCAGCCGCGAGGGAGGAGAGGAGTAGGATCTATCCCTGTGTATAAAACCATGCATATAGCCCTTTTGCCGCAGCGCGAGGGGTCCGGGTCGCACGATCCCGCTCGATCTCGACTCTGCGAGGGAGTAGGAAGAGAAGAGAGATGCAGCAATGCCCCTGCTACGCTGCTGTTGCTCTGCTGCCGAGGATTAGCTCTCTTTTCACGCGCTAGAGCTGCTTTCACGCTGTTTATCAAAATCGACGGGACGATCGGGCTGTGTATATAACCGAGAGCAGTGAGGAGGATCTGAAGGCTTGCGGTGCCATGTTTAAAAGAAGACGTTTATGTTTTATACGCTGTCGATGAAGTAGTTTTATTTCCTAATGTAACTACGTTGCTGCACGTTATGTAAACTGGTTATATTGCATATGAATGAGCGATCTTGAAATACGGCTATAACCGAATCAGAAATCATCGAATAAACGACTGCTGCGCGGATGTCGAAGTCTTGTATAACGGGTATCGCGTATTATAGCTAAATTTATTACACTCGATAATTTAATTTAGACGCGGAGCGGAAGTCCCTGTAATTATCGACAAAGCTCTCTGACATCTTAATGACATTATTACACTATGGCTTCTAACGCGAGAAGAAGAATAATGGGACAAGCGCTGATATTTTCTAAACTAATCAACGTAGAACAACAGAAAATCAGCGTATAAGGGGCCATCAGAGACGAAGTTCGAACGGTGCATCAGAGCCCGCTCCTCTCCTCGTGACGAGCATACATACACACAGTGCATATCGCGCAGGCAGTGATCCGCGTGCGCGCAAAACACACGTTGTTGCAAAGCGCGCATGCTCGCCCACGAGAGAGAGAGAGAGGCTTGTTTGCGCACTAGGTAATTTTATTGCCGGATTTTTTTCCCGCGAGCGCGCGCGGGAGTCTGCATCACCGGGTATATACACGCGTATGTAGAGTTCCAGTTATCGGAACTTTCCAATTACGCGGAATTGATCAATTTTCTCTGGCGGAGCTTGATTGTAGCCAGGCTCGCTTGCATAGGTAACGTGCGATCAGCGGCTTTTCGCATTTTTACGCCGTTTATCAATTACACACATACAAGCGCTGCAGCACAATACGTCGTGGGCGAGATTTTTTTTCAAACGGTATAATGGAATTCGGTTCCGTGTAGGTATAGAGTATAAATGGTGCTGAAAAGAAGCAAAAGACGAATCCAGTAGCGACGACGTCCCACATTATAAGGAGAAAGCCACTCCTCCTGTCCCCGTTCCTGTAGCCGCTTCTCCCCTACTACTGTACACCTACTGCTCTCGATGCCGCTCGTTCTAATCACTCGCGCGACGACGAATCAATTTAAGCTCGCAAATAAGAGAACCGCCGTCTCGCAATTTTCCCCGCCCGTCGCGCCGCATGAGAGAAAGGTGAACGCGCGCTTTGGAGAGACACTGCGCTCTGCTGCTGCAGACGTGAAGACTATAGCTGCAGGTATAAAAAAAAATCGCGAGCCCGGGAGAAAAAAAACGAGTTTACAGCTGCTGCAACGTCTACAAGTCGCGACGCAGAAGCAGCAGCAACAGCAGCGGCAAAAGAGAGTGAGCTGCTAAGATGGCGTCGTGTTTACTTCGTTAAGCAGTTAATTACTCCGAGAGAGAGTCCTGCAAGTCGCGCGCACACTCGCGCAGAGAGAACGTGACGGACGGAGACGAGGATAGACGGATATGACCTGCGCGCATGCGAGGCGCGAAGAGGAGAGAGAGGGACGAAGCGCGAGAGAGTCGAGAGAAATAGAATTACTGCGGGAGAAAAAATGAGGAAGTAAGACGGGAGCGACGACGACGACGACGGCGACGAGATGAGAGAGAAAAGATTGCCGAGCGCGGAAAATGGCTGCCAAGAGAGCGAACTGAACGCGATGACCTGTGTGGAGAGAAAAACTAAAAAGCCTGTTTATGAGTACGTGATATTTTTTAACGAACTTGATTCTTGCTCCGTTTTGAGCAACGTTCGATGTGTTTATGCTACCTCGAAGGTGCGTGCCTTTTTTGAAATCTTATGCACAACTAGCTCGAAAACAATACACGCATTCTGTATATAATTTGGAAAGGACTTAGACGCCAATAAAAAAGGGTACATCAAGCAAACGAAATCAAAACGGGGCGGAGAGCAATAAAACGCGAAAAGATAGCGCATAGCTGTCTTGCCGGGTGAAAGCGCCGGCGCTCGGCGAAAGAGGCTCAACGCAGACGTAATAAAACACGTAGTGAGAGAGCTGCGGAGGATAACGAGAGAGGGACAGGGAACTCGAAGAAAGTGTCTCGCGTCCGGTCGCGCATAGTTAAATCGCGCGCAAATCCGATATCGAGGCTTCGCAATCTGCTTATCCCGCACGCTCTCTCAACCTACAGCTCTAACGAACTGATATAAAATAAGTAGTAGGCCCCGGATGGACTTGGCAAATATGATAAAAATGAACGGAGTGGATGCAGCTTTAAATCCGTTACTCGAGGGAGAGAGAGAGGGCGAAATGCTGTTTGCGCATGCGGCGACCGACGCGGTTGACGAGTTATCGCTGGATGCTTCTTGTTTTCGGTATAGATTTTTGCGCAAGTGTATTAGGAAATTGCCAGCATTTATTCGATTGCCATTAGATTATAATGTTTATCAGTTTGGCGTGCATTTCGAGAATTTGGAAATTCTAACAACAAAATTATGAAAATTTCAGTCTGATGGTTAATCAGTCTCAATGGCAGTTTAATAAAACGAGACACCCTGAGTTAGTGAGCCATGTAAAATTATAAAAGTGTAATGAGAAGCCGATGGCAAGTATAAGTTTTTATACAGTGTGCCGTCGGGGAGCCCCGCGACCCTATTATACTTTGAATTTGATTTTTAACCTATTTACGTTTTATTAATTCTGTCTATATTTTATTTGATCCGTTGTTGACTCATATGTGTGAGTATCCTATTATGAAGATTTTAAACAGATCTTTCTAATGACCGTAGTATTTTTCTAAGGAAATTGCTCCTTCATAAAAATAACTAAGATCAAAAATTAATTTGCGATAATTTCTTAAAATTTCTGGCCACGCGATTCTCTTCTTTTTAAGTACAATAATACAAGAATATGTCAAAAAATATAATAGGTTATAATGTTATAATATTTGTAAGTTGATACCCTCTTGATTACGACTACGCCGCGAATAAATAATTTCCAGAGCATCGTTTCGTTTTGGAGTCCACCTCGCATTCTTCATAACTTGGAAATCCTGAATAAATACGCACTTGGACTCGTTCATGTTCGAGTCGGATATTTTGATTTCTGCTGCTGTGCCACTTGGAATCAACAAGTTGTTTTGATTTTTATATACAATTTTGCGAATGGTGCATAATTGGTGTTTTCAAATTTTAAGTATCAACGGCAGTCGGGATAGTATACAAAGAAGATACTCGTGCTACTGCTAGTGCATTGCCCGTCAAGATTTTTGTGTCAAAGCGTCGAGCGCTGGTCAGGACGACTCAAGCACTATAGCGTGGATCGCCAGAGATCAAGAGCGAGATCGACAGCGTAATCGGTAGCCCTTCCGAGCTCGGCTTCAACTTCATCGAGCGCTCTCACCGCTTGAGCTCGGCGACGACCCCGTTGGCTGCAATATACCTATATCTTGATCCGCTTCTCCATAACCTCATTTTCGCGTAAACTTCCGTAACGTGTCCAAGACTGCAAGGTCTAGGTAATTCCTCAATCTTCCGTTACAGCAACAACTTTAATCTTAACCTGAGCAGCGCGACCAGGAAGACTATAGATAAGGAGTGTCAACGAGATACGGCAAATGAGCAAAATCCCGCTGAAAACGTTTTTCGCCGCATGGCGGCGCTGCGAACAGTGAGTTTCTAATATGGCCGCCATCTTGCCACCAGCTGACTCAGCTGACTCAAATGTGCTTCAGTGAAAGATGTTTTATTGATATTCCTTTTTTGTAGTAGCATCTACTCAACAACTTTAGCCTTATGTAAAATTATCCCCTGAATACGAATTTCAATATCCCAGATCTGTAAATTTGAAGGATATTTTACTATAAGCATTTTAAATGCAAAATGCTTGGCATTTTTTGTACGTTTTTTTCACTTTTTGGCATGTAGCTCGGTTAAATTTCACCATAGACAAAAAATTTTTATTGTAGGTTGTTCCTTAATAAATTACCTACAAAAAAGTCACTGGTGGCTACTCTCTAAATTCAATACTTTACTTACAGTATGGCCTTGAAGAAAGTAGTATGTTTGCATGAGTACACTTCAAGCCCTTACCGTAAACAAACTATTGAACTTAGAGAGTCGCCACCCGGGACTTTTTTATAGGCAATTTAATAACGAACAACTTACAACAAAAATTTTTTGTCTATGGTGAAATTTAACCGATCTACTCCGAAATTACACGCCAAAAAGTGAAATAGCGTACAAAAAATACCAAACATTTTCCATTTAAATTGCTTATACTAAAATATCCTTCAAATTTACAGATCTGGGATATTGAAATTCGTATTCAGGGGATAATTTTACATGACGATAATGTTATTGCTACTATAAAAATAAGTCAATAAACAATATCTTAAATTATTTCACTGAAGCACATTTGAGTCAGCTCAGTCAGCTGGCGGCAAGACGGCGGTCATCTTAGAAACCTACTGTTTGTAGCGCCGCCTACTGGCGATTTACTCTCTAATAGTTTTCAGTATTTCTTAAGCATTGCGTTGACACTCCTTTTCTATAGTCTTCCTGAGCGCGACGCCCACGCCGCCTTGATCATTATCAGTCAACCTGAACTCGGTCTTATTTCTCAACGGCTATATAGCGGCTCCTGGGCGGCGCATTATGACAGCGAGCCCAAGAACTATTTCATTGAGTTTGAGCACATGGAGGAGGAGGTAGATATCAACGAGGATCCGACGCTTCTCCAGGCAAAAATCAGCAGTCCAGCCTCGAGCTCAGCATACCCGCACGATATTCCGCAACAAGTCCAAGCAGATCGTCACAGACACGACGTGTACATGAATGCTGAGTACAGATAGTAAAACACAGCAACGTGCTCGGAACCCCTAGCTCACATCGATGGATTGCAAACTGCGAAGTGCGACATATAGAGATCGAGTCGACAGCGTGCGTGATCCACGGATAATTGATCGAAGCTTGACCGTAACTTCGCTACTAACTTCGACACTAACTTAACAGTTTTTGCTTACTGGAGTTCTACAAAGATCCCGTTGGCTTCAATTCTAACTTCAGTTCTAAATTGATATAATAAGTAAGATCTCGACTGTTCTCGTCTTCCACAGGCTTAGAGCGCTTGTTTCCCCGAAATTAGCAGAAGACTACGAGACCTTCTTGTTCTTCCACCGGCCGAGAACGAGTTCGAGAAATGCGACTATGGTAACGATCTCACCGAGTCCGAGGACGATGAAAATGACGAGATCGTCGAGGACAATGAGCGAGAACTTGCGTATATAGATCGTCTTTGTATGAAGATGGAGAATAGCCACACAAGCGCGCCGGATCGGAGACCGGCACAGGACCCCCGGCTCACAACGATGGACTAGACACTGGACATCGAAAAATTGCATCATCAGAACATGCTGGACTGCCACATCAAGAGCGAGACCGATAGTGTGATCAGTGGCCACTCTTAGCTCGGTCCTCGACGACGAACCTGTCGGTCGCAATGACGACCTTCGTAGCTGGTCGTTTGAGTTGTATACCAGAGGCTCCTAGCTCAATGGCAACCAGATACTCTAACTCCAAGACCTCATATTCAATTATTCCTCCGGAGTCGAAAATTAACGACAAGATCTTCCTTCTTTCGTTACAGCTGTTTCAACCTCGACATGAGAGTGACTGTATAACGCCACCTCAATCATGGTCGACTCCTCGAACCCGATAAGGCCTCACATGTCATCGGTGCAGCAGAGTTTGCCGCAGCTGGCAAGCACCGCAACTACAACCGCCGAAGACGCGCCACGGCTCTAACGGCCAGCAAGCGACACTTCGCGCTCAAGGCCAACTCCATGGAGAAGTCCGTGCTTAAGCAAAAGCTGCAGCAGCTGCCGAATGGTGCGTCAGGCCCAAGCAGAGCCGAAGAACTTCGAGTCGGAATGCGATCGACTATGGCAACAATCTCATCAAGTTCGAGAACGAGGAGGAGGTGGACGCCATTGAACCGACATGGCCTGGAGATCGGCACGCTACTACGCTGCTGCTGTTGGGTCGATATCAATATTTAACAATTCCAACGAAGACTACCGCAACTCAATATTTTTTAGTAGTCATTTTTTCCTTACAAAAAATGACTACTAAAAAAGGGGCAAAAAAATTGAGTTGAGTTAGTCTTTGTTGGAAATCATAATTCTGCTAGACTTCGTAAAAAACGACAATATTGCAACAGCCCCTTGGGGGATTGCTTCTGTCAAAAACATTTCCATTGCAGTAAGTTTATTTAATTAAACTCATTAAAAGGTTGTGAAATCAGTTCAAAGAACACCTTTTACAAGGTAAAATGTTGGCAACTATAAGTTATGTGCCCATCCTAACGAATCTATCTTAGTATTATAATTATAATTCCTCCTCTAAAAAGTTATAAAATCCTTTAAAAAATTGTCAAATTTTTACAGCTTACAAAAGTTTTTCTATATTTTTATCATTATACTCTAATGAATGTAGTGAAATCAGTTTTAAAAATGTCAAGTGTTAAAAATCGGCACACTAACAAAAATCATTTCTTACTCGAAAAAGAATTAATCTGAAAACTAAGCCGAATCATCTTGTGCAAAGAAATGAGCAAAATCATAAATATACAAAACAGAGTTTCATCTTGAAACTATAGTGAGATTAATTCTTCTTGGAGTAAGAAATGATTTTTGCCAGTGCAGGTAAGCTAGAATCTGTTGACTAGTTTATAAAAAAAAGATAGTTGTACTTTTCAAAATTATTCTTATAATGCTTACTTGTCGTCCCGTTGTCTTATAGTCTATCGATGAAACACTCGGATTATTACAATTTAAATCTGTTAGATAATATTAATTCAAATTACAACAGTTTTCATTATAATCTAAGAAGCGAAGCTTTACTACCAGCATGTTGTCGCAAAAATCTTCAAATATACCATGTTTGTTGCAAAGAAAAAATCTCAAAACTAAATTTAATAATTTGAATAAATAGTAAGTAGTTTTGGAATCATAATATTATTTTTACTTTGATAATCTTGCTTTACGATCTGTCTTGATGATTGAAAAGGCGATAAATTTTCATATTTATGTGGGTATCGATCGTTAAGTAATCAATAAGTTGTTTTTTGTAAGCATATGATTTACTCTATGCACATCGTAGACTACAAGACGACTAGACAAGACAACGGGATGGCAAGTAAGCATTATAAGAATAATTTTGAAAAGTACAACCATCTTTTTTTTTATAAACTAGTCAACAGATTCTAGCTTACCTGCACTGACAAAAATCATTTCTTACTCCAAGAAGAATTAATCTCACTATAGTTTCAAGATGAAACTCTGTTTTGTATATTTATGATTTTGCTCATTTCTTTGCACAAGATGATTCGGCTTAGTTTTCAGATTAATTCTTTTTCGAGTAAGAAATGATTTTTGTTAGTGTGCTGATTTTTAACACTTGACATTTTTTAAACTGATTTCACTACATTCATTAGCGTATAATGATAAAAATACAGAAAAACTTTTGTAAGCTGTAAAAATTTGACAATTTCTTTAAGGATTTTATAACTTTTTAGAGGAGGAATTATAATTATAATACTAAGATAGCTTCGTTAGGATGGGCACATAATTTAATATACAGCTGATATTTTATAAAAGGACATTTCAGAGAATATCTTAAATATAATAACGCAAAAATGCACACCAGCAGCGCACACGTATATCAATGATTTTAACAATGTATCAGGAAACGACGATTGGCTTTTCCTTCAGAGATTCCTCCGAATATCCATTGTTCCAAGCTGCAACTATTGCGCGTTATTATTATTGAGTGACACCTCTCGCGTATTGAATAATTTCTGTATCTCCGTTGTAATCGGGTTTAGATAAGAAAACGCGAACTGTGTCGCCTAATCGAGTCAGTCGCTTCTCTATACAATAATAACACATTCTGATAAATTTCGCATGACACTCGGATGTACGTTTCTATAATACCTGATGTGCATGAATGATGCAATCGTCAAAAAGCCGCGTAGCTATTCCACTGTATAGCACCTGATCAATATAACAACTGCACTGTGTGTAAATTACTCGTATAACCAAGCGAATCGGAGGACAAAAAAAGGCTCGTAAATCTTATCCCTCGATGCTTGCAGCGCGGCAATATAACCCAAGATTAAGAACAACATAATTGAATCAGTCTAAGGTCGCTGCTGCTGCTGCTCGACGCTCATGGCCATTGATTTTCCCGTCCGTAGGCTCGAATTACTTTTTCGTTCTCCAAGATGGACGCAGCTCATCCCCCTTGCCTACGTATACATCTATATATATATATATATATATATATATATACAGTCTGTACACGTCGGCGTGGCTGTGTGCACCAGGCACTTCTAGCTTCCATCAGCGGAGTAATTAATTTTTAATGTACTTTGCCTGCTTATTTCTTTCGTATCATGGCGTTTCCTTTTTTCCCGTTACCCTGTCCCCTGCGGGAGGGAAGGAGCAGCTATATAGCGAGAGCTGTACTCCCTTCGTTCGCCAGCTAGCACAGGAGAGAGAGAGAGAGAGAGAGAGAGAGAGAGAGAGAGAGAGAGAGAGAGAGAGAGAGAGAGAGGTGCGAGTCGACGACGGTTATGAATTTCTAATGAGATTCCGTGGAAGATCTGCGAGAGATTAGCGCAAGGGAGGTGGAAAACTACGCAGAAAAGGGGTTGCCGCTGCGCGCTGCAGCCCAGCGCGTAAAAGTGTGTGTACCTTGCGTGGCTCGTGCTGTATACGTATAGAGGGGGATGCTCGCGGGGATGCCGGGAGAAAATTGCTCGTGCGGCGAACCAGAGAGAAAACGCCGAGATTCCGGCCGATAGAGGCAGCCTACTTAAGGTGCGAAGTGTGGCTGTGTGTGTGTGTGTGGCTGCTTATGCGGAAGCTCGAGCTTGCAAGCTCTCGGTCTCAAAGGATGCGAACTTCGCTTACGCTTTTTTTCGCTCGCTCGCTCGTCGTCGTCGTTGTTGTTGTTTTTCTTCGCCCCGAGGGAAGCGCGCGTGTGTGTCGACGCGTAATGAGCTGCTAAGAAAGATAACGCGCGCGGCACACCGGCGCTGTTTGAATTTTATGCTTTTTATGCTTCTTTTTTCCTTTCTTATAAACCTGCGCGCGCGCGAATACGTTACAACGCCGTTATTGCTCGCTACGGGTTTTTCAACGACGTTCGCTTTATACGCCTCCTTAAATCACGGATTCAGAACGTTTTGTCGGCGAATACATAGTTGAAAAGTGCAGTGCGTGCAGACGGTGCGCCATAAACGCGCTGAGTCGAGAATTTATGCGGAACCAGCATATGGACGCCGAGAGGGACGTTCGATCAGGTCGCAAGCAATAATAAAACACGACAATAAAAGGCAGTAAATTTGACTGTCCGAAAAGTGCGAGTTTCGGGAAATCCCCTCCATAAACAGCGACGTGGGACGACTGCGGACCTCTGGTGCATCTCTAATAATACACACATACATACAGCAGAACTGCGCATTGGCCTAGTTCGAAAGAAGCACGCGCTAGCTCTCTCGCTCTATCTCTCGAACTTTGTACACATCGCGCGCACGCGTCGCGAGAATCAAACAGTCCTCTGACCATTCGCGCAGTTATAGCCGCGCAATAACTACTGCAGCAACAGCAGCTTCTAGTCGCACAAAGGAAAAGCTCGCGCGCGCGCGCGCAAGGTCCGAGGTTAAATTCGCCGAGTTTCCGTAAAGTACCCGGAGAGTTTAGAAGCGAGAGAGCGCGAGAGCGCGAGAGCGCCTCGTTAAAGTTCACGACGCCGTTCCAAGCTTATGCACACACGTATATACACTGTGCTCGCTCGCTTCGACTACACGTGTATACATACCGCAGCGCGCGCACCTTTTCCAGTCTATGGTTATGCACTTTGCGAGTTGTTTTCATAAATTATCCCCAGGTAGGTGTGCGCCGCACAATGCTCGCGTATGACCGTTTAGGTGTACGGCGTGCGTTCTGTCCCCGTCGTCGTCCTTTTTTTTTTGTCTCGGCGACACACGAAGAGTAGCGCGTTTTCGGTGTACCTATATGACAGGGACACGGCTGCAGTCATAAGGCAGGTAGAACATTTGTCGCTGCGCAGCTTTTGGCCTTTAGTTAGGGTCGCTTGTGCCGCCAGCCACATGCACGGCGGCTCGCCCACACGCCGCACTTGTATTATACGCAGCAGCAGAGGAGAGAGCATAATCTCGAGCTGCACCACTATACCGAGCTGCCTTTGGTCCCCGAACCGTGTATACTTATATACTTTGCGACGCGACGCCGAAATTCAAGTGTCTGCGAGAGATGCAAGTGCCTCGGTGCACTTGCAGGCTGCTGCCGTTGCAGGTTCTTTTGGATTGGGACTCGACGGCGACGGAGGTGTGCGCTTTATGTTTTCTACCTTTTGGAGATTTTTTAGGCTTTGAAGTTGCGGGTCTCGAAATTGCGTTTGATTGTTTATTTACAAGAATGGATTTTGGAGGAGGAAAATGTATTCTCATTCCTGGTTTTTCGTTGTGCACGTATAAATTTGGACAGTAAATTTTAAGTATGAAACGTTATCCTTCCCTAAAGACGTGGTAATAATTCTATTCGTCCTCTGATTGGCTGTTCACTTACCGTGCAATGTCTGCATACGTTTGAATTCCTAACTTTGTCGTTGTATTTATCGCGGAAATCTCGACCCTTCTAAATCAAAATTGGCAACTTATACTTATGCACATAACCTTTTGATTGTAAAAACACTGTGGCGAGTCTAAATTAAACTTCATTTTTAATGTACATACGTACGTGGGGACAGTTAGAGCGATATCAGTTATCATAAAACAAAGCAGTTTTGGCTGGCTCTTTAGTCACCGCCTAGACTATCCGCGTCTCTGGCCAACGACAATAGGTGGCGCATAGGCACTTTTCCATTTCTCTCATAATAATATGAGTACCGAGTCTAGATATAGCGGAATGCCATCAATGCTAAGACTGCCTTGTTCGGCCGCTCATGCTACAACTATACGCGCGTCTAAAGTCGTTAGTGTTACTGTGCAATCTACCGAATGTATATGTGAAAAAAAACATTAGTTTGACATCTGACGTTTACGATTTCGAAAACTGTACACACTTGTGCCGCATCTTAAAGATGTTTAGTTATATTTGAAACTACGCATATTTTCATAAATCCATAAAGGTGAATCGTTTGACAGTACGTGTTGGAGCGATTCTCCGTACATCCCACTTTCACCTCTATAGGACCTCATAGAAAAGCAATAAACGCGCCATTCATCCGAAAATCCTCGCAGAGAGCTATGGAGAAAAAAAGGGAATCACTCGACGACTTCACGCCCAATTTATTCCAATACACGCTTCCGAAAAGCGAGAGCTCAGGGGTAGCTTTTCCGGAAGAGCATCGCAATAACAAGTATTATATATCCCGGGAAAATAGCGCGTAGAATGAGTCAGGTGCCGGACACACATAATAATAGCTGCATAGCGCAGGCGTGTGTGCAGCAGCCGCGTGTACCCCCAGGGGAAGACCCTCGACCCTCTTAATAGAGGGGGCCTTATGCTCTACCTGCGCGACTCGTCGACTATGAATGCACCTTTTCCTCTCTTTCTCTGTCTCGAGAGCCGCTTCTTCGCGAGCGCAAGTATGTTTCCTGCATTAGGGCACTAATTTTATAATCCTACGCCGAAGGGCCACAAGGTGCACAATTGCACATGAGTTGTTATATACAAGACCCTGTCTGTCGCACTGTGTTATACGAGTGCGTATTTCTCGCCGCCAAACTAAACCCAACAGCGCCCCGGGGGTCCCTTTCCTCGCTCCTGTGTATACACATTTTTTCCAAAACGACCAGAGCCTCGACCAGAGCCGTCCACTGCCCACTCTCTCACCTGTGTATAGCGTCGTCCGACGTGTCGCTGCGTTTTAATCTCGTGAGTCGTCGAGTTGCCCAACACGAGTCGCCGTTTGACAGGGCGATACTCGTTGTTGCTTGTAAAATGAAGACAAGACTTGACTAATAGATGAATATCTATTATACATATAATTTCTGGTACATTGCATAATTGAAGACCGCTCGAGTCTATAATAATTAATAACGCGCATCACGCTATACTTCAATTATACGTTATCAAATTAAAAGCAATACCATATTATAAAGTCGAGACAACAGAGCAAATCTCAGAACGTATACTTCTGCACAAATAGAAAAAATTGATGGAAAAAACATTCTCCCTCGAAAGATAATCCAGGCTACTTCTTCTGCGCAAAGAGTACACTACTGCAACACAATGGCCACTTAAGGTCAGTGCGATTGTTTCCATTTTCGCGGTAAGAGTTCAGCGTGCGTAAAGTCGGTGTATACCTTTCATCGGAAGATAGCAGCTCTCTCTGTAGCTCTTCATCTTGTGGCCCTTGAGCTTCTTCCACGGAGGCGCGACAAAAAACCAATTAGAAAATACAAGAACACATCCTCCAG
Source organism: Pteromalus puparum (assembly GCA_012977825.3). Classification (NCBI taxonomy): domain Eukaryota; kingdom Metazoa; phylum Arthropoda; class Insecta; order Hymenoptera; family Pteromalidae; genus Pteromalus; species Pteromalus puparum. The sequence continues at coordinate 14,937,375 of CM053168.1, read as the reverse complement.
CTCGCGCTCTCATTACCTATCGACCACGAAGTGTCTTTCTCTTCATCTATATTATCTTTTTCTATTTATACTCCTTTGTTAAAAACTCGCTTTCTACTCGTTATTTTTTCTCCCTTTCCGCAAAACTCTCGTTCTTTGCGCGCTGTATACAAAAATAAACAAGCCGCTATTGTCGTTTCAATTGCATTACGATCGAGTGCAGTATTTCATTCAAAGTACATCCTGAAACTTTTCCTCCATACAGTATATACTCTTGTACAATTTCGCCACTCGCACAGCGATAAAAGCGCATTTTGTGTCTTACTCTCGCGCGCACATCCCTCATTTGGCGAGCAGCGCTTTTTTTTTGCAGCACCGACTCGCAATTCGACAATAATTCCATTTCGCGTAAACCCTCGCACACACGTATATACGCATCAGTGCGCTTTACCCGGCGTATACTTTGTCGGCCTTGCCAAGATCGGCCGAGTTGTTCGAGGAACGCGTAAACTCCTTGCTCGCGCGCATTATGTGTTTATCCCTCTTTTCTCTGCGCAGCCGATCTCTCTTAGGCGTAAGAGTATATATACGCATCACAACTGCAGTTTGCTTCGGAACAAGAGCAAGAGAGAGAGAGAGAGAGCGAGAGAGAGAGAGAGAGAGAGAGAGAGAGAGAGAGACGGGATAAGGCCATGCAGGTGCCCCTCGCACCCACGTATATACCCACGCGTTGCTGCTGCAGCCAAGGCTCAAGGTCGCTGCATTTTTCGTTTACTCGAAGAAAGAGAAACGGGCAGAGCGACGACGGTTAGCAATTATGAGACATAAAGTGACGAGAGAGAGAGGGGGAGGGAGGGGGAGAAGAGTTCAGAGAAGATTGGCTAACTGGCCGCGCGCGCGCGCACACACACACGCGCGCACGCAAATAAACGCGTGTACATATACACGCGAACGCTGCAACTCTCGCGCAGCGAAGAGAGCGAAAGGATTCCGGGAAGCTGATGCGCAGCTTCGCTTGAAGGTCCCTCTGCAGCAGCAGCAGCCCTTTGCGCGTGTAGGTGTGCCCGCAAAATATGGTTTTGTCGTTAAAGGGCCCTGCGCGCGCTCGCGCTGAGATTACCGCAGGCTCTTGCCGCAAGGGCGTGTGATGCGGTGATTGAGAAAACGGAAAGAAAAGGAAAGCTGCAGTGCAACTCGCAGTTAACCGAGAGAGCAAGAGAGGATGAGATAAATAAACCGAGTATACGGTCGTTCAAACAAACCCTCGCTCGCGAAAAGTACTCATTTTTGGTAATACGGGATGCGCGCTGCAGTGCTATGCTATTCTCTATCGGTGAAACTTTGTATTATATACCTTTGGCTTCTCGTTACTGCGCAATGATTGCCGTACGCGCGAGAGGAGATTTTTTTCGCTGTATACCCCAGCGAAGCGATCAATGTTTATATATCTGTCGAAGTGAAATGGAGAAATTTTTACGGTGCTGGATTTTATTTTCTCTCTGTAAATGAGAGACTAATAAGCCTCGGAAATTGATTTAAAGAAGCGTGCAGTTGGCTTTTTATCGCTTCATTCTTACAAACCCCCCCCCCCTCTCTCTCTCTCTCTCTCTCTTGGCTTCGCTCGAAAATTGGATTCTAAAAGTGTACGTCATCTACAAAAACAAAAATAACGACGTCTACTCCGAGATACACGTTATACACTTGAATTTTCAGTTTTCTCTCATTAAACGCGCGCGCGTGCTGCCAATGCTGTCATCCCGCGCGAACTTGTTATCGCGACGTTTAATTAGCGTGCATTCGAGAGGGCCCGGCAATTTTCCCCAGAGACACACGTGGAACTCCCGTGCGACGAGTGCCGAATCTAAAAAGACAACTTTGCGCTCTCCCGTGACATCGGCCGGCGCAGCGCGAACAATGCCTTTTTCGCTACACCTGCGCGCGAGCGCTTGGCACAAAGGAGTTGCCTCAGTCGACGTCTACGTAGGCCGATACTGGCTTGTAACGCGTGTGCTCGACTCCGCGATGGGAGTAGGCTGATAAAGATTTCCTTTTGACGAGTGCGAGACAAAAGTCAGTTTCGAGAGGAGAAAATAATGCGAGAAAGAAAGGATTCTTCTCTTTTTTTGGAGGGAGACACTGGATTTTTCATGAAGCTCGTTACACGCTCAGGAGTGGATTGTGAGGTATATATATTTTGTTCTTGTTACGATATCGAATTCGCCTTTAACCTGTGGATTATCCTGTTTTCTTTTTATGTGAAACGCGAGGTTGGAATATTCACTGCAGAAGCGGTAGTTTGAATAAAATATTTCGATGATTTATTATGAAAATAAGATTATCGATAATATTATACGCGTTACGAGGAATCGACCAATGTTCTGTGCATAATTAATCAGTACTTAATTGCAGGCATGCAAGCGATAATACGCTTTTATGAGGGAGTTTTAAATATGTAATGATTAATTTTGTTACAATCATTTGCCACGATCATCAAATTTTAAGGTACATTCTGCTTGGCATTTTCGAAAGTTCATAAAGTTGTTAACATAGTATACTACAAAACAAATAAAACCAAGAGGAAACACCTGAATCCCCCAACGCTTTTATTACATGGAGCCCAAAACAAAAGCTTAAATCCCTTCGCTGAAAAAAAATTACCTCCGTCTGCTAAGCCAAGAGATGGAAGCTCATAAAAGTCATAAAATGTAAAAAAGTAGCAATCGAGTGAATAGAGTCGTGCGTTCGAGGAGAGAAAAAAAATGCAATGACCTGCGTTTGGCGTGTCTTTGACACAAAGCGCCGGACGTCCTTAATCCATTTTCCTCTGTCACTAGTATAAGGTGCTTACGGGGGCAGGTAATATTGTAAAATCCTATATTGCTTCCTGGAAATGCTGTACCTGAACGAAATAGGGACGATTTTCTTGAAACGAGCCCTGTACACGCTCACGTGTAAAATCTGTCCTGGCATACAGTTCTGCGCGGAGAAGTTTGTTGAGAAATCTCTCGGTCGATCCCGAATATTAAAATGAATAAACAAAACTCGACATGTAAAGTAATCGCCATTGTGGGAATATTATTATTGCGCAGATCCGGTCTGCATGTTATATAACGCAAGAACGATTTTTAAACATTTCGAAAAAGCTTTACTACTTTATTCGATTTGTTATAATTATTGAACTTGTAAGATTAATTGCAAGTTTTTGGATAAACCTGTAAGTACGCACATTGAGGGCAATTGCGTAGGCACTCGTGCTACTGTTTTAAATCAAATAAAGGATTATTAACAGAAGTAGTAATTATTATGAAATAGTAGCCAGGCAGTTACAGCATAAGCGGAAAAAGCAGCAGTCTAAACGAGGCAGTTTTGGCATTGGTGGCCCACAACTATATCTAGTCGGTGCGCAGATTGTTATGAGGTAAATGGAAAAGTGCCTATGCGCCATCTATCTTTAAGTATACCTGCCAGAGACACCGGAGAGTTTAAGGCGGTGGAAGAAGGGCCTGTCCAAATACATCGCTGTCTACGCGTACACGTTATGTTCGAATTATACTTGCAATAGTTTTCATATTTTTACTTTTTGCAATCAGGAATCGTAGCGCAATCAAATTGCATCACTCACAATGAAAGTATTTATCCACACATCGAGTAATGCTCAGATTCCGAAAAGCGTCTAAAATTCATATGTATTTTAATATATAAAGAACGTATAATATGAATAAGTACCGATGGCAAACATCACATATTTTTAATGAATGATAAAAAGCGCTAGAACAAAGATGTATTGGAAAACCGCGTGATATAACAAGTATTACCCTCGCGATGGTCGTTCTCATCCTACCTTCAGCGCATCTTCACCTAGAGTCTCGCCCAAAGTCCTCAAGCGAAGGAAGCTCTCCATAATATATGCGCACGACGTAGAGGTCCTTCGATTATCTCAGATAACTGGATTCGCCTTTTCAAGTCGACTGAGTGTGTGTGTGTGTGTGTGTGAGTTATTCTTACGCGCACCGGCGATGCTGCTGCCATATCCCAGCGCTCAAACGTCCCGATTTAGAACTAGCTTCATTGAGGAAAGTTTGCGGCTCGTCCTATGAATGAACAAGAGAGGATACAATTTTCGACAGTTTCGAAATTCAATCGACTCGAAACAAGACTCGAACCATACCGAAATGGATTTGGCTGTCTTATTTTTTATTAGTTCTGGAAGAGAATCAAGTTTGCGATTCACACTTTTCTAATCCGGTACTTTGTTTATAGCATCGCCCGAGAATAACGGGATTCTCGTCGAGTCGCTGTATTTTGATCGAAACGAGTGAATTCGTTATTATATAAGAGTTGAATTCAAAAGCGCGTTTTACCACGATCGTTAAAAGATTTCTTGGGGAAAGCTTGAATGACTCGGAAAAAAGCTCTGATAATTATAGCCGCTGCTCAATGAAGATGCAACAGAAGTTTGTTCGAAGAATGTCTGAACATCTGGATTCGATTAAGCGGTAGCTATTAGACACATTTTTTAATCAAACCTTCAAACGAGAGTCGCCGCAGTCGCGCATTACCAAATTTAAAGCAGCAAAGATTCTCAAAACAGGCCCGCTATAATCTCGCGAATCGGATTCAGACGAAAATCCGGAAAATCGAATTGGCTAATTAGAGGAAGACGCGACGTTTCCGATCAGAAATAACCATACACTCTGCCCGCATCCGCGCTAATATATTACAGTCTTAGTCGTTCATTCAGACTGGCAGTATCTTGAATGAGTCGCAAATTTGATAAGCGGATCAGACGCGAACGCGACGCGCGCGCGGAGACTAAATGTATAATACCCGACACATTAGCTTCGCCTGAATCACATTCGGGCGAACGTGAATTATTCGGCCGGCAGTTGTCGGGCCTATTTTCGTCCGCCATTGGGTCACGTTATTCCGGATATAGAGTCTGCTTGTATCCTTTGAATCATACCGGCAAAGTCGACGTCGCGTCGTGAGGAAAAATTCTTGAATGGAGTCTCGAAAATTCTAGAGCGGCGTGTATTCTGGCAATTAATTAATAATCCCGTACACGTCAGCATCAGAACATTTCTGTTGCAGCATTCCCGCGAGAAGAGGCAAAGCCACCACAGCGGCAGGAGGGAATTGGACGCGCGAGCGGCGACTTCCACCGCACGCGGGAGGACGAGGGAGGGATATAGACGGGGAGTGAGAGAGAGAGAGAGAGAGAGAAAGCAGACGTCCATATTCTAAGATGAATCCTGGCATCCGGTTTCTCGAGATTGGATCGAAATCGCCGAAATTCGCGAGAGCTGCAGCAGCTCGCGCGCAGGATTATCAGAAGGCATGTAGCCGGCCGCAGGCCTAACCGCGCGCGCTCCGGAACGAAGCTCATCCCTCTCTCGGACCGGCGAAGATCCAAGAAGCGCGAACGGAGAGAGAGAGAGAGAGAGAGCGAGAGAGAGAGAGAGAGAGAGCGAGAAGGACCGCCGGCTGAAGACGGGGCTGCAGTGCAGAAGAGGAAAACCGAGGCGGAGATGGACGCGACGGCCAAAGAGGAAGCCTCGAGGAGAGATAGAGGGAGAACTATGCGTGTACAGGGCTCGCTATACGTATATGCGCGAGCGCGAGGTGAGAGGCTGCTGCTGTACACACGCGAGAGAGCGCGCGCGGGAGAAGGGTTGCAGCTAGCGCGCCTGGTTGCGGCGAACAGGAGGCAAGGGTTCTGAGATACTAACCCTTGGCCAAGCCGCACCCCGAGGTCCAGAATAATCTACAATCCATATCAGTCTTAGGTAGCAGTCCTCTCTCTCTCTCTCTCTCTCTCTCTCTCTCTCCTAGCAGCAGCGGCAGCAGCAGCCTCCCCTCGACCACCTTCAGCAGTGTTCGTCTCCGTCTTGTTTTCTCCTCTCTCTATCTCGCCGGGCCAGAGCAGCGCGCAAACCCCCGTGTAATCTCTCTCTGTCTCCGCTGCTCTCTCTCTCTCTCTCTCTCTCTCTCTCACCTCCCCGCTGCCGCCGCCGCTGCGTCTTAGCCACAAGCCAAGGCAGACTCGCTAGTCAATACCCCACACGTTCCCGCCGCCACCTTTATACATGTATATGCGCGGCGTCTCTCCTTCTGACTTCCTTACAGCACGCGGCGCACACGCCTGGCCAGCAGCAGCAGCAGCTCTCCCTCGGCAACACACCCACACACGCGCGGCGCTAACGACGAGAGAACGGAACTATAGCCGCCGAACGTCTCGGGCAATAAGTTCGCCTGCAGACCTCTCTCTCTCTCTCTCTCTCTCTCTCGGCGGATCGACCGTACCGTCTCAGCTCTCGTCCTTCCATTTGGTCAGTCTCTGTTCTATGCCGTACGCGTCTTTGCCTAGGAAAGCACCGGCCACTAGCTCGAGGAAATGATAAGGAGCCAGTAGATCCCCCGTGGACCGGTGCGCTATTATTTTGTTGTGTCGGCGTGTGTATTGACCGTGCTATGCAGATGGGATTTCATGCGGATTTTATGATGGACCTCAAAGGCACAACCGTCTGCTCAGAGCAAGAGAGACAGTAGAGCCATCCGCGATATAATTGAAGCCCCTGGCTATATAGCTCTGCGTCATTGTTCTACACGTAACGTGAGAAAAACCACTCTCTGATTCACTGTCTTTCGTGCGCCCAAGCAGTTTTCTCGGCTGAAAAACTTTACGAGCATTTTTCAATTATACAAGCGGCCGCTTCCATTTTCCGGTGCTGTGGAAGAAAACTATAGAAAACGCGCGCGCGACACCGATGTAGTCCATCGGCGTTTACGGCTATCCGCTGTATATACATTACGTCGTGTTCTTCCGCGTTACATTTATTCTTTTTGCACATCCTCTCGCTGCGCGTATACAGCTGTTGACTCTATATTACACGGGTTCTGCTCCCGCGAGCAAGATCGAGATCAGCTATACGCTTCTTCTTCGTTTTTTGCCAGCCGAGAGAGTAGCGGCGCGTTAATAACGACTGTTAATGACAGGTGTTACGCCGGGAGTTTGCGCTGCAACTATTGTCTTCTCTCGCTCGGCAGCCGTGTGCCTGGCACCGCGACATATTTTCAATAATTATTACTCCCCTGCATAATAAATGCACACTGCACGCGCACATGCATAGGCGAACGTCCCTCGACATCCTTTCCGCGGCTTGCTTTTCTCATGTAAAAGAGTTCGGTGGAATTTCACGTGAGAATATGTACACATTTTTCTCAGTTATTTTGATATAATCAGTTCATCTACACCCTCTTTAATTCTTATATCTAAATCGCCGCGACGTCTTCGCCGTATACGGAGCGATTAGGACGGTCTTTACGAGTGCCTCGAGGTTTTGCGAGGATTAGTTCCAATTAAGACGCCTTTAGCCAATCTCCTAATCTCGACGTCTTGTTATCAGACGTATATTACTTGGTGACTTCGAGTTTCGAGCTTTCGCAGCAAAACGAATGGTCGCGCGCGGCTTGCTGGCTTAGCTTAGCTGCGGTTGAACCTCGGGTTGAACATCGACAAACTGGCTATTGTGTTGGCCAAGATTGCCAATTAAGCGTGACAATATTCAATCTTCGAGTGCGCGCTTCGATTAGCAAAAACAAGCGCGTTGTCGTGGTAATAAGTATATTTCAGCGAAAATTTTCATCTCGAAAAAAGCGGAAATCGCGGCAAGGGTTGGAGAGCCTTTTTTTCGGTTTCTTAAAAGTCCTCGAAGGATATATACGGATCCCTTCCCCTCGGATCCCATTGTCCCGAATGCACTAGAATCAGCGCGCTCGACTCGCCGCAACAGCGAGTCGCGCAGAAGTGAGAGCGAGGGGTCAAAAGTAGCGGGTATAATACACACACACACACAGGGAAAACGGGGATAAGAAGAATGCAGTGTGTGTTATGGCATAGGCACAGCGGCGAGGAGAGCAGAAGATGCGAGGGAGAGCGGAGCGCAGTTTCGCGGAAGCAACAAGCTGTTTATGGCTTTTGCTCTCCCCCTCGTGCTATTATACCTATATCTCCGTGCCACTACGCTGCCTTCGGGGGCGACGCAACTTGCAGCCGTTGGTGTGTGCGTATGTGTGCATGTGAGATCGCACGCGCTGCACTGCCGCAAAAACGATTTCGAGTGCAGCGTACGTGCAGTGCGGCGCACTCGAATAATGCCAGATTATGCCAGTGAACGGGCTGTAGTTCCCGCCCCCTTGACGCGCGTTTTGCGGGAGAGCCGTATAACGTCTGTATAAGATGCGGCTGCCTCCGGGGAGCGATGCAGAGAGAACGAAAGGGAGGAGTCGAGTGAGACTAGAAGGGAAAGTGCCTGTTTACATCAGTTTTATCGTCGATTTCCGAATCCCATTCGCGACGAGACGTAGCGCGCGGATTTAGGGGCTGGGACGCACTACACTGTGTATGCCGCGTCGGGCTCCCCCTTTTTTGCCCTTTTTCACGCTCTCTTTCGTCGAAAATTTCTATTGCTTTTCGATGACGATCATCTCTGGGGGTCGCTACTGCTTTGTATAATACACACGCTCGGATTTTTCCTCGAGTGTGTCGGCTGCGGTAAATTTATTGACTTTGTCAGCGAGCACAAGAGTCAATAGGTTTTCAGTTTGTTTTCTGCCCGGATCATTCGATTGACAGCTTTGAGTGAAAGAGACCCCTTTTACCAGCTTTGGCAGAAATTTTCGTGTCTTTGTTGGAACCAATCGATTACTTGTAAGCGATTATACCTAATACAATCATTTGATTGCATATGATTTTTCTTTGATGAAAAACCTTTGCATGGCTGTAATCAAAATAAAAGTTTTGGTTATATAAGTGAACATTTTTTTAATTCAATGTTATGATCATATCTGTAAATTCTTATTCGTTTGAATATCTTTCTATACATATGTATATAAGAAAAAAATGTTTAAAACTCACGATAAAGTTGTGCCAATATGGTTTCTGTTAATTATGGTTGTAGGTATATAGTAGTAGCTTCAGAATTATGTAACTTTAAAAGAATCATTTATAAAATTTTCGCCGCATCAAGTAGAAATGGAATTTATTTCAATTTCGTCAATTGACTAAAAATTATTTGAATACATGCCAAGGCATTTGATATGAGTTCGTAATAACAGATGCGTATAAATATTTCATCGGTTCTATTGGTCTTCCCGAGGCAGGTCTTTTGACGTTTCGGCATCGAAAGAAAAGAATAAAGAAAAGAAAAATGTCATAGTTTTTTCTCTACCTTCACCACACTGCCTGCCTCGGGAAGACCGATAGAGTCGATGAAATATTTTGGATTACCACCGAGGGATAGAGTGAGCCAAGGAATTTATTCTATACATGCATAAGAGATACGTAAAGCAGTTATAGCGTGGACGGCTCGACCCAGCCCAACAAGATGTTTTAGCATAAGTGAGATGATTCGAATTATATGATTTTGAGACATTATTGTAAAATGATAGATAATTACATAACGGAGGGCAGTGATGACCTAGTTTTTCATAATTTTGCTTTTATTGTTTGTTATAAGCAAATTAGTTACTTTTGTCGTCTGCTATTTTGTGGCGCGAAATCTAGATTTGAATTGACTTTCGGACACCCTTAACTTGTTTTCACAAAACTGAGAATTTCCCGATTACAAAGCTTCTTCTATAGGAGAAATCAAAAGAAATTACATTGGTATTTGAAGAAAGCTGTAAGTACTGACAAATCGGCTGCTTTTTTCCATTGATTCGAAATAAATATTAAATTGCAATTGGACACGACAAGTCATTTGCCGGATTTGGCTTAAAGTCCCCTTGACGCAACATCAACAACAAGTGTTCCAGTAAAGCAAGCAAGAATTTCTCGGATGTTATGCGGCAGTAAGTGCTTCAAAGATCGAGATTTGAACGTGCACGTTTTAATAGACGTGAAATTAGGAGGTTCGACAGCAAGAACTTGAGCGTTTCGTATCCCCAAGTTTACCGTGCAGCGATCGGGCTGCGAAAGCGAAAGTGCGCTCCTCAACTTGCAAAGTGGCTGTTAGGTCAATTTCGCTGTTTTACTTAATTTTTCATGGTTTCGTGGCGGTGTAAGCGCTTGACAATTCATTTCCACACGGCTGTTTCTATATTTTTATTTTGTAAATAAAAATTGAGGTGACATTCACTCTCGCGAATCTTTTTTGAAAATTGCATCGTACCTTTGTTCGACGACCGTAGCTTTCAAATACAACGCATGCCAGCAACACCAATATGATTTATCACAACGCGCGTAGCTCTCTTAATTAAGACTCCGTATTCAAATCGAGCCCAAAGTCATTTTCAGCCGCATATAATACGAGGCCGCAGCCGCACATCCGAGCGAGGCTCTTTTATCCGTGTCATATCCTCGAAAGCGGAGAGCCCAGAGATATCCAGCGTCCCAGCTTCTGAGCCCCAGGAGCGGCCAGTATACACACAGCATCATCTCAGTAGCAGGGCGCAGAGACCGGCCGTCTTGGAAGGGCCGCGCAGTAGCATCGCGGAGAGAAGGGAAAAGGGAAAGGACGAAGTAGTAAGAAAGGGGTGGCGTCCCGGGGTGGACGCGAGCGAAAGGGGTGGCTGCAGGCTTCCACCCGCTGGAGCTCGGAGAGAAAGCAAGGGTGTGAGATCTGGGACGTGTGGCAGAAACACGGAGTGCACCAGTCTCCCGAGATGTCGGAGGGAGATAGATAGAGAGAGAGAGAGAGAGAGAGAAGGTGGCAGTGGCAACGGAGACACGCGTTGGGAGAGGAGGGAAGGGTGCAAGGCTATCGAGAGCTGTGGAAACGAGAGGCCGCGAGGGAGAGAGCGAGAGAGAGAGCGAGAGAGAGAGAGAGAGCGATGCGCGCGGGTGGGACTGAGACGGCGAGATAAGGAAAAGGACGGGTACAATGCGATTCCCGTGTACATCCAAGAGCTAGAGCGAGTGAGAGAGAGAGAGAGAGAGCTGGAAGGGTGGGGGTCGAAGATTGTTGCACGGAGGATGCAGGAGCAGCCTGTGGATGCGCGCGCGCGCGCGCTCGCGAGCGCGGGGGTACCGTTAATTCCCCGATACAATGCTCATATCACCTTCCCCTCTCTCTTTGCCTCGTCTACTCGCGCAGCACACGCGCCGGCCATCCCGAACATCCTTCTCTCTCTCTCTCTCTCTCTCTCTCTCTCTCTCTCTCTCGCGCGCGCACTCCGTTCGCCCAGCAGAGCGCAGTGTACCACCACCCCTTGGACGTTCCTTGTCTTACTGGCAAACTTAATCGATATTTCACAGTTTCTTACCCCCACCAGCAGTCGTCTCGTGTCCAGCCGCAGAGGGGCGGCACATCTTCACCCTCCAATCGCACCAGCAGCCAGATCTGTGTGTAAGCTGAACTTGCTCCTCGAAGACGCGCTCGCGAGCTTGTGTATACGTGTATAATATATGCGCACACAAGCGAGCGTATACATTATCAACGCGCCCGGATGCTCTCGCGCTCGAGCCGGACGACTGGACTCGCGTCGATTCGTCTTATATTCCGCGAACGCTGATGGCATCGAGATCGCGAGACGTGCATTGTTCCGCGTCCGTTGTATTATACGTCGAACTTGTTTTGGACGCGCCGTTAGGGGTAATGCTCTTCTTGGAATAACTTTCGCCAGGGGGTTGTGCAGCGCGAGGCCTATTGTTTTCGGGAGTTGTAATTATAGACCGGTTGTGCCAATTGATATGATTACCGCTGTCAGTCTCCGTGTATATATACGAAACAATATAGAGACGGAAAATATAACGAACGCAATCTCGATTCTTCGATAATCGGAAGCTCCTGGTGGAACGCCAGCGGTTTCATATACGCGCGAGAAATATTTACCCTCGCGTCGCGTTTCTTCTTGCGATAGAAAAATTAATTAGAAAAAAGAAGGAGCTGACGGAATTCATTTGCCTCGGCGCTTTTCCCTTTTAATAACGTCTTCGGCTTTGCATCGCATTCGCAGAAACACGCGAAACACGCGCAAAAAGAAAACAGCTTCATCGGCGCTCGGCGAAGCTTCAATATAATTGCTCGAGAAAAGCATCCCGGGGATGTACTGGCACTACAGGCTGTATACAATATATACATCGTATCCCGGGAACGTTTGCTAAAAGAACGCACGGGCGCAAAGCGAATCCCCTCGCCTCATTGTGTATATAGTACAACATAGAATGCAAATATATCCGTTCGCACATTGTGTGTGCATTACAGCGTATACACGGCGCGATAATATTGAGAGAAGGCGCAGAGAGGGATGTATACTATAATATACGGAAGCTTTTGCGCAGAGTTTCATTTTTCATCGCCTCACTCTCGAGTTGCCGTAACGAGAATCGTCTCATTATTGTAATTGGACAATGCTTCGGCCGACATCGTCGGCTGTTTGTTTTTAATTTTTTGCCCGCGGAGGAGGGTCGCGCGGAAAGAGTGGAGCCGAGAGAGAGAGAGAGAGAAGGAGATAAACGAGGGAGAAGGAAAGGACGTGACGTTCGTTACGAAGAAAGTCGTCATCTTCCACGGCTTCTGGAGGATCGCGCCCGCGCGGGAGAGAGATCAGGTGCCGAGAGATGAGAGAGGCAGCCACCCCACGTACGATACTCGTTACTATCGCGCTCCGCGCGTCGCTCAACGTTTAATCGCTTGGCTTCCTTTTATAATCTCTACGGGCGAGCACTTGGTATAAGAATTTTCCTGTTTTTTTTTTTTTCGTTTTTTGTAAGTACGCTTTGAAAGTTTTCGTCTTTTTTTCTCCATCGGAGAGGAATGCCATTATTGCTGTAGGATTTTTTCCGGTCCGCCTGAGAGCTGAGATGTTTAACGGATATGAGAGTTAGTGGAAAGTTTGCAGTGACACTTTTTGCCTTTTTGCAAAATCACACGGTATCCAATTCGTTATAATCAGAAGCACGAGCCCAACTTTTCGACGTTCTCTAGAGCAACTTTCGCAATATTCTATATACAATGTCGCGCGATTAGAGCGTTTTTGTCTCGAGAATTATCACCGTTTCGAGGACATCGTGGTGTACACGAGTCGCGTCCACGGAGCCGCGCCGGATCGATTCCCGGGAAGATAGTGTACACGCGTTGATGAATTGCGAAGTTGCATGTGGCGCAGCTCCTTTCTATTTGCGGCTTTCTTCCTTTATCTTGCCTTGTTTTAAATTTTGCCGGTTAACGTGTACAAATAATGTCTTACTTAGGACGATGTATACGTTTATTTGTCCCTTTAAATTAGAGTTTTGGTATACGAGTATACGTGTAAGTGCATGGGATAGCTTCTTTTGCGTGAAGAGGGTAATTTGCTTAATGGAATCGATAAGTTTTGCGAATTCCCTGATGTGAGTGGGTTATAATAGAAATATAACTTTGTTATGAGTTATTCTCAATTATAACTTTTGTCTCTACACTGTTTCATCAGAGACTTTTATAATAGTTTATCGATTATACTTTCTCACAAATAAAAACTTCATTGCGCATACAATGTTTATTGATTGGATGATTCTTATAAATCATTAACAAAATATCGTACCTATATGATAAAAATTGTGATACATTACTTCGTAATCAAAGTATTAAATTATTGTATTTCTATAATATCGAGGAAACAGAACAATATGACCGTACATTTTTTCAACCAGATATATAACGTATAATTAAATATCCACGAGTTCCACTTGTTTCATTACAGACTGTTATGAAAAAAAATTTGCACATGATTTATTTTCTTACGTCTGCTTGGTTTCCAGTGATGTGTTCGTGAGCTAGAATTTCTAAAAGTAGCGTTCGTATACATTTGAAAATTTATGGCATATTGAAAAACAAAAGAAACTATATAATTATCTTTTTGCGATGTTACAGTGGGAAAACTCGAATGTACATTGTGACAGGACGCTGAATAAGGAAACATAACTTTGCCGGGCAAATAAGAGATTGAAAATGATTTTATTGTCTCCGGATGGGTTACGTGAACGCCAATCGGTGCAAGAGTCCGCCTTGTATATATATATATAATACGCAAGCCGCGGTGTGTGTCTTAGGAACAAGGTTGGATGTTTCTTTTTTTCGAATTTTCCGATGTTTCAAGGCAGGACTGCATTATATACACCTATACGCTTCACTTGGGGAACTTTCAAGAAAACACGATCCGTGACACACTTGGGTAGGTATTGTGTTACGCAGCCTCCTCTCGTCGCCGTCTCGTATAGATTGTTTTAGCGAAAGACATTTTACTTCGTTATCGCAATAACAGACGTTGATAAAATATGCGTCGTTACTCGTGGATTCAAAAAAAGATAAATGCTGGCCATTGTGCAAGCTCACTTATTTGTGGGAAGATGAGCTGCAATATACATGAAGCTATTTTCAAGATTCTTGTCTGGTCTTCATTTTCAACTTATTTTCAGAGACGAGCGAATCATTGTTTAAATCGATCCACTGCAATTTGCATAAAAATTCCCGACGGCCATTCATGGTTTTCGCAAATAGACTTGAATCACGTTGCAATGAAATTGACGTCCGCCGTATCATTTGGCTCGCTGATTAAAAGAACGAATTTTATTTTTACTTCGATTCTGTTAATGGACTTTCGTTGAAGAATAAAACTCGCAGAAATATCCATGTAAATATAGTCGTATACCTGAAACGCTTAGCAGTCCGACGCGCAGTGACGTTTGTACATGCAAGCATCGAAAGAAAAGCAAGCTTCTCACGGTAAAAGAAGCGCGAGAGAGAAAGGGAAGCTCCTCGCGGTCCAAATCTGCATTCGGCCCCACAGCTAAGGGGTAGCAGTACACTAGAGAGAGAGAGAGGAACTATATAAGACACGATACGATGGCCGCGCCTCCCCCGCATCAGCGTCTGCTATCGGTGCTTTCCTCTGCACTCGAGAACGCTGCAGCAGCAGCAGCAGCAGCAGCAGCACACAGCAAGATCCGTTACTGTCAAACAGTGGCCGCTGTATACCTCCCTCCCTCCCCCCCCGAGCTCCTTGCCTCGCGCGCGTGAATCAATAGCATTAACCCATTCCACCCCATCAGTAAAAGCTGCCGCTGCCGCGAGGGGGTAGTGGCAAAGGAGTCCCTCTCTCTTCTCCGAATGTGGACGAGCGGAGGGCGGCAATAGTAACAATCCCGAGGTATTTAGCCGCGGCAGCTTCCTCTCCCTCCTCCGATGAAGGAGCCCGGAGATATAGACCGGTAAGACCTTTCTCTATGTCTCTCTCTCTCTCTCTCTCTCTGCGCAGCCTATGTACACGCGGTATCCGTCCACCCACACCATTGGAATCGCTGCTGTACACCCTCCCGGACACTGTCCTACTCTCCCAGCCACCCACCCCCGCAGCAGCAAGCTTCCTGCTCGCGCAAGCTCTATCCGTCTTTGTCTTCTAGCTGCTGCTTCTTCTTCTTCTCCTCGGCTCTGCTAGCCGCTACCTATACGTTCTACACTCGAATCTCGAAACTGGTATACGTGCGTCGACTCTCCCTCTGCTGCCTTCGCGCGTCTTATACTGCTCGGACGTGTATCTTATAGCCCGTAGCGGCCCTCCATCTAGTTATTTTGCTTCATTTTATTCGTTAGCGATCGAACCGAGGGAGCTTGCAGTGGATAATGTCTCGATCCGTCAGCCACACACATTTGTATATCCATTTATAATATACGTCGTGTAACTCACTCATTCATTTTTTCTCGGCAAAAGGATACCACGGGTAGCTATAACAGCTAGCTTCGCCGCACGTAATTGGTCCATAAAAGAAGCGTTATCCTAGAAAATTCTCAGTTAGCGATTAGCTTACACGATAACTATACGCTCGATACATCGATAATTAAGGCCACATGAAATAAAGCCAGCCGCAAGAGAAAAATAATTAACGCTTACCGGCTCGATTTTTTCGACGCCAGCTCGCGTACGGCCTTGACGCGCGGTAAACAGCGCGCATAACAAACTATAAATCTAAGTTATAATTATAAGCTCCACATTTTTCCACGGTCATCGCGAGTAAGTACTCGAAACAGAGGGTATACTTACGAGAATCGAAAATTGTTGTCGCGCGTATAGTGGATCCAAGGTACACAGCTATATACGCACACTGATTTCGAAGTATAGGAAATCTGGCTTAGCCGGCGCACGTCGTACACAAATGACGCGCGGAACTGGTATACGCAAAATCAATGCCCGGCTTAACCACCGATTGTGCCGTAATGTCGGTAGCCCCGGCAAGACGAAGAGATGGACTCTCTGCGCAGCCGACAATGAGAAACGGGTGTGCATGTATATGTATACACATAAGACTGGGAGAAGAGAGAGAGAGAGAGAGAGTAGATGGAGATGGAACGAGGCTGTACACTGGAGCGAAGATAGGACTGTCCGACGGTTCACGGTCTCTCCTCGGTTGTTTGGCGAGCTCCTTGAGTCGCGCTCTTCGGGCTAAATGGAAAAGGCGATTGTTTCGCGAAAGCGCGCTAAGAGTCGCCGAATCTTTTCGTTTCCACTCGATGTAACTTTCCCCCGGTACGTGGCGCGAAAAATCTCCTGATGCCACACGGAGCTTATAGGTTTGATTCATCAGCCGCCTCTTAACGTTACGCTCGTTATCGCTATAAACGTATATCGAAGATTATTACGTGGCGCGTACTCGGAAGAAACAGAAATTAGCAGTTTCGCACAAGCTGGCATCAACGACGCGAGAAAAGTCCATTTGGCTTTTTGTCTCTCAGCCTTTCCAAACCGAACAATGGCCCATTGCGCAAAGAAAAAGCAAAATCGTACAACGTATATCTCGAAAAAGTTCACTCTCGGAAACTGATGGAAAACGAGAGAAAAAGAAAGACGGAGACAAAGCCGTGACAACCGGTTATACTTACATAATTGCAAAGTCGTCGAAAAAAATACAACTTTCGTAGAAATTTCGCGTCGGTCCAGCGGTTACACACGAGCTCGCTCGAAACCGATCAGAAGCGTCAACCGCACTCGAGTATTGCACGTGTGCGAAGAAAGTCCTCTCTCTCTCTCTCTCTCTCTCTCTCTCTCATATCCGCCGCGAGCGAAAACAAGGGGAAGTACGCGGAGAGCAGCAGAGGAGAAAAAGGGGGAACTCGAGAGAGCGAGCCGCTAGTGTAGAAGAAATAAAGTAGAAGCCCGTGCTGATGAAAACTATCGCCGGCGAGCGAGCGAGATGAGAGAGCGTAGTCCGAATCGGCCGACCGGATGTGGACTGCGGTCTCTCTGTGTCATGCATCAGCGCGCCCGCTGCCCCCGAACGAACTGTATATATACAGCCTCTCTTTGGTTTTTCTCTCCGTCGCACTGCATATAGTATCTGTGTCTATATAAGTATCCGACGGAAGCAATCGCGTCGTTATCGGCGGTGAATGCGTTATGGAACATACGCGCACACGTGTGGTCCCACGACCCACGAGTTCTCCAATATCTATAGGTATGTGTGTGATTATCCGTGCACCAGTTGTCGCAGTAGCATCGCCTTTGCGGCTCGTCATCCTTGCCCAGCGTGAGCCGGCAACGAAGCACCGCAAGATGCGGAGAGAGAAACGGAATCGGAATACGAGGAGATGGTTACGAGCGATTATGAGTTAATTAGACTGGGAGGAGTTGCTTCGGGGATATGTGTTTGTCGATTCGTCTGCAGGTGGGGGATTAGCGCTGCGGGTAATTCAATTACCGGCTGATTCTTTTCTCTCTTAACGGGCAAGCTTCGGCCTTTCGGGCTGCGGCTTGTGCGGTTTGTTTTCGTGATTATTTTGCCTTGGTGGACCATACAAAGGGTTCTTTGATTGCGTTTTTCGTGTACGTCGGTGTTCGATACCAAACTCATATATTTTACCACAACGATTACAGCAGACAGCTGTGTACGAAATACGAGAGCGGTATTATATTCAAATTTGACAACAGTATAGCAACGAAACGTATCGTAAACTCTTTCACATTACGACGACACAACGAATGAAACGGAGCAGAGTAATCAATTTCCAAGCGAGGATTGCTCGTAACATACCCTTTTTTATTTTCGAAAATTAGATTTTAAACGTCAATCTTCCGTGTACTCGGGCCGAGTCACGCACTTGCGTGAAACGCGCGCGATCAAGCCGGGCTATACAGTCAAATTGATAGTGTATAAAACCAAAAGTGGATGACTATACGAAGAAGAGAAAGAAAGGGAAGCCGAGAGCGAGTGGCCCGATTCAGCGAGTGCTAGCGTTAAATGCGTAATAGCCTCGGCTTGATGTATATATAGATACACACGTGTGTATAAATACACGCGCATAGGCGGAGACGAGGGAGAATCACGTTGTGCCTTTCAAGGGGAAACCCGTGTTTCTTGCTTATACGAAACACCTACGGATTAACATTTCTTATACCCTATACATAAACATTCAAATCCGCATGTAACGTCTGCATGTAAAAAAGATTTATTTTTAACGAAGCTGAAAAATCCGAAGCATCGGAAAAGAAAATTTAATTTCACTTCGACATTCGCGTCCACATATAACTACGTCGTTACCGCGCGCACAAAAAGGGCCAAGCGCGAGAGAAATAAAAAAAGCCGGCATCAGCCTTTGCGTCGTCTTGAATTTAAAAAGCTCGCGTATCGCGAATACAGTATACACACGAGAATCGAAGCTCCGTATATTATTACACACACTCGCGCGCACGCACGCGAACGAAGCGAAGCAGGGCGATGTATATAGAGCGAGTAAAAAGGAGCCTCTCCTCCAGCGTCGCGATGAGGGGTTGCACGCATCGAGCACAACGAATTAAGGATAGCAGAGCGAGCTTTTATGCTCGCGTCGTGTGCCGGAGCCCCCTCCCCCCCCCCCTTAATTCTAATCAGCGCCGCGCCGAGGCTGATGTCATCGGCAGTGGCGGATCGATTTTTTTTCTTTTTAGTATACACACGTAGGCGAGAGCTTTCTTATACGCATACGTACGCGCGCGCGCGGTCGACGTTAATTAACCGAGCCATGCGTGATTTTTTTTATACTCGGGAATGAATAATGATCGAGGAGACGTGTTTTTGGAACGACGAGGCGGAGTGTATATATTTGAAATTATAATTTTTCGGCGGCTCGTTCGCGCCTTGATTTGGCTGTTTTGAGTACTAAGTAATTTGATTAGGATCGCATGTTATACTCGAACAATGTAAAAATAAAGGCTACTACTGATGTTATGTTTGGAGAGAGAGAGAGAGAGAGAGAGAGAGAGAGAGAAACTGGTGCAATTAGGTCGAGCTTTTGTGCGTCATGTGATAATCCATCATAATGAAAGGGCGGTTTATGTGATTACGACCTTTATTTATAAAGTAGCATTATATACTGTGATGAACGAAACATTAATCGTATAAGGTATGGTTTTGGTTTAAATTACAAGTAAAGAAGTTTGTAATTATATTGCAGTTCTATATCTCTCCTATCAGAGCGTCTCAGTCGAGAAATCGTGCCCATCACTTCCATGAGCCGGATATTCAGGAGTGCTTATAACGTATTATATATGTCAACGACAAAGACGCGCGGACATACTATATATATATATATATATATGCGCAGAAGCGGATGGGTTATGAAACGGAATTGAAACACTCGCGGCGTGTCTCGAGCATTCGGCGGGTCTTGGACGTATTTGGATATAATGAGATGCAAGATTTGTTTCCTACTTATTATCCTACTCTAAAAAAGACATGGTAATCATTTTATTAGCTATTTGACTGGCTGTGTGTTTTACCGCGGAATATCTTCACATGTTTGAATTGAAGTGAAAATTGAGAAAATATGATAACAATTAAGGGGTGCATCTCATCGTTATATCGTGGTGGGAATCTCAAAATTTCAAACTCACTACTGTATCAAACATTTTTATTTTAAAAACCACCGTTTATTTTATAACGTACGCGTGGATCGCTAGAGAGCACCAATATCAGTGGTTAAAACAAAGCAGTTTTGGACTAGACCTTTCGTCACCGCCTATAAACTCTCCGTGTCTGTGGCAGGCGATAGTAGGTGGCTCATAGGCACTTTTCCATTTCACTCATAATAATATGTAAGCCGAGTCTATAGCGGTGTGCCACCAATGCTGAAACTGCCTTGTTTAGCCAGCTGATTCGGCCGCTCATGCTATAACTGCGCGCGTCTAAAGTTGCTATAGTTCATCTGTGATCACCAAGGGATCTATATGAGATTTCTAAGAGATCAATCGACAGCTCTCGTCATATACAAAACCGACGAGAGCTTTTTCTCCGTCATCATCGCGTCGGAGCGAAACTCGCGAAACTCTCGCAATAAAACGGAGTTCGCTCCTCTCAGCCACTTCCCGCACACTTGGCGGAAACAATCGGTGATTAAAGACATTCGTCAAGCCCCTCGCGCTCGCGTCTATATATCCCATCAGCTCTCTCTCTCTCTCTCTCTCTCTCTCTCTCGAAGAATCCCATCACACGCGTACATACACACGCACACACAGACAGAGCTGACGACGCGGGCGCGAGAGAGCCCTCGCATATATATACACATATACGCGCCTTTAAGGCTGGGACGAGAGAGCGAGAAGGAGCGCAGATAGAAACGCGGAGAAAGAGAGGAAAGGCGGGGGTGCAGGGTAGTTCGCGTCGGAGGAGGCAAAAAGGAGGCAAAGCTGCGCGCGGGCCAGCCGCGGTGAGGAGGGAAAGGAGCTGTGCGCTGCTTGCAGAGGAGTGGGCGAGAGGAGGGTGAGAGAGATGGCTGAGGAGACGACGCCGGGCTCTACGCTCTCTACCTACAGTACACACGTACACACGTGCATGTGTACTCCTTACGTATATATATATATACGTATGTATATACCAGCTATATAACGCTGGCGGCGGCGGCGGTGGCGGCGGCCGAGGAGCGCGTTCATCAGCCCCGAGGTTTTAAATACGAGCCCGAGGAAGCGGTAGGGAACTAAGGAAGAAAGCTCGCCCCCTCGCCACCACCGCCGCGACGCTCCCTCTTTCTTTCTCCGCTGCTGCTGCTGCTGCTACTGCTGCTGCTGCTGGCTGTGTACGCCGTATATAGCTCTTACCCCATCCGCGCGCGCGAGCGAGCAAGCAACCAGTGACGGATTGATTAAAAATATAAGGGGCGAGAGCGCGCCCGTGAAATTTCTGATGGCTTCTAATTAGAAGTTAGAAAATTTTTTGCTCCCGACGAGCCTAGAAAGACACGAGTCGTCCCCGCGTGTATGCCTATATATACGTGCCGGGAGAGACTTCGCGGAAGAACTCCCTCTCTGACGACGTAGGGGATGCGCGCAAAAACGAGATTTCTAACGATCGCAAAGACGGAGCTATATAGCTGCCGCTGTGGCTGAACTCATCGGGGAATTAATGCTCGCCATCGCCGAGCCTTGCGTAATCTCGTAATGTTTCGCCGCGTGTGCGTGTACGAGGGTGAAATTTGCATACGCTCTCGTTATAACGACTCGTCGATTAGACAGCGCGCGCGCGCGCGCGATGAGCGAGTTTGAAAAATGACGCTGTGTATGGGGTGCATTGTTATGATCTTTTTCCTTTTCGTTCCCGCAGTGGCGGGCGGAGAATATAACGATTTTTCATCGTTGCGTAATTTCTGGAGCGCTGATATACACCGTTGAAAACAATTCCGGAACCGAAAAACACGAGACAAAGCTCGCTTTCTCGCTCGGTGTGCTATCTGAAAGAAGAAGCGCCCGAGCGGATAGAAATTAAGCGAAGAAAACCGTTTTCTTTAGAGTATCCGCTGCTTGAAAAAACATTCGGTCTGCACTATAAAAATCTTTAAGTCTAAGGAACGCTATGCGCGGAAACGCTCGCCGCGATGTATATATATTTGTGCGAGGCTTTTGTCTCTGCCCAGCCGCACGCGTTCGTTATATTAAGGGCCGCTCGCACGGGCGCACAGAAAAAAGCGCGAATCGAGGATCCGAAAAAGTTGGTTTATCGAGCCGTTAAAACAATGCCAGTTACTCGAAATGACAATAACGAGCCGACGGCGAGTGTGCGGGGAAAATAAAAGCCTTTTCATTGTTGCGCGCCGCACGAGCGCGCGGCTTCCCTAATTTGAGAAGTTGCAATATTTATACGTGTATAGCTATACGGCGCTGTCTCTCTGTGCACAATTCTTATTTTTCTGAGTAAAGCTTTAAAGCTTGTCGCAGCGGACGCTGGTTATATCGAGAGGTTTTAACGTTACGCGAGTTTTCATTGATCGCTCGATGTAGAATTTCAAAGCGGAATCTGCGGAATAATTAACGAAACTTCACACACCTGCATTAATAAACGTACACACGACGCCGCAGTAATTTTCTAATTCGCGAAAAACCCGAGACTCGCGCTAATACAGAGAGCTGAAGGCAAGATCGAGCCGAGTTTATTTGCGCACACGCGCGGGAATAAGATCAGCTCGATTTCGCGTTTTCCCTCCTTAATATCCCTCGACCGTATAAAGAGTCTCGGCGCGCCCGAGCGTGCACGGCAAAGCGCGGAAAAACAAACACATCGCCTTCCTACTCTCACCAGCTCTGTACATGTATATATATATACCTATACACTCCCCATGTACATACACTATATAGACGCTCATGGGATTCGCGTCGTACGTGCCTCTTGAAATTGGTTAAGTCGGCCCTGGCTTCCTTTTCCTTCGCTGCCGCGCGCTCGCTCGCGCTCATTTTCCTTCTCTCCCCCTCTAATTCCCTCCTTATACCTCGAGGGCGCGACGCGACTTTCTTCTTACGTGGGTATGTGTGTGTGTGTGTATGCTTTCCGAGCTTTTTCGCTATCTGCATCTCCGTCTCTCTCTGACTTCTCTCGTTGGAACGACGCTCGCAGTAAAAGTTTTTACGTTCCTTATACCTTAATTTTTCAAAAAGCGCGCGCCGTGTGTCATTTCCGCTTCTCCGGTTTGATCGCTCGCGTTTTTTAGTCTGGTAAAAAAAATTCAGCGTCTTTTACGTGCACCGAGAATTTTTAAAAACGCTGTTTGCGTTTACTTTTTTTAATTAACAGCGTTTTGCGTTTACGTCCACATCAGTCATCGGATGATTTCGTGATCGCAACTATACGCATAATTGCCGGGAAACGGAAATCGATAACGCAATGACAAAAATTCAATTCATTACCATACGTTTAATCCCTGGCAAAGGCCGAGAGCAAGCGAGAGAGGAAAAAAAGAATCCGGATCGTATATAACCCCAAAGCGCTGGAAAGCCATTAAATTCAACGTGAGCTCGGAACTTTCAGCCCTTGCCGTCGTGCGTAGTTTTAAATAGTCCGTACGCGAGCACACACACACACACACACACACACACACACACACAGTCGAGCGCGAAAGAAGCAAGCCCGCAGAAAGAGGAGGAGGAGGAGGAGGAGGAGGAAAAAGAGAGAAACCCGAGGGAGAGCGGCGCGGCGGTAGTGCCGTCAGAGATAAGACGCAAACGAACCCCTACCCGGCGGCTTTTTCACCCTCTCTCTCTCTCTCTCTCGCTCTCTCTCTCTCGCTCCGAGCTCGCATGTCTCGATCGATAGCACCACGCGGAAAATTCGAAAGTAAGATGCAATTAAACAGCGAGCGAGGGTAAGCAAGAAAAGGGGTGAGTTTTCCAGGCACCGCGCGCCTCTCCCGTCTTCTTCTTCTTCCTTCGATTTTCTTCTCCTCCTCCTCTCTTTGTCTTCTTCTGCCTCTTTCTCCCCGGAAGGAAAGCAGCAGCAGCAGCTCTGCACGCCGGCAACCCTTTTTCTCAGCAGCGGCCGCAGTACCTCCTCGCAGCACCCCCCTCTTGCTCGCTCGCTCGCGCGAGTATTTATATTGAGCGTCTTAAAGCATCTCCTTTCCTACTTACTCCGAGGAGCTAGCCGGCAGCTCTTTCTCTCTCTCTCTCTCTCTCTCTCTCTCTCTCTCTCTCGCCCTCCGTGACGTCACTTTAAATACTCTTTTTCAGACCAAGCGGCGCGAGTGGGGAGAGTTGCTGCTGCTGCTGCTGCAAAAAGGATGGGGGTGGCTGATGGCGCAATTGGTAGGCAGAGGGGGTTAACGCCGTCGGAGTAAGAGAGAGAGAGAGACGGACCTCCTTTTCGCTCCATGCGCGACCGAGACGACTTGTCATCTTCCCTCCGCGTCTCTCCGCGAGCAGTTTTATCCCATCCTCGTTTCCTTTTTAAGTCTCCGGAGCGTCGCTCGTTACACGAGCGCTCTAGCTTTATCTGGCTACGCAGCGGGAATTAGTAAACGAAGGGATGCTCTCTCTCTCTCTCTCTCTCTCTCTCTCTCTCTCTCTCTCTCTCTCTCTCTCTCTTATACTCTCTCGCTGTATGTGCAGCTCGAGCCCGGCGGCTGGCATCAGCGCCCAGCACTTAGAAAACAACTTCATTTCGCGTACCGCTACTGCCTTACTCTTGGCTATGTCCTTTTTTCCCTCCTTTTGCCGCCGCGGCGAGATGCAAGCCGGATAAGAGTGGCAACGCATTAGGTATGCGTGCCTCGATTGGACGGGACGTTCGCCTGATGTTGTTATCGAGCTGCACTTTAGCTTTTTGCAATTGCCTCATCCGTCTTTTGCTCTTTGTGCGAAAATTTACTCGCCAAGCGTAGCTACACTACCTACATCTCGCGAATATGATGTGCGCTCTGGTATTGAAGGATTTTAAAATGCTATGACGAGGCTTGGGAACTGGCCTGCAAAGTAAATAAAAATTCTTCCAAAAAAGCATTATTGCGTACCTCGACTCAATAATTAAATTGATTAAAGTGTAGCCAGAAAAAAATCGACGGATACGGGGATACCGATCTCTTGCCGGTGATCTTTGAAAAAAATGTACACACCGAGGAGCGGAGAAGCGCAGCTTCGTTACAAAGTGGGCGTTGCGGGTGCTTCGACGAAGTCGGTCCTTTCCCCGGAAACTCATCGGTCCGGCAAGAAACACTGCGCGATCATCATCGCGTGGCCTGATATATTCCGTGCGCAGATAACCGCGGGATCTTACGCAGAACAAATATATATAACTTGGTACACTGCGAGAGGGAGAACTGCAAAATCATCTACTCCCTAACTTGCTTTTTTTTATTATTACTAAAAAAAAAAAAAAAAGACCGGTTAAAAAATGATCGATAGTCCTCTGGCTTTTTTGTTGAATATCTCCGACAAAACAAATCGCTTACTATTGGGGCAAACAGTAAATTGAAGCTTAACTATTCAGCAGTACAATAGTATAGGTTGCGTTTAATAAAAATTCAAATTGCAATTATCGTGGCATCCGAAAGGTAAAAAAATGTTGTTAAAAAATTAAGCTGTTTAAAAACTCAAGAGTTATTAACGCAAGAATATTTATTTGTAAATTATAGCAGTTCAAAGTTTGAGCCATTAACGGCGGCTTAATGTGTTTAAGTAGCTGGCCGTAAATCTGAGTTTTTCTGAAGCAGTAGGAAAGCAAAACAAGACCCAGGCAGTCGCAGATGAAATTTAAAGCTTGGTCGTATTACTTTGGGCTTCGACTATTGCCTGTATGTGTTAACATTTAGTAGTGTGTAGTTGCCACGCGATTCCATTCTCTTGTTCTTCCCGAGCTGCAGTTGGGGAGGATCCGAGTAATGACAGCCGATGGCAAGGAGAATTATTGTTAACTAACATCTAGCTTTTTTGGTCTCTAGCATTTTTTCGACACTCTACCTCTAAAATTCAAATTCAGCAACAAATAACATCACAAGATATTTGCTATTCACAATGAACAATAACAGCAGTAGACTCAGGCAGTTATAGAATGAGCGGTTCTAAGCTCGAACCAAGTTTTGGCATTGGTGACACACCGCTCTATCTATAAACTCGGCGCGCGAACCAAGGAGAGGGAAACAGAAAAGTGCCTATGCGCCACCTATCGCCGGTAGCCAGAGGTATCTGGACAGATACGTCCATTTCAAAACTGGTATTTTGTATATGGGTTACGATATACTATCATTGTTGATTCCGGTTTTTCGCACACCGTTAGCAATATTTTTCCTCCGCGTTATTTATTAATGCGAATACTAATTCCACTTCTTTTTATAGGCTGCAGGTAACTATTTGGTTGGAATATGTATACGGTTGGAAAGAATTTCAAAATAAGCATGCAATAGTACATTATAGTTTCATACAGAACCCTTGCATTATTATAATACGGCTACTATGGAACTTTTATAATCAAAAACAATGGTAAGAAAACGAATCAAAACTTTCTCGAGTTTGCACGTAGTTATACGGCTGGTGTAGATCCATATCATCCGCAATATTTTATGCTCGTAAGCTGCTTATGAAGACGATAATGGTATAGCTGAAAGCTAGCAATCGAAGAAAATGATACGTTGCGGCTGAATCGTGCCTAACGAGCTTCTGCTTAAATGACGAAGACGTATATTGTGTATGTACAAAGGTCAGTGGGTTACACGATCAGTATACCAGTAGGGGGATATAGCACTTAAGTGACCCTCGAAAGCGACCGCCAGAGCTGATCGAGAAGATATTTATCTTATCTTTTCAAATTTGCGGTTCGAGGTGCTAATTTATGGGAGCAATATTTCGTACGCGATAAAAATTAGTGATTCATATCGGTTCAAGTTTACATATATGTAGTTAAGAATTGATGGAAAAAAATTATATCATTATTAAAAAGACGGCCAAAATCTCAAATGCATCTCTTTCCCGAAAGAAACGAACGTGTAATAGACGACAAATAGAGACCTACAGCTCTCGTGACTGTCATGTAAAGTAACGCGGCTGCATCGACGTCGAATCTTAATCAAATCGTCAGGTCTTTTGTCATCGGCGTTCGCCGCCCAGAGCTGGCGTAAGCGCGCACGCTTCTTATACCTATAATACCTTTCGACTGACAAAAAGCAAGATTTCGAGCTCTCCACGGGCGCAAGACAACAATGAGGGGGCCCCGCGAGCCGCTCCCACATCAATCATATTTCGCAGTTTCGCGGTAGAAAGGTTCGAGGCAAATCGCTCTCGGGTCACATATACACGCCGAGCTATAGCTCGCACACCTCGTGTATATACACTTGAGTTGCGCAACTCGCATCTCTACTCGATGGAGCTGCATCAGCGATAAATCGATGCTGCATCAGATGCGCGCAGACGAGCGGCGAAACTTGAGGAGAGAAAGAGATATTCCTGCAATACCGCGAGCTGTAGCACATCACGTACATATATACGTATATAGACACTCGTCGAAAGGATCGTTGTTTGTTGACTTAGGGCCCAATTTCATGCAAATCACTCGCTTGCAGGACGTATAATCCGCGCGCGGCGTCACGTCGCTGACTCGCTGCGCGCATAATTCGGAAATTAACAACCTCCCCCCACTCCCCCTACCTCCTTCCTCGTTGATGCGGTGTCCAATTATCGATCGGAAAAAGAGAGCTGTGTATATACGATCTCTTTGCATGCCTCCCTCTCGTGCGAGTGTTCCCTGATCAGCTGATGTCTGCGCGCCGCCGTCGTGGGAAATCACGCGCCGGGATACTTGCTGGATGATATGCGTTGCACGATGTTATTACTTTTCGTCTGTCTCGTGAGCTCCCTGTACACGGCTTGCGTCATTGGTTTCTCTCTCTCTCTCTCTCTCTCTCTCTCTCTCTCTCTCTCTCTCTCTCTCTCTCTCTGTCTCTCGCGCTGTGATGACATTTCGCAAGCGATATGCGCCTTTTTTCGGGATTTTCGAGGGAATCACGGAAAGTAGTCGGCGATTGCGCGGGGCTAGCGATCGGCTCTAATGCTATAGACGATGTGGATCGTGCCCCGCGCGCGCGCGCGCGCGGGAAGGAAAGAGAAAGTTTTGGCAGAGCCTCTGCGCCGCAATAAAACGTCTTTATTTATGAGATGCATCGATAATTGATTGCCGATAATAACCGGCGAGGCAACAGTTTCGATCGGGATGCCAGATGGGTGTTGTGTACGTTTTTCGTTGTTTACGAGGTGTCAATGCTTCAGTTTTCGATACTACTTCCGTATCTCACAGTGCAACTTTGTAATCCTCGTACGTTTTTAAAAAAAATTTCAAAAACGCAGCAATCGATTTCCTATATATTGCCACCAGATGACTGTACGTTATTTTCAAACTCGATTGTAATTTCTAGCAGTAGTGCGTACACAATGGATCACACGCCAAGTCCATAATTGCCGCGTATACTTTTCTCACATGCTGTACATATATCATGCGTATGAATCGGCAGAAAGAGAAGAAAAGGTCGACGCGCGCGAGGATATCCATGCGTGTATACACAATGCGAGCTGCATTGGAAAAATGAATTGAAATATGAAAGGGTTCGTAATCGATTGGTTAATAACCGCATAAAGAACGTAAAGCGTGTCTGTACAGTATGTGTATATAATATGGCTCGTATAAGCGGGAAATACGCCGCATCATCGCGCGTTATGGGGCGGAGTTATCTGACATCTATTACTTAGTAACACTATTATACGCGGGATTGGCTTCGATGAACACAGGTGCAACGCTGATTGTAAAGGGACAGTATATAGGGAGGAGGGGGATATACAGCACTGCTATACACACACACACACACACACACACACACACACACGCACACAAGTTTCTTCATTATCGCGCTGGTCACCTGCAGTGATATTTAGAA
The DNA here is from genome assembly GCA_012977825.3 of Pteromalus puparum. Lineage (NCBI taxonomy): Eukaryota > Metazoa > Arthropoda > Insecta > Hymenoptera > Pteromalidae > Pteromalus > Pteromalus puparum. The sequence continues at coordinate 14,908,774 of CM053168.1, read as the reverse complement.
TAACGAACGCGTTCTAACATACTTATCTCTCGTATCTATATGCTTTTGGCACGAGCTGATACGCACTACTTAATTTCGTAATTATTTCTCGATAACGCGCCGAGTCTGGCGCAATGACAAATATAGCACTAGGTATCCGTCGAATCGTAATCGCGCGATTGGAAACTCGTTTGGATCGTAACACAATAATATAATACCCGCTACCGTTCGAATCGACGTCTCTTTTTTTAACGATCTCGCGAGTGAATAATTAGCCCGATATCGCGCGCTGCATTGAAAGAATTCAAAATATATGCATTTTCATTTCAGACATGCAGTAAAGGCTCGTGTCACGCGTCACATTGACGAAGTATGCATAATCGAGAGCGCATTACAAATACAATCCATACACAGAAGAGAGTTCAAAGCATCAATTGAAGCTTGTTAAAATTCTAGGATGCGAAAGCTGCGCGAGTAGCAGGTGTCTAAAAATGTAAAACGCACGCGGCCGCGCGTCTGATCCAATTAGCATCATGAATTATTGACTCGAAGTCCCACGCGCATATTATATAAGTCGCAGGCTCTTTGACAAGTCACAAGCCGGAAAATCAACAATTTAAAACTGCGCCATATATACGTTATATGCATCGCGAAAGCAACGATATACACAGCTATATAATACACGTCGAGCCGCCACTGCACTCGAGATTCCGCGATAATAACACTTTGCCTAAATTAAGCCGACTACCCTCGTAATTTCCAGTTAAACCAACAAGTTAAAACATGTTAAGGCAGTGCGCGCGCGGTTATATTGATTTCCGCGCGCACACGCCGGGGATTAGCGCGCGCACAGGTAGCAGCGGAATAAATCAAGGCTTATGTAAATTTAAAGAGAGAGAGAGAGAGAGAGAGAGAGAGAGATGTGCTCGAGCGTAGGCAGGAAGAACAAAGAAAATCATAATAATAAGGCGAAGAGAGAGCGAGCGAGAGAGAGGAACAAAGGGGAGGCGAAGAAGGCGAGTGCGGGATAATAAGCCGTATGAGAATGTGAAGAAAGAAGCGCAGAGCGGATCGCACACGCAGTTCGATCTTCGAGCCTCGTGGCGCGGAACAGAGCTCGATGGTGCGGAACTACCAGTCACCTGCTCGCTTCCGGCAGCCGTTACTCCCCTCTTTGTATATACACACTTCTGGTTTTACCGATGTGCCACGACGTAATCCTCGCCGTCTCTCCGCGCTTCTTCTGACCGCGAGGATTCGACGCGTCGACCCTCGTATGCGCGGCGTTATCGCGCTCGAAGTGACTCCGATACAGGCCGGATAAGAGGGAATATAATTCGCTTGGCAATAGCAGTGCATTGTTGAATAGGCGCGCGAGTTGTGTGTGTATACGTGATTGATTGCTGGGAAAGGACGGCGCGGTGAAAAATTTGCGAAACTTGCATAGCTGGAAAAATCGTTTTATTGATTGATGCGCGGAATTTACCGTAACGCATTTGCGAATCGCGATTCGTATCTGCATGCATAGGATCACGATTAAAACTTCTCGAGGATGAAAGTTTATTTATTTCCAGTAGCTCCCGCGCGAGCATTAGCGTAATTGACACGAGTTAACGAGCGTCTCACGCTCTCACGGCTCGATAAGTGCGAGTACACTCTGGAGAAAAAAGTCTTGACGATTTGACAAAGCCATTAGCCGCGTACGCTTATCACATGCAAATTTCAATCGGTCGCCGCGCTCTTTTTTCCCCCCTCGTGCACGAGAGTTCACATGTATACAGCCATTGTGTCCATTTTTACGACTAGACTCCTTCCACCCTTGCTCTTGGACGTGTGTTTCCTTTTTTCCATGTATAGCACCGCGCGCGCACTTTCCCGTATCTTATCTCTTATCTCCGCTGTCCGTCTCCGGCGTTCTTTTATTTATCTTCTCTCTCTTTCTCTCTCGGGCTATCGGAGAGGTTCCGCAGCTTCTTCTCTCTCTCTCTCTCTCTCTCTCTCTCTCTCGCTCTTGTATGGCCGATTCCACTCTGTCTCGGAGCTATTCGTCTCGCGCGCGCGCGCGGGAGAGAGAGAGAGAGAGAGAGAGAGAGAGAGAGAGAGACTTCGAGTTCCACGCCTGGGAACGTGGCTGCATGACTAAGCCCCCTATACTGCCTGTGCTCTGGCAGCGGGGCAGCTCTTGATACTGGTCAATCGACTGCGCGGAGCGAGAGCTGCTAGCCCCGGCTTGATCTTCTCTTCGCTCGGGGTAGTTGGCTTCTCTCGTGTGTGTATGTGTGCTTTGCTCCATGCGCAGTGCTATGTGTGGTGAGCCGAGAGGAGAGGATTCGTGAGGAGTGTACGAACTCGGAGAGTTAGATCCGGCTCGCACTTTATCTGTCTTGACCCTTTCTGTTTTCTTATCCGACGTTCTCTCTCTCTCTCCCTCTTGTTGTCTTTACGCGCGAGTTTCAATCAATGATTCGTTGCATAATTCGCCATAGCGATATTTTTTCTGCCTCCAACTTTCGAAACCATCGGGACATCGCGCGAAGGGACGTGGTCGCAGCGTGTGACAATCAGAGTTTCTTATACGTGCGAGGATGTGGAAAAGTTGTGCGCGACCGCGGCCGGAAACCACATCGGATCGAAAAACTCGCGACTCGAGAGCAGTAGGTAATTTTTTCAGAGGCAAAAAGCAAAAGTTAAAGGAGAAAGCAACAGCACCTTGTGCAAACAAAGCTTTTCTTTTTAAACGATCGCGCATACATTGCAACGTAAGCCAGAGATCGCGTTGTGCCAAGATCGTTACACTTTAGCCTCTTCCTGCGTCTTCCGCGAAAGCAACAAACGATCCGACAAAAGACCCTCCCACGAGCGATCTGCAGTCCCATCGTACCGATCCGTTTCCGGTTTTGCGCGAATTGAGACATTCTCGATAAAACCATACGCCCCGCGGAATCATAGCTGATGCTCCGCCTATTCCCAGAGAAGACGATCGCTTTGAGATCGGCGCCGCTGTTGCGTACAGTCTAAGAGAAGAGTAGAAAAATCTTCCTCCCTTGCGGCTATAGCCCTTTTTCCTCGCGAGTAAGGTCGAATTAACCGATCGCCGATGCGGCCGGGACATGCGAGGGCTAGAGCGAAGGAACGTTTAGGAAATGGTTATAGTTTCTCGCAAGTCGGTGCGCTGTAACTATTGTTCTCTGAAGGACGATCGCATGTGAGGTGGTACCTATAGGTATTCTGCTGCCGATCTCTACATCGATTTCACGATGTACCGGGAACAGGAGCTGATCGATTTGCTCTCATGTGAATCGTTATATTAGCTACTAAAAGTCGTACAGAAATCGGTACGAGATTTTTCGCTACGTCCGTGTACCCAGAATAAATAGCGCGAAACAACGCCGAATGCCATTTCGTCGAGGAAAAAAAAACGCAGGTGTAGAAAATATCGCGCATGGTCATAAATAATTTTCCGAGAAGGAAAATTAAACTCTTTAATTAGGCACACACGTATACAGAATACCTATGGCGTAAAATAACTCCTCTTTATACGCCGCGATAAAAGCGCGCGAGAGCGAGCTGCACACGTATATACAGGTATATACATCGGGCCCCCTTTTTAAACTAACTAATTGTAGCATAGCTACTTTGCGGCAGTTACCTTGCCGTATACAGAGAGTGAGCTACCACGTAATTGCAGGTTGGATATGGCTTCGCAGAATGTACGTACGTCAGTGCGTTCCGTTTCATTTGGTGCACACGAGCTATACGGTATACGTTTACATTTTGTCACACTTGTATATACCGATATTTAATCAGCTCGTGAATTACGCCCTCGATTCTGCGTAGGCGTCGTCCCGTTAGATCGTCGTAGTAGTGCGGACGTTGATCCGGAACCGTTGCGTATGCATATCTATAACAGGTGTATAAGAAAGCCAGGGCTCAGTTGTGCGGAAACTGTAGCGCACGCGGCCTATTTGCCGGTCCTTCCTCCGCGCTCTCCGAGTACAGTACGAAATGTATAAGTGTCAATGTCTGTGGGCGCGCGCTTTTGATTGCGTCCGTTCCATGAAAACTTGTGCCGTAAAGTTTTCACCTTCTGTCTTTCTCATTCTATGTATAAAAAAAAAAACATGATTTCCGTAGATATTTTCTAGGTGTCAAAATAGCCCCCAGATTGTAATAAGAAGATTGTAATAATGTACCGAAAAATACTTGTGACTCTGCAGATGATGCCCAGGTGCCAGAATGACCCTCCGCGAACAAAGTTATTTATTTATCCCTCTTTCAATTTTTATAGCATGAGCGGCTGAAGCAGCAGGCCCAAACAAGGCAGTTTTAGCGTTGGTGGCACACCACTATATCTATGACTCGGCGCGCATATAGTTACGAGGGAAATTAGAGAAGTGCTTATCGCCACCTATTTTTACCTGCCAAAGACTAGGAGGGTTCAGGCGGTGACTAAAGAGCCAGTCTAAAACTACCTTGTTTTGGTAATTGATATCGATCTAGCGGACATATGTACGTAATTATGCATCAAAAGTTTAATTTCAATACGCAACAGTATTTTTAAAATAAAAGAATGTTTAATTCTTTTATTTTAAAATTTCGAAAATTTTAAAATAAAAGAATTAAAAGAATTTCGAAAATTTTGAAACTTGTTTTATTTTTGAAAATAAAACAAGTTTCAAAATTTTATTTAAAAAGGTCGAGATTCTCGCAACAATATAACGATATACACCCTTTTTTATCATATTTTCTCAATTTTCACTGTTTGAGCTTAGGAATTCAAACACACGAAAACATTGTGTGGTCAAACGAACAACCAATCAGTGGACGGGAATGTTTACCATGTTTTTTTTAGAATATGATGATAAGTACTCCCAGAAACGAGATTTTTGTATAGGAAGTATACTCGGATTGACCTTATCAGCGGCGATATTTTCAGAGCTGAGATCCATTGCAATTATGCAGATGAGGCGTATTATCGCCGGCATAAAATCCAGTATTTAAAGAGCTAAGCTCGCGAAAACATCTTCCGAGAGAAAGAGCTGCAACCGCGGCGTAACGCATCATTTGGCTACACATGCAATTCAGCTCTCTCTTTTTCTCTCCGTCAGACAGGCATAAAACCAGAGGCGTAAAAAGTATAAAATGCATAACAAATAAGTATAACAATCGCGAGCCAGCGCGAGGCGTGTATAAAAGGCCTGCCCCTCTCCATCTCCCTCTCTCTCGTGAGAAAGCAGATGCACCGAGTCTCACAGATAAAGTATGTAACACCTCTCTTCGCGGTCCTGTACACCCGAGCCGTGTACAGCATCGAGCGAGCGAGTGCACACTGATGGCAGAGAGACTAGACGCTGTGGAGAGAATGATTTTCGAGCGATTTGACGGACCTTTTCTCTCGCTTCGCGGCAGGTGCGCGCACTCGCGTGATGCAATACGTATATATTCACTTATTCGCATCGGTATACGGGTACACGTTTCCACGTTGGGAGCTGCCGGAGGGTGATTATCGAAAAATACGAGGGGGGGCCTCATTATGTCATTGGCGAAAAGTGTGCCCGATGCTGATGGAGAGAAAAGCGCGGTTAATTAAAGTATATGTATATGCAGGTGTATAGTATAATACACAAAACGCTCGGCGGGTTTTTCTGCAATTTGCCAAGCGGCGGGTATAGCGCGTTTTTTATTATGCAATCGGCGTCATAAGTGACGCTCGTTTCGCGCATATTATTACGCTGGCGATCTTGTAATTCGCTCTTATTATACGCTATTTAATGGCTTTGCACAGAACAGTGTATGGCTGAAGCATTAGGTACGAAATCTACCTTCGACCTCGAAAAGAGAATTCTCGCACAGGATGAGTATAAAGAAGGAAAAAAAGTCGGTATCTCACAGTTCGAGTCTATACCCTCATTTCAAGGAGAGCAGCTCATCGCGGCAATGAGAGTGAGGGAAGCCCTTGCTGCCGAGTATGTTTCTCTCCGGGCGTCACCAGAGTACATTCTCTCTTTCTCTCTCTCTCTCTCTCTCTGGCCGCGAAGATGAAGAAGAAAAAAAGGAAGCTGGGGGGCTCCAGTCAGTCAGTCATTCCCGGCGCGCAAATATAAGTCATACTTGCATTCTTAGAAACTTGGATCTCTCTCCTCTCCGTTAAACTTTCCATTAGTGTCCTACGGTCTCTCTCTCTCTCTCTCTCTCTCTCCCTCGGCGAAATACACAGCGGAGCAGCGTCCTGTCGTCGCCTTCGCCTATGCCGCCGCTGGTGCGGAGAGAGAGAGAGAGAGAGAGAGAGAGAGCCTGCAATTATCGCGGAGTCGAATGAAATATTTTTTCCCCTGCGTCCCTTGGCCAATTTCTTATTTTCTCCCGACTCTCTACCAGGAAACTGTCCCGAGAAGCGCGCACAGAGTCGATGCACATCCGATGGTATATAGTCTCCGGGATGTTACGACGCGCGTATATATACCTGTATACACTACACGCCGAGCGCGAGCAATAAGTATCGACTCTAACTTTCTTGGTGTGTGCCCCAGCGTGCGAGATCTCGTCCGCCGTATTCTCCCTTTTTCCTCTCCTCGCTCCTTCGTTCATCTCCCGCACAGCTCGCGCGCGCGCGAGTGTACAGTAGAAGCTAAGGGGCCCATTACGGGCTCATAAAACCGCGCTGGGCTAGGCTCGCCTGCTGCACTGTTATACGCATCTCTGACCCTCGCGGACGTGAGCTCGAGAGTGTATGGTATATACACTAAAAAAAGAGCAGAGAGAGAAACGAGGTAAGTCTGCCTCGGAGCGTCGCGACAATTTTCGACCATTGAGACACTACTTATAAACTCTGCGCCGGATGCACCCGAGATGAGAAAACGGGGTTTATGTGTTTTCAATTTTTTTTCGTCGTTCCCGCGGTCAATTGAAATATGTGTGCTTCCTCTTTGAATGACTTATGTGCTTGTGCGCAAGACTGATGCGAATGAAGTATGCATATATATCGGATTCACAGGTTGCCGAGTAATCGGATAAGGTGCAAATCTGATATTGTGTACGAGAATGACTCTCGTGGCATCGCCATATGAACGAGCTGGTATATGAACTTTTGATCAGAGGATGTTATACATGAATGCTGGATCCGCATGAACGTGACACTCATCAACTGTTACGTTATGAGATTTGAATCGACTCTGTTTTCGCAGCGAAAATCTGACAACGTATATAGATACATATCCAGTGCGAAGTAAAAGATCAAAATAACTTTCAGACTCTGAATGAGGATCCAATCGGAATTCTCAGTGAATGAAAAAATCTTCCAAATTCAAAATTTTCCACTTATCAAGTTAACCCAAATTCCCAAAGAAACGCTTTGCTTTGCCCTAGCGCGAGTTTTTCTCCTGCAAAAATTGTCGACCGCGCCACACGCAGCAACACTGTACGCCGGCATGAAATATGAAGCAGCCAACTCATTCAGCCGGGCTAAGATTGGCATCGCGAGAATGACCCACGTGATACATACAAGAGAGCGAGCCCTGTCAGCCGGAGTCAGCGATCGCTTTACTAATTCAGCGGCCGCCGAAATAGTTCCCATTCATGGCCGCTCTCTCCCAGCTGCCTCCTCCTCAGGGTGCTCGTCAGGGTGTATACCGCATAAAATATACGTCTCGCGCGTGCGTGCGCGTGTGTGTGTGCGCGTGTGTGTGTCTGTGTGTGTGTGTGGCTAAAGCGAGTGGGCTCATCCCTCCCGAGTTCGTTTACTCTGCAAGATGTTCGTTATTCTAAAAGTGCGAGTATATAATAGGCAAGAGATTCTTCTTTCTCGTCGCAACGCGTATACAATCTTAATTCTGTTATCGATCAGAGACACCGCCAAAATGTGCATGCAGCATTCAAAGCGCCATATGCACGATTGTCCGTTTAAAAATTAAAGTTCTAGGTATTTTTGCGCAAGACACCGCTCGACGTGTCGAGAGCTAATGTATTCCCGTTTAATTACTCGCCAGTAGAAATTTCCGCGGAATAATAATACGTGAAGTCTGAAGCCTCTAAAAATATGTTGATCGAATTAGCAATTTTTTCACCGCGCGCAATTTTACCGCACAGCGCGGCTGCAGCCAACCGGGAAGCTGTAGAGAAGAAGCGACACATCTCTCGGGAACTTTCTTCGACGCGCCAGAGTAGGCTAATAATAATATTTCGCAATCCGAAATTAGCGCCTGCATCCACGCCTATTCCATCTGCACAAGTGGCATATTGCCTCTCTCTTTCTTTCTACCTCGAAACGGCGCGAGAAAAGAAATTCGCAACGCGAGGAGAGCAGCGGTGGATTCGACGATCCCGGAAGCTGAGAGTCATTGCCACCACGACGTTTAATATCATTATTTATATATATATAATATATATATATATATCTTCCTATATTATATGTTGAACATTTTGTGCAAGACTGCCCCCCCCCCCCCTTTTCAAATGCCATTAACAGCAGATGTTAAACAGTACTTGTACTTCCAGTAAAGAATTTTCTTTTATAATTTGGGCAAATATTTAATCTTTTTTATAACTAGGAAACCTAAGTGCACTTCGCGCACCTCATATTATACCATCAATTATATCTTTCCAGAATAATTTTAAATTTTGCCGCCTGCTGAGCATTTTCAACAGTTCAAAGCGTTTGTAGGTTATGTTGCGTTTCTAATTCGCGTTCCTTAATTCTTGTACCAGGCAATTGGACATCAATTAAATGCTTCACATCACTTTTTTAAGAGAGGATCTATAAATTTTATATAGAATATAAGTTTAAAATAAAAATAAAACAGAAACTGAAATGGGGGTTGGCGAGCGTAGCGAGCAGGGGGGGCGAAGCCCCACTAGTATATATATATGTGGCGGTCCCTTCCGACACCACCATTGGACCGACGCGCCGCCTGGCGGACCACCACGCCGTGGCAAGCGCGAGGCGAGCTTGTACAGTAGTTACGGCCTGGCCGCCGATCGGGACAGACCTATTGGTCTCTTGTTATCTCTCTAGTTTTACAATATAATATTAGTCTTAATTTATACCGAGTGTCTTATCATTGACTTAACCTAGTCTGATCCCTTTTCCTGCCTTTAACTCTATAGGAGTGCAGAAGATAGAGAATCCTCATTCCATCTCTAAAGTGGTGACCCCGACTTAGAACTTCGCAAGCGTCGAGTCATCGTGTGTGCGCCATTTTCGACGCCACGCGACATTTTGTCAGCCTCAACGGCGAGCTCGCTCTCTTCGAAGCTCGTCTTGGCTTTCGCTCGGCGGCCAGCAGCCTTTCGCTCAATTCGAGCTTTTAGCTTTTCGTCGGCCTTACACCGACTTATCCATCGTCTCGCGCCGGCATCTTACAGCCACGCGACGACAATTTTATTTATTTTTTTGTCGACATCGACAACTTCACGTCTCGCGTTGGCCATTTACACCACGCAGACGCTTTTATTCTTCGCACTGATTTTTTTTTTATTCGTCTCGCGTCGGCCATTTGTAGCCGCACGACGACGCTTTTAACGGGCGGCAGTCCCAGACCTGCAGCTCTCGACGCAATCGAGAGACCAGCGAACGACGGCTCATCGACGACAACGAGACCATCGGACATCAGCAGCGCATCACCTACGGCATCATCTTCGGCGACTCCGCACATTCAACATTCGCCAGCGCACCGAGCTACCGACGCCACGTACAGCATCATCGCCGTCCCCGGCGCCTCGCTCTCAACATCACCATCAGCTCCAGGACAGGTGGATCCTTTCGTGAGGCCCGAGTCGCTCTTCTCGTCGCGACCTCGCGAAACCTGTCACTCGGCGCCGGGAACGCCCTCGCGTCGCGCATAGCCGCCATTTCGTGCGCCACGTCGCGCTCCGTCCTCGCACGTCTCGCGGTCTCTCTCGCTCACGCGCCCAGTCGGCCATTTTCAGCCGCGCGCTGAGCCTCGCACCGCGCGTTCCCGCACCTAACGGCGTCATCAACACCAGCAACGACACCGTCGGCAGCGCCAGGCCATCATCATCTGCGCGCCGACGACGACGCCCCGCCAGCCATCATCGCCCCAGGTGCAACGCAGCCAACACCAGCTCTGCAGGGCCGCTCAGCAGTCTTCGAGAAAGTCCCGCTCCGGCCTCTTTATCAGCCATCGTCGCGGAGAGGCTCCTCGAGATCCAACTTCGGCCATGCAGCAACACCAGCATCATCAGCAACCTCGCGGCCGCCGACGTCAGCATCATCGGCGTGGCCTGCCGGCGCCCTCTGCAGCGACGCGCCAGCAGCTCCGCGAGCCTCAGCCCCACCAGGCTCTCGCCTAGCAGTCTTCGCCTGCGCCACGTCACGCGCGCCACGTGAGCACCGATCTTCACCGATCACGAGCGGCGCTATTTACACGCTATGTGGCATCTCGCACCTCATCGCGTCTCGTCCCGCGCATCGAACGGCCGCACGCCGCGGTTCCGAAACTCCGCGCAGTCAGCAACGGACGCCTCAAAGTCCAGCCCATCGCTGGCCCAGCAACACCTCGCCGAAGACGTCATGGACGTTCGGCGACGAGCTCATCGCTCTAGAACTGAAAACCCGCGCCATCCAGCTTATCGAGCGGCGTCGCTTCAGCCAGCGAGCCGCCTCTGCCGACACTGGAGTCATCCTCCCGACGACCGAGCATGGCTCTGATCGTCGTCCTGGCAGCAACACATCATCGCGCTCGAGGCCATAGCTCCATCGCTTCTCGAGGGCCACCAGCGACACTAGGCCTTGCGCTCGACTATGCGCAGGGGCCAGCACCGTCGAGGACGCTCGGCGACGCCCGCTCCGGTCTTCCTTCCATCACAGTCGTCGCTGGTACCCCCAAACAGATGCAGCTAGGCTACTCATAGCGCACCGTCCAGCTTCATCCGCATCCTTGGCACCGATTTCCTGGTACATTCTGGCACCCGAGGATGTTCAGCGAAGGAAGCTCTTTAACGCCGCCGACCCTGGGCTCCGGGTCGCCGGCCACTTCATCGACAACCTCATGGACTTCGCAGACTTCGCTTGGACGCTATCCAGGCAGACATCATTTTTTTTTCTTTGACACCGGTTTTACAGGCTTTCTGCTGACGGACTCCTGGGTCTACCTCAAACCAGCCTATATGGGATCTGGCTTCTTCCGACCCATCGTCATCTCGTCATCCGCAGCCGCCCTCACCCAGCCAGAACTTCACCCTCAACAGGCATCATTTTTCGTCGTTCCTCGGGCAATCCGCCCTCATCACTGGTGGGGGAGTAGCTGTGGCGGTCCCTTCCGACACCACCATTGGACCGACGCGCCGCCTGGCGGACCACCACGCCGTGGCAAGCGCGAGGCGAGCTTGTACAGTAGTTACGGCCTGGCCGCCGATCGGGACAGACCTATTGGTCTCTTGTTATCTCTCTAGTTTTACAATATAATATTAGTCTTAACTTATACCGAGTGTCTTATCATTGACTTAACCTAGTCTGATCCCTTTTCCTGCCTTTAACTCTATAGGAGTGCAGAAGATAGAGAATCCTCATTCCATCTCTAAATATATATATATATATATATATATATACTTCGTCTATATATATATATAGACGAAGAAGGAGGAGGTGGAGGAGGCCGTTCGAGGTGACAGGACAAGAAGGCATCGCAGCATCGCGATTCACTTCCGGTCTTACGTTGATACGGACGACTCGCGCCAGGCACTACGCTATTAGAACAAGTGCGCGCTTATGTACATCGCAGGGCTGCCAACTGACACTGTGGAAAGTCTCACTTGTTGACTTGTCGTGCGGAGCTGCGATGCTCTCGATTTTATTCGATCCCCGAGAGCTATAATAATATAGTGTACTTCCACGTTTTAGTCTTCAATATTCACGCAGTCGGGATTTACAAACAAGATATTTCGGTGCAAATAAAATAATGATGTTTGAATTCGTAGCCCCGTAGCCGATGTTCCGCGTAATAGAAGAATCCACGATAATCCGATTCCGTGAAAACTATTCCCGTCAAACGGAAATCGGTAATATCCAAAGCAGGCTCTAATGAAGTTTCGCATTATTTTTCGCCGAAAATATGCGGCAAACTATATGCATCCCGAAATAGCTATACGTATTTTCGATCCTTGTGAATGTTGAAATAGTGCAGTCCGAATGGATATTTCAATTTTCTTAAACCGATATCGCGACGAGGACTCAGTTATCGACAGTTTCATCTACGGACGTTTCTGATGCTCACAGAGGAAGATGATCTTGTTACTCGCGTGTAAAGTATTTCGAAACTGGGTCAAACCATACCGATTCTTCGAATACAGTTCTAAAAGATACTGGAATAACGCTTAACATACATCGTTTTTTAAATACTTTTTCCTAACACGATCTTACATCCAACTTCGTCTCACATGCACTAATCTTGCTCTTTTCGAAACCCATATAGCTGCATTTCTCACTCGATCCTAAAATCTCACCCAGTGGAAATTCGGCTAAAAGCCGAGAGGCTTTTTCTTAAGCGAGCCACGCGCGCGCGAGGGCGACGTCTCATTTGCTAAACGACCGAGCTATATTCCCTATACTATATCCTTCTTCTCTCTCTCTCTCTCTCTCTCTCTCTCTCTCTCTCTCTCTCTCTCTCTCTCTCTCTCTCTCTCTCTCTCTCTCTCTTGTAGTGCAAAGCAAAAAAGAGCGGCGGCGCGGTAAAGTTCGTCGCCGCGAAGTACACGCGAAGCATAAGATGCCCGCGCCGCTTCCAGGAAGAATATTAAAGTCCTGTGAATGGAGCCGCGGTGGACATGCTCTAACTTCGGCCTAATTATGTCATAACAATTTTTCTCTGCTCACAGAGGGAAGGAGAAGTGGAGTTAATTCATCGTTCAAGGAGATCCTTTCCGATCTTGTTTTTGGATTGCGTTTATAGAGTAGATTTATTTTCACACACACTGCACTCGGCAGATATACAGCGGAGAGAATTGGGCTGACGAGTCTTCCGAAAGCGGACAGGAAGTTACCGCGCGCCTCCGTTGCAGATAGCATGACTAGATGACTCCGAGAATCTTTTCTTATTTCCTCTCGCTATTCTCTTTTCGAGCTGTTCTTTTGTGCGTCCGCGTGCGCTGTGCCTTTTCTTCGCGTTTACATGTTTACGGTAGCAGATCCGACTGCAAGAGGAGGATAGATTCTCTATTTTGTGCCTTTAGTGAATCGGCAGGTTAATACTCGAAATAGATACCTGCTGTATTAGAGGGCGTGTTTCCTCATTATAGCTGATGCGTCCGATTGTTTCTTAATCGTCGACGTGCGATATACAAGATATAGCTTCAAAGAGAATTTAACGCACCGCGACTGCGATGACAGTTCAGAATTTTATAATCATCGCTTTCTAATAACCTCGAGCGTCAGCTCTAATATCCCGCGGATTAATAACCCTCCGCCCATCAGTCGGCCATCCGCGGAAGCGCATATACCTCTTGATTATGTTTTTGCGCTTCCTTCCCATTTTCTCTTCCATCCTCTCTCGGCTTATTGTTCCTTCCTTCCACGTACTCCTCTCTCTCTCTCTCTCTCTCTCTCTCTCTCACTCCCTCGTTTCGCCAGATCGCGCGCGCGCGCGCGAAGGCGTTCATGGACCTGCGGCAGCACACGGCCACCGGCGGCTGCATCATCCCATTGTTCCGTGAAGCAGCGCTGGAATCTTTGTGTTGCTGCCCGCGCTCTCTTCTCTCGAGGAAAAAGAAGAAAAGAGAATAAGCTAGGGCGCGCGTCGCGCTTCACATGCGTTTAGCTCCCGTTTTTCCTTTTTTTGCCGATGCTCTTCTTCTCGTTTTTCTTTTTTTTTTTTTTTTTTGCTATACACATCAGCCGAGAGAGCCAAAGCAAACACTCGCGCTAGGAAAATTTTTCATTTCCTGCTTGTCTCGTCCCTGCCTCCGTGGAAAGTTTGTGCGTGATGGTGGAGGGATGCACCTGCAGTCGGAAAATCGGATTACGCGCGGTGGCGGCGCTTCGCGCGATTTACAGGTTTTTTCTTTTCACTCGAAGCGGCAGCGACTCTCTAATTTTTCGGTTCATCGATGTGATGTATTTACTTTTCCTTTTACAGTCGCGCCTACCATATTACGCCGAGCTCTGAATGGGATGTGAAAAACTGTTTTGTGTGAAGACGTCAATGGATGGCGTATATAGGACGTGTAGGAAACACGCGTTATTTCGAAAATGGCAACGAAACTGTCGACTCACTTGGCTTTGTACGGGCTGTAATAGTCGGCATTGGTAAAGTTTGATTGGAGTGGGTAAGTTTTCGTATAAGAATAGTGTGTTATTTTTAAATGTTCGATTACACGAAAATAACATGGATGAGCTATGATAATTAATTGCACAATGCGCGTACCGTCAGTTCGCGTAGATAATATTTCAAAGATACCGATCCGTTTTAAAAATGAAGGACGAAAAATTGCATACGTAACTGTCGTTGATATTAATTGCATTCTATACAGTATCATAATACAAACATATAGATTCTATCATAAATATGATCTGCCGTATGAAATATCCAGTTGATTAAGATTTTATCCAAAACCATTTGCCTGTGCCGCAGGGTGACTTTCATATAATAGTCAAGGCGCATTACGTCATTCCAATGCGTTTTCCTCCTTCTCACTACTGTGCTCCAACTCCAATATAGATAACCATTGAGATTGCATCTTTCGCGTGTCTTATTGCACCGGTGTTTAATTTTTCAGCTCACATATAAATCTGTCATTAAAAATGCCATATATACTTATATATTTTAATTCAATCGCTTCGATTATGTAGGTACATGAGCTTTTGAAACGAAATTTTCGAAAATCCAATTAACCCTTTAAAAATCGCCGCCCCTACATGCACACGCAGCTCGTCCACACACATATTATCCGCGCAAGCTCGATGATAACTCAAAGGTGTTGGAGCGAGACGTGGGCGGAACTGACGCGGCGGTATAAAGATGAAGATAAAAACGAGACAACCGGCCGCCGCCGCCGCGCGATACAGAAAGAAGAAAGTAGGAGGGCAGCCAATAAATACGAGAGACAGAGAGAGAGAGAGAGAGAGAGAGGCAACGGTGGTCCCCTCTCACTCTCTCGGCTTGCATCTATCAGCGCTTTTTTATCGAACGTTCTCACAGGCCGCTCATCGACACCCATGTATAACACACAGGCCTGCCGCCGCGGAATGCCGCCGGCGGAGGGACGACGGGGGTCATTCGTCACGTTTTCCGTCGGCCTGTGCAGAACACACACACACACACACACGAACGTGTAAGCGAGGTGTGAAATTCCCCCGAGGAGGAGGTGCAGGAGATGCACGAAAAACTGCTCGATCACAAGCCGGATGAACGCGCCGCCGCTGATGTATTATACGCTCATTGATGAGACCGCTGCGCAGTGTATTTATAAAGCTGGGAGCTTGGGATATCGTGGATGCAAAATTGGCCCGATTTTGATAAATGAAAAAATGAACGTAGTTGGACTCGGGGAGCTGTTCAAATTCAAAAGAGGGTGCTGTTTGTGTAAAATAAAAATCAGGAAATTTTCAAATTAGTTGAACTTAATGTGGGCCCTCGAAATTAATTTGCTGCTTGAAAAAGCTCGATCGATTTGCATCGCGTTTCGTATATATGACGGTGAAAAAGTTCACTATGAAAAAAAGGTAGAAATTCCAAACTCGACGATTGATTAACGGCCAAAGTAATTTGTATGGGGTCTGCAGCGTCGATTAAATATTTGCTCGAATCTCTCGATAAACACCGCTTCACATATATATAGCATCAGTAGGAACAGAGCCTCGAGGCGAGGAGAAAAAAATCATTCGAGCAAGCTCTCGATAAGTAAACTCGCCGAGAAAGTCGGCAACTAATTGATCCCGGGCATTCATCCCCATTAACGAGAGAGCGGTAAAAATTATTCAGCCGTACCAATTAACAGCGCGGGGGCCGCAAGTAAGTAAGTCGGCCGTGTCCGCCTCTCTCTCTCTCTCTCTCTCTCTCTCTCTCTCTCTCTCTCTCTCTCTTTCGCGCTCGAAGAAAGCGCGCCAAAGATAAAAAGCTCGCTCGCGCGCGCGCGCAAGCTCTGCGCGGGCAAATAAAATAACGAAAATACGAAATCGCGAACAAACATAATTGACCCGAGCCGGGACGAAAGTTTCAAACAAAGAAACAAGTCGAAGAAAAGATCTCAAGAAGGAGCAGGCCGCAGCGGAGCTCGAGTTTATAAGAGAGAGAGAGAGAGAGAGAGAGAGTCGATGCCGAAACATCTTATTCTTGAAAAAGTGAAAAGGAGAGAGAAGCTGCGAATAGGCAGAAGAGAAACAGAAGGAGCCTGCCGCAGGAGAGCGGAAAAAAAGAACGTTTATATAGATATATACGCGTAAAAGTCCGAAAAGTCTCGAGGAAAGAAATTCGCGGCGCCAAAGACCGCTTTTATATGCAATTTTGCCCCTTACAGTTATATATATACCTATACAGGTATACATCTTTGCACGGATAGAAAGGCCTCGCGAGGGAAAGCGCAGCAGCGTAGCTATATACAGCTCGAGACGTCGGCGGCGGCGCTCAGTTTTTGCGGCGAAAAATCCTTAGCGATAATTAGCCCGGCATCGGTCTCTCGCGATAATTAGCGGCCGGCCGCGCGTATTTACTGCCAGAGCCGTACGACGAGCGAGCGCAAGTTCTTAATACGAATACGAGAAAACTCTCGCTGCGCGCAGCTTCCTCTCTCGTCGAGTTTCCGGAGCGGAGAATCTGTAAGGAGAAAAAGTAGTGCGCTGCAAAGGCGAGAGGCAAGGAGGGGCGAGCGGACAAGTTATCCAGAGGGTGGGTACTTTATGTAGGGGCTAATAGTACAGGGGGTTGTTTTTGCTGGGGAAAGAGAGCTGAGTCTGAGGAGTTATATATAGGAAGCATCGCGTTTTCCGCGCAGCGTCCAGCCAAGATCAAAGGGTTAAGGCATTTCGTCGACTTCTTCGTACACCCTCTCCTTCGAATACCCTTGTATATATAGTATATACGCGAGAGTGGCTCGAGTGTATACCTATGTACGTCGTGTGCACGGTGAACGGTCGCGAGAAGCAAAAAAGGTAGGATCTTTTTAATTTGCACAGGGGGCGGTTCAAGATTCATTTGGAGCGAGGGATTCACGCTTGTACGTATAGAAATACACAGAGGGAGCGAACCAGTCGCCCTCCCGAAGAATGCGAAAATAAAAATGAAAGGCGGGCTCGCTCTCTCTCTCTCTCTCTCTCCTCTGCGCATAATGGTTATAGGTGCACACCGAGACTGGCTGGTGTGATATTCTCTGAAGTAAAATGAAGTACCGTTTTTTTTTTGTTTTCTCATTCCGTCTATCCGTATACTTTCGGCGGATGCACACGGAAAGGGCGACGGGGATTTTTTGAAAAAATAATAACGAAGGGATAGGTGTGTTAACGACGGCTGATAGACATCTCTCGCGAGCTTATCATGCAAAAAGCCCGGAGAGGTTTCCGTTCCCATAACTCGAAAAAGAAAAGCATCTTCTCATCCTCCTCGCGCACATAGAGAGATAGAGAGAGAGAGGAAGTCGCTCTCCCAGCCGACAAGCTCCCTCTCGACGCAAATCCTCGTCAGCCAGAGAGTGAGAGCAAGAAGACACTGCGGACGATCGAGAGCTGGAAGAAAAAGTTCGAGCACGGATAATGGGGTGTGAAAGAGAGTATCTGCTCTCTCGTGAGCGCGACCGGACGCGCGATCGAACACATCGACGGACACGCATCAGTCTCGGGATATCCCGGGCCGTGTTAAATGCGAGCTCGTGCGCGTCGAGTGTGGGAAGGCGGATCTCCCGCGTCTCGCGGTTCTCTTTTCACATCACTCGCTGCGCGATGCGGCCAGAAAAACTAAAACGGTAGTTCTCGTCGCGTACGTGTGTGCGGCTGTGTATCAGCCCGTCGTCGCGCCTTGCTCTTGTATACAAAAGCTTATTTGCCGCTGCGAGGGAGAGGCGCGCTGCTGTGAAACGACTTTATCGGCTCGGAGATGCATGCGCGCCGATGGATGAAAAAAACAAGCGGCGATGATGCGCGCCTCTCCTGTGGAGTTTGCATTTTTTCCCCGCGGCCGTGGAATGGGTAGAATGTCGGAGCCTTTTTCGATGTATGTCTGATGGTTGGAAATCTGCTTGTCGTTGGGAAATCGGCTGCGATGATTTTTGTACAAATTTTTTTTTTCTTCTGCGATAGAATAACCGTGCTGCGCGTAATATGACTTGTGTTTTTAGTTCGGATTATGGAGGCGAAATTGTTGCTACAATGTTGCTTAAATTCAAATTTTCGTTATACAGTTCGCTGCAGGCGAAACGGCTTGTAATAACTCACTGAGAGAATCTGTTAACAATCTGTATTGCTGGTTCATAATTGAAAGAAAATATGCGGGATATAGAAATTTATTATACAGCTATAAGTAGAAAATACAAGAAATTTATATCAAATACATTACACTGAACCGATTAGCTAGACAAACACAGCCATCCGCTCATAAATTATCCTCCTATCACATTATAATCAGAAACTAAACGGTCTATTACACCCGTACGTGTGTATAGCATAGCGCCGCTCTCACAAAGGAACTTCATCATCATAAAAGAACACACACATACACAAGACATAAAAGAATCGTATAAAAGAGCCTAACGAGATATCTCTGCCGGCGCGAGTGAGTCCGAAAGAAAGGAGAAAAAATCATCGTCATTAGTTAGCGGCGCTCACGTGTATCGTGCACATCACGAGTCGCGAGAACGGATAAAACCCGTACGGCGTGTGTACCTCTTATACTTGGTCTCACATATCGGCCGCGCATACAGACGAAATAACAAACGATGACCGGGTGTAAAAAGGAGGAGGTGAGCGGTCCTCCTTTTTTCTCTCTCTTGCTCTCCGCGTGCGTGCAATAATATAACTCTCTTTCTCTCTCTCGCTCGCCCGTACACTCGTAATCGGAATCGATCGCTAATGGGAACAATGAGCGGCTACGCGAAGGCGTTACTCTACCTGTGTTTCCACGCGCTTATCTGCGGCTCTCGCCGAGTGAGAGAGAGAGAGAGAGAGCGGTATGCTTTACCTCTGCCTACTATATACTCTCCGCTATCTTGATTCGACTTGTGTCGTGTACAAAGCCCATACGTATATTATATACACACGCTCCGTTTCGCGCTCTCTCTCTTTCTCGTACATGTACACGTGTAATCTGACATCGGCAGGGCGAAAAGGAGCGACGATGACCATGCGAGAAGTAACGATCAGTAATACGCGCGCTGCTATCGAGCCGCCACCACCGCCGCCGCCGCCGCCGTCGTCTCGAAATTTGTCTTTTTCTATCTCGTGCTTTCTCTCTCTCAAATCGGAGGATACATCGCGATGTGTGCTGGGCAATCACGCGCAAAAAGTCGTCCCGTTGTGTGTACTGTACGTGTGTATATATAGACGCAGGAACGATCGACAATTACGAGGCTAAATAAATCTCCGGGCCAGATATGTGCGCGGCTTAAGACTTATTTAATTCGCCGCCGAGTTGATCTTAATTAATGATTTGACAAGCCAACGGCGGCTCTCTCTCTTTCTCTGTCTTCGCTGTCTGGACTGCTGTGGTTTATGTGTGTGAGTGTGTCTGTGGAGCATCAGCCTCGTGATTAACGTGTTTTACCACGTCGAGCGTGCGCGTCATTGGCAATTTTTATTATTAATACAGTGGGCTTGATTGAGAAGCTTATTTTTTTACTACTTTTCGTCGCAGCGGCTTGTACAACTCGCAGACAGGTTTGTCTTCGAGTTTCTTAATAATTGAATGTTAGGTCCTTTTTTAGGTCAATCTTCGTTTTTCTACGAGTTGTTCATACATGTTGCGAACATGTACACTAAACATTTTCATGTTTTTCAAGTTTTGGAATAATTCTTGATGATAGTAGATGTACTCGAAATCAAAATAATACCCTATTGAGAAAAATGACGCCATTAAATTACGTTATTAAATGACGTTATAAAATGACGTCAATAAATGACGTGATTGGGCGTGTCACGAATTTGAACACATAACGTTATTTTATGACGTCATTTTCTGAAAATTTTGATCATATGAAAATAAAACGATTGTGTAGTAAGTAACTGAAAGTCCTTAATATTTATAATTGATAAAAATAAGCGGCTGCATAGGTGTTACCATCCGGATGGTAGCACGGGAAATGGGGGCTAATGCCTGGAAAATTTTGTTGTTCAACAAAATTATTAAAAATTATTAATTTATTGCGCATTAGCCCCTATTTCCCGTGCTACCATCTGAATGCTTATTTTTATCAATTTTTACATATTTAGTACTTTTAAATACTACATAATCGTGTAATTTTAGTATGATCAAAATTTTCAGAAAATGACGTCACAAAATAACGTTATTTTGTGTTCCAATTAGTGACACGCCCAATCACCAACAAGGTACCAGACCAGCAACTTTGGACGCCCTTCACGCGCAGTTATAGGATGAGCGGCCGAGGCTGCAGGCTAAACAAGAGGTAGTTTTATCATTGGTAGTATAGAGTTATAGACCACTATATCGAGACTCGGCGTGCATATTGTTATGAGGGAAATGGAAAAGCGCCTATGCCTGCCGTAAGCACTGAGAGTTTATTAGACGGTGACGAAAGCGCTCGCGGAAGGGTCAGTCCAAAACTGATGTCTGATGCTTTGTTTTGGTGATTGATATCGCTCTAAGGACCCACATACGTATGCAGTTATGCACATGTACATTGATATTAAGTTTATTTAGACTTGCAACAGTGTTTTTAAATAACAATGTTTGGTACATAATTAAGCTTCAAATTTTTCGATTTGAAAAGGTGGAAATTCTCGCGACAATTATATAACGAAATACATCCCTTGTTATCATATCGTCGATCCCTACAAAGAGTATAGTTTACATACATTTCGTTATTCGCGACGAAGACTACCACGTTTCACTATTCGCCGCGAAAACTAGTACGTTTTACGCTTTTGTTCGCAGCATTTTTCAGCGTACCAATGTTTAAAGTTCTCAAAATTTCTAAAATTACGACTTTATTTAAACTCTGAAATGTGCTAGTTTTCACTGCAAAGGTGTGAATAGTACTAGTGTTCGCACAATGTCTGAACGAATAGAATGATTACGATGTCTTTTTTAGAGTAGGATTAGAACTAATCTGGAGGAAGTTGCAATAAAAATAGTTAGGTAACTATATGTTTTCAAAAGAGTTGAGATACTTAGACTGTGTGAACTAAGTCCAAGAAAGGAAATCATAAATCGGTTCGCGGAACGCATTAATAATTTTTTTTAGAGAAAAATACGCCATTTTTTATAAAAATATAAAGCTATATATATTAATAATATATTTATTGATTATAATATATCTCACACTAAAAAAGACATGGTACCTAATCATTCTATTCGTCCTTTGATTGGCTGTTCGCTTTACCGCGCAATGTCTGCGTATGTTTGAATTCCTAACATCAAAAAGTTAAACTTAAGAAAATATGATAACTAGAGGTATATTTTTTGTTATATTGTCGCGGTAATCTTGACCTTTTTAAACCAAACTTGAAGCTTAATTATGTACCAAATACATTTTTATTATTAAAACACTGTCGCGAGTTAACTTAATTTTAATGGTAGAGCAATATCAATTACCAAAGCAAGGCAGTTTTGGATTGGCCCTTTCTCGAGCCCTTTCGTCACCACGTAAACTCTCCGTGTCTGTGGTAGGTGAAAATAGGTGGCGCGTAGGCATTTTTCCATTTCTTATATAACATTACGCGCGCCGAGTCTAGATATTCTAAAACTGCCTTGTTTGGCTTGCTGCTTCGGCCACTCATGCTACAAATGCGCGCGTCTAAAGTTTCTCGAATAGAATCTATTTATTTATGAGATTATTTCCTATCAGCCTGGATTGCAATAAATAAATAAAATTAATGTATTGCACATTAACTGAATACAATAATTGATTGATAACAAATATGACAAAGTAAACATGATAATCTCCAGCCACCACAGTACGACATCAAAGAAATTCGTTCTATCCTCAGCATCGGTATAGTCATCCCGCCGGTAGGTGCGAACCAACGCCGCCGTCATCGGTCGTCAACAAAAATGCACACACAGCAAACAACACGGTCGCTTGGAATTTCCATTTGCGCTTTTTATCCGCGGCTATCTCCTCGTTAAACCCAGCCATCGTAATTCGTTTAAAGTCGAATCCGCCAATAGCAGTCTATCGCCTCGTGTATACGCACGAGTCATGCTACATTGCTGACCCCGACTCTTTCTCCCATACATATACGCTCGTACGTCTTGCACGTCGTTTCACCGATCCTTCATTTCATCGGCCGTCGCGATCCGATCTCTCTCTCTCTCTCTCTCTCTCTCTCTCTCTCTCTCTCTCTCTTGTACAAGTGTGTTTATAACAGTGTAAGTATATGTATACGTCAGCGGTAGACAGACTCGTTGGCTCTCTCGACATCTGTCACTGCTGGACTGTCGTGAGCACAAAGAATGTGTACGTGTGTATTATACAGTCGTAGATATCGCGGTCGTCTCCTTTGATTTTTCGTGTGTGACTCGCTGGTGGTTTGGAAGGTTAATACATTCGTAGTATAATGCAAGCAGGCGGTGCTCGATGTTTTGCGCGGATAACGTGGAGAGCGAGCCGCTCGCTCGCTGATGGGAAAATTATCTCGATTGAATAGGCCTCTTTTGTCGATACGATGCTTTGATTGGGGGGAAAGCCGTTTAATGCGCTTGGCCTGAATCGATCTCTCCTCCTCGATGGTCTATGTGTTTGGGTTTGTAATTGATCTAATTAGCTCTCGGAGTGTATTCCGTTGTATATGAAAATTTCGCGTAACTTGAAACGCGATACATTGTGTAAAACGTATATATAGAGCAGTTTTGGACTGGTCTTTCTAAGACTCTGACCAGCCACGATAGATGGCGCATAGGCATTTTCTTGTTTCCCACAGTACTATCGGCGTGCCCTTGTGCATATATGTGCAAATCCGCGGCCGACTGGAAACAACTCGGGTGGTGGAAGTTAAAAATTTAGATTCGAGGGCACACCTACCGGACCAATTTTTTCCAGTTCTATAGGTCGTCCGGAGTGTAAAAAAGCCCGCGTGCACGCTCGATCGCTTGCCAAACTTTTTTGCCGGACACTTTAAATTCTCTTATGGGAATTTAACATGGGGAAAATTAACGAAAACCAGACAAAATTCGATTTTATGTCAGGAGCCGCAATCGAAAAATGTGTATTTATACGTTCAAAGTATCCGAAAAAAGATTTGATTTGAGCCCCGGTGGGTTAAAAATGGTGGCTTAGAAAAAAAGTTGTCTAGGTGTAAGCTTGTGGGTTACCAAGCTTGGCTTTGTCACTTGTTGACATATGAGTGAGAGCCATCAGTATGTAATAAGACTCCGAGCCATTAGGATCGTTATAAGTGAGGTTATTGAAACTGATGTACTTAAAGGTTTGCTATCGGCAATTGTATAGATTCAGGTTAGTCTTAAGTTTATACGTTCACTGTAATATTTTTAGCCTTTATACTAATTTGTACATATTGTTAATATTACAGTTGTTTATACTACATCATACAGGTGTTGATTTCTAACCTAAAACTCCACTCCATTGAATTTCCTTGAGCAGTGGCTTACGTAGGCTTGAATATAGCGAAAAATCATGAAAATTACGATTTTTTACGAAAATCCGCGATTTACTCCCATTTTTAAAATCCTTATAACTTTTGATCCGAGCGGTCAATTTCAACTATCCGGCCCTCAAATTAAAGCTCTTTTCTTCTACTTTTGTTTTTCGATCAATTTAGATCAACATTTTGCTGGTTTCATCAGCTATATGTATGCCTATCAATTATGGCTGTTTTTTTTACCTTTTGTCATTGCCAGAGAATTTAAAGTGTCCGGCAAAAAAGTTTGGCAAGCGATCGGGCGTGCACGCGGGCTTTTTTACACTCCGGACGACCTATAGAACCGGAAAAAATTGGTCCGGTAGGTGTGCCCTCGAATCTAAATTTTCGAAGTTAAAAAACTTCCACCACTCGAGTTGTTTCCAGTCGGCCGCGGATTTGCACATATATGGCGGTGCAGCATTCATTATAAAATTGCCTTTTGTGATCCGTTTGGGCCGCTCATGCTATAATTACAGCGCAATAGCCAGTCGGAAATGCTGTAGAAAATTGATATAGCCTTTGCTATTGCAAACACACCATAGTTATAAATTTTATTTTGCTTCTGATCTCTTTCCTGAACTGAATACGCTGGGTGAAATAAAAATGTTATTGTATTACCTATAAAAATTTATCATGTAGTATATTGTACTCGTTGAAACAATGCCCCGCGTGTTCGGGAATACTTATGTGTTGATTATCGTTCATCCATTACGCTTCCTCGAATAATTATCATTACGCAAAGGTTTCAAAGCGCATTAGGCCATGATCAAATCGAATTTGAATACAAAAAGCATTACGTCATCGAGAGCGAGCTGCCGGTCGCACCGCACAGAAAAAGCCAATCGATATTCCAAAGCAGAGTAGCGCGGCACAAAAAAACACCAGTAGAAACGGCTAAATTTTAATGAGAAGCCACGCGTATCAAGAAATATCTGAGCTCGCCGAAGCGTATCACACAAAGAGTATATAGCTGTCTACTCATACACGCGCGGGGGTGCAGTAGGAGAGAGAAAAAAAGCTCAGCGTCGTTAAATTTCGTTTCCGCGGTCTCGTCGCTGCTATACTATATCGGCGCACCGCTGCAGGTGCCGTACAGCACGATCGACAGGTGTGCGTGCCCGCGTAAAACTTTATCCTCGCCGCGAGACCCCCGACGATTAGCGGCCTTGCTTTTCGGGGATGATTCGAGCCAACGCGCGAGTTCTGATGCGTTAAATTAAAGTTTAACCCTGCTCGCGCGCGCGCCGGAAGGCTTCGCTCCTTGTATATAGTCAGAGATTAAACGCGCTTGACGCTATATAACCAAATTGATTTGCTTGGCTTGTGTGATTTTTTCCTTCTATCTCTCGTAATGCGGCTCACCTGCCGCTGGCGCGATCGAGATTGTTTTACGTCTCTGGGGAGAAAAAAATGCGGGCTTTGTGTGGTCTTCTATCCGCGCTCACCGCGTGCATTTATCTTGTTTAGCCGGCCGCGAGGACTTTCGATTGAGAGAGGGGGAGAAAAAAAGGGAGAAGAGCTAGAGGAAGCCTCGAATTTAATGGGATTCTTATATTGAACCTCCCGATAATGGCCCGCGTGCAAGCTGCGCGAGATATATATATATATATATATATATATATATATATATCACGGAGTAGGTGATTATTTTTTCTCCATTCGATTTACATTACTGCCGCAACCGCGCGCTCGTGTGTTAATTCTTGCACAGAGGGCGTGACTCCCCGCGTCATAAGTTCCATCTGCATACAAATGTAGAAGCTTCGATAATTATGCAGCTTCACTGCGTGTAACTGCGGTGAATTATTATTATACGCAGCACACGTTATACACACCGCCGAAAAGTGAATACACCGTGGGCCATCAAGAGCAGCGAACAAAAGTTCGCGATACATTAATCATTGAGCGCGACTTACAAACCGAAAGAGGGAGAGAGTGGGAGGGTACGAGGGGACAAGGGCAGTAGCTCCCTCTAGTGGGCTTTCGATTTTTTCCGGTCCTCCAGCTCTTTGCAAAACAACGCTCAAGAACAAGCTGCAGGAGCAGTAGCGCACAGAGGGCTCGAGAACCGTTCGCGAAAGGCTTGGCTTTTTTGGGGGTCGCGCACGTATACGCGTCCCTTTTAAAAATGCACCCTCCGACGACGACGACGACGACTGAGGGAGCGAGAGCTTTCCTTCGACGCTGTACGCTCGTACCAAGACAGCCCTCCTTCAACCCTTTTCCTTACTTAAATCCAAATAAAGCTTGAGATTCTCGAGCTGCCTCTCGTCTCCTGCCGAATGTGACGTACGTACAAAAGTATATACAGGCATGTATGCGAAAGCCTTGAATTTATTGTATTCTGGGAGTTTAATTACGTCTAAAAATTTCTCCACGACGCTCGAGCTCTTTTATATGATTCGAAAAAATATGCAACTACTTAATTTCATTTGTTATGATTATTAATCTCGTAAGATTGAAAAACCTGTAAGCACGTATATTGAAGAATCTAACTGAAAATTACTATCAATGAAATTTATCACGCAAGAACTTCATTCAATTTCCGTTAGATAGCATGAGCAGCCCAAGCATCAGGCTCAACAAGGCAGTTTTGGCATTTGCTGCAATACCACGTACTATATTAATAGATTCGGGGTGTAGATTGTTATGAGGAAAATGGAAAATTGCCTATGCGCCATCTATCTTTACCTTCTAGAGACTCAGAGAGTTTAGGCTCGTTGTTTATGATAAACTATTGAGAGCGCATCGACCAATTTACAATCTGATGCGAAGATTAACGAGCGGAGGTCCGCCTGACGCGTTCGACTGCTCTCGCGGAGCTTTTTTAATGAAAATTCAGCATTTAAATGTGCTTTGTCTGCCAGGCTTGGCGTATAAATAACGCGCGCACACACACACACACACACCAAGATAGCGTCGAGCTAAGACGTCGCGCGACTCTCACCCCTTAAAGATTGGATGCGGACGAGTTCTCTCTCTCTCTCTCTCTCTCGCTCTCACTTGCACAGGCGAGCGTTTGTTACACTCTCGCAAGCTCCGCAGCTAGCTACTACTTCGTTTCGTCTCTCTCTCTCTCTCTCTCTCTCTCTCTCGCGGCCCCGCGCGCGCGCTTTCTTCATTCCCACCCTCCGCAGCAACACCCTTTCTTCTGTTTTTCCTCGTCCACCTCTCTCTCTCTCTCGCTCTTATATGCGGCGCCAGTGTGCTCTCTCTCTCTCTCGCTCTCCTCTGCGCCATCCGTCTCCTTATCCCACGAGCGAGCGAGCGAGCGAGTTCTCTGTGTCCTTCCCTCTCTCGCGCCTCCTCTCGGTAACGAGAGGAGAAACACCCTCGCTACTTTTAATCGACCCGCGCTTTCTTGTGCTTATACATACACCCGGCGCTGCTCCACCACCCCCTCGCGCGCAGCTTGTATATATACGCGCGCGGGAGAGCAAGAGAGAAAGAGTCGACCTCCTACCTCTTCTTCTTCTTCTTCTTCTGCTCTTCTCTTCCCTCTGCACCTCGCACACCCCCTCATCTACATCAACGGCTCCTCCGCGCATAGCTCCCTGGACCACCTTTGCTGAGCTGAGCGCGTATAGCTGTGTATATATACGCTTGGCTCGTGGCGCTCTATGTGTGTATGACGCGACGTACATAAGTAAGGGCGTTGTCTTTCCCCGAGTCTTCGATTCAAATCGTTGGCCGCCGTTGCCGTCGTTGTCGCGCTCGTATACTTGTGAGTCTATCGGAGATGAGAATGAAAAGGGAAATGTACCTATATAGACGGGAAGGAAAAATTGGAAGAGCTGCAGACGGGATTCGAGGAGAGCAAAGACGTCGAGCCGGCGCTTGGCTCCTTGGCCTTATTTCTTTGCGCTGCAGTGTATATACAATACACGGCTATGCGCAAGCCTTCTTTTTCCTCGGTTTTTAATTGAAAGCAGAGCTGAGAATCGCTTATACTATCTTCATTAAATTCGAGTCGATGCAATCGGAGTTTCGGCTGCGCTAAATGAGAGTGAGCAAAGCGGGGAGGGGTATTTTTCTTGAGGTTTTTGCTCTCTATTTCTTATCGGCCTCTCTCTCTCTCTCTCTCTCTCTCGCTCTCACCGAGTTTATGAATCTAATTAAAATTATGGAAGAGACGTGGTACTTTATCTCCCCCCCCCCCCTGCCCCCTATCTTTCTCTCTCACTCGAGGGCTGTTTTCTTTTGTTTCGGCTCGCAGCTTCGCGGCTTTTCCTTCGTTTCTCCTCGGCGCAGTCCTCCTCTCGCTTTCTCTTTTTGCCTTACTTTATTTAAGATACTCCTACGGCGTTCTCGCGGCTAGACATTTGAATTTTAGATCCTCGAGATTACTCGTTAGGTAAATAGACGATTTAATGCTACGGTGGACATTGTACTTTCAAACAACACTTTGCCGAGCTATCGTGTGCAACGCGTCGTATAATATTGGTTCCTCGAGTTTTCTACAGCTATTGTTTGCGAAGTGTTATACAGCCTGGAATGAAATTCATGCGTAAGACGCTTGAATTACCTGATCATGGTGCAATTTGGAATGAGATGTTCTTGGAAAATTGCGAGTTGTTATAGTTTTCAGAATTGGGAAAGATAAAAAATCCAAATCTTTCCTCCTACAGAAACCAAAGTATTCCACTCGATTCCAGCAGCGATCATTACGACACGAAATTTCCCCTCGCACCCACGCGTTAACTCGCAAGTCTCTCTCTCTCTCTCTCTCTCTCTCTCTCTTATTATATTTTACTCTAGTCTGACTTAGCCTTTAGGCAGTATTTTTCTTTTCTTAATGCGCAATTAAGATTGTAATCGTGAGCTGTAGATAGGTCTTTGACCTAACTTAATTCAATAAGTGAAAATATTGGTTTTATTGTGATCTCAAAATGTGATATTATGTATATGTGTATGTGTGTGTGTACGTGTGAGTTTTTCTTTGTGTATGACGAGAAGTTGGCCATATTTTAACCGCTCCAAAGACTTAAATATTAAGAGTTAAAACTTATACTATTTAAAAAAAAAACTCTGTGATAACTCATGAATTTCTATTATTTTTTGCTGTGAGCAAATGAAGGCTTATCTATCTATCTATCTCTCTCTCCGGCACAAAGCCTTCCTCCAGAAAATATCCCCGCGTAAATCCATCGCAGCAGCAGCAACAGCAGCGAGAATCTCTCAGCCCGAGCGAGCACAAAGCAAATTTTCTAAAACAGCATTAACGAAAATTGAGTACGAAGTGCACATCGATTACAGCTCGAGATAATCAAGCGCATACCTCGGGGAAAAAGTCACAACGGCGCGCGTTCGCAGCGCTGTTGCAGGTATACATAATACGCGAGAGCGATGCGTACCTATGCATACCTATATGCATACAGACACCCGCGTTCCACACGTCGTATAACGCTGCAGCGAGTAAGAAGAGTAGCTTCAGCAGCGTAGTTAAAGGCTGTGCGAGAGAGGGAGAGAGAGAGAAAGAGAGAGAGAGCTCGCCCGTAAAACCTATCAAAGTCGGAAAAAATGCAAATATCGTGCGAAGCAGGTAAGAACGAGAGAAAGGGACGTACCAGGGGGGAAGAGAGTAGCTTTTATCGCCTACGCTCGCGCGTACCCATCCTTCTTCTTCTTCTTCTTCTTCGCTGTGCTCGCGGAGCAAATCTGCGGTAGCAGCAGCAGCAGTTGTGTATACGCATGTATACCGACATATGTACATTCGCATGCAGCTTGAGCTCGCAGCACCGCGCGCAAGCGCGTTATACGGCCTCGGGAGGTAATCGGCCATAAACCGCGAAACTATCCTTACATACACGAGAGAGAGAGAGAGAGAGAGAGAGAGAGATGAGAGAGAGAGAGAGAGAGAGAGAGAGAGAGAGAGAGAGAGAGAGAGAACGCGTTTCTGCACCTGCACTCAATCTTCTTTGTCTATCGGAATGGTCGCGGGTCTTTCGGGTAAAAGTAAAAGGTTGCGCGCGGCATACCTGCCCGAGCTGTGCGCATGTGATGATGGAGTTCCTGGACGAGCTGCACCAGCGGCAGCAGCAACAGCGCTAAAAGCATAAAGTCGAACGAGATAGCCGCACCGCTGCAGCTCTCTCGTGCGTATGCATGTATGTATGCTCTCGGGACATCTGAATTTCAAATTTCAGAGCTGGCCGAGCGAAAAACACAAAGGCTGCTGCTGCTGCTGCTGCTGCTGCTTCGGGGAGAAAGAGAGAAGGATCGTGCGCAAGAGGAGGGACGGTCATAAGGCGGAAAAGCGCGATAAGTCATGGATTTCATGGCGGTGCGTTGCTTAAAGTTTTAGTGTAATTCGCGAGAAACTACGGCGTAAACGCGAGCTGCCTCTGCTTTTTTCCTTCTCTCTTCGCTTTTCTCGCGGGCGCTTTTAATTAGCCTGAAAATGGCCTGCCAGCTGATTATGTAAAGGATTAGCGCGTTTGGCTTTACAGTTTATAAGCGGTGAACTAGCTACTGCTGTGTGTATACAAAATTCAAATTAGCGAAGCGCTTTGCTTTTTTTTTGCAGGCGCCGTACCAAACCCTCCCTATATCTACTGATCCACACCTGTTTATTGTTTCCTGCAAAATGCCAGGTGTCGCTGCGAATGGAATGATACACGTGCCGTGTGATTTATCGTAAAGTCCGTCTATTACATAGACGCAAACTTGTCAAGCGGTCAACAAGACAAAAGCAAAATTACGGAAAACGCCTTGGGGGCCGTACATAACAGCCTCTCTCTCTCTGGCCACATCGCTATACTCGCGAGCTCCGTTTTATGCATGCATTCGTCAGAGCTCGTGGCATACGAGCGTAGTTTATTCCACAGTAGCCACTTAGAGCTGCCGCAACGTAAGCCACAACAAACAAGGGCCCTCATGCAGGACACGCGTCGCAACAATGTGTGTGTACATGTATATACACACGGATGTATATAAGCAGTGCAGTGCGGGTATATGTACTGCAACTTTCACGAACGCGTTATGCACTTCTCTCGAAGCCGCTCGTCAGCGTAGCTGCAGCAGCAGCAGCAGCCTTTCACTTCGTGGTCCAGGGAGCACAGCGTGTCGTGGCTCGCGCTAAGAGTAGCGATGGGTTCCCACAAAAGCGTCGCGCGAATCCCTCGGCGAAGGATGCGCTACACTTGGTTTCTTGCGCGAGACCGGAGCCAGATAGCTGGTGTGCGACTTGGACGAATTCGCGGTAAACGCGATCAGGCCGCGGGCCTCACGCGCTGTTTTACTGATCTTTGCGCTAGATGATTTTTCTTTGCGCAAAATAAGGTGGAGCGAGACTTTTTAGATGCTTGGTGTATAATATATGTGTTCGGAAATTGCTAGGGTTGAGGAAATATGTAACCCTGTCTGACACTACCCGGTATTGATCTACTTGCATATGCATGTGTCTCAAACTTAGCTTACTATGAAAACAACATCACATTTGTTGGCAACGGGTATACGGGTCAACGGGTGCAAGTGTCAAAACGCTCCATATAGTTCGTACTACTTGATTTGTTTGACACATTTATCATTCAAGTTTTGCAATATTGAGTTTAAGAATAGTACATTTTGATACTAGTGCGAAACAGTTGATTCTGGCACGAGTGTGATGTTCGCACGCGTATCGATCATTATTTTTTTACACAGCGTGCGCGAAATGCGATTGAACAAAGGGTTGATTCACGCATATTCTGTTCAGCTAGTCAATAGTTATAAAGTAAGAGTAATGTGAGCCCAGAGCCATAAAATCACATAAAAACAAATCAGCGAGAAATATTCGATAAATATTTCAAA
The DNA here is from genome assembly GCA_012977825.3 of Pteromalus puparum. Taxonomy (NCBI): domain Eukaryota; kingdom Metazoa; phylum Arthropoda; class Insecta; order Hymenoptera; family Pteromalidae; genus Pteromalus; species Pteromalus puparum. The sequence goes on along the minus strand of CM053168.1, from coordinate 14,877,252 downwards.
ACTACAAAAGCAAAGTGGAGTGTGCTGTTCAATCGATTAATTCGCAATAAGATAACCGTTAGCGTTGGATCCAAGTATAATATTATTAAGCGAAAACTATTCCTTAACGGAACCTGCGGGCAGACTTCTCTCCGGTCACCGCTACCTTTTCCGAACTCATCATCTCCTCCTAATCGATATGTATAGCTCTTGACGAGTGAAACAAGCGTCCTCCCAAGAGCCGCTTGCCCGGATACTGGAAAATCTTGCGCAAATACACGTGTACGCAAATAATTCCGAGAAAGCCGTAGAGCAGCCAGTGCAGCTTGCGGAGCCACAACACAATACTCGCGTCACTGGCTCCGCTGTATATACGTGAGAGAGCGAGTGAGAGAGAGAAAAAGGGTAATTGGTGGGCATCGAAGCTGTGATTATTCGAGTAGAATTTCACGGAATGGAGCTAAATGAGTTTGAGGAACAAACAATTTGCGGCGAATAGCGAGGCTGATTGCTCATAAAGTCCCCGCACTGGCACTGCAACGCTCCGCTCTCTGTACGAGTATCGGTCCGAGGACGCAATGCGCTCGCTCTTTAACTTCCCTAAGCTCTCTTCTTCTTGCTTTTCTCTCTCTCCCTCGCCCGAGGAACCGATGCACCCCCCTAAGCGAAATTAGCCTTAATCGGCTTCAATTAACCCTTCAGGTCCTCGCGATGCTGCCAAGCTGTCCCCCACTCGCTCCGCCACGCACAGCTGACACTGACGCTTTGCTATTTTTTATTCATACGCAACGCGCGCTGGTGAACTCTCCGGAGGGTTTTGAGATTTCGGGGGAAAAATCGTATGCGTGATCTTCGAAAGCATATCGTGGGAAACTGCAAGAAATCCGAATGCGCCACATTCGCGAGGTGTAATAAAAACCGCGCTTCTAAAACATCGGAGTATAGAGTGCATAGTTTTTTACCGAATATATGTGAAGCAGGAAATGCAAAAGCAGGCATACATATGCAACGCGTTGTTCGCGAAGAATCATTCGCGAACCGCATCTCTATACACACTAAACTCAGCCATTCTGTTAAGACTGCGCGCTCCACTTTCTTCTCTCTTCACCTTCAAGATTTTCAAGATTTTAACTCGTGCGTGATGCGCTATTATTGATTCCGGTAAGAATGTTCTTGAAATTTCTGTATCTCGAATGCGTAAAGATCTCTCGAGTGAAATCCATCAGCGCTGAGAAAAAAAAATGAGAGAAGTAAGTAATTGACATTTACTGCGGATTCATGCTTTTTACGCAATCGCGCCGGAGAGTCAGGCTTTTATTGCGCAGGATGTATCCACGTAAAACATCTTTATCATTACGGTGACTGTGCGATAGATCGACGCTCTCCTCGACTGCAGGCTGAAAAGTCCCATAACCAGGCGAAATTGCCGTGATTCTAGGCAACTGCTTCATTTAATATTGTTGCACCGCGTGCGATTTTTACGTGAAATCGAGTGTTCTCATGGGCAGCGGCTCTTTCTCTCCGATCTTTCTGAACAATTAACTTCTCTGAGGCCGCGGCGGTATATAGTGCACAGAGAGAGAGAGAGCAGATTACAATGACTATTAGAACGACGACAGCTGTTGCCAAGCCGACGACGCTGTTCCGGACGAGATGATGTGATGACAGAGAAATCAGTATGTTCACCTGACCGAGCCTGGAACCGATAAAAAACTTGGCGCTTACGCCCGCGCACTATTATATACATAGGCGCCGAGAGGCTCTCTCTTTATAACTTTTACCGTTTTCAGCAGGCATAATTACAACTTGGATGTCCTTTTTTTTCAGAGCCACGACTTTCCCGGTAAAAAGCCGCGGCTTGAGTAATTGTGGTTCTACATTTCTCGATATATAGTGTGATTCGCTCGTGTAACTCTCTCGCGCGCTCTCGGCAAAAGTCAGTCGATGTATAATCGCTCTTAAGTCGTTCTCTTTGCGGTTGGTGGACAAAAAAAAATCCATTGGTTTCGAATAGATGGATGTGCAAGGAGACGAAAAATTATAGGTTCTCAGTTTTATATCGGGGCGATTATTGCATTCTCTCGTCGTATTAATTTGACGAATATTTGCTCTAGCTGGCTGACCGCTAACTTGCGAAAATCCTGAACAAAATTTAGATCTATGTAAAAGTAAATCTAAAAAAGTAAATCTAAAAATCAGTTATAGAATGAGTGGCCCAAGCAGCAGGCCCAGCAAGGCAGTTTTAACACAGGTGGTACACTGCAATATTTATACATCTATTTTCGCTCATTAGAGATACGGAAAGGCCAGTCCAAAATTGTTCTGTTTCACGACTATCATGGCTTAACGATACTCTACAACTGCTTTCGCATATCAATGTAAATGTTTTAACATGTAATCATATGGTTTAAGAAATAACAAAGCTGTTACCAGAGTAATCACCAATAAATCAACTCAAAAACAACTTGTATTACAGTGCTATATTGATCCATGTAAGCATAGTTATCATTTATTAATCAGTTCTAAATTCAACATTAACATTACGTAGTATACCTAAATCGAAACACGACCTCCTATCTTCGCCGCTCATGTACAAGCATTCCATATAGCACCACCCAATCAATAGCCCTTACAAAACACCAAGTGAAAAAAGAGCGACGCACAGCAAAGTTCCAAGAGCAATAAGTATTGCCGCCAGGTCCCTGCTCACGTCTTCCTCTCGATCCGCGAGCATCCAGCGGTATACATACGGCTCCAGTTTCCAAGACTGTGGAACCAGCAGTGCACGTATAGTAGACGGTACACAGCAGAGCGCGCGCGCGCGCGCGCGACAAGTGGAGAAGAAAAAAGTGTCGCGAATGAGAAAAAGGGGGCGGGTGAATCGACGACGGGAGTAACGTTCCGCGGGCGGCGGAGGAGTGACTCCCGGAGTGGGGCAGAGGAACGCGACACGACTACGTCGAGAGGGAGGGAGCCGCGGGGGTGGGGGGCCCGGAGGGGGAGCCTCCAGCAGAGGAGAGCAGCCAGAGACGACCTGTCGCGCGTTGAAGTCTCCGGAATTTCACTCTGTCTATGTATTATACACTTGTACAGAATGATTGTAAGAGAGAAAGATGGAGAGAGGGAGCCCGTTTCGCAAAGAGTTTGCGCGGACCTGGCGATCGAGGAGGAGAGAACGACCTTGCTCTCGGATATTATACATATTATACACGTCCTCGCGCGGTGCTCGCCAGATTCGAAGCTGCGATATAACCTGAGAGCTTGTAAAACCTGAATTATGCGGCGTTAATGTTGGCGCTGGGGTAATTGACCTATAGTATAGGCTACTGGAATGAATTACGAGGAATCGTAAATATACAATGTGGGTGAAATATACTTGTGAATTGGCTTGATGTCGAGAGCTCGTCGAGAAGCAGGCTGAGCTTGGCAAAGGGGTTTTTGTATGCTACGAAAATTTGATTCGTTCAAATAGTTTCCTCGACTTTTAATGGCTACCTCGAATTCAACATGATTTTTTGACACTCAGCAAGCATTCTTCATAATGAATCAGCTTGATAAAATCTTAATGTTTGGTTAAATCAAATTCAGTATGTTTATTGCTAAACATTTAACTAAATCCTAAAACAAACAAAGAAAATTTATGCATTAATTTTCTACTGTGATTCTCGAATAGATTTATTTTTGTTAGTAAAATGATTGTAATAGAATCAGCTTAAATCAATAATACATTTTTGAGTGATATAAATATACATGCAGTATCTTAAAATTTGGATTTATAAGCATTCCATTATTGCCTGGAGAGCTCACCGACATTTCGGGACGATCCAAAACGAACCTTACAAAAGTCCTATTTATCCTTATAAAATCAAAATGTTAAGTTTATGCTACTAAATTTTTATTAAGTAAAGTTGTGAGTCCAACTTAAAGTTAATTTTTATTTTCGTGTTGTGTAGACCGGCCACGATGCACTGTAAAGAAAAACCGTTTTGGACTGGCCAGTTTCCCCCACTGCTTCAACTCTTTGGACCTCTGGCAAGTCAATATAAGACATGACATATAGGTGGCGTACTGTTTCCTCTATTGAAATCAACGTACCTAGTGCATACATAGCAGCATGTCACCTATGCCAAAACTACCTTCTGTTCCTGTTCGGCCTACTGCTTGAGCAACTCATGCTGTAACTGCCGAGGTAATTGCCTATACTAAAGTAGTTGTGTTAATAATATATAATGTAAAATTATTTTGTTTGCGTTTCTTGCATGCTGGAAACTCACTTTTTTATTCACAGTCAGACCAATAGAAATATTAATATAAAATGAAGTTTTTTTAATTTTTCAAATTTCACATGAATTTCCACTTAAAATAGTACTACAGAATGCAAAAACACAAAGTCTATATAATAATATAGGTTATACATATAGAATATAATTTAGCAGAGTCGTCCGAAGCGTATGTCAAGACACCGTCTTATAGATTAGCCATATCCAATGCCGCGTATAAAAAGTCATAGAGTGCGGGCTCGCGCGCGTTATGCAATTATACATTACGAAACAAGCGCGAACAAATAAATAGCACAATAACGCTTCCGACAGTTTTGCGAGTATTTTACAAAGGTGAAGGCTCTCGAATGCAAGCTCATATATAGGAGATAGAAAGATTTCCCATTGATTCCTCGGGCACTCGTTAAAGTTGGCGTCGAGCCACTGACCCGAAACGCGCGCGCGCGCGGGTGTATAAAAGACAACGCGTCAATTCTTTTTTTTCCTCGTGAGCCTCGACTGCTGCTGTAGACACACGCTTCGCACCTCAGAATACTTTGCAAGGCGTTTGTGCAGTGCGCTTCGTGAGCCGACTTGCGGGTGAAGGTGTATTATGTGTAACGAACGCGAGGCGATAGCGAAGACAGATCGGGTACGATTAAGAAATTCGTGACAGCCATTGTCTCTTCTGAAAAGTTCAAAAGCAAGAGTGCATGTACGCTCTTTTATCGCTTTTGTCGGAGGGGAAAAGGCTTGGAAAGCTGACTGTACACTTTTTGTGCCGACTGACATGATGCAAGATCTTATCGAGGAGCACGTATGAAACCATCTATAAACTGTGATTGTGCTCGTTGAAAGTTGGAAAAAATTTTGTTCTATGTTCGACGTGCCGGCAGCGACTACAAGGGGGAGAACGAGTTTCTCACTGATTTATCATCCTATTTTGATAATGCTGGAAATGCCACCTTAGAAAACTGTGATTGACATATCAACGCAGTGAACCTCTTAGAAAATGAAGCTATCAGTTACGTAATCGATCCAGCTGATGCCCAATGGCTAAAAACAAAAAGAGCAACAACGTAAAGTCTATATACCAACCTGGCGATCAAAGGCTTCGAGAAGCAAGAACTGGCAGCAGCCTCTTGCAGCGCACACGGTAAATCCACACATCCTCGGGCCAGACATGCACGTGCAAGACCTCGTGCTCGCGCAGCCACGACCGCGTGCTGGTGAGCGTGCTCGGCGCTCTTATACATGCACACATGTAAATGGACTCCTGCGCGGCGGGGTCATGCCCTGCCCTCTCGCTACACAATAATCAAGTGACTTTTTCCTTTTCTCCTGGCTCTCCTCGTTGTTTCTCGCTCTCTTTCTTCTCTCTCCCTCCTTCGACTCTCTGCGATGCCCTTCGCTCCTCTTTATTTCTTCCCCTTGTTTTTCGTGCGCGCACATGATGCATGTGTACGGCTATATATCTGAACGTGTGCATTATGCGCGCTTAGGTTCTCGCGTGATGAGATGCTCGCCGTGTGGCGCGAGGCTATGTATATATACAGGTACGCGTGGTATCACACGACGCGCGCCACGCTCTCTGTGATTTATGATCGCGAGGCCTTAATCAGATTTTCGAATGGAGAGCGCGTCCGAGCCCGCCCGCGTGCACTGTGTGGCTGAGCCACGAGTTGGTTTTAAGGAATTATTGCGAGCTTGATGGGATGCCTATAGGAATCGGAGCTATCGCGTTTGCTTGATGAGGTTCCGATGCTATTAACAATTAAAAGATATCATAAGTAAATAAGTTAGCAACAACGATAAAAGTGACATCGATCCTCGTCTCGCCATGCCCGGGTGTATCTACTTGTGCTTTCAGATTTTTAATGAACCTCTTGCTCTCCATCACAATGCATTTGCAAATATTCGTTGGATAAAAAATTGCAACAAAACAACAGCGTAAATCGCGCAACAACAGATTTGCCTTCCATGCGTGTATAACGCTCTCGGCTAAACTGCATGTAAACCAAAAGCTAGGTAAAAATTCGCGTGCGTTCTTTCACCGATGCAAGATAAGCCGCATAATAAATACAATCTTTTCCCATCGGAGACGTGCGGCAAAGCAAATAGTTACATTGAATAGCTGATAAAGAAATCAATTCAATCCCCTTTATATCTTTATCTTGATGCCAGCCATGCGCATTACCTCAAATTACTCACACGCTGTAAGAATCTTAATAAATACAGTGCTTAGCATCGCATTCGTCTTGCCTCGCGGAAATCGTAAATATTACATACACGATCAAGGCGTGTCCACGCGCGGAATAGTGCAACCGCGTGCTCTACTGTGTAAGAGGAAATTTTTTTCTTCTTCCGAGCTGACCTACATTTGCTTGACAATTCATAATTCTCCGAGAGGTACCACTATATATAGTCGAAAGTTCGCCGTTGACTTTTGCTACAACTTTTGATTCAACGTACGCGTGCCCCATGCAACATTATAGTCAGGTGTTATACTTCAGCGCGGAGTTATAGCGAAAATAATTGAAGTGTTATTACGGGGCATAATTTATATACCCCAGCACATAAATCAAGCTCGCCTACAATCGTATGATAAATCCAACAATTTTCAGGATTAATTTACCGCGTTATGTTATCGCTCGCTAGAATCAAAGCCACAAGCTTGATCTCCGAAATCTTTGCATCTCGAGCGAGCAAAACTCGTTATCGTCGCGCTGGCGAATACTTTCGGCTACTATACTGCGCGAGAGCGGTAGCGCGCAATATAAGATTTATCTCTCTCGCTTGGCGCGCTGCACCGCCACACGAGCAGCAGCCCAGAGAGCGCGCTTTTATGGAGCGTAATTCCTCATGCACTTGTCACGCTCGCGCAGAAAACCTGCTCGGCAACAATCCTCGTGCAGTAGCCCGGCCCGGCGACATTATATTATACGCCGAGAGACGAAAGAGGGAGAGTCAACCTGCTACCGAAGCAGAGAATGAAAATAATGCGCCGCAGGAGAGAAAGAGAAAGAAACCGGCGGCGGCGGCGGCAGCGGCGACACAGGTGCAGTCGTCGTCGTCGTCGTCGTTGTTGGGGTGGAGCTGTATTGGCGCCCGCAGTGGCGACAGTATATACCGGACGAGTGAGCAGGCCGAGGAAGAATGGCTCATAGGATTGTAATAGAGGTAAAGGGAGAGAGAGAGAGAGAGAGCTGCTGATGCTACTGTGCAGGAGGAAACAAAATATGTATGTGCATGCATGAGGAGAGAGTACAGTGTGTTTCGTAGAGGAAATTATTATAAATCTGAACGGAATTTTGATAACCAAAATGCATTGCCTTCTGAGATGTGATCGGATCTCCCAGCATCTCTTTAAAGACGATACACATCGATTTCGCATCATCTAGCGATTTCCCATCAGCATACACAAACGGCGGATAATGGCTCGACGATCGCCCACACCTGAGATCCGCACTACATAAGCAATAGAGCTCTTGCGCACCATCAGCCAAGATTTAGATGAAGCGATATAGCTGTATACATTATAGCACAGCGATAGAGAGAGACAGCATCGAATAAGACAAAGACACGCGTACGCACACAGACAGAGACAGAGAGAGAGAGAGAGAGAGAGAGAGAGAGAGAGAGAGAGAGAGCAGTAGACAGTACACAGGAACACAGAGGCGAACGAATGGACGAGTATAGCGTTCAGCTCAGTGATTACGAGGCTGATTGGCCGCGCCGAGATGAGACGGCGGCGTCCTTACTGTCGACCGCAGCTCGCGACGACGAACGAGCCCCGGTCTTCTGTCGCTCTTCTTTTTTCATTTTATTTATCTCGATGCGCGCACACACACACACCGCCGTCGTCGCCCCCTACTCATATCCTGCGCCGCCACCGCCACTTTGCGCTCCTATACGCTATATACCCATAAGCGCGTGTCCGCGCTCGAAAGAGAGAGAAAGAGTGATGTATACATAAATAAACGACGTTAACGGCAGCGACAAGAGAAGTGTAATCGAGAAAGGAGACGCGCGCGTCGTGTGCATACACACCGCACCTTTAGAGTAAAGAAAGAAAGAGAGACGGGGGGGATGACCATATACCGAGTGTAATTTTCTGGACAAAGTACCTGTGCGATATTTTTTAACGAGAGACACAGCGAGAGAGGATTTCTATAAATGGGTTATACGAGTCCGGTATAGCTCTTACGACGATGAGCCAGGTCTAGCTATATAGTTAGCTCCTTATTAATATGTCCTGTTGTATTTTCAGCGCGTTATATTGGGGAGAGGATACAGGGCATAGTACTGTTTTGGTGATTTTTCGACATGCGACCCTAACATCATCCTGGTGGTTTCAGATTTAAAATAGCAATGCTTACCTATGATCCATGTATTTGCAGATGCGCATTCCTTATTTTTAATCCCTATAGTAAGGTGTATTCCGTTTTGTCCCGAGACTCGCTAGATATTTCGGAACGTTCCGAAATCAAAAACAGAAAATTAGTATTAGAACGATTTTTAATCAAAATTTGAAGCAAACGTCACTATTCAAATTGACTACCAATAAATGACAATTTTAGTCTAGTTGTTAGCATGTGCGGCGCGCACTGCACCGATATAGGTATCTATACTTAGCTTATTGTTAAGAGGAAAATGGAAAAGTGCCTATGCACCACCTATGTTCACCTGCCACAGGCACGAAGAGTTTATTAGGCGGTGACGAAAGGGCTCGCAAGAGAGCCGGTCCAAATAAAAATAAAAATGTTTGGTACACGAGCAACCTTTAAATTTTAATTTAAAAAGCTCGAGATTCCCCTGATAATATAACGAAATACACTCCTTATTATCATATTTCTCAATTTTGACTTTTTGAGGTATAGGAATTCCAATATACGCAGACATTGCGAGATAAAACGAACTGCCAATCAGAAATAGAATGATTACCATGTCTTTTTTAGAGTAAGAAGATAATGTTATATTGCAAAAAAAAATAATTCTGTGCAATTTTACCACAACCCTTCTCGAGGTAAAATTGCAGGGAGTCGAATTAAAAGATGATTTGTTTGCATTTTTAGAGATGTCTCTGATCAAATTCGATTTTTAAGATTATGAAAAAAAGTCAGGGTGAAACCGTTGAGATTTTTATTTATTTACCCATTGAAACTTATTCCTTTGATTTATGTAATGTGCAAAAAAAAAAAAAAATGTATTACCACTGATTAAATAAAGTCATAAACTGAAGACGTTTTTAGGGTTTTATCAAAAGACATTTAAAGTGTCCAATGATGCATTACTTCCTCCAGCATATAGAGACCGACATGCAAGCGTATGTGCGATACATGCCTCAAGTGCTCTCTCTAGCTGGAATTCGCACAGAGAGGGGAGGCAATATCGGGGAAAGAGTTGAGAGGACAGAGCCGTATGGCGCCACGCCCACCTGTGATGTCTGTCCCGTCGTGGCTCTCGCTTTTCCCATATGGGTTGCTGCATATATGCTGTATATAACCGAGCGCACACCTCTTCCACCTACACATGTGCACGAGAAATTCCGTACCGTATTTTTGCAATGCAAAAGATAATCCAAAAAATCACATCAGCTCGTAAAAGACGAGGCTCGAAAACTCTCTCGCGCAAAACGCTCGCGTCGTAGTTGGCACCTTACGAAAACACCAGTAATTACCTTCGCACCTTATCATCTCTCTCTCTCCACGCAAGAACTCTTATGAAATAATCCAGCACTTACGTCTCCCCTCGCGGCCCTCTCTCTCTCTCTCCCTCTCTCTCTCTCTCTCTCTCTCTCTCTCTCTCTCGACTCAACTGCAGCACCGGCAGCAGACGCGGCGCCAATGTTCAGGAATGCAGGAAAAATCGTGATTGTCTCATATTGCAGCGCGGCAGCGGCGGCCGCACGAGGCGGGAATTTTGAAATTCCGCAGCGGTAAGCGCGCACCGTGTATATACATCCCGTGCATAAAAAAAGACACGACGCTCCGGGTGACAGTAGTCTAGCATCGCTGCCTCCTCTTTCTCCTCCTTGTCCTAAACGAAATGCTTTTTGGTCTCTCTCTCTCTCTGATGCAGAGCTGCCGCAGCGGTGGTTCGACGTCCCTCTGGCGGCGGGGATATGCCATAAGAGAGAGCAAGAGCGAGACACGAGGGGGATCGACTCGCGGCTTTTCGCATCTCCGCTCTCGGGGGCATCAATTTCCAGAGCCGCGCCGCCGCCGCCCGGCTCGAAACCGCAACACGTGACAGCCCTAACTGCTTTTCGTTTAAACTTCGACTACCTCCTTCTCTCTCTCGCTTGCGCTTACACTCGCGGCTCGCTAGAACGTATACATATATATATATATACGGTAGCTGCATTCGTCTTCTTATTCTCGAGGCCGGACTCGCGGCGGCGGCGGCGGCGCCGAGTAATTGCATTCGAGCGCCGCGACTTAGCGATTTAGCGCGCGAGCGAATTGAATCGCTCTCTTATATACCTACGTATACATATACAAACGCGTAAAAGGCGTAGCAGCTTTTATCGCTCGCTCTCTGTGTGTGTATACAGTATACGCGCGCTGATCACAATGGAGAGAGGAAGCTAAACAAAAAAAAAAAAAAAGAATAGAATGGGAGTTCAGCGAACTAGCGAGCGCGCGCGGAGAAATGCTGTTTTCCTAAATACACGTCTTCTTCCTCGAATTACCGGGGAAGATTCGTGGCATTGTGCACCCGCGCTTGAGCGCAAAAATTGAATGATGAGGTAGAAGGAGAGGGAGCCTGACTGCCTCCTAAATGACGGTTGTGTACAAAGTCGAGTGACATTTTTCTAAAAATTAAACACAATGAAGCGCCTGCGCGAGCCAGTGCATCGCCGCGTCATCACTTGCCTCTGTGTCTACATTATACGTCGTGGGTTGTCATCTCTTATAAGGCTCGCGCATTTTTGTGGCGGCTCGTGTTTTTTTTAGGTTCTCTGTGATTAGGCCTCTAAAAACACACTGTATTAATTGAAAACTGCGTTTTTATTTGGCCTAGCCGCGCTATTCATATATAAGCCTCCGCTACTTCTGTACGGATAATGTAACGGTGAAAAATTGCATGCCTTTTGTAATGATCGTAATTACGAGCGAACAGTGTGGCTGGAGAGGCGTGCTATCGAGGAACTTTTCTGCTGGAATGTAACGCAGAATTTAATGAGCTTTTCATCAGATTTTCATGTTTATTTGTGATGCATCAAGCGTATATAAGTACACGCTCCGATGACAGTAGGAGACTGCTTTTCCTATTGCGGCGCCCATCCTCCTCATCGGTTCAGCTTTTAGCCCGAGTCTAATTTCTCTTGACAGGGAAGGCGCACCTACACTCCACTCTTGTTCTTCGCGAGGGATACGACCAAGCCTTCGAAACATACGCACGCAACTCTGCTTCCATACAGGACGCACAGAGTTCAAAGCGGCGCGTAATGGTCCGTATGTTTTTTAAATATCGAAAAATTTGCGGCAATCAAAAAAAGCCGGTGGTTTGCATAGCCGATTTCAAGCACGTAAAAAGCGGCGCTGAACGAGCTCCAAAGATTTTCCAATGGGCGTCCAAGTTCGATTCGCTCCTTTCTCCAGTTGAATAAGGATGAAAGGCGCATTCACGTGCGCGCAAGAGAGGCCGAATGCGGGAAGACGCAAGCGAGGAAGGAAATGCGAGGTCAAGCAGGATTGATTTGACCTCCTGAAAGGCCGACGCGCACGCGAGTAAACATCGCTACGGTCTTTCAAACTGCCTCACCTCCTCCTTCTCCCTATAGATCGATTTTCTCTTCCTTGGCTTGGCCGTAAAGGGCTCGCGCAGTTTTTAAAACAATCCGACTGTGCCTTTTGTGAGTTTAGAAACGAGAGTTCGGTAGCTTCGCTCGTTCAGTGGTTTGTTGGAACGAGCGAAGCGAAACTGATTTCAATTCGATCGCTGATAATACTCGATTGAACAAAGGCTAAGGGAGTTAAAAAGAAGCTTTACAGAATTCGTGGAATCGCTAAAACACGCGTCTATCTGGAGATGAAGTGACATCACAAGACGCTCGGATGTGAAGGTGAGAGAGTGCATGCATTTGCATGAATCGCGCTTGACCAACGTCCGTTCCGGGAAGGAGCTGAATTCGACTGCTTTTCAATGTCGTCATTAGTAGTGTATAGCGCAATGAGAATACATTAGTATACTTGTACGCAGCAGTAATTACAGAGACAATTTATACTAAAAGAAAAATTGTGCGTCTCGGAACGCCCTGCAGAAGTGATAACTTAAATTAATGTAAATGAAAAGTATTCTGTGTTGAACTTGTTTAACGTTGAAAAATCGAATATTAAGGTAAATTTTATTGTATTTTGAAAATGTCCATTGTCACCCTCTTTCGTATAATATTGCACACTCAAGGCATATTTTCGGCACTGTTGGAACTTGGAAGTGCCGCTTGCCTACGTTTTTTTTTTTTTTAATACTGAAGTCCTGCAAGTAGCATTTAACATATAAAACTTTTAACCTATTATTTGCTTAATAATACAATAAGCAGATAGTATCCATATAATAAGAAGACCGAAAAAAGCCTCGAGATTTCTCGTCCCGTCTCGAGAATTTTGGGATTTGTTAAGAATTCTGAAATATTTCGAGAATCTCGACATTTTTTAGATTATTGAAATATTTCGTGATTTTCGAAAAATTTTAGTATAAGTAGTTGTATAAAAAAAATAAGTAAAAAGTGTTATTAAAAAATTTTTTTGTAACACAAGCACGATTTTCGCGTTTTTCTGACCTATTAAACGGGACTAAAGTAACTTTTTTCAGACCGGCGGGCAAAAAAAATGAAAAACGCCCGCCGGGCAAAAAAAAAGAGAAACGCCCGCTAACATTTTTCGGGAAATTTTCTATATGTATAATATATACATATATACATATACATACATATATATATATATATATATATATATATAAATTTAAAAATTAGTCTAAGTGTGGTCGCCGATTCTGAAAAAAGTTGCATCAGTCGCACTCAATATCTAAAAAAAAAAAAAAACGCAAAAATCTGTACTTGCGTTACAAAAAATATGGTGTGCATCAAGGGCTAAGTGGGCTTTTTGGCCGTGTGGTTCGTAACCGCCCTCGCCTTCGGCTCGGACTAAATCGCCTTGACTCGTACTGCAAACTCCACACTCGGCCTAAAAAAGCCCACTTTACGCCCTTGGCACACAATATACTATTAATGCTACGTACAATGTTAAAATATTGTTTCTTGAAGATCGAATAGTCTCTCACAGACTCCGTCTACAGGCAATAAATGCAGGAACGTACGAACGTATTTCAACACATCGCGCAAAGTTTTAATTTCATTAAACCGAAACACGGCTACCTGTATTGATGCTTTAAAGACGAATTCAAAGAAATATAATTTACAATAAATAGAAATAAGTAGAATAAAAATATTATGAGGCTCGCATTTTTATTAAGTATTATGACCACTCGAGGATCCCAGTATTTAAAAATGCGGTAGTATGTATGAGAGGGTATATCACTATAGGTATTGCAGTACTCGGAGAGAGAGGGGGTCCGAAAAGAGTATAGCTATACGTATATACTTATTCCTGCGCCCGCATAGAGGGTATAGATCCGAAGAGAGTAAATATTCTATATTTAGCTCTGCGGACGGAGAGGGAGGCCTGCCGAGTCGAGGTCTGAGAGCCCTATACAAGTATACCTATAGATATTACTGTAACGCATTCCATAACGCATTCCAGAAGTTACAAACGTTGTAGGTTCATCGTCGCATAAGAAGTTATCACTTCAAAAAGTGCAACATTTGCAAGTTTGATAATTTGTTCACGTTTTACAGAAAACACATAACGTGTTCTGCATAAGAACGCGCGCGCTCGAGAAAAAAGCCAACCGTAGTTAATAGGATCATACGACCGCCTTCGGAGCGTCGTCGACAACGTGTCTCTCTCATACTCTCATGATTCTCCGACGCTTCGTAAGTGTTAGCATGGAAAAACTAAGTGCGCTTTATTGAAAGAAGCCTGAGCAATTCGTTCGTAATTCCACCGAAAGAAGTCGCTCAAAGGAGCTGCGCCGTAGGCAAAGTGCACTCCTTCCCAATGGCGTTTCTCGGGAAAATAATCACCGTACGCGGAATGACGCTTAAGCGCGAAAAAACGGAAGTAAGACAGGAACGGAGTTACAAGAACAATTTGTAAGCGCAATTTCACATGTTTCCTGGCGCTCTCCCGATGGCACACTGCGCGCTCGCGCTTAACTGTGCTTCGAGAACGAGAAAGAGAGAGAGAGAGAAAGAAGGGACACAATGAGAAGTGGAGTATACGGAGCTGCTCGCCTCGCTTCATAAAGTAAGAGAGGCCACTGCCCATATGCAGTGGCTACTCATTTCTATACTCTCTCTCTTCTCTCTGAGACGGAGATGGAAGAAGATAGCGCATTGTGCATTCTTCGCTGCGCTGCACTCTTATAGGTGTGTGTGTGTGTGTGTGTGTGTGGACGCACGCGTGCCAAGAACTTATGCTCGTGCTCGTAAAAAGCCAGCGTGTAATCGTCGAAAAAAAAACTTTCCAAACAAAGTGACAATGAGACATTTTTTCGCGCGCGACAAGCTTCCCGCGAAAATCAGTCCAAAGAAATTAAAGCAGACGTCGCGCTCACCGACACCGGCTAAAAAAAAATCGCGCCAACTTTCTAAACCTCGCGGAGAGTGCGCTCGCTATCCGACTTCGCGATCTCGCTTCCGTCGCACGCACGTCGGGCAATAATGCGTGCGCGCAAGCTAATCGCCGCCTTCCTCTGTAGCCTACGCTGTCGTGTGCAGTATAAGAAGGTTCAAAGGTCCGCGAGCTCAGGTGCGCGTATAGTCTTCTGTGTTATGTATAGGATGTGTACACGACACGCAGACACACCTTGCGGCTCAGCGATGCATGCGGAGAGTGCACTGTTTGCCTGCTAGAACGAATTAACTCGACTTTTTAGAGTTGGCTGCCGGTGTGCCCTTCTTGTTTTCACGCGGCTCGTCTGATAATGGCCTCGACTGATTACACCGCGAACAAAGTTTCTCAGCACCGGTGCGATGAGGAGAGTCGTCGCTTTTTTTCCAAATTCACTTCTGGCTGCGCAGACACGAGAGGTGTATATAGGTATATAGGTGAGCTGCCAGAAGTTTAGACGTCCGCGGGTAAGGCGATCTAATCTCGTCTCGTGATCTCGATAGCGCGCGCGGAGGTATATATTGGAGCTTTCACACTCTCAACGATGGATCGTCAACTTTCTCACACACATATATACGCTCGTTTATTGCCTCGACACGAGTCAGGCTCTATAAGCGATGGTGGACAGTTAAATAACGATTTCATTCAATAATATAGCATAGAGTCGAATTTGAATTGCATCTTCGAACAATCAGTTTTTCCCAACGAGGTGTTTGCTCAAAGCTGTCGAGTCTCTTATTTCTCGACGATATACAAAGCGCTGCACGCACTTGGCGAATATCAGCGGCAGTCAAGAGAGTTAATTGAGTCCCGAGTCACGATGATAATAGATCGATGCGAGCTCATTGATCACGTCGATCCGAAACGTCGTCGGGACGATTAATCTCGAGAAGCGATCTTCGAGATCGACAGATCCAGCGATTCTCGCAGCCGAGGAGTACACACGCACATGTACGCCTATATACTTATTATATGGGTATGTACTGTATATAGCTGGCGTTCGGATTTCTACCTGCGCTGTGTACGCGAGATCTCGAGACAATGCGCGCGAAGGGTATGTGCACGTTGCCGGCGGAGTGTAATCGTCTCACGTGAAGATCTGGAACGTGGAGTGTACGAATAGGTTACCTTGGCGTAATAAGCTTTTGAACGAATTCTGACTCGTGTATAATTCTGATACTCTTCGATAGTATTGTTTGAAGGTGTTGGAAGTTTATATCATGCGTGTGTTTTTTTTTTTTTTTTTTTTTAATGTTTTTATGGCTGTATTATGGCTTTTTTCATAAAAAATAATAATGAAAACATCCTTTAATTATACTTTTCTAAGCTTCGCGCGCAGTTATAATAGCACGAGAGGCTGAAGCAGCAACCACAAAAGGCAGTTTTAGCATTGATGGTACGCTACTATATCTAGACTCGAAGCGCATATTGTTATGAGGGAAATGGAAAAGTGCCTATGCGCCACCTATGTTTTTGCACCTACCACAGATACGGAGAGTCTTGGCGTCGAAAGGGCCAGTCCAAAACTGCTCTGTTTGGGTAATTGATATCGCTCGATAGCGATCCGCATATGTAAGCAAGTACCTACATTAAAATTAAGTTTAATTCAGACTCACAAGAGTGTATTGAAAAGCAATATGTTTAATACATAATCAAGCTTCAAATTTTGATTAAAAAAGGTCGAGATTCGAGATTCTCGCGTCAATATGACAAAATATAACAATCATATTTTCTCAATTTTCACTTTTTGAGATTAGAAATTCAAACATTCGTAGACATTGCGCGGTAAAATGAACAGCCAATCAGTGAACAAATAGAATGTTTACCATGTATAATTATTTTAGAATATAAGATGTGATGATTAAAAAAAAAACGCAAAAGATAGTTGGCAAAATTGAATCCTATAACTTTTTTTCTGAATTCTGAATTCAAAAACAAAACTACATGTCATATTAAGAAAAATATACGGCTACAACTTAATTAAAATACCTAGCGACTTTAGACACGCGCGCAGTTATAGCATGAGCATCTGAAGCATCACTAGGCCAAAACAAGACGGTTTTAGCATTGGTGGCACACCACTATATATCTAGACTTAGCGAGCAATATTGTTATGAGGGTAATAAAAAAGTGCCTATGCGCCACCTATTTTCACCTGCGAATGATGACTATTAAAGACAGATTTGATGCATATGTAACATTGTAATCGAGTGAAATTAAATATTCCAAGGTGCAAATCACAAAAATACAGCGGAGCTCAGAAAAAGCAATTTACATTTTTTATATAAGACATATACGGGAACGATACATTAGCATGGAAGAACTTACGTGCAAATACATTTTAATATATTAACACAATATCACGTTTTACACTTGCGTCAATGAGCTGTTGCTCGAATACAAACCCGTGTATGATCACGATGCTTTTCAATCGTATATTGATTCGTCAAGGTAATCACGCAGTATAGATGTATCATTTTATTATTGACTCGATTATCCCACCTGCAGCGAATTTAGGATACACGCGAAAAAACGAATTTCCCAATCGAATTTATAGCGGAAGATGGATAATGTCCAGATACTCTTTACAGCTGGTATACAGATGTTTGGCTTGACTAAATTGAATTCGCTTTCATATTTCTGAGGGGAAGCCTTCTACCGTTCGGAGTAAAATCCTCAAACCTGTGCCTCACGACGATCAACTCGCTCGGGAGGAAAAGCGCAGCGCGCGAACTAGTATAGAACTAAAGCAATTGGTCTCGTGGCCGCTTATCACGA
This sequence comes from Pteromalus puparum, assembly GCA_012977825.3. Classification (NCBI taxonomy): domain Eukaryota; kingdom Metazoa; phylum Arthropoda; class Insecta; order Hymenoptera; family Pteromalidae; genus Pteromalus; species Pteromalus puparum. The sequence continues at coordinate 14,859,497 of CM053168.1, read as the reverse complement.
AGTAATGGCGAATTATTCTATTAGACTCGAGTTTATTGCGCTATCGTGCTCGCCACCCCATCAACGCTACGGTAAACACGTGTTTATCGAGTTTACACTGTTTTTTCGAATTTCAAAAATTATTTCAGGATTTTAAAAGCGAAAAGTAAATCTAAAAAGAGGCGAGCTTAATAGACATTATTGGCAAGATTTTTTAGGATGCTGTGCGACAGAATGGAATTACGCGCTCACCGGAAGGAAAAAGCACGAAATATTTAATAAGTGGTTGGCTCCGGTTTGGCTATCGGTATAACGACGTTACCCGAAATAGCCGTTTGTGTCTTGTACTCCGATAACAGCAGATATTCATAAGTAATTTCTGATGTAGACAGGATGCAGCGGACGTGAATCACATTACTCATTATAAAACTATATAAACTCACTGCAAAAATATAGAAAACCAATTTCCATAAAGCGACAGCATCCTTTCTGAAAGCTTCAGCTATAAATTTTCTAATGCTCGAGACACGAACGAAAAATAGCTTCCTTTATCAAAAAACAATCATACAGCTCACACGAAGTAACATACCCCGACAGGAAGCCGCAACAAAAGAATGAAGAAGCTGCGTACGCACGTAGCTCATACGTGCAAGCTAATGATTGTAACACCCTACACCAGCTCCGCAGGGTTTTCAATTTAAAATTACAAAAAACTAAAGTCTTTTGACTTTATTTTAGCAAATATTCGCGCCTGTAACTCTGCCCCGCTCTTTACACCGACACTCCGGGCCACAGCTGATCAGGCAGCAGCAGCAGAACATCAGCAGCGCCAATAGCCAGCGATGGCAGCAGCAAGAACTAAGGAGCAGCAGAGGCGGCGAGAGACGCGAGCGCGCGCATCTCCGTATGCTTGTATGAATGGTTTTTGTATATAGGTGTGAATGTGCGTGTATATATTTGTATGTAAGCGTTTTTTCGGCGGCTCGAGTCCCGCTCTCTCCGCAGCCTATTGGGTAATATGACACCACCTATATAGCTGCAAAAATGACGGAAGATTATCGGGAAATTACATTGGCTCTTATGCAGGACGACAGTATTTTGACCATTCTCAATACTTCTAAACATACATAGCTACTGCATGTGGTCAAAACAAATAGAATAATATATTTTTAATTAATTTCAAGTTTTTTAAGTATTTAAGTCTTGATATAATAATTAAAAACATACTTTGAAATCAAAAATTGAGGTTAAGTACGCTCGTCTGCAAAATTCAAACGTGCAGAGCGGCGCGTCGCGCACGCGCGATGCGTTGCTCTGGTGCTTGACGGCGCGTTCGAGTCTAGCAGACAAGCGTACTTAACCTCAATTTTTGATTTCAAAGTATGTTTTTAACTATTATATCAAGACTTGAATACTTAAAAAACTTGAAATTAATTAAAAATATATTATTCTATTTGTTTTGACGACATGCAGTAGCTATGTATGTTTAGAATTATTGAGAATAGTCAAAATACTGTCGGCCTGCATAAGAGCTAACGTAGTTTCCCGATAATCCTCCACCATTTTTGTAGCTATATAGGTGGTGTCATATTACCCAATATAAGGACTCGTGCGGCCTATGGCCAGTCACTAGCTCCAGCGCAATTATCAGCGCACTAGTCCTACCAAGAGCAACCATTAAGCCTTGGTAGATAAAAACACTTAGAATACTTTCTCACTTTTGAAGGACTTATAAAATTTTCTAGTCAAGCAAGATATCGCAATTTAAGCGTATCAGCCTTGGACTTGAACAAATTTCACCAATTATCAAATATTTGTAAAATTTCGAATCAATCAGATAACGCAAATTAAGCGTATCTGCGTAAGAAGTACTCTTTGTAAAAATACGACTTTGATCATCGATCCTATCAGATAACGCAATTAAACGCGTATCTGTTTATATTTTCGTTCGTAAAAATCAAAAGCGGATTTATTAATTTATTTCATTTTGTGATATTGAATATATGCAACAATCAATGCAATATTCTCAGTTCTATTAATAATTTGAATATATTTATGTTGTTAAAATCATAGTCTTATTATTGTGTTAAAGTTTCACTACCTCGTATCCCGGACCTGACTAAAAATATAAATATTAAATAAAAGCATTCTATTTAGTCTGTTGTCAGAAAGACGACACAGACTAGTAAACATATACTGCTTTTCTCTAGTAAAATCATTAAATTACATGTTTTTTGCATAAATCTAAATTACTACAGGACCGAGAAAAGTCGTGACCGTTTCATGATATAACGTCGAGCGTAATTTATTGGTTCATCGAAAGTTAAAAGAAGCAGCGGCTTCGATCTGCTCAATTTCTGCTCACTTGCTCTTTCTCCGCTCGATTCCAGGCGCGATGCTCTTCTACTCTCTCACTCTCCTCTCCGTATATCCTTTGATCTATCATCGCCGGGCCCGTATACACGGCGGCGGCGGCGGCAGCGGAACACATGTAAGGCACAGACCGCAGACCAGATATTGAAATGGAATCACGCCTTAGGACGGATCATCGAGCGTTTCCCATCCCCCTGATGCAAGAGCGAGCTACTCTATACGTGCGGCCGCTGCTGTATTTGCCGACGGCGAGAAGCCGCACGAGCAGGCCATTAGGCCTCTATTGAAAACGAATTACGTACATGAAAAAATTTCGAGTTGTTTTTCCGAATCGCATATCGCGAGGGGGAGTGAGGTCTCGGTGCGTGTAATGCGTGTAATGTGATCGATCGATCGGCGACCGGTTTCTGCAGCGTCGAGTAATGAGGAGCAACGGTATCTTATACAGTGCGCACACTGCACTGCAGCATTATTGTGCATTGTCGGGCGAGTTCGAGGATAATCAATTAGTCTGAATGGCTTGTCGTCGCTGCCTCATTCGCCGCCGACTACTGTGAGAAAGCTTTTTTTCCAACCGATCTCGACGATCGGTTGCGGTTACCGGTCACTATATATCTGCACTACTGCGCTGAGCGCGGAAAGTATGATATAACGCTCAAACAAAGCTGTTACACACCGCGCGACTCCTCGACGTTTATTATCGGGCGCAATTTCTTATCCCTGATTTATTCGGAATGCGCGCGCTGCCGATTATCCCGAAAGCTGCGTGCTCTTATACATTCAGCTCAATGAGATTCCTCGGAACGCGTTCGTAAAATGCAAAAGACCGGAAGAGAGAGAGAGAGAGAGAGAGAGAGCATGCATAGACACGCAGTGCGAGATCGGTGCACATCGGCGCGCGAAAGCGGAGCGCGCGCACATCCTATACTCGTCATGTATAATGCATGCGCGTCTCTCAAATTAATTTTAGAGCCCTCCGCAAGAGGAAGAAGAGAAAAAAGCGATTGGCCAATGGAGTTTCCGGAACCGCATCTCAATTCACGCAGCGAGGGAGAATGCATATACACGCGCTTCTTAACATTTCGAGTAGAGTGCGCAGCGAAACTCCGTAGCTCGCGCGGAGAAAGAGAGAGAAGAATGCGAACGGTCAATATGCGCTCTGATGATTTTTATCCTCCGTTTTACCAGGAAGGTGGAGCGCGAAAGGCTGCTCTCTACACTGGACCTGCACACGTGTGCTGCTGCTGCTTCTGCTTCTTCTTCTTCTTCGTGTGGTGATGTATTACGGATCGTCAGTTTGGAACGTGACTCGGCGAATAACTTGGCGCAACTTGCCGCGAATACGTGCGCTGGGTCGGAATTTCCACGCATGCTATGCGCTTGATGATACTATACGTGTGAAAGAAGCTTGCGGTTGATTGAATAAGATGCGTGTGCTCCATATGTGACTGAGAGGATTTGCGGCCTAGAAAGTTACTCCGAGCTAATCCAGCCATCTCCCGCTTTGACTCCTCGAAAACAGGACTAATCTGTAACGCTCAAATTAATAGTATCCTAATAGCGCTAAATGTATTTACGAGTAAGTAAAAAAAAGTTCGAATCACTGGTGTAAATGAAAGGTCCGCAGCATCAGGAGGAAGGAAGAGGCGACGAGGAGGAAAAAAGCGGCGACGGCGAGCGAGGGAGAGAGCCAGGTTAAGTAATGCCGGTATCTCTCAAAGGTTCGAATTAGTCGAGAAGAGACAGGCATGTCATTATCTTCCGAAGCTCGCAGAGAGTCCATACCCGCACATACACGCTGCCGCAGTCGAATGCCTGCATGCACGTACACATCTTGCGTGTTCTTCTTTTTTTCCTCGAGCGTCTTCCTTTTTCTTTCTCTATAAGCTCGTTGGCCTCGGCTCGAGCTGCAAAAATCACGCGTCTCTCCGAACTCGATTTTCCACGATCGACTGCCGCCGTCGACGCAACGGCGGACGTGCGTCAGTCTGTTTATCGTTCGCATGCGCGTTTCCCGATTGGATTCCAAGTGGCTGCAGATGTTTTTTACATTGATGGATTCGCAAAGTGTCGACTGGTTGAGAGAAACTTGATTCGATATTTTTATACGCTGCTACTTTGAGTTTTCTCGAAAAATCTTCTTCGGCTTGCGAACGTAATCCTCGAAGAAGCTTCAGTGTTACACGTGTAGTCGTATACGGACGAACAAATTCATTAGCAGCGCATTGAACTCGAATCATCTGCAGCAGCAGCAGCCGCCGCCGTTACAGATGTAACGTATAATGACCGAGAGCTGCTACTCTCTCGCAGATGTGTACTGCGATTGGCTTTATACTTATACCGTTGATGTCTGGAGCGCGTGAGAAAAGCCGACACACCGCAATTCCGAGTGCGAGTGAGGGAGAGAGAGAAGCATCACCCGCGCGAGCGCGTGACGTCCGTCCGGGGCTGTGTTATTGGCCGACGCGTATATATACATGTGTAGTCGGTCATTTCGATTTTCAATTGAGGAAGCGATATTCTTACTCGCGTCCGAGTGTAAAAACTACTGCTCCCATGAGGCGCGTGACCGTTTTGCGCTGGACGGATGTGGGATCCTATCTAAAAGTTTCCATCGCTCCATGATCATGAAGGAGTTCTATTTGTCGTCTGATTGGTCAGTTAAAAGAGGGCACGGTTGCGGTTCAATTTTCAATTCGAAGTTGTATTTTAAATTTTATATGGTAAAGATATGAAGATGGCTTCTTATTATATTAAGACAACGTGTTATACTTTATATTACTTGATATTTAGAATTTTACGACTTCAGGCAGTGCACGACATAACGTATAATATAACTTGTACGTATAAATTTAGAACCTCAAAGAAAATACTTTTTGAATGAAAGAAAAGCTTTACTTTTATACGAAAAATGATAGTCTGCACCTGACTCTTGTATGAATGAGTCATCTAAAAGCTCTACTTAACCTTAAAAATGTAAAAAAATTAAAACGCGTGGAGCAATTAAACTTAATTTTAATGTATGTAAAGTATACGTGGGACCGCTAGAGCGATACCAATCCCGAAACAAAGCAGTTTTGGACTGGCTATTTTGCGAGCCCTTTCGTCACCGCCTAAACTCTCCTTATTGTGACAGGTGAAAATAGATGGCGCATGGACACTTTTCCATTTCCCTCATAACAATATGAGCGCCGAGTCTAGATATAGTGGTGTGCCATCACCAATGATAAAACATAAAACTGCCTTGTTTGGCCTGCTGCTTCGGCCCCTCATGCTATAACTGCGCGCGAAGCGTATCTAATTATTGATAATGCCATTTTGATGTCTTTTTACGTTGTTTGTAATAATGAACATAAATCGTCGGAACCAGCTGAGGCCAGGACAAGTGAAAAGACGCATAAAAACGCATAAAAATTAGAATTAACAAGACACCATAATCATCACGCACACAAGCCAGTCGCCAAGCGAGCAATTAACGCTTCAGTCGCATTATTTAGACCGAGGGTTTAAGTACCTTCTGTAATTACACCACGCGTGGTATGTGTGTGTGTGTGTGCTTACGTCTAAGAGGGTGTCGGATGCGTTGCAATATACTTATGCTCTCTCTCACGGGAAAATGTATGCAGTCAACGTTAAGCGCCACGTGGATTTGTGGCACGCACGCAGCAACCACCTGTGGTACGTATTTCATGGGCGCTTTTCCATTTTTCAGTTCACTTGCTACACTGCCTCTCCTGTGCGCTGCCGGTCTGTGTGTATAAGCGGGATACGTGAATCCCCGAGGGGATGCGTGTATAATGTGCCGGAGATTTGAATATATCTCGACTCTTATGCGGACACATTGAAAGGATTATTTTCATTGAATCTGAGTACTTTTATAAAAGGTGGATGTCCTTTATTGAATAATTAATTGCAATCAAATATTGGATTTGCAAACTCTTTTTGAGATAGAAGGACAAACAAACAAACTGTATTTCTACCAAAAAAATTACTTCCAAGTCGCTTTGTCTAAAACCAACGCGATCGTTAAAGTTCGCGCAACGAGACGTTCTTTTCCTTTACATAAGTCCTTCTCCCCGCTTACGTTATTCTTTCTTTTCGGGATTTGCGTGCAAAGGGGAAATATCTTCAACGCAGCCGAGCCGACTGTCTCGTGGTAATTTGTCGACGTGACAACGTTTTCGTGTGACTCTAGATGCCAAATATGCTCGGCTACAATTACACTTACGCGTCCTGCGAGCGCCGACCGAATTTATAACGCGTGACGCGCGCGGCGCATTTCTCAGAAAGTCAGCGGATCCTCTTCGCGCATGCGACTCTTTAATACGCCAATTAGCGGCGCCCTGTGCGATTACACGCATAGCAGTCAGCTGTATTTAAAACGTCGCACACCTTTGCGTGCGTTCACTCGTGTCTTTCATTAACTCTATATAATGTTACGCAATATCGTACGTGTAAATAAATTACCGGTAACTCGATGAATCGCAACAACGAAATCCATGCCCCTTTTTGCCGTATTTTAACGTCAATTTTTCGCGAGGCAAAGTTTTAAAACTCTATTACTACCGACTCACGTTCGAGGATTCACCCCATAAATCTCATCGAGGGAGAGCTCGCGCGCTACAGCAAGCTGCGAGAGAGAGAGAGAGAGAGAGAGAGAGAGAGAGAGAACGACTGCAAGCATAGGTATAGCGTTATAGGTATAGGACTGGTATAAAAAAATGAAGAGCCAGACATGAATTTCAGCGGACAAAGTGCAACAGTTGAAGGGTTAATGCACCCTGTCGTGCATACATGCATTTAAGAGCATGTGTACGAGTATAGATATATGTGCATTGCAAGAGAGAGAGAGAGAGAGAGAGAGAGAGAGAAGAAAAGGATAACCGTGGAGTTATAGCGTGAGCGTGTATGTCACGGACAGTCACGAGCGCAATCATCCTTTTCTCCTTGAGAGAGTCCTATGCTCGCAGACGTACCCTCGCTGCTGCTGCTGCGGATACTTTCTCGAGTACTCGCAGGCGCGCGTGTATACCGAGGCTGCTGCACAGGTTGTTTACTCTTGAAAAGCTGCTCTTGAGCTTGTCGGTGTAACGCATGCAACATATTTTGCAGTTTGTCTTACATCATTATGCCGTTGCTCTACTTTTCACTAGTCCAGCATATCGTAAAAGAACTATAATTCTAAATAAATTACCCATATTTACAGAGGAACAACATCGAGCTGATGAAAAATAACAATCTCCTGCATAGGATCTAAAAAATAAAACGCAATAATCAAGGTGCTCTGCGCGCGAACGTAATCACATTGTTCACAGGAACGGCTGCACGACGGCCGAAGAAATGATAAAAGCCGAGATTAATCATTCGAGGCGAGAAGAGAGTTTAATCGAGCGGCTATACGGCACGCATCTCACGACCCGGACACACGTCGCACACGTGAAGTTCGAGGTGTTAGGTTACCCCCCGCGCGGTCTCATCCTCTCCCGGAGCATATAGCGTGTATAGCTCCGAGCAGCATCTCCCACACTCTTCTTTCTTTCTCTCTCTCGTGCACTCGCGCAGATAAGAAACAGACCCAACAGGTTTAATATGCTGTTTTTTCTCATCGCCCCTTCCGTATCTCTCTCCGGCCATCCTTTCTTCCTTTATCTTTTTTTCTCTTTTTAATTACATTAGTCGACCGTTCCTCAGCAGTCCCGGTGTTGTGGACTCTATAATACACACACACTCTCTCTCTCTCTCTCTCTCTCTNCTCTCTCTCTCTCTCTCTCACTCTCTCTCTCTCTCTCTCTCTCTCTCTCTCTCTCTCTCTCTCTCTCTCTCTCTCTCTCTCTCTCTTTGAGTGTGTACGCGGTCACCTACTTGTGTATACTCTTCTTTGCGACGAGTTTTAAATTAATGATACTGTGCGAGAGCTTTTATATTACATTTGCATGGGCTTTTACACGCGCGTTTAATTCAATTACACACCTTTCTTCGCGGGCAATTTTATATTCCCACAACGAGATAGCGCCGCGTGTAAATCATCGTTGTCTGTGTCTCCGTTTATTTATTGCCAGCCGCATACGCGATGAATCTCACAATTGCATTATACTTATATACCGAGATTTTCACCCCCACCGATATGGGTGATTCTGCCGTAACTGGCTCATTCTGCGCGCCTGCTTCCCAGGCGTTTACACATTTGAAAAAAAATCGCACAAGCGGTTTTATGTATGTCTGGCATAACTAACTATATTTACCAATAGTTAAAACCGAGTATGCAGGCTTATATTTAAAACTACGCAATATAATAGGCCTCAAATGTCAGTTCCGTAACCTTTCTCCAACACGGATTTCAATCTAAAAGGTCGATGCAGATAAAAGTACATGTAAAAAAAATTCCATCATATATAGTATGACCTATAGACCTATTAAAATATATTTTTCATGGTTTTGGGATTAAAGTATATTTAGCTACGAGGGCAAAAACTAGATCTTTCTGCCGTGCGTGGAAATATTATCGGTGATACACGCACGGCTGGTAGATCTATTTTATGTCCAAGTAGCATATACTATTTTTCTTCATGCCCGGCTGAAAGTTCGAACCACTAATTCGTCCGGAATTCTAAAAAAACCACCGGACGAGTTAGATCTATCAGCTGACGACAGCGCGTAGCCATATTGTCACTTTCTGATTCGCTCGCGCACCATCTGCGAGCAGCGCGTGCAGTGTTTTGAGCGCGTGTATGAGTTTTCGGCACCGCGGCATTTGCGGCCCGAGCGAAGCGAGGGTTGCTGGCCAGCGGGTGCCGAAAACACCATAACAAGCGAATATTATTTAAACAATTTAATTTAATTAAATAAGAACAAAATTCGATTTATTGAATACTTTTTATTGACGTCAACTTATAAAGTTTTATTTATAGAGTTTTATATAAACATTTTATATAATTTTACATATATTTATAGTTTCGTATAAAATATATTTATGCTGTAAGGCATTAACCTTTGATTTGAAAATCAGACTTTTTTAAGCATTATGTAAGTAATTATATAAATATTGTTATACCATTAGGTATTAAACTTTTGAATTTAAAAAAAAACAGATTTTTTTAAGTATCATTTTTGTAATAATAATAATTATTAGTTATAGTACAGTTTTCATACTTGATGTTAGACTTCCCTAAGCAATTGAGACACGTATTATTATTTTCCTTTTGATTACTAAAATTTGAATCTTTTTGATCCTTCACCGTATCATTATTTTGTTGAAAAAATATCTTGATTGGTGGCTTTGATGAAAAATGTTGTTTTGCAGTGGACTGGTCTGCAGGTGCCAATTGATTAACATTCGAAATAAGTACTTGGCATTGATTTCCTTTAGACATAACACAAAGTTGCTTCGTAGTAGACGTGTCTGATGTCAGTTGATCAACAGTCGAAATAAGCACTTCTGATGGATTTTCAGTGGACGTAACAAAATGTTGTTTCGCAGTGGATGAACCTGGTGTTACTTGACAAACAGTTGGCGCAAGTGCTTTTGATTGATTTCCTGTTGACTTAACTAGTGCGGATGGTTTTATCTTCAAAATCTTCTGTAATGTTATTATTTTTGTTTGCATCGGTCATCACTGACGAATTAACTCTTTTAGTTAATAGTTTTGGTTGCGATGGGTTATTGGATGAGCTACGTTTTTCTTGATGAGTGATACCTTGAAAAATCCTCTCTCTATTCAGCATTGAATGCTCAATATAACCTTATGCGACATTGTCCGAACGCCATCCTCCCAGCTGTTTTATCATGGTCATGTTCGCACCAGAGTTTGAAAGTAATGTCGCTGATGATCTTCGGAAGCAGTGTCCAGTATATCTTTCTGCATCATCTAACTTTAAGTAAGTAGCTATAGTTTGAGGTATTTCACCTATTTTGTTTCGACCGATCACTTGTCGAGTACACTTTCCTTTAGAATATTGCACAAAAAATCTATCAGTGAACTCTTTGAGTGGCCTCAATAGGATATATTCTTTGACTTTCTTATAATACAATGGTCCAATGACAAAGGTTCGCGGATATTCATTTTTGTTGGTATTGATAGAGACTAAAAACTTAGTGCTCAGATCTTCAACATCTTGCACTTTAATATTACTGGTTTCTTCTGATCTTAGTGCACCACAGATGCCAAAAATAAGAATGACCTGAAATATACATATGAGTTAGGTATGTACAATTGCTGGGAACGTAAGTTGAGAATGTTTATTATTTACCTTTGCTACTAAGTACAGTTGATCAGGAGCTGTTTCTATAAATTGTTGAATATGATCCCAACTTAAAGTAAGAGATTTTTTTGGTCCATAACCTTTGGAATTATTCTTGAGAAAGCTTTTTAAATTTTAAAATACCTGAAAAATATAAAAAACAATAACTTGACGACATCAGTTTTGTTTGTTTTGGGGATTTCAAAACTTTTGTAAAGAAACTTTTACTTGTCAATATTTTACCTTTAAGAAAGGTTTTTTTTAGGAGATTTCATTACTTTTATAGAGACAGATTTCATTACTTTTGTATATACATGTATTACATTATACGGTATCAACAGTAAAGATATGTAATACTGTCCACCCCGGGCACCAGGTACCTCGGAGACCGTTGCCGTCGCGATATTCGTGTTCAGCGACCCCAAAAACTCCCGAGTAACGAGTTTCGACTAATTATGTTACAAATTTCCGTAAAATTCGAGGAGACGACGTTAGTACTGTCCACCCTGGCCACCAGGTATCTCGGAAACCGTCGCCATAGTCATTTTCGTGTTTAGCGACCCCGAAAACACCCGAGTACCGAGTTTCGGGTAATATTTTCTTGTACGTATTATATTACACCTATTACACCTATTACACCTATTATACCGTCAACCGGAAGTCGTTTTGGCTGATGAAAAAGAGGCCGAATTTCAATATACTTTATTACATTAAAGAAATGATGATTTGTGAAAATTCTTTTTTGACGTGAAAAATAAGTTTGATATCTTTCAAATCAATGCCAACAATCACATAAAATGTTACTGTAGCATTTAAAAAATAGTGTTAGAAAAAAAAGTAAGGTTAGAAACCACGATATAGGGCGCGGTGGTTCCCGAAGGCTTCGTATGTACTTCGTACTTTATACTTGCCATCGTGGAGCTATCGCGCCCCTTGATACGGATGCAGCTGGCCGGTCGCGTTCCAGTCGAGGTGTCGGTGCACCGGGTGCGAAAAAAAAGCCCGGATGCCCTGACGCGTGACGACCTCCTCCATATTATTCTCTCTCGGAGAGCCAGGTAGTTGGCGCGCGCGGGGCAAGCATCACGTCCGATCGTGCAGCCTTGTTGTCTTGGATTTTTTCGGTATATAGCGAACGAGAGATCTTTTATGAAGTGCAGCCCGAGAGCGGCGGCTCTGACCCTTCGCCTGTTATTACACAATTATTAGGTAACGAGATACACGAGAGATGGTAAAAAAGATTAATCGAGCCGCTGTACTTCTGCGTTGGTTTGAAAATCATGTATAGCCGGTATACTTGAACGTGTATATTTGTGTAAACTTATTATGATTCGAAAAATTTGTTTATTTCGTCAGCTATAATGGTGAGCTAATAAATCTATGTGAGATTACGAGTCATTGCGCCTCCCGTGTAAAAAAATTAGTCTGGGCTAAGTCTAGATAAAATCTTGCAAGCGTCTTACTTGAATAGTCTGGCTGAAGTCTTGCTAGTGGGAAAATCCCAGACTTATTCCCCAGACTTCTGATTTTGACTATTTAAGTCTGGGAAAATCCCAGATTATAGCCAGACTTCTGATTTTTACTATTTAAGTCTGCGAAAGCCCAGACTATTGTTATTAATCTTGAGAAGACTGGAAAAAGCAAGCCAGACTTGGATATTCCAGCAGGTCAGTTTTGTCCTCCGATTCTGAGCATTTAGGCAGCAGAGAACAGCTGTAGTAGAGAGCGGTGATGTCTTAGGCGTCGATCGGTGGCAATGCGTTTTCCGCTGCGGCTGCGCTACCTTGTTGATCTGCGAGCGGTTACCTGAAAATGATGAAAGTCGAAAACAAAGTATCTAAACCTTTAATTTAGAGTTGCATTAACATACGGGAATAAAAATACCGATTGAAAAAGAAAGAGAATGGAAATAGCAAAAGAGTGAGGTTAATAGGTTACTTTCCATATAATGAGACCGCTACATTGCAATTAATCTCAAAAAAATATTTGAATATAAATTGAAACATCTTTAAAAACTTATCTGACGTGCTATCCATATGCTTCAGAGTCCGTTCCAAGCGGTACACCAAGCCCGACGATGATTTGTAAAAGCATCCGCGGAGACGGCTTGCGAAAATTTTCAAAGTCCGAATCACACTGAAGTTGCATTGGTGTTTTCTTTCACTCACATGAACTGCTCAGTATACAACTTCAGTGTAATTCGGACTTTGAAAATGTTCGCAAGCTGTCTCCGCGGATGCTTTTACAAATCGGCGTCGGGTTTGGTGTCCAGCTTGGAACGGACTCCGGAGTATAAGGATATTACATCAGATAAGTTTTTTGAGATACTAGGCCTCTAACCAGCGCGCCGCAGCGCGCCGATGCACCAATGCTACTCTGAAGTTGTTCATTAAAAAATTCTTTGATAACGCTCTGAATTTAGCTTTAGAGCTTCAATTCGATACCAATCGCTGTCTCCCTTTTATAGATGGATTTAAAAGTATATTCGGATATTTTTTCGGGGTTATTTGCAATGTAGCAGTCATGTTTATGCCTAACGTAACCTAAGTATTAACCTCACTCATTCACTATTACTATTTTCATTCTATTTTGGTAGAAAGTATCTTTCTATTCTCGTATGCTACAATCAGTTTTAAATCAAAAGTACAGATACTTTGTTCTTTGTTTTTTTTCATTTTCAGGTAACTGCTCGCAGATCAACAAGGTAGCGCAGCCACAGCGGAAAACGCATTGCCGCCGATCGACGCCTAAGACATCACCGCTCTCTACTACAGCTGTTCTCTGCTGTCTAAATGCTCAGAATCGGAGGACAAAACTGACATTGGTGGAATATCCAAGTCTGGCTTGCTTTTTCCAGTCTGCTCGCAAGATTAATAACAATAGTCTGGGATTTTTAAGTCTGGGACTTTGAGACTTAAATAGTAAAAATCAGAAGTCCGGTTATAATCTGGGATTTTCCCAGACTTAAATAGTAAAAATCAGAAGTCTGGGGAATAAGTCTGGGATTTTCCAACTAGCAAGACTTCAGTCAGACTATTCAAGTAAGACGATAAAAAGATTTTATCCAGACTTGGCCCAGACTAATTTTTTTACACGGCTATCATATCAGTTTATTTGCACAAAATAAACATCATATCGTCGCTCCCTACGAAGAGTAGTAGATTTCAGATTTGCCACGAAGAGTAGGAGATTTCAATTCTTGCCACGAAACGTAATAGATCCCAGATCTTTTCCATATGAATAGTTCCATCATTAAAGAAAAAAAAACAAGTAGTAATTCGGTAGCAACTAATAAAATTCTAATATCCTTAGCATTATCGAAAAAAAATGTAATTTCATAATTCTAACATTTTTTATTGGAACCTTAAAAATGACAAATTTTTTAATTTTCTCAAATTTTTAAGGTTCCGATAAAAATTGTTAAAATAATGAAATTTAAAAAAACATTTCGGCAATTCTAAGGATGTTAGAATTTTATTAGTTGCTACCGAATTACTATTTGTTTTTTTTTTCTTTAATGATGGAACTATTCATATGGAAAATATCTGGGATCTATTACTTTTCGTGGCAAGAATTGAAATCTTCTACTCTTCGTGGCAAATCTGAAATCTACTACTCTTCGTAGGAAGCGACGATATTATGTCTAAGCATACGCACATATCCATAAAAATGTAGTAAACAGGGAGAAACTTACACAATGCGTATGGTGATATATTACAAGTGTGATAAGATTATAACCCTCACGGAGAAAAAAAAAGTGTGATAAGATTAAGTCATAAGTTTCTTTTATCAGTAAAGATGTGCTGCATGAGAAAAATATTTCGGCCTTAACTTTTAAATATATGTCAATCACATGTCACCGTGTTATTAATCGCGTGACCTTTGACATTATAGGCGCGAAATGTTATAAAAGCTTCTGACTTGAAGGCACAGTGCTCAGAAAAATTCCGCAACCAACGGCCATTCTCATCAGCCGATTCCCAGCAACGACTAAAGCAAAAGGTAATTTGTTTCATTTGATTCGATTTTTTCTTGTAGTTGAATAATTACGCAGGGTGACATTTTTTCTAAGACTTTGATGTATAAAAGTATATTTGCTTTCAGCAAATGTATTCCATAAATATTTCAGTCAAGATTAAACGCAATGTTTTACTTTTTGTATGAATAAAGGGATTTTGATTTGAATGCTTAGAAAATGTTTAACAATAAAAATACTTAATTTTTGGCCTTTTTTAACCTATTTATGCCACATTTTTTTTCATAAAAGATTTTCCTAATATTAGTATGAAAATTATATAATAATTATAATGTATTTTTGTATTTATTTATAAGAATTTTATTTTTCAGAGTTTAAAAGTGGTGTGCCCCCTTAATGTTAATTACTCATTTGCTTGGTCAATAAAATAAATATTTTTCAAGAGACTCTTATTGTCAAAAAATTAAAACTTTTATTGGTTCCAGTACCTATTGTGCTATAATAATGATGGCCCGTTTGCTCATCGTCACCTTTGCACTACTCATTGTCATCGTTTCGTTGGCATCTGCTCACAACAAACTGCTCTCATCAAGCCAATCGCCGACTACACCAGAACCAGGTGCTGATGAATACTTCTTCCGTAAATGAGTACTACGCTTCAATAATTAAGTTGAGATTTCGTTTAATCTCTACTCCTTAATATAGACCGTCGTTACATCCTTATAGTTAAGATAAGCGCACTTTTTATTTCTTGTTTATTCGCGAGATTTATTTTACTAAACAAGCTGCATAAAATAATAATTACTATGGATTGGCATTAAAAAATTCTATTTGTTCTAATCATTAATAAAAACTTCCATACAGAAGCTGATTTGATTTATTTTTTGTAAATGTGACTTTTCTGTTTTCAATCGATTCTTTCCAATACTTATATCACCTGATCATAATTTTCCAAAATAATAAACATTCTATAGACATTTTACTGCAAAGCAAACAGAAATTTAGATAACAAAAGCAGTATCGGTTTAAGACTGCTTTAATTATAATTTATAAGTTTAATATTTGATGTTATTAATTATTATATAAAAAAAAACTATTTTTGTTTACTTCCCCAAAATAAAAATGTTTATTCAGTACAAATGTTAAAAAAACCGCTGCCAATTCTTTGGCACGTAGCTTCCTTTAACCTTATGTATCGCTTTAATACCTAAATTGTTTTTACTTCATATATAATTCTATAAAGTTTCTATGCTTTTTCGTTTGATGGATAAAATTATTTCGAAATAATTATATTACATAATCAATGCGTAACTGAAAATATTGTTTTTAACGATTTAATAAAACAAAAAACAGAAAAAAACTAGCTGATAATCATGATGTTTTAACGAAAAGTTCAAAATTTAGTTTCCGAGATATAATGATAAGGATATAGTTCGCGGAACGTATCTAAAATCACCAGTGATCGAAAAATCGCCATGAATATACGCACATGCGTAACTGAAAATCTTATTTTTAACGAATTAATAAAACAAAAACAGCAAAAAACGAGTCTAAGTATAGATTAAAATCCATTAATGGAAACTGAGATCGAAGCGATACAGTTTTCAGTTATATAGAGTATACAGGGTAAGAAAACAAAATTTTGAAGCTTAATATCTTTAAAACTAACTGGTATCATAAACAACCCAAAGAAAGAGATAAAGGTGCTATATAATGCTAACTAAATCCAAAATTTTAAATTGATTATTGCCTTTTTACTCCAGTTATCGCATCACGTAGAAAAAACGACTCATAGTATACAGGGTGAAAAAACAAAAGTTTGAAGCTCAATATCTTTGAAACTAACTGGTTTTATAAAAATCCCAAAGAAAGGGATCATTGTGCTATATAATGCTAACTAAATCCAAAATTTGAACTTGATTATTGCCTTTTTACTCCAGTTATCGCGTCACGTAGAAAAACAATTTTTGTCAGTTTTTGATGTTTTTCTCGGGATCTGCCCCATGAAATGACTTAAAATTTAAGTGGTATATAGTTCTAATTACCTTCAATAATCATATATTTTTTTAGAATGATTCGCTATTTAGTTTTTGAGTTATAACGATTTAAAAAAATTGCACTGTATGGTGTATAATAAAAGAACGACGAACATTTATAATATACACTTTTCACAGTAAAAACATAGGTAATTTTATTCTTTTTCAGGTACATATTAAGCAATTTACTTTTATTAACTTTTCCGATAACTTTGTTGGCAAAAACTGAAATCTCAAAACTAAAAAATCATTATAAAAAAACGCGTATATAAATTGTAAAAACGGACTTTCGTCCCACTATCTTCTAGCAAAAACAAAGAAAATGAGACTTGGTGGGTTAAAATCCACCAAGTAGAAGCTGAGAAACAGGTGTATACATACGCACACACATATACATCCGTACGGACATTTTCTAAAAACACCATTTTTCGACTAAAAATTCATCAAAACACACTTCCCACATGTTTTTACACAAACTCCAAAAATTACTATTACAAGGCTTCCTTACGAAAGAAGCAATATACTATTGTTGCATTCATATTATAAGTAATTTTTTTTTGTGTTAAATTATTTTCGTGATACATTTACGTAATGCGAAGTAGTGAAACAAATGATATATTTTTTTATAGAAACGCATTTCAATTTTGTTAAACACATACACATTTGCATAATAAAATGTTTCATATTATATAATATGGAAAAAGCCATCACATACACCAGTCGAAGGCGATGAATCAGATCTCAAAGTACAAAGTTCAAGGACAGTTAGCCATTAGCAGCACAAACACAGCAAGCATCAGGCGAGATTTTACGTTGCAGATCGGACGAGTNTTGTAAGCCGCGTGTCCTGATCGTGATTGACTTTCGGAAGCATTAGCTCAATTATTCTGCAGCAGCAGCAGCGAGAGCTATTACGACAATTATTCAAGGTAGATGGTAGTAGCTCGAGAAAATCCGACAATCGCTATTAATAGCGCATATTCGTCAGAGAGAGTGAGAGAGAGAGAGAGACTGTATCACTTAGATGACTAAGATCCTCTCTCTCTCTCTCTCTCGTGATGATCCGGAAGGGGTCATCGGATCGACGATCATAGTAGTGGCAATTATTAATCGGCCGCTTGCTTGCGAGGTTAGCACGGCCCAGCGATATTTGCCGACACCGATCTCGACCTTTCACGAGCGGATAAGTAAGTATAAAGATGGGTTTCGACGGGACAGAAAGAGATATTATGACAAATAACGTGGTGCTTTATGCTGCGCTGATACCAAGGGTATTTTCTCGTATTACCCGCTGCATTTGCACGTGGGGCAGCTGATTTATCGTAATCGATGTTAATGGTATAAGTAATGCTCGACAATGAAGCTCATATTTTGGAACAATGTGCTGCAGTTGCGAATTTTTCAAACAAATGGATCAGGAATGCCTTGAAGAAAATTTCGTTGATTTCTTACTGAGAAAATAATTAAATCGAGATATATAAACACATGCAGTAGTTTTTTTTTACTCTTTCAAAAATTGCCTCCAAAGTGACTCGTGCCGCTCATTACAATAAACGGTTCACGTGTAGTGTAGGATAGAAATTATACTTTTGCATAATTTTCAGAAAGTGAAAGTGCGCAGTTATAAGACATTTTCCAGGTCAAATTTGAATACAAACCGCGTATGAGAATTCAAGCGCGCTTCGAGTGCTTATGAATACGGTCTAGTAAAATTAGGTAAACAATAAGTTTTTCATCAGAATAATATAAGTTATGATTCTGCAATTTAAAAGCATAAAAAAACACGTGTAAAAATCTCAATGTTTTTAGTTTATTATATCACCTACCTAGCTCTTAGGAATTCAAGGCAAGCTCCGAGCGGCGGAAATCACTGGTACGTATAAGATGAGAGTGAATTTCCGGCCTGGCCAATGGACATTGACGCGAAAATCAAAGAGCCAGACGCTCGCGTGCGACCTCGGTGCAGCTCTCATTGTGCAAGGTCAAGCCCTTCGAAAAACTCTTTCTTCGGAATTCCACGCCAGCAGTCGGTTCCCCCTTCGATATGGGGCTCCGACGAGAGAGAGACGAGAGAGATGCGTTTGTCGACCGTCGGGTTTTGCTGCGAAGGAAAATAGTTTGGCGCATTTTAAAATCAACCTCATGTATTTATTTCTCAATTGATCTGTGCTAATTAGAAGTATAAGATTACGTAAATACCAGCAGTGAGAATATGTTACTTATAAAATTTTCGCTAACCGCGCTTTAAGTGTATTATGCATTGTCTGAGCGCAGCCGTCTCTTTTTACTGAATTTCCTCACGCATGTTCTCAATTATTAGCCGCTTTTCCATCAATACGATCTCAAAATCCTATTCAAGTCCCATTTTTCAGGAACGTCTTTTATAAAAGTGTCGAAACAATGGTATAAGAGCCAATTAAAATTATTCAGTTATACATGCGTACAAGCAGACTCTGATGAATAGCAGGATTTAGAAAGGCATACGTGTATATATATATATATATATATATATATATATATATATATACACGCACGCTCGCATTGTTATACCGCAATCAGCCGAGTGATCAGTCTAGGCGCATAAAAGCAGTAATGTCCTCCAATTCCACGAGTAATCAAAGAACATAAAACGTTTCCGTAAAAAAATATCATTCCTCAAACCAGACAGTGCTCGAAAAAATCGTTAGCTTTCCTTTCAAAACTAGCGCGCGAATGCGTAAAGCGAGGCGCAAAGCCGACTTTTCTTCTATACCTCCATACCGATCTCGCGCGAGTCTATTTCTGGCCAAACAATGATCGACTGACTCTCGCCGGCCGGCGAGGAAGAGAGGAGAGCAAAAGAGGGGAAGTAGAGCGATCTTCTCTCTCTCCCGATCCTTTGTTAAAGGGAGGGGGAGGCGTCTTTGTTACCCCCCCCCCCTCCTCTCTCCTAACGTCCGATGCGCAAGTGGAGAAAGATTCTTTTTCGTTTCCGACAACCGGCACCACGAATTTCCTCCTACTCCCATGTCTCTCTTTCCTCTATGCCTCCCTCCTGCAGCCGATCCGCAGCTCTTCTTGCAAGCGCGCGCAGTATATGTATGCTATTTTCCAGCATCCGCAGCCTTTCCCACGATATATCGCGAGCAGTGATGCACTCTGCGGCCGCTGCCGCCACCGCGACTTCCGCGCGCTGTGTACCGGCAAACATATACGCCGATCGCCACTACGAACGACTGTATCCGCGTCTGTCCGGTTGAGATTTACCCTCCGTGGAGGTGGTACTTATTTATATGAAGAATCACTATGTGTATATACGTGAAATTTGTATAGCAGAAGCAGAGCTCTTTGACGTAATGGCTTTTGACAACGGGTTATAACTCAGCTTGTTGGTCTTAATTGCAATGAGTATGATGTCTTGATTTTTGAGCCGGAAGATAATTAAATCCTTTCGGAAGATGGACATGTACTGAAGGCTCTTTTCAGTGTAATCTGTACTATTACATTCGAACGAAACCTCGTTTCATTTTAACATTGTTTTAAATGTAGCCTTTTCTACTAGATAAGTCTACCAAAGAACATTCGTCACATTACAAGACCTATTAGTATGCTCCTCTCCAGAGATGCAATCGTTATGTACGAGTGCCATGTAATTGCAAAGTACATAATATAACAGCATAAGTTATTCGCACGAGGTGTTGTCCTACAGTTGAGAGGATCCCAGCAAGACGATTTTTTTACCGTAAAGCCAATGGTGCGCGAGCGAGTATAATGATAGATACGAGCGCGCTTACCGATCATGTATCAACGTCGACTGTTGCGCTTGAAGATCGGTATCGCCGGCATGACAAATCCGCCGACTTTGTCGATCGCTGAATCATTAGCAACGAATGTGATGTAGCCGTCGTATACTCTTGGCTCTCGTGACACGAAAACACTGATATGCGATGCTTGTCGCGTCTGTGTTCCTTCCACGGTGGGCCCTGTTTTTCCTTACCGATCTTTGGGGGTCCGCATCAGTTACGGAAAGCACGACGCGTTGTCGCGTTGCATTTATTCAGAGAAGTATATTTTTATAAATTTTTGGTCCGTTTGAACACCTCAGCAACGAAATATTACACACACATAGAGTCTTTATGAAGACACTTTCATGTGTTCAGTTTGAATTTGTTATTGTATTTGACAAACTTTTTCTGTTTTGATAAATTGTTGTATTATCCTACTCTAAAAAGGACATGCATGTAATCTGGCCCTTTTGTCACCACCTAAACTCTCCGTGTCTCTGGCAGGTGAAAATAGTTGGCGCATGGACACTTTTTCGTTTCCCTCATAACAATATGCGCGCCGAGTCTACATATAGCGGTGTGCCACCAGTGCTAAAAAGGTCTTGTTTTCACCTACTGCTTCGGCCGCTCATGCTATAACTGCGCCCGAAGCGACTTCAAACGTTTGTTTCTGCGCATATGGGATGCTTCTAGTATATTATTTTTTAAAACGGTCATTGCAGGGTATCTAAAAACAGAGTCAAATTCTACGAACTTATACGTACTGAATTTCTCATTAATCTTGTTAATTAATCGTGCAATGAATTTAATCTCTGTTAAAATAAAGCGTATAAGGAAACGCTTAAAGTCAAACAGAATAAAACCCCCATGTATACATGCCCTGTATACACCCAGACATTTGTATAGGGCTGCAGTTCAAAAGAAACATCTTCCCCAGTGGCACAGAAAAAAGCCGAAGAATTCAATACACAAGCGTCCTTCCATATATATCGTGAAAGAGGGATAGAGAGAGAGAGAGAGACAGAGAGAGAGAGAGAGAGAGAGAGAAATCCGTGCGTTTCAGGCAGCGGCAGAGAGTTCCCTTTTGCTCGGAAAACCTAATCTTCCAATTTTACGATATCGCTCGGTCCGCTCGCGCACAGCCTTCGATTCGGTAGTATATATAGCTATAGCTATAGGCACGAACGGGAACGAAGAGCGAGAGAGAGAGCGAGAGAGAGAAAGCAAAGCAACAGGTGCGGGAGGCCAAGAACCTCGGCGCGGAACTACCTTAAGGTAAAAGCTCACGTAAAAGGTGGCTGCACGCCACGGCATTTTCCTCCCCATTTTTCCTCGGCTGTTTTCCGCGTGTGCGTCGCCCACCTGTGCAGTAGCAGTAGCAGCAGCAGCAGCAGCAGCAGCAGCAGCAGCTTTTGCAGATATAGCATTCCAAGGGGATTATTTTCACAAGGGGCTCACTCTTTCCGTGCGCACGAGTCTCTGTCTTTGTCGTCGTTTGCGCTGCGGTCTCGATCTTATATACACGAAAATATATCGGGTTGATGCCTCGGCAACTCGGCAAGACGGGGAAGCTCAAGCGTTTTCGGTGCCTTTGGCTTCGCTCGAGAGAAGTCGGCGAGTGATAGCGTTGTAAAGTGATAACTGCCGCACGAGAGGTCATAGAGGGAACTGAAGAAGTGGGTTACTCGCTCTTCGAGACGATCGTTTACCGAGAGCTCGATTGAGACGTTTTCACCGACTGATCGATAACTGCTTTGAGGAAATAGATTTACAAAAATAATCATTCAATTTATCACCTGAACCCGAACGAAGACAAGTGGCGAAGAGACGAGTTATTCATCGTTCGCAGGTGAGTCCCAGAGTGTATTGAGTCTCGGGCATCGGTAGAGAGGTCATAGTCCCATCAGTGCAGATCGGGCCCAGGCTTAAAAGGCGTCGGCGGCGAGCCTGCAGCCAAGAGCCAAGCACTCACGCGGTGCAGCGGACCGCGAAATCGACGCTCACATATGAACTGGGAACGGAGCTGGCGAGCGCTCTCTCCGCTTCGGCTCTTTTTCTTCCTTCTCATCCTCCTTCGTCCTTTGTTTTGTCTGCCTTCTTCACTCGCTCTCGCTTCGACCTGTCCCTCTCTCTCTTTCTTCTCTCGTGCGCGCAATGTTTGCCGTTTACCCTCCTCGCGCTCGCGCGCTCGCATTTTTCTCCACGTGTCGAGGCACGAAGTTACTCGGTTGAACGGAGCGCAAGCGCGAGGGGCCGAGACAGAAGGAAATCCAGCCGCGGAGAGAAGCCGCAGACGTTTTCCTCCAGTGTATATATGTGTATACCTTCTTACTGTGTATTGTCTCGCGATTTAGTCGGTAGAGAGAAAAAGGAGGGTTCGACCGGCTGACGTACGAGCGTCTGTTTGCTTTGCTTATAGAGCTCGAGGTATCGACGCGTGTGGCTTTACCGCGAGTGTAATGCGTGATTTTGGGGTTTGATGTTGTATGGGTGTATTTGTGGATATTTGTTGTAGATAATAGAAGGATATGGGATATTTTTTAGAGAGAAAAATTAACGATCTTCGATTATTACCAGATAAGATTGTTAATTGATTGTGACAGTGTTTTTTTTAGCTACTCAAACTATACAAATAGTATAGTTGAATAACCTGCATTCATTTTGTCTGGAACGCAAGCAGAATATAATGCAGCAATAATTGAGCTCGTGATTCGAAAAGATTTTTGATTAAAAAGAAAAGCTGTCTAAAAGCAACTAAAAACTTGTTATCAAATAGCAATCATCCTTATGAATTTTCGTTGAAATTAAAGACCTTTTCCCGCCATGCTTCGATTCTAGCAACCTTATTTTTAAAAACAATAAGAAACATTAGATTTACTGGAGGTTACTAAAAGGGATTTTCGGTGCGCGTCACTCGATAATTTCTTACATGTCGTCTGCAAGCAATAATTAAAGCGTACTTTAGCCTATCGGACCAACATTTAATTTAATTAAGGCTGCTCGCGTTTGTCCGAAATTCATCGACGACTTCAAAGGGAAGATAGCACGAAACAATTGACAAACGCGAATTTTCACACACTCTACACACGGCATTCCTAACACCTTCCATTTGAAGCGTTACTTTTTACGAATCCCGAAAAAGAGATTCACGCGTGCCACTTGACGAAATTCCTGAAACGTCGTTTGCAGGTGATAAATGAAGTGTACTTCAACACGGGGAGCGACAGTAGAGTTCTAATTTTATTACATCGACGCATGGCTACCGAAAAAGGCATGGACGACTTCAAAGAGAAGATGGCAAGAATCAATTACTGGCAATGCGAATCTCTACAGGATCAAAAGAAAGTTGATATTCGCACCCGTAGTGGCGAACAGACACCAGAAATGAAAAGCTTTTCGACAAATAGAAGCAATTTTTAATATCATTATACTTTGACTCATTGCTACGAAAATTTATTGACGACTTTCAAGAAAAGATTCATCATTTAAAAAAGGGAACAGTAGGATATCACTATGTAAATCGAATAAAAATATTTTCAAAATTTCATGCATCAATGCAATGTAAGGCAGTGGTTAAGAATCCCGTCTGATTTTTTTTTTTTACATTTTTTAGACTTACAATTTTCGCACAATAGTCATATTGTATAGTTACGCAGAGCTATACGTTTTTTATACCGCTCGCAAAGCCTTTTATAAGTCGAGTGTCATTATTTTGATATTTTCTAACTTGAAAATAATAATATCGTACACCTAATTATTATTTCTCATGCAAGAGCACGTTTCGGCGCACTTACATATTTTATGACCAAGTATAATATAAATGATGTAACAAAGTAAAGATAGCTCTTTTAAATGAAAAAAGATTGATAATTTCAAGATCTTATCGAAAAAGGCAGGAAATAATTTTACGAAAAGGTATAATTTTATTACAACGAATTTGAATATTTCACTGCAAAATTTTGTTCAATAAGTACATTCTCATACAAGACATCAGCACAGAAGCGCAGACGACGATGTCGCGATGGCAAGAAGGACTCTCGAGTGTATACTATACAGCTATATAAACAAAAAGATCGGTTCGCCGCTGCGCGCGATTACACGCTGCACATATACGGAGAATTTATCGATGCTGTAGGTAAGGTAGCCCGAGCCCCGACCGATGCGCACATAGCAACTCGAGCACTCGCTCGCGCGAACGAAAGAACGAAAGAACGAGATAGCTGCAGTAAATATACGAGGAAGAAAAAGGATGCCTTCACGAGCGAGAGAGTAAGTCACGACCTCCGCGCGCGAGCCCAACACATGCGCGCACACATAATGCACACGTCCTGCACCAGCGAAGCTAACGTTTACGTACAGTTATATGCATCGTCGCACGCGCCGTCAAGTGCTCGCGATGCACTCGCGAACCCTGTTTTCTCGGCTTCGTGCCCGAGCGACGCCCTCGCTCATGCATGCATATACTTACATATAGGACGGAGAAGCCACCCTCGCATTTTTTTATTTATGCTTGTGCTCCTTTTCGGATGGTTGTTTGAGATTTTTAAAAGCCTCTTGGAATACAAATCTTTTGTTCGCTAATTTTTCAATTGCAATTCTAAAAACTAAAAAACAATTAAAGTCGAATTCCCTTCTTTGAATGACATACACCTTTAATTAGTATCGAAAATATGCAAATCCTCAAAAATTAATAACATCCCAGCGTACAGAGCAGCGTGCATGCAAAAAAGCAGAAACAATCGCATGAGCAGACGTTTATATTTCTGAGAGAATATCAAATTTTTTTCATCCCCCCATAGCAGACACGACAGCGGAAGCAGCGATTTTCCGCATAGAACCTAAAGCGGGCCGCTTGCACGCGCGCCTGCGATTTGACGATTTCCGACAATTGCGAGTAATGAACGCGTTTCGTGCCGTGCTCCCATAAGTATCATGCGACTTTTTAAGTCCCGCTCTCGCTCGCTCTCTGTGTATAATGCGCCGAAACTGCGAAACTGCCTGCGCTTGCGGAGACTGATTACATGCATCACAGGGGGGAAGAAAAAAGGGAGCAATAAAAAGAGCGAAATGCTCTGCGAGAGGTAAAGGGAGAAGCAAGGGGTGACAGCGAGACTGATTGATTCAGGTTTATTTTCGCTCGAGTGAGCTGAATTTGGTATGATTTTGCGCGTTTCTTTGTATGCAAGTCGAGAAATGTAACGCGTTGTGTGAAAATTAATCGCGATAACTACGATTTGAAGACTATTTTCAAAAAGCTTACACAATTTATTTCAGGCTTACGAGAAAGCAGCATATATCGCACGAGTGATGCTGCAAGAAAGAAAAGAATCCGGACAACAATTGTAAAATGCTGCAGCACGTGAAAAATGGAAGGCAGAATGAGGAAGGAAAGAAGCAAAAAAAAAAAAGCATACAACGCGTGCGTGCAGCTTGAAGACGATCGATGGGCCTTTTTATTTCTTTATTTTCAACCCCCGGCATCTCTGGCCCTCTTCCATCCTCGAAAAAAAAAGTCTTTACCATGTACGTGTGTGTATACGCGAGGAGTATGTGCACATGCGCTTTGGCTACACGTATACACAGGGTGCAGTGTCGTGCCAACCGACAGTTTGTACGGTACTTCCATTTTTACGGCGTTTATATCGTGCGCGTATACGCGGTCAATGCGGAAGAAGGGGGGTGGGGGATGACATTAGTCGAGGAATTTCGTATACAACCTGCTATTTTTATTGCATCCCCTAATTCGCGATATGCGTGCTTCTCCCATTTGACGTTTCACTGATGCGAGTATAATCGGATTCTCGTCTGTGTTATGCGAGCAACGATTGAATTCTGACGTTTCGTCGATGGGATTAGGTACATAAGAGGACTAATACTATGACATACCTACTTTTTAAAAATAACAAAATTAGAATGTAAGCTCTGATCCGTAGGAAGACGAGCGAGCAATTAAGATTTTCCAATGAAGAGTATCACAACAATGAATATTATTAAGAAAAAACTAATTAAGTTGCAACATTCTTCAAATTGCCGAATATTTTCAATTTTGTATATAATAGCTATTAAAAACCTTCCTGCATCAGTTATAACCATTCAAAAATTGAAATTCACGAGGGAACTATCTTAGACGCACTTCGCGCGCAGTTTGGCAGTTTTATCATGAGTGGCTGAAGCAGTAGGTGAAAACAAGACCGTTTTAGCATTGTTGGCACACCACTATATGTAGACTCGGCGCGCATATTCTTATGAGGGAAATGGAAAAGTGCCTATGCGCCACCTATTTTCACCTGGCACAGATACAAAGAGTTTAGGCCAAGACTGCTTTGTTTTGATCATTGATATCGCTTTAGCGGTCCACACACGTGCGCATGTACGTTAAAATTAAGTTTAATTAAAACTCGCAACATTGTTTTTAAAATACTAGGAATGAGCGCTCTTGATTCTATCCCTGATGTCTAAACTCTGGTTATGACTGTTTTGAGGTTATGAATTTAAAGCGCATGGTTCTGATCTCGTTGCCTAGGCAATCAACCAGCAACCATCAGAATCACGTATTAAATTCTTCACAACAAAGGCGATCATTTTTTAAGAGAGGAAAAATGTTTGGTACACAAGTAAGCTTCAAAAAAAGTTTGAGATTCTCGCAACAATATAACGAAATAAACCTCATGTTTTCTCAATTTTTACTTTTTGAGCTTAGGAATTCAAACATACGCAGACATTGAGCGGTAAAGCGAACAGTCAATCGGAGAATGAATAGAATGATTACCACGCCCTTTTTTAGAATAGAAAAAAAATTGAACTTCCAGTAAACAAATTTTTTTAAAGTATTTGGCAATTTAAAGATTGTTGAAATTTTATTAGTTTTGTCAGAATAATATTTGTTTTTCTTAAAAAAAATAATACATTTTTTCTTATGGAAAGTATTTGATTGTGCTTGTCTTCACACGGATCAACGGTATAATATTATCCCAACTCGACGATCTCACCTCGTCGTCGACGATTTAAAACTCGTCAATGTACCAAAGTCACCGCGCGAGAAAAAGCTCGTCTCGAGCCGTGCTCCTGATAAAATTCCCGTTGACCCTGACTGCAGGACCTGATCCTATGCAAAAATATGCGAGAATTCTCTAATCCCCAAGAGAAACCGAGAGTGACTTTAATTTCGCATCTCGAGAAAAGTTCGGTACTGTTTAGCCCGAAGAAAAAGGACGTCGCGTTGGCCGCAGCGACGAAGACAGTAGAGGTCACAGTCCTCCCCTACTCTCGAAAAGGAAGAAGTGGCGGTAGAAGAAGAAGAAGAAGAAGAAGAAGAAGAAGAAGAAGGGGTGTTTGATCGCCAGGCACCGCCGCGTTCGTGTCGCCCCTCATCGTGCAGTACTGAGCGGAGCGAGAGAGAAAGAGAGAAGGAGAGCTTGCGAGACAAGGCGAAAAAGAGAGACGGCGGACTGCAAAGTACAAGGGTTGCCGGGCTTCCTTCGCAAGAAAGAGAACGCGCGCGCAACTTTCGGCTGCGGCTCTAATGTATGCCCCGCCGCGAGCGCAGAGAAAGAGAGAGATAGAGAGAGAGAGAGAGAGAGAGAGAGAGAGAGAGAGAGAGAGAGAGACTATAAAAATCAATACCTCAAATTACCGGGCTCTGCTTAATTTTCTTCGAGCGCGACTCCTCTCGCGCCCTTCCTTCCCCTTTTTCCCCGTCGTCGCCGTCGCCGCCGACGATGCGACTTTCTCTCCGTCGCGGCTTAATTCCCGCTTCATTTGGGGGAGAGACTCCGCCGGAAAAAAAGAGTCGAGTAGCGCAGACCGAATTCCGTCGAACGAGTGTATAATAATACGCGCGTCTGCCTAAGTTTACGAACAGAATCCAGCGCCTCGTCTACGCAATATTCATAATTATAAACTACACACACACAGCTTTTTTCTACGTCGTATTATAAGAAAAGAGCGATTTACAAAAGATCCATATGCACATAAAAGCTCTTCGAACTCCATTAACTCTCCTCAATCTCCCAACGGCACAGCTCGCACGCACAGGCGGAGCCCCTGTAGAAACTAATTGAAAAAAGCGTAGTCGATCGAGCGCGCGAGATTCTTAAAGGCGCGCGCGTAAGTCACGCAATGTCGCCGAGAGAATTAATTAGCTCGCGCGCTACTACTGGCGTAGAAACGAAAATGAGATCTTGCCCGCGCCACGGGCGGCCGAGATTACGAGTTCAAGCATACACACAGCCGACGCCGACGCTTGATTTTATTGCTCCCTTCCATATCCACCTTAACCCTTCCTCCCTACTTCGTTACATATACATGGCTTTTTTGCGCTCCTCTTTTGCTGTGTAGCAGGAGAGGGAGCACGTCGATTTTTCATTCTTATGTACGGTGAGGGGTAAGCTGTAAGGAAAAGTCACGCTTGCGTTTTATTATATGGAATAGCTCGCTGGATGCGAGCATTAGTTTTACAACCGCTGGTTTAATGCGCACGGGATGTTTGGGTATATTTTTTGAGAAGAGGTGTACGTGTTTGGCAGAGATTAGGTCTGACAAATTGTTCGCTTTTTCACTCGTATTCGAAAGTTTAATGCGATTTTCAGATTTTGGCTTAGAATTCTGGCTAGAATCACTGCTGGCTTTTTTTTCTAGTAGATTTAAAACTAGTTATAAGTAGTTATTCGGGTTCGCGTATGCTATCTTTGTTCTCAAAATAACCAAACGTTTAAAACTGAAAAAGAGCTAGGCTATCTCATAGATAACGCTTGTAGTCACCGTCACCCCGTTTACAGCGAAACAAAAGCCGTTAGAATCTCCGGGAAAACGCTACAGGCCAGTCGAGTATAGTCCTGAAGGATTAGGCATCGATCTCTCGGCTCTCGCCCGCGATTTCGGCGCGTACTTTATTGTAGTACATGAGAGACTGCCGAAAAAAGCGAGAAAGTAGACAGCCGAAAACTCGAGTGTTCGCGGAACAATGCGATATGTGCCCTCTCGTGCGTGGCATTGTGCGAAGGCCTCGCGTGTCGTTTCTCGATCGTTCCTAGGCTCTTTTGTGCTACACGCGCCGCCACCCTAATTTCCCCTCGCACTGCTGCTGTATATACATGCTGCATCGCACAAGTGTCTGCGCATGAAGCAACATCAGCCCCGTTTTTTTCCTTCGGTGCTTTATTAAATTTTTCCATTTCTTGTTAGCGGGAGTTAGTATATATAGGTGTACGCGCGTGTATACGTGTGGATATGCCGCGATCGATTCTCGCATAATAATGCGTGATGAAGTGTGTTGAATTTGTTCCTCGAGAATTCATTTAGCTTTCTCATTTTTCAGCCGAGAAGAGACACGCCGTGTGAGACGAGAAGCGAGCTCGAGAGTCGAGATGATACATTGCCTGATTAGTCTATCCAAATTGTGCGGATGATGATCGCGATATTGGAAGTGGGCTGTGAGTGATCGAGACGATACTGATTAAATTGAGAAGTATTTTGTTGCTCTTGACAGGAAAAAAAAACCACCAAAAACCAAATGTTTACAACATATTCAAAAGGTTTCATCAGAACTATTCACCCTAACAGCAAACAACGTTTTACAAACGTTTTAAAAACGTGAAAAATGTCCGAAAATTTTTAAGAAAAAATTTTGTAGAAAATATTGAAAACGTTTATATAACGTTTTTATAACGTTTTTATAACGTTTTTAAAACTTAAAAAATAACGTTTATAAACGTTACTATAGTTTTAAATAAAAATTGTATAAACAATCATAAACAAATGTTTAAATAACATTGAAATGGGGAGTGGTTACCAAAATTGGGAGTACCATCTGGATGGTACTTCCAATTTTGGCAACCATTTCACATTTAAATGATTATTTAAACATTTAATTTCAATTGTTTAATTAATTGGTATTTTTAAACGTTTTAAAAACGTTTTAAAAACGGTGTGTGCTGTTATTGCAATAACTAGTGACCCTTGCTATAGTGACTTAGACTCGCTTCGCACGCAGTTATAGCATGAGCGGTCGAATCAGCAAGCCAAACAACCCAGGCAGTCTTAGCATTGGTGGCACAACACTATATCTATAAACTCGGCGCGCATATTCTTATGAGGGAAATGGAAAAGTGGCTATGCGCCACCTATTTTCGTCTGCTAGAGACACGGAGAGTTTTTAACGACTCATGAATAAGGATCAGGTACAGACTATCCTTTTTGTTATAAAAATGAAATTTTCTTTTATTCAGAAAGTATTTTCTTTCATGTTAGAAATTCATATATACAATAAGTTTTATAGGTTATGTCATGCACTGCCTAAAGTCGTAAAATTCTAAATATTAGTAACTGATTAAATCTGTGGTTTCTCGGCAAATCGACTTAAGTCACACATTTTTTGAAAACTTGGGTAAAGTGGTATTTCCTATATTTAAACACTCCTCTTTTACGTGAAAGTATTGATTTTTTTCTAAAACCAGTCCTCGTACCGTAAACAATGCAGTGCATAACAACTTAAGTCCATTTTATTGCAAATCGTTTCCGGCAAAACGACTTAAGTCCATGCTAAAAATGCTTCCAATCATTTTAAGGGGCGAAACGCGTACAAAAAACCTCCGTTATGTTAATTTTCAACATAGAAATCAATTAGGAACAACATATATTCATTTTAACAATCAATTTTTACCGGGACTCAATTATGCATAAAAATGAGGGTATAATGTGTTGCCGACAAAACGACTTAAGTCCATTTTTATCTATAAAATATTCCAGGATAAGAAAAATAATTTAGAAACTAGTTTATAACTTGAAGAGAAGCTATGCCAATCATTATTATTATTTTTGGATGTTAAATTTAATACCGAAATGTTTAACCAGCACGAAGATGTTTAAGCTAGAGCACGGAAAATGTTTTCCCGGCATAATGACTTAACTTAAGGTAATTTCTGCACCATAAAAATACAATCACCTATTTGTTGTGCCCAATGTAATGAATTCGTATGCTACGATCTTACGTATCAAATACGCAATTTCTCGAAAATACGAAAATGTGACTTACGTCGTTTTGCCGGGAAGCCACAGAAATATAATAAGAAAACATTCAAATATCTTATTTTATTACAAGCATTATTACTTTACTTATCATTCTTATAAAATTAAAAAAAAAAAACTCCGAATTCA
Organism: Pteromalus puparum; assembly: GCA_012977825.3. Taxonomy (NCBI): domain Eukaryota; kingdom Metazoa; phylum Arthropoda; class Insecta; order Hymenoptera; family Pteromalidae; genus Pteromalus; species Pteromalus puparum. The sequence goes on along the minus strand of CM053168.1, from coordinate 14,827,977 downwards.
AAATCGAACCACAAACGCGCTCTTTTTTAATTGACCAATCAGACGACAAATAAGTAGAACTTTTTCAAGATGGAGCGATTGAAATTTTTAGGTGGGATCCAATCGTTGCACGTGACATTCGTATAAAATGTCAATTAATTAACGCAATCTGTAGTTATACGGCGAGGCGTACAATGACGTAATCACTTCAGGTCTCTTATAGCCTGTAACACGTGTTGTATACACGTCTGCGTCAAACTTCGTCTCGAAGCCTCTCGCAACTAATAATGAAGCTTAGGTGAACATCGAGATCTATATACGTGTACAAGCTACTCGACTCACCCGTTAAAATTAATCGCATAGTGTGTTATCGAAGTAATGTTTAGAACTAATCCAACATTTTCATGAGTAATAAAAATTAGTCCTTGTCCTTGACATACAGCAATATGAGACGTAATTAAGCAGCTTACCTAAGTAGAATAAGCTGGAGCGAGTCAGACACTGCACAAAAAATGTTTCTATTATTATATATCATTGTATATGCATAATGGGGATGGCGAATGACAGATGTAAACACAAAACTGGCCAAAGCGTCGGATTGCGCTGGTCATGGGATTTTAGTTTGATCGATAAGGCGAAACCCTCGCTCTCCTGCTATTACGTCAATCCATCTCTCAATAATCCCCAACCACTGACTTTCTGTTCTACTGATCCTTTTCCCTTCTTTTTTTGTTTCTTTTATGGCTGTACTGCTAGCCCTTTAAATGTTTTGGCTTGGCTTTTACTAAGTATATAAACTTCGCAAATTTAATGAAAATTAACAAAATATCTTTATGTTGTAAAATCAAAGTAAATAACGGAATCCCAATAAATAAGGTAGTTATGTATAATAAGATAAGCCCTAACGCATAAATCATAAAGACGAGGCACACGGATCACTAAGAAAACAATGTTTCAGCACAATCGAAAAAAAGAAACCACAGCACCGCATGTATCTCAATTAATTCACCGCGAAAGTAACCCAAATACGATTCCCAGTAGTAGTTCACAGAATGACCACTGCCGCCTTCGCCCTCCTGCACCCATACCTCATTCTCACACCATCTTGCCACTTTTTCTCTCCTTCTCTGGGCAGAGAAAAAGTCCGGGAAAGCACGCAAAGTGTGAAAAAGAGAAAAGAGAGTCGGAAGGGTTGAGGCGGGTACGGGACGTCCCGCGCGCAGTGCAGAAAAAGGGCGAAGAGAACAGTATACACCCGCAGCCGTCCGAGAGAGAGAGAGAGAGAGAGAGAGAGAGAGAGAGAGAGAGAGAGTCCCTCGGGGCTGGCTCAACGCGTGCGTCGAGGGTGATAAATTGATAGTGGACGGCACGCGCCGAGTCCGGCGGTATATAGCCGCGTTATTTTTCCGTGTGAAGCCCGCGCTTACGCTTTATGTATATAATGCGCGCGCGAGCGCTTCATTATGTATTCAAGAGGTAAAATGAAGAGGTGGCATGTGTGTGCTATTGCTGCGGGTTGGTATATTAAATCAAAGCGCGTAAACAGCCCTTCGCGCAAACGATGCTTATCTTTCTTTTTGATGCCGGGTATAATTAAGGTTAATTATATAACGTGTGACGATATGATTTTTGTCGTCAGAGTCGCGAGCATGCGCGGATTGGAATTTTAAGGCAATCAATTATTATCTTTTTACCATGCAGGTTTCATCGACGAGAATTTGTTTCGAGTCAAACGCCCAACGCAATTAAACAAAAGGGCAGGGGGTAGGAAAAAGCCCCTAATCGAATAAGCTCGAAGCAACTATGTGAAAGCTCTTAATCTTGTAACTATCGATTCGGCACGCAGCCGAAAAATCTGAATAACAAAGCAGCCTACTTTTCATACCTGAAACGTCATTGGGCTTTCCCACACATACACACACACGGACGCGAGGGCGTCTATAACCATAAGCCAATCTCTACATGTCACGCCGTCGACTTATCGAGCGATCAACATCTCACACGCGGCGCGCCGCCCCGGAAGCCATATCCTTCTCCGGCTCGTGTAAATTACGTATTTGTGTGCCGCGTACCGGGCTAATCGTAGATTTGAGGCACGAATGTGATTATTACAGGCGTCTGTGGGCTGCTGCATCGCGCGCACACGGCAACGGGTACTTATTGTTCATCGCGCGCGCGATTATACGTGTATACGCGTGTGTATTGCCGCGTGACTTTATGTGTATATACGTATGTTATAGTATGCGAGTACATACGCGTGATTTTCTTTTCTTTATACATGAACAAAGTGATTGATCGCACCGCTTGACGCTATAATCGTTTATCGCACTTGAGTCATTGATTATTTTTATGAAGCTTTCGATTTTTCAGGTATGACTAATGTGTATACGTACAATTTCATATATACCATCTACAGACGCAGTAGACTATAAAATAGTCGAAGGGAAGTCTGCTACATTCTCGCAACTTGCAAACTTGTGTCCCCTACACTGCCGAAGGATACAGTCTGCGGGAGACCGCTCGCGCACATTATATGTTTTACTCGCACGCACACATAGGATAGGTATACCATTCCGACAGATCATGCGATTTAATTGCAGCGCGCGAGTCGACTCGGAAATTATGTGCGACTGCGAGGTAATTAATTAACTGGTTCGAAGACTCGATAGACGCTGTAAAGTGTGTACGTGGAATAACTTCTGTTTTATATTTCGTATCAATAAGTATTGATTAAAAATGTGTTTGTATGGATGTACGATCGAGCAAAGACACTGTACTCAATAAAATGCTGTGTACAAGGCTATAGTGCAGCGTACAATATCTTTCGGCTGCACGTTCACAGCGGAGGATCGAGTTGGACAAGGCGAGTCATAAGATAAGACTTTCGACAAAGCGCCATTCGATTGATTAAGAATGATTTACACGGGCACAGCGACGAATTTCGTCTCTCTGTGTCTCGTCGTCGTCGTCGTCGTCGTCGACTTCGAGGAGAGCGAGAGCGGGAGGCGAAGATCGCGAGCTATGATTAAGGCCTTTGAGAATTAGATTGAACGCGTGCAACAATGGCCTATGTACATTGCATCTGGATCACTACATATATATACGTACACGATATCCTCTTATGTGGGTGTATGTGGTAAGCTTTGATGACATAATTGTAACTTGGCTTTGAGACTTAATTGTTGTACACGCGTTGACGAATTTTTTTTTAAATAACAACATGATTTTATAAAGATCTATAATGTAAACTATAAGAACATTCACTATCAATTCTGAAAAAATATTGTATTGCAATTTTGTATCCATGTGAATTTTTTTCTTTTTGTTTTTTACTTGAAATATAAAGCGTTACATTATTCACCCACGATTCAGCAAAAAAGTATGCATGTAGCTACAGCAGTCTAAATCAAGAAACGCCAACATGATCATGTCTAAAAAGTCGCGCGTATACGACCACGCGATCGTCGACAGGCATCATTTATACTTTCGAATACGTCGCGCGCAATAGTTGCCGCTATAAATTGTTGCTCGCCCAGTGCGCGGCGCACTTTCGGGCCCTTCTCACGCTAACGAGGCACGTTCACAAACACCGGAAGTTATATTCTACACGGCGGTTATTGCATGGGTTTCGGCGCCCCGCCGCCGTCGCATCAGCCGTACTGGTTTGCTGTGCGAGTTACATGCGGCGTCGTCGTCGTCGTCGGCGGCGGCGGCTCTCTTCGCTCGTAGTTTCCTAGAGCTAGTCGCGCTAATTGTAACTATACAGTCTCAAGTCGTGCGCGGCCGTACATGCGACGGAGTCCATGCTGCTGTACTGCTGCTGCTGCTGCTGCTGCTGTTGCTCTCGAAGTGTTGACGCAACCGATAAGAAACGCGATGCGCAGATTGTATTAGTGACATAAGTTAAGCTTTGCAAGCTCCTCTGGGAGATCAGAGCCTTTGATCTGCTGTGTCGTGTATCGAAAAACAATGTTTGGATCCACTATTTGAAAAATTTTTAAAGACCTTGATTGTATTGTAAACTAGTGATAATAGTATATTGTGTCGTACCAAGGGCGTAAGGTGAGCTTTTTTAAGCCGAGTATGGAATTTGAAGTACGAGTCGCAGACGAGTACTGCAACTACACGAGGCCAAAAAGCCCTTATAGCCCTTGGTGCACACCATATTTTTTGTCAAGTCTTGATTTTTACGTTTTTTCTGACATACTAGGTGGAAGTGATATAAACATTTTAGATGAGACAGATAGCTAGCGATCGAGCAGTTATAACAAGAGTGGCTTATAAGCGTAGGCCCACCAAGATAGTTTTGGCATACCTATAGGTGACCCGGAAGATTCAAGCTGTGAAGGAAAGGCCAGTCCAAAACTTTTCTGCTTTACGGATACTCGGATTTGACGCTACACTACGACTCATTCATTTTTTTTTCGTGCGTATTTATACAAATTTTACATAAATATATATCGAATTCTCTCTTCTCTCGATCAATCATTTCAGTAACACATAATTTCCACTTAAACCGTTTCCCAACTCATATTGTTCTCGCTAATCAACAAAAAAGCTCCAAAAGCTGCGCGTTTACGCAGTTGCTCATACATATACCTAAAGTCGCGTCCGCATATATAAAGTGCATCGAGAATTGAAATTATCGTGAGCCCTGCAAAAATCAAACTTATCAGATCCATTTTAATGACAGTTCCCTCTTTGTATAAATATGCAGACCTGGCGCGAGCACTTGAAACGCCGAGAGAGATAGGAAAACCGCACGGCATCTTCTTCCATATATTCCCTCCCTCTTCTCTCTCTTCCGTATAGACACACTGAATAAGACGGAGCGAAGCGTCTCGCGTTATATTACGCAAACTTTTCCCGCGGACTTTCTCTAGCGCGCATGAATGGCCCTGGCGAGTGCACTTCCGTCGCGAAAATACCAGTAGCTCCGGCGATTCCTTCATCTCTTTTTTCGAGATGAAGACAAAGATTCCGAAGTAGAATATCGGCTAACTAAAGACGTTAATTTATTCGATGGCAAAGGAGCATGAAAAATGCGCGCGGGCGCAAATGGAAAGCTCGAGCCGGGAAAAGGAATAACGAAGAAGAGGCCGAAAGAAGATCCGCGAGGAAGCAACGGGGAAAGATGAACGCCTCGAGCATTCTCGGCCTGTGTGTATATACAGCTATACGCGTGATGGGGTGCAAGAGAGGGTCGAGCCGCGGGCAATTTTTTATCCGGTCTTTTTCGCGCGCGCGTGGCTGAGTATCATCTCTCGAAAATATTACCGGGAGTAGAGAGAGAGAGAGAGAGAGAGAGAGAGAGAGAGAGAGAGAGAGAGAGAGCGTCGACTTTCCAGGATTTTTCTAATTAATTATCGAGGAGCTGGATATATTGATTGGTTCTCGCGATGCGACTCTAGCCTCGGGCAACGTCGCGACGACTTCGTTTAAACATTCCCTTCCTGATCGTATTTTCTTGGCTCTCCTTTCATAGATTCTTCGCTGCAATGACGAAAAAGAAATTACGCATGACCCACTGTCGAAATAACTACGCGATCGAAGAGACAAAGATCGGAGGGAATAAAATTACAGCAGGGCATGCGAGGGTCCGAATGGAGATCCGCGCGCACACAGAGCCTCGGAACTTTGATCAACTTAAGTAGTCAGAGGAATCGATTGTACAGACTCTCTCGCTCGCTCGCTCGCTCGCTCTCCTCAAGACACAGCTACATATATAGCTTCATCTCTATCTCGCATTGATTATCCCCGGCCTCGGCGCGCGTTGTCCCCGCTGAATTTCGACTCGGCGCGCTCGAGACAGACACACAGAGGGAGAGCAAGTCTACAGCCGCAGCGCAGCGCCGCCGCGCGGGACAAGGTAGGGTGGTCAGTAATGTAGTAAGACGAAGGGTTGATTGCCTGCGAGCTCTCGGGAGCAGCAGCAGCTTTCTCTCTCGCTTTCGCTCTCCCGTACATGTACACACAGAGGAGGAGGAGGAGAGAGAGAGAGAGAGAGAGAGAGACTGAGCGGGGAATACACGCCGGAGCGGCGAGAACGAGGCAAGTAGAGTACGTGCAAGCCCCGGCGCCAAGATTGGCGGACGATATATGCATGTAAGGGACGACGAAGGGTCTAAGGGCGAGTTGCGGTTCCTGCGACGAAAGATAGGGTTGTGTCTCGCCCTCCCGCCACCCGCGTCTTCTCCGCGAGCCGCAACCGTATACACAGTGTGTAGGGCTCCTTGAGTCCGGCGAGGAGGAGAGAAGAAGGGACACCGGACAGCGGCGTTCTTGCGACTATGCGCGACTCGAGTATAGGTATACGCGTAAGGCTTATATACATATTCCTGCAATCGGAGTGTACACGCCGTTGTCGGGGACGCTTTTCTTGCGACTCGTGTGCGTGCGTGTGTTTGCTATATATATATATAAGGGAGCGGAGACAATGGTAATGGCCGAAACTCGAAAAGTTTTGGAAGCTCGACGGCGAGAGATCAAAGATTTCTGGCGCGGGAAATGAAAAGCGGCGTAAATCTTTTGCGGGGAGGGTGTGGAGAAAATTAAGGCCGAAACTTTCGACGAGCGCTTGTGTGTTTATTGCTTTCTCACTTCGGTTTATATTAATAAACGAGCAACGTGAAAATAAAAAAGAAGCGTACATTAAAAATAAGCTATACGAGTGGCGCGGAAAACCATTTACCCGAAGTAAGTACAAGCAGCGCAGCCAGTGGGTGTATCGGGCGGCGCGACTCGTGTCGTGAATGTTGATATTATCAAAGTTACGACGCAACGCGCGATACGAATCAGGAGCTGTAAAGTTTCTCGCTACGAGCTCGTGCTTTTCCCTCGGCATACACGCGGTCATTTGTTCGCGAAGACGCTGCTGTGAGTGTGTACCTTATATATATATATATATATATATATATATATATATATCTATACGAACGAGTGACGCAGTTGCCGAGAAGACGAGGAGCTTCGAGCGTCTGAGTATCGCGATAACGAGTTTTCAGTTTCTTTCGCTTCGAAATAATTCCAATCAATCCGATTGTTGATTAGATCAAACGAACGCTGTGTGAACCTTGAACGGACTAATGCACACCAAGCAACAATTGATAAATTTCGTCGACCCATACACTTACACAAAAGACTGATTTATGAAAAACACGACTCGAGCGCGAGAGCCACAACGATTAATGGATAGTTGCAGCAAGCGTCGTGCAGGTATGCAGCACACATGTATATACAGTATACACACGGCTTTCGGGCTTCACCCTTTTCGCGCCGTCGGAGTTCGTGCGAGCCGACACTTTCTCCGAGCGCGGCGCGCTTGCAGCCGAGAGAGATTACGCGGCGGTATAATCTCGCGCAGACCGTCCGTCAAATTCAAGCGTGTGTGTGTGTGTGTGTGTGTGTGTGTGCTTGGCGCGCAATTGGCTTTGAAATTATTGAACTTTCTCACGCGCGCCGAGACCCGTGGAATTCGGCGTGAGAGAAGCGGTGACGCGGGGAATGGGGTGTTTAGTAGGTGTGACGCCATTTGGTCAGACGTTAAAGTCCTACGCTAAAAAAGGTATTGTATAATCGTTCTATTAGTCCTCTAATCGGCTGTTCGTTTTACCGCACAATGTACGTCTGCGTATGTTTAAATTCTTAAATTCAAAACGCGAAAATGTGTCAACAAGGACTGTATTTCGTTATATTGTCGCGGGAATCTCGACCTCTTTTAATACAAATTTGAAACTTATAATTATGTACCAAACATTTTAATTGTGAAATCACTGTCGCGAGTCTAAATTAAACTTAATTTTAGTGTATACATGTACCTACGTAAAATAGAGTAACTCTGGGCTAGCTCTTTCGTCACTGCCGAATCTCTCCGTGTCTCTGGCAGGTGGAAATAGATAGATGCCGCATAGGCACTTTTCTATCTCCCTCATAAGAATATGCGCACCGAGTCTAGATATAGCGGTGAGCCACCAATGCTAAAACTGCCTTGCTTGTCGGCTCGCCCTGCCGATTCGGCCGTTCATGCTATAACTGCGTGAAGTGCGTCTAAAGTCATTGTCGTTATTAATAGAAGAGTTTGGATTGCTATCTGTGATTAAGTGTTTGATAAAGATTTATGGTTTTAAGGAGATAAATAGCGTTTTGGTCAGGGCGCGCAATTATTTCGTACAGTATATAGTTCACACAGTTTGACGAATTCAGACACTACACATACAGTGAGTGATCAGTCGTTATAAATTGATTCGTTATTCGTTTCATATTAAAGTTACATGATTATTAATATTAATCTATTCTCATCATCCCTCACAGGTTACATTTTCAGATTTCACTTACCTCACGAGCATCAAGCAAAAAGCTCTCACCCCGGAAAAAAAGGAGAGCAACAAAACCTCCACCCGTAAAAAAGAGAGAGATAGAGAAATGAAAAACAATGAAATCCGGGCAGGGGGATGAGACTGCTATAGAAGGTAGGCAGGCGCTTGCACGCGTCTTTTACGGCATCGTTTACGGCCCCTTAGTAAATCAGAATTCCCAAGAGCTGCTTGCGCTATACGGCATCAGTAGCAGCAGCAGCGTCGAGATTCGCGCGCGCAGCCGGAATCTGTCCGGCGGCGTTGATGACATCCGTTAAATTGACGGAGAGAAGCTCTCTCGGCCTTCTCGCCGTAGCGAACGGCTAAGCGAGCTGCTGCAGCAGCCCTACTGCTGGCACTTATATGCGTGCATGCTGCAGGCTGGCCAGTTATGTGCTCTATATACCCGGAGAGAAATATCGCGAGCGTCTTGATGGCGTCTTAGACGACGACATTGTTTCCAGCGGGCTAACATGCGAAGATTTCAGGATGGACGCATTTGGCTGAGCAGCAGCAGTGTGTTCGCCTTAGCGCACGCGGTATAGGTTTTGTTATATGCGGAGAATACAGAATATGCCCGCAGTTTAAGCTATGTCGCCTGCCCCGCTGCTCGCAGATATGTACGACATTGTGTGCGTTGTTTCGATTTATGCCTTTTAGCTTTATGCGCACGGGACAGTAGTTTGAGATGCGCGTCGTGGAGAGCTAGCTATGATGGAGCGGAAAATATAAAGATCGAGCGCTCCAAGTTGGACAATAAAGAGCAATTTCGGCATAATCCAAGACGTTTATATATTCAGAGGCACCCCCGTATATTTACACGTAATCTGTCGGTAGACGCAGTCCGCCGTATATATCCCCAAATCTCGCCCGAACTCGTACTCGACTACTGGTATACTGTGTGTGCGCGCGCGCGCACGTGTGTGTGTGAAAGGGACTACTACAATAATTACCGTACATGGCATGTGGAGGCGGCGACGGCACAGGGGGATGCAGGCTTGGAACTTGGAAGAGCCGGTCCCAAGAAGGACAGGCTCTCGCGGTGGAGCTTCAAGGAATAAGGGGTGGCCGTGTGGCGAGAAAGGGGTGAATTTGACTTGGCCGGCAATCGATATAATACACACATACGCGTGTACGCGGCAGCAGCGCTGAAAACCCGCACTAACACATCGCAAGCGCGGACGTTTACATAAGCGAAGCTCCTTCGACCAGAGGCTGCTGCTGCTGCTGCTGCTTCGTACGTAGAGGGAAAGCGCCAAGGAAGGCGTCGGGCAGAGGCAATATAAGAAGGAGAGAGAGAGAGGAGAGAAGCCAAAGCCTCTTGTCCTCTCGCCTGGTCTCTCTCTCTCTCTCTCTCTCTCTCTCTCTCTCTCTCCCTCTGGTGCCTCTAATTTGCATTCCCCTTAGCCGCCCGCTCGAGAGCAGCCCCACCAGCGGCAGCTGCCCCTCTTTTACAAGAAGTGAGCACCCGCCGGCCGTTGTGTCCGTCTTGGGAGAATAAGGAGAAGCGGTGCGCGGCGGCGTTGCTCTGCCTTCGCCGCGTATCAGCGTCCGGCACGGACGCACGCCGGCTTGCATACGCGCTGGCGCGGTTATTCATGCGCGACTGGCCGCAAGAGACTGTTGTACTAGTCGACCGGGGTTGGTCACCCTTTTTTTTTTCTAAAAGGGTGATTTGTAGGATGCGATACGAGGCTTTCTTGCGTCGCGAGTGCGAGGATGAAGGATGTGCGAGCTAATTTGATTAAGCATTTGGGGAGGACGCAATCAACGAAATGTTTCGAGAGGCTTGAGTTGTATAATATCGATTCACTCTGCAACCCTTGCCTTTGCCCGATTTTACGAAATCGTTTCATAATTCTCTATACCAGACGACGAAGCTTCGCTCCGTGTCGTCGTACACAGCACATGGGCTGTATTACACGCGTCAGCGACAACCAGCTCTCGCACCCCCTCGGCTAAGCGCATCATCGGTCCTAAATGATATCGCACACACAGTGCCTCGGCAATATCGTACCGAGAGAGAGAGAGAGAGAGAGAGAGAAACTGCGCGCCGGTACACATCGTCAAGGGTTATACGCGAGCATCACTCATCAGCATCGGAGCGGCCATATTGCCAGCCCCCTGGCCCCCTAAAGCCCAAGAAAGAGAGAAAGAGCCCTGATAATTTCCCACTCCCGGGCTTCACTCGCTCTCTTCCTCTTCTTCTTCTTCTTCTACTACTACTCCCTCATTCTTTCAAGCCAGCTAGAGAGAGAACGCGACTGCCAGCGCCAGTGTCTTAGTCTTCTACTCGCAGCTTTCTTCTCCCTTCTTCCAACGGCGGCGACGGCGCACTTGGCTCGCTTCTTCGTCTTCTTCTTATTTGAAGCCCCCGCCGTCGCCGTCGCCGGGTGCCCGGGCTGCTTAATGAGAACCCCCACCCCCTTCTTCGCGGGAGAGTAAGAGAAAGAGAGTGCGCGGAACTTTCTCTCTCTCTTTCTCTCTTTCACGGTGTAAAAAGGCATACCCTTGCCAAAAGGGGAGAATCCTTCCCTCTCGCTCTCGCTCCATCCTTCTTCTTCTTCTTCTTCTTTTCGTCCTCCGTCCTTCTTCATTTGCGTCTTTCGCACTCTTATAGCCAGGCAAATGAGAGAAAGCGCGCTCCCCCCGACGGGGTACAAGAGTTAAGAGCAACGGAGGGGCATAGAGCCAGCCGAGGGGTGGAAGACGCCGGCGTCCCACCACATACGCGAGACATTTTAGACTTTTACGGTATTGATTAGCGAAAAATTAACATCCCGCTCTCTGCGCTCTTCCCCGAGAGAGACTCTCCCCTCGTTGCCGGCTTCTTCCGCGCCTCCTTGCGCGGCATCCTGCGTGAAAGCATTAGTGGCCGTAGTTCTCTTCTCTCTCTCTCTCTCTCTCTCTCTCTCTCTCTCTCTCTCTCTCTCTCTCTCTCTCTCTCTCTCTCTCTCTTATACACACGCTGCTTCTGTCCGTTAGCGTACGATGCCTATGTATTGATGCACGTTGTTTTAATCGCTCGACTGTATAATATAACCGATTGCGAATGTGAAGATTATTAAACGATATACACAAATTGAGAATAATTTTTTTTTAATTCTGATCGCTCGGATAAAACGTTGTTCTGTTATTGTAAAATTGATGAATTTTAATTGGCAGATTATTTTTGTCGCTTTTCGCAAAAACGACTTAATTTCCAACTATCTTTCATATCATTATAGTACGAGCGGCTTATAAAGAGGCTAAACAAGGCAGTTTCGGCCGAGGTTTCGGCATCAATGGCACGCCTAGAGCTCTATATCAACACTTCATGCTCAGCCTCAGATTCTGATAAGGAAAGCAGAAAAGTGCCTGTGCGCCACCTATCTTCGCTGGACAGAGACTATAGAACTGGGAAATTCAAGCTTCAAGCGGTGGATAGTAAAACCAGCTCGAAATTGTTTTGTTTTGCGGCTGCTTGGTCTTGCCGCTACGATAACTGATTTCGCATATAGTATACTTGTACTATACCATACTGTACTTATTTTATATTATGATAAATAAATTATAATAAATTAAATTATAATAAATGTATATTAATACTTATTATTTTCAACCATCGACTTTTTTATTTTTGGACGCGCATTCAATACAATATTTATGTATATAATTTATCATATCGACAGAAATCTCAGTTTACAAAAATTAATTTCTGTTATTCTTTACAGGTGTCTATGAATTGTCTGATGAGAATGGTAAATAATTCCTTGGTTCAAAAAACAGAAGACTTAGTTCTGGGTTTTGCTCATTAGGCGAAATACTATAACTGTCATCAATATGCATTCAATGAATACATAAAATGCATACTATACTGCAAACGACATAATATATATTAGTTATGTACTGTGTATCCATGAAAATCATAAACTTATATTTAGATAATTATAGGGTATATGGAGAAAGTCCTTTAGCCAAATCCACAACCTAAAAGGGTAAGGATACTACTTGTCAGTGCAAAAATTCAATCTTAGTCGTATTATATGGTAGTACTAAAATTCCTGCATAGCAATATACATAATTTTTGTGTTTCGTTACGTCATATTCTTTTACTTAATCTAAGAATTGTTTACTATTATTTGTCTACTTATTTGCATTAGTTATATTATGTACCCTAGTGTTTTATAACATGTTCCTTTATTTTTTATAATATCTAAAACTGGAGTTTGGATAGAGTGTTATTTTTGCTTATTAAACGTACCTTTAATTAAAAAATATGTGCATCAACGCATTCGAGTGTAGTATGCAAATGGACAAAATTATCAAATACTACTTGGCACGTAGTATATCTTTTCTCCTACCCCCCAAGGATATATATAGTCAACGCGATAACGCTGCTCGGCCTGGAGTTCAAATCGTTTATACGGTAAGTAGAATCGACGGATTTTCAGGACGAAATCGCCCTTGAACGGAGCGATTTCATAGCGTCATTCAAAGTTTCGAGAGAAGAATGTTTTCACAAAGGTATAGGAATGCTATATAGCATCGGAATTATATTTTTGTAGCTAATAATGTGAAGTGACAATTTTGTCAAGACTGAAAATCAATAACTGTTTATGCTATATTTCACTAAATCGTATGAGTAACAAATATTGCTCGAACATCGATAGATTTGAATTTTCTAATTGTTTTTATAGACTCGAATAGTTTTTTTTTAATATTCCTCTTTTTCTGCTAAGTAAAAGGGTTGAGTATTTTTATTTAGCTTGCTCGAAGTGTACGATAAAGCTAAAGATTAGACCGTAATCCAAGTCCGTATAACCTTCTTTCGTGATCAATGCGACCACTCCGAGATTAGATTCCAAGAGAGCAAGAGATCATTATGGTTACGTGTAGGTAAGCGAGTCGGATATTCGACTGCGCAAACCATCTAATCAATTACTATTATCCCTTCGAACCAATTACGAGCCTGAATCGTTACATTTAAATGTAATTCGTGGTAAGTCTTTTTTTGATTAGAATTGCCATTTCCTAAGACCATAGCATAAACGGTGACTCCCCAGGCGGAAATTTATTTACCTAAAAAAAACTAATAAAAGCTTATAACTTTTATAATCAGTTTATAATATGTAGATTTTGAACGCTAAAAATGTTTAGTAATAATTTATACCTTTTATTAGCTTTTTTAAACTTTTATTAAATTATCGATATATTCTGGCACAAAAATAAATAAACGCGTGACCTCTGAAAAATCTAATAACTTCTAATAAGTTTTAAAAAAATATTTACTTACAATAATTTAGATTTATAGGTATTTATAATTCTTACGATATGTTAGTAAGGTTTTCAAAAAGATAATGACTGCTATGAAATTTTATAAATTATTTTTAGTTTTGTCTTCTAATATCTTTTAAAAAATTCTTTTATCACTTGTTTTTAATGTTCTAAAAAACACATAAAAATACTAATAAAAGCTACTAAACTCTAGTAAAATCTAATAGCTGTTATTAGCTTTTTTAAGCCTTTTTCTTGGAGATTATTTAACACGCTCAAAAAACTAATAAAATTATTAGTAAAAGCTTAAAAACATTTGTAAAATTAAAAAATATATAATTAAATCTCTCAAACATTAATAAGTGTTATAAACTATTATTAGAGTCCAAATTCCACACTTTATAAATGGTTATTAATATCTAATAAAAGCTAATAAATTTTATTAACAATTATGTGAATAAGATTATTTCCGCCTGGGTAGTAGCAAAAATGTGGAGTGATTGATTAAATCAAGTCTGCTATATTTGATTACAAAGCTTCATTATTCATCGCATTCAGCTTTCAAAGACTAGAAATCGTCTTAAATACATCTCGAAGTGAGAAATTTGAATGATGAAAATTGTAGGATACGCGTATGAACTCTCCGCACATGTTTGATTAGGTATCGTTTCCCAACCACACAGTGTAAGACGACTACAGAGGACGGCATTGTTTGAAAATAAAATAAAGCTGTAATAAGTTTGATCCGCGAATAATAAGGATCTCGGAAGCTGGAGCAGAAGCAAAGTATAACAAGATGTAAATTTTATTCCGTTCTTCGGAATCTCAAAATCCGCCTCGCGAGAGAGGTTTCGAAGCACCGCGAAGATCGCTCGAACGATCCGCGCAGAACGTCAGGTCAACACAGCCGGGCTGGGGCATATTATTCCAACGTGGTAAGTACTATTGTAAAAAGATTTGTGCGGGAAATGATCGTCGAACCAAAAAAAATTTATCCGGAAGACTCTCGCGGGTGATATTCCGTATATTGAACGCGATCGTCGTACAAAATCCACTCGGTTTCCCTACTACCTCGCATACAGGGATGTAACAATAATTCATCGCAGCGCGTAAAAGTGCAAACATCACATCTTGAATTTTGCATCGCGCGAGATATATTCAAGGCAGGAGGGCTAACGAGAAGCCCGCGGACGTTGGTCGAGAGACTCTCGGGCCGCGTACACACTCATACATTTACGCATGAGGCTAGAGCCAGTGCGCTGACCGCTGAATACATATAGCTGGTATACCTATACCTGCGGGGGTCGAAGAAGAGAGTGCGGCCAGCTGCGGCGATCTTGGACCGCGCGAGTCTTAACTCGGCGGGGTGGTATAGCGGGACTCTGCTGAATTGCACGCGTCCGTAGGAGCAAGAGAGAGAGAGAGAGAGAGAGAGAGAAAGAGAGAGAGAGAGAGAGGGAGATGCAAGCCCAAGGGTGTCCGTTCGTCCCACTCTCTCCGCGGTGAGGCAAAGACGCTGCGCTACCCCTTCTCGCGCCGTGAGCGAGGGGGTGGGGACGAGATGGGCCGAGCTAAGACGAGCCGTAATGACGCCCTGAATCAATATGTGGAGCTCGCTGAGATATGCATACAATACAAACTAAGACAACTGAGCTTTTCTCTCTCTCGCTCTCTCTCTCTCTCTCTCTCTCTCTCTCTCTCTCTCTCGCTCCTCTTACTCAGAGATCCATCTTCTTTCTCTCTTTCTCCTCCTCATCGTCTTCTTCTTCTTCTTCTTCGAGTCGGCGAAAGGGTGAGTTTTCTCCTACCCCAGGCGCTCGAGGGAGAAAAGAGGCTGCGGGTGGGGAGAAATTAAAGACGAGGCCGGCACAAAAATAACGACCCGCGAGTGCGCGGACCCCTACCATGTCTTTTTACCCCTCCACTTCCTCCAACCTCCTGCAGCAGCAGCAGCAGCAGCAGTACCTCCTCCTCCTCCTCTTCTTCTCTTCCTCATCGTCGAGCAACGGCAGCAGCAGCAGCAGCAACCTCCTCAGCCATTCCACTCCCTTGGTTTCTCGGGCGCGCACACACGGCCGTGCGCTTGCTTTTACTACTCGGCTTTGCCGCCGCGCTGCTACGTTGCTCTCCAGCTCTTTCTGGCTCTCTTTTAAGGAGCGAGTTGAAGGCAGCGCGAAGGGAGTATGGAAGAGGAAAACGAGCGGACGCGCAAGGGAGATAGAGAGAGAGAGAGAGAGAGAGAGAGATAGAGAGAGAGAGAGAGAGAGAGCGAGAGAGAGAGAGAGAGAGATGCAGACGCAGCCGAGATATGGCATAATCTTCTACACGTCGTAAAACTGGAGGGTAAAAACTGTAAGAGCGAATCGGATTTTGCAGAATATGAAGGAAGGGGTATGCGCGCGGAAAGCCCGAGAGCTGGCCCAGCGAGCGCGCTCCTGCGCTTATGTACGGTAATATCTCGAGGCGAATGAATATTGTATACGCGTACGTAATTGGAGAGTCTGCACTGCGATGCCCGCGCACAGCCAGAGACAGAGGTGTACTGCTATAGCGGAGGCCGAGCAGCCAGGCCGATTTGAATTTTTTCGCTTGTGCCATTTTTTTGCCTTTCTTTTTGTTAATTTGCAGCGAATTCGAAGCTTGGAAAGAATCACGCGCGAAATAACGCGCTTGGTGGAGGAATTTCAGGAGTTGTCGTTTTTGTTGAAAATATTTTTTATCAAAGGAGAAATTAAGATACGCCAAGATAGCCCAGTGTTATACCATAAAGCCTGGTATGATGGACGAATAATCGATTATCAAATCATATCAAATTTCTTTTTTTTTCATATAATACTTGTTTCTTGATCACTACATACCTTAGTTATTTTTTGAAAGACCCAAATTGACATCGTGCGTAAATAAATTGAATGCCTTTATTATATTTAATAAAATAATATTGAACATGCAAAATAATAATAATAACGTGAATGGCCAGATATTGTAAAAAAACGACGTGCTTATCTTTTTGAAAAAGAATATCAATCAAATAAATATGTGCACATTAATTATAGAATATTAGTTGAATTGTTTAATACTTTCTATGAATGAACAAAAGTGTTTGTTTTTTTTCGATTGCTTGCAACAAAAGTGAAAGTGCAAAGCATTCGGGATTTCGTTTGTTTTATAAACCTGCGAAATACTACCCTAATTGAAAACTGGGCATATATAGTTTCAATTTACGTAGAAAAAATAATCATCAATAAAATAATAGTATATTGTGCAACTAGGGGGGAAAATGGCTTTTTCTAGCGAGGATGATGTTTTGAGCATAATAAGTGAGTGACGGACACGAGTATTTAAAACATCACCTGAGTCTGAAAAAGCCACTCCCCCCTTGTTGCACACCGTACTTTTTTTGACAAGGGCAAGAAAAATAGACCCTTCTTTCGGAATAGGAAATCAAGAACTGTATAACTGTTGCGTCTTTGACTTTATTTTCAAAAGTTTTCAAAAATTTCGAAATTCTTAAATTTTTCAAAATTATTAAAACTAAAATTTTTGATAATTTTCAAACTTTTGAGCAGCGGGAAGAAAAGTGTTTTTCCTCTCGCTCCGAAAAAAACTTGTTTTTCCATTCATTTCTTATGAACGAAAAAGGGTCTTTATAGCACTATGTGGCATAAATCCGCATCTATGTCACGCCTATCCGTGGCATAAATAGTCCATTATTGCACCGTGCGGATCGGCCTCGCTACGCTCGGGTGCTAACTGCACGGTCCAAGAATGGACTGTTTAGGCCACGGATAGGCGTGACAGCGAATTTATGCTAGTCAGTGCTATAATGCTATAAAATAGCGTACGATACTCGTGGTATAAAATCCCTCGCTGCGCTCGGGCCCTAACCTCACGCCGTGCCAAAAATGTATCGTAATGTACTATTTTCTTGCTCCTGTTGAAAGAAGAGAATTTTATTCAACTCACACAAGCATGAGTGAGCCAAGCAGTTGCGGCCTAATGGGTAACTACCGCTATGTAATATGCAGTGTTCTCGCAGATAGTGATGTTGGAAACACAAAAGTGTATATGCGCTACCTACCTTCGCTGGTCAGAAAACTGATATTTTCATACAATATGTGCTTGACGCTACTAGAACCGATTCCGTGTTTCTTGCAAATAGCTAATTAGCGGATCTTATTTTCTTGGTGTATAATTTATATCTTAATTTACCAAATTTTTTTCCATTTGATTTGATTCACAAAACAATCGCGTACTTTTTATTGTTTCATAAAAATTGGAATGAGTTGGTTTTACGATGTTTTTTGACAATTAATACTTATAATTTTGATGATATCTCTCACTTACAGAAAAATACACGTATAAAATGAGAAGTGCTTGTTGCTTCCTCCTAGAGGAAGCTTTGCGATAGTAAAATGTTCAGTTTCGCTAAAACTTCATAGAAACATGTTTTTAGATATTAGAAGGTCGAATTACGTGTTTTTAGGAAATGTCCGTATGGATGTGTGTGTGTGTGTGTGTGTGTGTGTGTGTGTGTGTGTATACCGTGATATTTCTGAAACTACTCCGTCAATATCAACCAAATTTGACATGCATATCTATTTTTGGATTCTAAATTCGGGAAAAACATTTATTTTTTAATTTTTCCAATTACTTTTTTTTATGGACATTTTTGGATTTTCGAAAAACATTATTTTTGTTTTTTTTTCAATCGTTCCATTGTTACAAACAATTCAGCTAAAATGCATTTGAAAGATAATAAAATTACCTACTTTGCCCTGTTTGGTTCTCGGGATTGACCGCTCCGTTCGGCAGATAAAATGAAAAAGGTGATTTTTTTTTTTAAACTCATATCTCTGAAACTAAACATCATAACCTCAAGAAAAAAATATGTTGATGGGTTACGTGTTAAACTATATTTCATTAAAATTGTAAGTGATTTGACTATTTATTTTTTCAGTAATAAATCAAAAGCAAAAAAATTATTTCTTTTTAGTCTCGATTACGGGCGTAAAAAGGCCTTATTGCACTTGATATTTTGGAAAAAAGTAGATATTTTATGTTTTTTGGCTAAGTTCATTGTGCAGCTATAAAACCCCTATGGTTCTTAAGATATCAAGGTTTGAATTTTTTTTGAAAATGTTTTGATTTCTTATATCTCCAAAACAATGTAGTCAAATGCTTCAAATTTTTATTTGGTGATTCACCATAAATGAAGATATCTGCTGTTAAAATTTCAAACGTTTTCGTTGAGCAGTTCTTAAGTAAAGAGCTGAAATGTAAAAACCGATTTTTCTAAAAAATTTGGCTTCCTCTTATAGGGTTGTCGTTACACGTCGTAAAGTCCCTCCCTACGAATTTATGTCATACTGATAATATTAAAATAGCATTCACATTATACTGTATTTTAAAACAATATTTTATTTATTGGAACAATAAATTTCGTTGGAGGAAGCTACGTGCCAACGAATTGGCAGCGGTTTTCAGTTTCAAGTACTTTTTAGAGCCTTATCAATCTACGGTATGCAACAAAAATAAGCGCGCGGAGTGTGCTAGATTTCGCTAGTTTAGAAAAATACATTCATAAACTAAAATCAATATTTAAAAAAAATAGTAACTAAGAACTGTCCACGTCGGGCTGGTTAAAATCGAAACACAACTTGACCCGCTTTAAGGAAAAAATACGATTAACTGTTTTTCTAAGCAGCACAATGATTATTATGATTAAGGTTCATTCGAAATTAAAATAAAACAGTGAAGGATCATGATTAAACACCGGACGGAAAACGAAAAAACACCGCATAAAACTACGGGATATCATCGTTATATTCACAAAAGATTGCTTGAAGAGAGCATTACTCATAAGGCACGTCAGCCAAGTGTAAAGAAAAAAGAGAAATGAATATAGTAGTTTGCGCCTGCGGGCTTCGTTACAAAATAGAAGCGATGCGAGAGCGCGAGAACATACTGATGAGGCATTGTTTGGATTTTCCATGACACTTTCTTCGCCGCATTCCTTTCAAACTTTGCGGAAAAATATTATTTTTTGCAGTTCTCGTTCCCACACATACACACACACACACATACATATATATATATATATATATCAGATAGATAGTTACGATTACACGCCACACCATCATAGATAATAAGACAGCCACAATGACAATAAGATATATGATATTAACGTATTGATAATATCGCCTGCGTGATCGTAGTGGTGAGATGATGTGTTGTGTGCTGTGTCGTGACTGCGTGTTGTACAGTGTGTCGTGGATGTGAATAGTGTTGATGTGATGTCTGATGATAGTGTTGTCGTTGAAGAGTGAAATGTGATCTGTGTTAGTAGGAAGCGCATGTGTTTTGTATGTTAGTCGCAGGGTGTGTGACTGAGTGGTCGTGTGTGGGATGGGTGATTTATTTTCGGGACAAGTATGTTCAGGCAGGATATCAAAATTCTTTTTCAATGTTCGTGTAAAAACTATTGTATAAAAGTTGATTTAACGTTTTAATGGAAGTTTGATAATTTCAAGATTTCAAGTGATAGTTGCGTCTGATGGCAGTAATACTCCAGCAAATTAACACTAATAACTCAGAGTATGCAATACAATGCGTTATGTAAAAGTTTACGAATTATTTCTTGGTAAATACGCCTCTATCTCGGATAAAATAGGTGAATAAGAGGTTTCAAATTGTTCCAGGCATGGTTTTATAAGTCAAAACAAATCATACACATATGCTTTAGCCTTACTTGCATATTTATTTTCAAACTCTATTTCGATGCCATTACAGGTGTAGAGGCAATGATTAATAAAAATTATAACTTACTAGCTTTCCGATTTGTACGTCATTTTAAACAGTTGCATTCATCTTCTTAATTATTTAATTGCATTAGTTTATAATAAAGTACATGCAGTAGCAGTTACATTCAATTTCATTTTATCTGTAGGGAGTTTTCTCTCCCGTCTATAATAACTGGCGCCATCTTTCCGGCTACTCTTAAACTAGCTTTAACTACCTGCTGAAATACCAAGAGAACGTTGGCAATGTAGTAATCGCTAATTTGTTTATTTAATCAGAGCATAATATTCGATATGAAAAACACATTTTAGATTTTGATGTGTTCATAAACCAGCCTTTGTTGTGTTCCTAATTTTTAATGCATGTATCATGACGCATTTCGGTATAGTCATCAGTTATCAATCAACCATTAAAATATTTTTTTTTAGTTTCGTAAACCTATTAGTATATATTTATTTTCTTAATCATAGAATTTGAAGTATGTACGTCGTAATTTTTGAAAAAACACGTTTTTTTAGTACACGTGAATTATGTCCGAATGATAAAATTATAAGTAGTTTGTCTAGAAAGTTTGCTGTATGTAAAAATTTTTGTGAAAGTTCATATTAATTTAGAACCCAAATATCATAAAAATAATTCAGGCGAAATTGCTAACAAAATTTTTTTTAAATTATAGCCACATTTTTTAAGATTTTAATTTTTTACACTAATAATTTTCGATTCTTAGAATCATATTTGTTTAATTATTATATTAGATTAT
The DNA here is from genome assembly GCA_012977825.3 of Pteromalus puparum. Lineage (NCBI taxonomy): Eukaryota > Metazoa > Arthropoda > Insecta > Hymenoptera > Pteromalidae > Pteromalus > Pteromalus puparum. Next base: position 14,806,830 of record CM053168.1, on the reverse strand, counting down.
TATCTATACATACTTTCGTTTGATTTACCTTTCATACTGAAATTCCAAACTATAAAATCTTAATAATTATTTATAGCATACCTTTCTTAAATTTTGAAATATAATGCATTTATATAGATGTATTATGCTCTGCCATGGGCTTTTTTGAGAAACAATAAAGATTTTTATTTTAGTATAAAAATGTTTGTTATTTATTTATCGATGCATAAGGAAAAACTAACAATACGAAGTTACTACTTATGTGCCTTGCAAGTCATGTAGTTTGTCAGGTTCGACTTCAGAATCTCATAATTATACCGGATATTATTGGATAACATAATTGCTATATTATCGTCTTCAATATATAAAGTCAATTAAATTGCGAAAGCACAAACTTTGAATTCACGCCAAAAATTATATGTTCGTTCAATACCTAATGCTATTGTTAATCCTGGCTCTATTTTTTCACAAAAATGTGTTTTCTTTGCACGGCACGCATATATGAAGGCGAATTAAAACTATAATGTAAAAATGCAAAGGAAAAGAATATAGTAACGAAAATATCTGGTTCTATTTAAAATTGATTTGAAAAAATAGTAATAAAAGTTACTTTTTAACCTTTTTTGAATTCAAACATCGTTACTTGAAGAACCAAAAATCCTCTTGTCTTTTCATGTACCTACGCATCAGCAGATTTACAACGCAAAATTATTAAACGTACCAAAGTTAATCAATTCATGTAATGGATATGATGTTCAATAAATAATTACGAACGCACGAACACACACATGAGTAGATGATGAGAAATAGAATAAGACATAAATGTAACATAAATTGCTTCCTTTAATCGTTCAGAAGAAATTGATTAGTATATTTATCATAATTCGTAGAATGGCCAATTCTGCTGGATCATTTAAGAGCCAAAGGCAAATAAAAAGTAATAACGACATAAACAAATGCAGCCAAAAATAAAAGGCTTGAATACACCAACTCCAGAGAAACATTTTTTTATACGAAACAATTATAGAATCATTAGAATGAACGGTGAGTTAGACGAAACCAGGGACGAAACAATAATTGTGACTTGATTTCGGATGTATTTATATAAATCAGCAGTGAATTTCAGCAGAGAGAGAAGATAAAAACTAGGCTCCGCATGCAGCGGCATGAAATATAACGTTGCCGCGTCGACGTATCAATAGCCACTACTTCATTCTTGATTGGAAGAAGATGAGCACTGATACATAAGTATACAGGTGCCAAATTGAAACTTTATAATCACTGATGTAAGACATAAATTTGATACATGTGTTACAAAAAATTGATATACACGTGGATTATAAGGGCTGGGTGAGCTTTTTGACATCGTGTGTTTGCAGTGTACTTGTCTTCAGCTTGCAGACGCATTTGCACTGCAAATTTATATGGTATACGTAATATATCAAAGATAATTTCAAAAAAGATATTTGTAAAAGTCATATTTTAGGTTATATTTGATTCATTGTTGTTGAATAAATATGGATAGCTATGGATACCAATCACTGCATCCAGCGAAAAGTATTGTGAATTTATACTACATTGGCGCTAACATCAATGTAAATAAACAAAGCATTAACAACGCATTAAAAATCGGCCCAGCGAGCGCAAATAGTCAAAATCGAACAAGCGCGTGTTCGGAACGGTCTCAAACCTCTCATTACACAAATGAGAGCAGAGAGCGCAATGCTTGCTTACAGCACTATATCTACATGCGCTCGCGCGCGCGTGTGTCCTTCAGAAAGCCAGCTTTGCGCGAGAGCGCGTCGCGATCGGGAATTTCTGGTCCAGCGCGCGGCAGCGATGCATTCGCGCCGCGGAGCAACGCAACGGTATATGTATACCTATCGTGAAGCGAGGTAACTATATATAGTTTTATACACATGCGTACATGTGCGAAGGGCCGTGCGTGCGCATATACTGCTGGGAGAAACCGAGTGCAGCGACTTCGACGCCTGCAGCAGACGCGAAGAGGAAAGTCCTCACGAAAATTATATGAATTTTCCTTTAAATAGCTTTGGAATTGTATGTGAATTTAATATCGATTTACAAGAGTGTGTGGAAGATAGGTAAGTCATAGATTTAATTTTTAAACTCTTTAATTGCATCCCGTGATACAGATCGAAGAAATCTTATAGGATCGTATTTTATTAAAATATAGGCTATCAATTTACTCGTGTATTCGGACGCAAATAAGAGTTCTGATCCGCAATCAATGAAGTGATATTAAAGATGATTTATCTGCGTATGTGAATCGTACAATACAGTCGCAATATACACGTGGACCGAGGCAATAAAAGACAGCAAAGATCAACGCAGATAATTGTTTTCATTAACAAACTGATCAAAGTTGTGTACGCTCATAGTCTTCTAAAAAGAAAAACTCCGTTCCCGATTCACTCTTAATAAATAACCCCTATACTATATAATACATAAGAATCTGTTGAAAAATCAACCCCCAGCAATAGGAATCCCTCTCCAGCATTCACAAAAATCTACAAGATAGGCAAACGCGAAAGACACATCAGACGGCAGAGCAAGTCCGAGTCTCGATCTCGCGAGGCCCGTCTCTCCCCTTTCTCGCGAGGCCGTTCAGCTCTCCGCGAGTGTATAGAATAAGCGAGCGATGGAGCAACCACGCGAGTTCGGCCTATCGACAAGTGGCACGAGAGGAAAGTCCCAGTCGCAGCTCGGAGTCCCGCTCGAGCAGGAGGTCCCCGCCGCGAGTAGCTGCCGCCGCTGCTGCACTCGAGTGCTGCGCGTACGTGTGTGCGGGAGCGTGTGTGGCCGCCGAGCGAAGGTGAACAAGTCGTCGTCTCGCGTTCTTGTACTTATATACCTCGGAGACACTGCCACTGCGCTCGCTAATAGCGCGAGTCTCTCTTTTCGCCGATTTTTTTATACTGTGTGCTGCGATTTTTCGAGGCTTATGCTATTTAGTTGTTGACGTTCGGTTGTTTAAGTTTGTGCGGGTGTAGTCGTCGGTATAGTGACGGATTGGAGTTGCGCCTATTTGCAGTGAGGATAGCCGGCGCTTTCGCGGATTTCGCAGCGGAGGCTGCAGAAGAGAGAGGAGAAAGATACGAGAGAGGAGTACGGAGGCAAACTTTTGAAGACGACTGAAGGCAAACCGTACGTTTACTTTACTCTGGTGCATTGCTATTTGTTTGGTAGTTTCGTAACGCGCATTATCGCTCTTGGACTTGGGCGACTTGCCGATTTTTTGATGAAAGCTTGCCGATTGCGAGGTCGAGCGTTGTTTGCCTTTGCAACGGTATGAAGAAAGTGCGGTTTTGATTCTGCGGCCTGTATATTTTCATTTTACTCGTTTCGAATGCGTGTAGTAGACGTTTTAATTATTTTTTTAAAATTGCAAATAGTTTTTGAGATAAAGTGCCAAGAGATACTTCTATCACTATTTGATTTTTCTCCTTACTGGTGTTACCGAATGTTCTTTTACGTTTCGGTCACTGACTCGGAACACGGCTGTGTGATGTGTAACTGTAAATCGACACGATTTATAGTTCTTCTCACACAAACACGTTATTTCGAAAAGGAGCGTACTATTTCTGCAGATTATTATTTTGAACTTGTTTGGGTGTTTCTTGCATTTCCCATTTGCCGCTTTCATCAATTAATACATTTTTTGTTTATGAAAAAATGTTCTTTAAAAATTAATTTTAAGCTTGAATAATTGACATGAATCAAGTTCCGCGAGCAAGTTTTTCCTTTAATTATAAATATGAAATGTTATATAAATTAATTGGATTATTTATCACGCGCACGCTTGATATACCTAAAATTGCATTATCAGCCCAACAGAATAATTAATTTGACTCCTCCGAATGCCTTGCTATTCTATGTTATGCATGATTTACTTCAATTATACGCCTAGCAAAAGCTAATTTTATTTATGAACGCTGTCATACGCTTGCATCTGCTATAGGTATTCACGCTCAGCTTTAAAAATCTCGCATCACTGTGTCATCGCCGTTATTTTTCCTAGATCATCGCCTTGTGCGCGTTCTCGATTAGCATCTGCTGATTGAAAAAATGCATTTGTATTAATACGCAGCCTCACCGCTTAATGCTTTGACCAATACGCACGCACAATCGTGACACCGGCACTATTGTGTAGAGAGATCGAGAAAGAAATACGATAAAAACTCTTAACGATATCATTAAACAGCAATTAACCGTGCAAACACACCGTCGGGCATAGGCAGCTGTTGCCGGGGCGAGCAAGCAATGCAGGAGGGGCTTCGCGCGCCCGGGAGCGCCTTCAAGGAAGCAGCAGCGAGTCGTCTCGGTCGATCGGCTAGGCCGGCGACCGGACAGCATCATCAACGAAACAACAAAAGTCGCCGAGGAAATAGACACTTACAGGCCTGAAGAAGGACATCGGGCAGTATACGTCCTCTTTGTCTTTCTCTCGTGTACACTGTTCGCTCTTTCTCTTGGCGTTGCGTCCCTGGAGGAGCTCCATTATAAGACAGGTGAGTGGACGGTATAACAGTATAGTGTATAATGTGTATATGTATGTGGCCAGGTGAGATTATTACGGAGGCGAATTATATTATGAGAGAGTAGAACGTAGGTACAGCTCTCCGAGTAGGCTTTCTCTCGGTGATTCGGCGCAGGCTTTATGTAGGCCGATTCGGATTCCGGCGAAACGATTTCGCGCGAACGCGATGTTATAATGAGGAAATTGGCCGCACGGCGTATAACCACGAATTGCAGCTGATGCAGGACTGTAGAGCTGCGCTGATGATGTTCTTTTGACACAGTGCTCTAGTTCTCTCATCGAGTCTCGGGCAAGCGATAAGCGAGAAGACGTTTGTAATTGTTCTTAACGAACTCCGCGTCTTACCGGATCCGGACCGTATCTACTTGCGCGTGTATGTTCTGAATGTAATTATGCTTCGTGAGCTTTTGAAAATATTGGTTCCAACTATACTATTAGCTCGTTAATGAACGTTCCATATGCTTCCTCAATGCGAAACGCGTTCGTACACCTGCTGATGCTATTCTTTTTTTCGAATCCAGTGTCGATCCGATGAGATAGTTTGTAAAATGGCTAGAAAGAAAAACGTAGTGTCTAACTTATTTATTTATTCTGTCCTTCAAAAACCCAATGAACCTTCCCACGCACGATCGATTCGATTCTTTAATTTCGGTAGACAGAGAAGTTAAAGAAGTCACGTCTGTGCCCCTCTATTATACAGTGGCTTCTCTTGTTTCCTTCATTCTTCCTCTCTTGCGCTCGTTGCTTTCTCACCACGCGGAAGTACACACGCGTTTTCGTCAGGCGTAATCTTTCACCTCTCCCCTTTTTTAAAGTCACGAAAGAGGAAGAGGTATATAAGCAAGAACAAGGAAGCACTGTTCTTTCCACTCTCAAGGAATCCACAATAGATCTACTGAAGAAGTGAATCCTTAATCGCCACGAAATATCCCACTAAGGAGTCGTTCGGAATAACAATAAGAGCCCACGTGTAATACGCGCATGTACTCGTCGCCATGATGATGCACACGGAGACAATTTTAATGACCTCGCGTTTATGACCTTGCTCGGGGGAAAAAAGTCATCGTCGACGAACGGAAAATTAATTTCCAACGAATTAGCATTTTTACGCGCGTCTCGTCTGTGCGAAGCGTCTTGTTTCTGCAACGTCCTGTTCATTTTTTCGAAGAATCGTTATTGCAGATCTTCCTTTGAATGTACGCGCGGTTGAATATCGTCAATAAGTACACTGTGATAAATTTTTCGTCTCTGTACAACGCTGTAGTAGATTATAAAGTAGATATAGGTAAATGCACCACAACAAGGGTATTTGAAGAAATAAAGGCTTGATGAGAAAGTAATAAGGCGAGCGCGGAGCTTTGTCATTAGGTGCGGGCCGCACGGATTTTATTTCGCTCTGCTGTGCCTCGTTTGCGAAATCACGAGCGATCAATTTTTAAGACCGTAGAGCATTGCGCGAGTTTACGAGGATGTAGAGAGAGATAGAAAGAGAGAGAGAGAGATTCTGTTATTATACCGTTTGGTTTGCATTTGACGATATAGGAGCGTAGTTGACGCGTGATGCAAGTGAAATAGTTTAGTAAAGTTCTTAAATTAATTATTCAACGGTTATTGCTTTGTCTATATGTATAGTACGGAATGAATAATTCAATGGAGCTGGAAGTAGTGTATAGCCCTTGATAATATACAATAATAATATACCAATATTAAAACAGCGTTTTTTCTAGAAGAAAATAATACAGTCTAATGATCTGCGAAATCCACAAATGTTTTTATTATTAAATTAATAAAGTTTGTAAAAGTAATACTCATCATAAAGCCATGTTATCTATCACTGAAAATGAAAAATTATTCACAGGTTAAATTAAGTATACTAATGTGGTTTTTTTCCGGCTTCCGTGACCACTATTATAGAAACGAAAAAGAACGTATCTGACAATTTCTTTGGCTATGCACGCTACTTAAAACTTTCCATTGCCAGTACAAACATTACTATACCTGCTAATCTATAACACGATCATTAAAAAAAAAAAAATAATAATAACATAAATAGCTGCGACTTTTGCCCGTTCGAAAAATTCCAATATTCTTTTTCAGATAATCAGAAACACTGTTGCATTATAGCCAGGGCAAAAAAAAATAAAAAATGATTTTTTTCACAGCATAAATCTCCATTCATCTCTAAAAAAAAATAAAACATTGGAAATAAGAATATACAGTCTCCATAAATACAGAGCTTAGTTTGTCTTGATGTCTCATCATCATTAAAACAAAAAAAATCCAAACCACGTATACATAAAGACGAAAGTTTAGACGAAAAAGAAAAGTCACGCAGTGGCTTTTTTACATTGGTCTCGCCGCTTCGAAGTAATTGGGCCAACTCCATGATGTCAAGCCGCATGCGCATTGACATTAAACAGTAGGTCGAGCGTTGACCGCCAAAAAATGCTCGCGTCGTCGGTTCCGGACTAACTCGCGTCAATCGAAATTCTTTCGCTGATACAACAATTACGCTTTATCGCGTATCCAGCACTTTTCAAACCTCGATTTCTCGCCCTGATGGCTTAGCGTGGATTTATTATAGTTACAAGTATTGTAGTGTCTTTGCGAAATCGCGAGACTAATGTGAGTTCATTTGGGATGTAATCATTGCTTGCATACGAGGGAAAAAATTCCGGCGCAAACCTTTCTCGCGATCGTCGCTGATGAGATATATGGTTTTCTCACAGTCGTTCGTATGTTGCGTTTTGTTCTGGCGGAAAAATCTTGATGCTGCGGCGGCTTCGGATGATAATCAGCACGTACAAGCAATAAAAAAGTTGGAATTTTTTGCTCGGTTTTTATGAAAAAAGTTTGATTCGAGCTCATATATTCCCGACGCGAATATACGCTGCTTGTGCGCGCATTGTGGATTTTTATTTGTGGATCGAATATCTATTTCTAAAACCGGTTTTTCGCCGGAACAGTCGACTCTGCGCTGGTTACGTTAACGCAGGGTGAAATGTAAACTGATTGGTGAGTGCGGACGTAACTTTTAATTTGCTATCAAAATACTAAACTTATTTTTAACAATAATGTATGCAGTTATTATATTCTTGAAATTATGATCGTATTAAACGTATCCGTACTTATGTTGTATATTCCTACTGTAAAAAAGACATATATAGTAATCATTATATTCATCCTCTGATTGGATGTTCGTTTTACCGCGCAATATCTGCGTATGTTTGAACTCCTAAGCTCAAAAAGTGAAAATTGAGAAAATTAAAAATATTGATTACAAAGGTATTTCGTTATGGGAAATTCGATCTTTTTAAATAAAAATTTGAAGCTTAATTATGTACCAAAAATTTTTATTGTAAAAATTATTGTCTAAATAATAATTGAACTTAATTTAATGCATGTACATATAAGTACGCCTGGACTTGCACTGGAGCGATATATCGCTGACCAAAACAAAGCAGTTTTGTAATGGCCCTTTAGTCCTTGCCTTCAATCTCCGTGTCTCTGGCAGGTGAAAATAGGTGGCGCATGGAAACTTTTCCATTTTCCTCATAACAATATGCGCGCGTCTATCGATGTGCCACCAATGCTAAAACTGCTTATTGACCTGCTGCTTTGGTCGCTCGAAGTGCGTCTAAAGTCATGATAGCATAGTAGCGTAAATTTCGGCTATACACGAAGAAATCGCTTTCGATTAATACTTGTAATAATTAAAACCGGTTTTATCGCGTTGCATTTCCTCTAGGAGATATTTAAGATTTTTTACGGTGTATAAAGTCGACGATTCCGGTGTGCTTATGTGACAAAACGCCATTAGATGTAAAATCTCTTTTTAAACAACCGTTGATGAATAATTCATTCGCATCCTCGATTTTCGGCTTACCGGCGAAGACCGTGACTTTCCAGAGAGTTATTTCGGAAATCGTTTATAGTTTTCTCTAGATATCTGAGCTACTCTTATCCGACATAAAAGCATTCTAAAAATCTCAAATAAACCATGTGTCATACTATACATCCGTAATGAATATTCCTGAGAGACTATACGGAGCTGCAAAAATTTCATTCGAAATTCGTAAATATAAACACTTTCTTCAACGTCCCCGAGACATAAGACCGCATTATCTAATGCCGTTAAGTAACGCCCATACTTCTTCTTTAAAATATACAGTTACAAAATGCGCGCGTTCTTCGTCTCGATTCCCAATTCGCACATCAGAGAGCGGCTGTGGCACACCTACTCGTATCGGCTTCGAAAATCCGAAGCTATCCTCAGAACTTTTATCTTCTTTTCATGGATATTCAAAAAAAAAAAAAAAAAAAAAATCGTTCAAAGTTCAGAGCATCATCGGTAGCTGCATATTATATACACTCGTCCTGACACACTTTCTTGTCTCTCACGCTGCTTATCTCGCGTCACCTCTCTCCCTCGCGACAGATGAAATAATCAGCGCTGTTATATCAATGCGCATATGCCCACACACGCGCACGAGTGCACGTATAACTTTCACTCGCCCGAGCAAGCTCGACCGGCGGATACTTTCTCTGATGGGCCGCCGCCGGCGCGCGCAATAATATCGCTGTCCGCGCGTCATCGGACATGGCGCTGGACAATGCGCGAATCTCGCGAGTTTCTTCTTCGCTGTATATACGTATGAATATATAGGTACCTACGCTCATTCAGAAACTCTCCCATAAGTCTTCGTGTATACTCGCGCTTGCGGGAGATCGGCACTGATAAGACACCGCGTGTGCGGCTTTTATTCCGAGAAATCTTGAATGTTTCGCCGCAAGTTGCTGCGGAACGTATGTATATATGCGAGGTGTGCGAACGATGAAGGGAGTTGATATAATTTAATTAACATCTTGTTAGACGTGGTGATTTGGTGCTCTGACTTATTTTTCATATGCCTGCTCTACTCTGCGTAAGTGGGTTGTTTTCACGTACTTGCCTATCTACTAGCTGCTGCGCGAGTAGTTTATTATTCGAGTTTTTCTTAATTGCAACGTCCTTAACGAAGTTGTGATTTGAGATTACACTTTCTATCTATGTAGGAATTTTAATTCGTTGGTATATACAGATATACTTTCAGACAATTTTTGCCAACCACTTTTAATTCATCATTCTGTCTTAAGATTTTAATAAGTTAACAATAATTAAGTGCTTATTCCTTCTGAGTTTAAAATTTTGTTATTACCTATAATATTATACACACACGAAAACATAATCACGAACATATAAAAACCAGCATATTGTCTTTCATAAATTGTCAATACAACGAATCACTTAAGTATCCTATCGAACCCAAGGACCGTCTGCAATTGCAAACAAACAAACAACGAACACAATCACTCGTTGTAATGACAATGAAAATACATGTGGCAAATTATCCGAAACCAAGAAGCCATAGAGACCCAAGACGTTCCTCCTCGATCAACTAATATAAGTAAATCCTCGTATCAATTGTCGCAAAACACGACAAGTCGTTAATCAATCAAATCCATCGTGCTATTAGCTGTATACACAGGCAGATCATAGCGGAGAGGCTCAGCGCTCGACGATTAAATAATCGATTCTCGCATTAGGTAGTGTTCTCGGGCAATATAATAGTGCCGCCTGTTGCCGGCTGCGTCTCCGCGAAGAAAGAAAAATCGAAAGCGTCACGTGAGCGCTCTATACGGCCTCTTGAATAATACATCATCGGCGGTCGCTCGCGCGCGCGCGCGATTAGGACTGAATATACTTTCTTCACACGCGGTGCAGTCAGTTTACACGAGAACGTTGCAACGTGCACTGAGATGCGGTGGAGAGCCGAGCGTCGGTGGAATCTCGGGATTATCGTGACGCGAATCGGATGCCGCCGGTCGGCCGGTGCGCGTGTTTGCGTTTACATGACATCTCGATCGATCCGATTCAGCTGATTTATATACGGAATGTAATGTATATATACGTTAGTGAATTCCATAAGCGATGTTGGGGTTTAGTCGGCGATGAATTGAAAGTGAATGAATTAGTGGGATATTGTGAGTATATAACTATGGTTTACTTTACTGAAAATTCATATAGCTTATTGTCATCTGTTTTATCTGTGTAAAATATATAAGTGTTTGTTGATGAAAGATTTGTTTGAAAAATCTTTTAGAGTGGCAATGCTTCAAGCGTCTTTATATATATATATATATATATATATATATATTATTTTAACGTTTCTTTTACGTTGAAAGAAATTTGACATTGTTCAATGTTATAATTATTATATGAATATTGATTAAAAATAATTGGATTTATAAAAATTATTCTTAAACATTTCCCAAGTATACAGGCAGTATAGAATATTAAATACCTATATAATTTACTTATTAGACTTGCAAAATAAAAAAAAATAACTTGATGAATTAACACCTGAATCTTTTGCATAGTAAACATAACCACATATGAGCTTGAAGGGTGGCAACAAAACTTTCCAACTTGCTTATATAAAAAAATTCTGTTTTGTTTAATTGCGTGAGGCTATATACCCTACGTCATTGACATTGGTTATAGTCGCATGTGCGTACACGTACAAATTCACGGCCAATAACTGAAAGCAACTTTATACCTTATAGAAATCTACTTAAATCATTTTCGAGGACACACCTATCATACCATTTTATTGTGGTTCTTTGATGTATTGTCCGACTTTTTCCATGAGTACCTGTATATTACTCGAAAAGGGGGTTAAAAAAACTATTCAACTTAAAACTAAAAATTCGTCAAATAATAGATGAAAAAGCAGAATAACAATTCTTTCAAGTTAAAGACTTTTTCTTTCAGTTTTTAACGTCAAAGTACTAAGATACAAACCGGTCAGTAAAAACCTCCTTTTCGATTAAAGTATTAAGTATGTAAAAGAAAAAGTTTAGCCAGCGACCAAGCGTGCACGTAGGGGTTTTCCCACTTCGAATAATTCAACGAACCACAATAAAGTGGTCTGGTAGATGTGCCTTTGGAAAAATATTTTCGACTTCTTGGTACCGAGTTGCTTCCAGTTGGCCGTGGATTTGCACACGTACACACATACACCTGTACATTCTACTTATACAGCTGATATACAACTTGTGCAGCGAGTCTTAGCGTAGGTAGACGAGACAAGAGCAAAGAACCTGAAAGGTTTCCTTGACTTGCGGTCAACGGGATTCCCGGGACGAAGACGCACATATCCATCAAGGTGCTAAAACGAATCTTAAGAAATAAGTGGCCGTGCGTTTATGCAACCGGATGCGGTGATGACGATGACGATGCGCGTATAGGGCCTATCTCTGCTTTCCGCGTATAGTAAATCTACGTAGGTTCAGCTTTGCATAAGTTCCGAGAGTTTTCCTGACAACGCTCGAGGATCCTTATATTCATCTCGTTAATTTATAATATACCTGGAATATACGCGGTTGAGGATGTTTTTTTTTTTAATTTGCTCGGGACATTCGCTGCGTTGAATCATCCGTATGCTAATGAGCGTACTTTTGCTCCTTTTTATCTATAGGATAATTTGCATTGACGTTTTAAAACTATGAGCGCAAGTATAAGGAAAAATTGAATTTTCTTACTCATTAGAGCCGGTAAAACTTTTTTAAGTAATTAACAAGCGTTAGATCGAGAAAACTATAACATTGAATCATTTATGCGACTTGACTTAGAAGCTCAATTTTGAAATCACTTTGACGTAGATACAAATAATAAACTGTACAAAGTTCGTTTGCGACGGTGATAATATGCGTATCGTATTTACTGCACGTGACTCATATTTTCATTGAGGTATACCTAATGGACCAAAAAAAAAATTCAAAGACGATTAATCGGAATACGCAATACAAGATAAATTCAAGTTTTATCACTTGCATTGTTATCTATGAAGATGCCAAAAAATGCGCATTCATGAGATGTATAATATTTTCATATAACGCGTACAACACTTTTTTAAAGTGCGAATCTCGGTTGTTTTTTGCCTAAACTGATGGCGCACATAATATTTTTTCAAAACTCACTTTGGCAATGCTATAAATTAATCGCACATTGATGATAATACACAATGTAACACTTTTATACTTTTTCCGAAAAAGGATGTAAGCCAACCATACTCACAACCGATTTTCCTATAGCCAATAGACGCTTAAAGTCATTCACACGAAGCGAGCCACGGCCACGTGTATACCGAGTATACACACGTATACAAGTATGTCTGTCATAAATTACGGCTTCTTACGAAAGCTACTCTAGGCGGCTGAGTTTCTGGGAAAAAAACGTATATATATATAGCTTCGTGCCTCGTCGCGTCTATCGTCCAAGTTACGCCGGCGTGCGTTTACCTCCGACTAGTATCGAGAGGAAGGTGCGAGCTAACGGAAACGACAAAACGATCGCCGGTCGTTCGTAGAGCCGTATAAAAGTACGAGGCGAGAGGAAAGAGGCTGTTGTTTAGAGATCGTAAAATCCAGTTGGGGAATCGCGTCATGATTTTCTGATTTATTTATATACAAGTCCTGAGTTATTATTACGAATTTTACTTTTACTGCCGACACTCGCATATTGCTGCGGATGAAAATTATTTATAGTGATTGAATGTTGCTCAACTCTATGGTTTTCGGAGATAGAAATTGATTGATGTACACACGAGGAAATATATACTGAATCGTCAAACACTTTACATAAAATGTATATATTTAAAGTGTTCAAACAATAGAAAAAAATTCAAACTCGAGAGATTTATGTGACGAATTTTGTGGGAAAGTTTTTTCGTTTATACGTAAAATTTAAATGCACGACGCCGTCGGAGGTTCGCGCACAAACAGGTACACACCAATTATGATGTGTATTACATTATGCATCGCGAATCCGTAAAATGTAGGGCAAATTTCAAGAGGCAAGCTTGGCAAAAGGAACGAGACGGAGAGCAAGAACGAAAAAGTGACCGAACGAGTACTTTTACCGCAAAAATCGAGCGACTCTTGGCCGCGCGTCATTAAGTTTCAGTTTTCAGCCGATTTTCACGCATGACCTTGCCAACGCGCAACATTTCTCCTTCGAATTGGGTAACGCGTTGTCGATAATCGTAAATAAATTTGACGTTACAAATTAGCTCACAGTCATCATAATAGTCATCACTGACATACTGGTATGTCAAAAGACCGAACGCACACGTATATATTATACGCTGTGCGTGCGAGTCAGCTCGAGGCGGTTCTTCCGCTCCGCTGTGTATTGCCGTCAAACGAACTGAAATTAATGAAAAAAAAAAAAAAAAAAATGAACTGCACATTGGATTTACTGGAGCGAGAGCGTTTCCGGGAGGAAGATTCACATGAAACCGGAGAAAGCCGTTACACAGCGTCGCGTGCCTGAGCTCGAGCTCGATCGCGATCGAGTCTCACTGTTACTCACTTTATCGCGCTTCAAGAACGACTTGGAACGTGCTTTTTGACTTTTCAGATTTCCTGTTTTAAAATGAACTTTCGCTTTTTTGCTCCTTATGTCGCGTGACGAAGGCTTGGCTTGATGTATATGAATAAACGCTCGCTTGTTGTGGACGGGCACGTATTGGTGTAATATAATATCACATGGAAATAAAAATATCCGATGTTTCGATGAGAAACTTAAGAAGAATAGAATAAAGAATTTTTGTAATCTGATGATTTCGTTATAGTGTTCCTTGAATAAAAATATCCGTCATACCTAAATTAAAAGTTGCATCTCCAGTGTATTCTCGGTATTTATGTTTATAATTGGCAATTTTTAATCGTTGGTTAGCTATCGTTCTTCCTATTGTCATTACAAAGCTAAAGATAGTTTTAGAGTAAGATTCAACGCGAAAAACTGAATAAAGTTTGTCTCTGATGTAAGTAGTGTCGAGTGGGTATAATTTAATTTCGATGGTGTACGCGATCCGGTAATATTTAACAAAGCTCTGTATTAAGAAATCGCGAAATAAATTTCCTAATGCACATTGCGCAGGGAAGTGCAGAAAGTCATCAGAGTCCAATAAGTTTGCCAGTGTCTCTGCGCAATCAGCATTAAGCAACTCTGCTTTTATACATTTAATAGGTAAGGTCTGTCTCAAACTGAATATTCGACGGTGCATTGCAAAAATTACCATTGAAGATACTTATTCATTTTCATTTTTAGACCGTATGGAATCGCCGGAGAGCTACAATTGACACTTTTTATAATTTTAAATTATATTTGATAAACTTGAGGGAAATGATCTAAGTTTTAAGAAGTAAGCGAATATTGCTCGAATTTGAGATAGCGTAATCTTTGTTTGATACGTGCGCATGTCAGTTTTATTTTGAGAGCCACTGAATTCACCTTTTAATGCTCGAAAACGCGCTATTAGATGCGTCTACGTAGACTTTATGCAAATTCACTGGCATTAGAAACAGCCGGACATTAAATGTTTCCTTTTCTGCCAATTGCTGTTGAATTTTGTTATACAATAGGATGAGTTTTCCCGAGCCAAATTCGCCGAAGAGCCGAGAAGCAGATACCAATTTCAAAATGCGATTATTTGAAGAATTTTTTTGAATTTGATCCAGAAAAAGAATAAAAAGTCTATCCAACTAATATTTGAAAACTCTTGTGGTTCATAAAAAAATACATAAAATTACGAAACAGCGCGATAATTATTAACGTTATCTGCGTACGAGGATCGAATAGTTTTCGTACAGTGACTCGCAAATGCTATATCTTTGCTGCATCTATTTGTGGCATCATTACTATTTACATAGAAATCTACAATTTTCCTAACTGTACTTTTCATTTTTTCAAGATTGAATTTTTCTTCCATGCAGTGAAGTCGTGGTGTTCAAAACATGCTCGTCACATTCATTTGAAATAGCACACATTTCTTCACACAGAATATTAATCAACAAAAATGATCAATGAGTCAGTTTTAACGAATTTTCCTAATTTTCATACGTATAATACATTTTAACTTTTGTCATTCAAATAAGTAATTGATAGAAATAATTTCGTATTTTTCAGAAAAATGCCGGCCTTGAAACTTTTCGGACGGAAATGGCTTGCAGCCACAGATGATCTCGTTTATCCTGGTCTCTTTGAAATATTCATAAGGGTTGTATGGTAAGTTTCTGAAAAATTGCATTAAACAACGAGCTACATCCGCATATTCAATGATCGCGTCAAAAAATTCCAGTCGATCTCATCAGTCGCATACGATACTCGTATACATTGACTTTTTTTGTAAAGATGAAATCTAATCAAAATCCATGACATCCGCGACACGACATTTGTCTTTCCGCGAATATTGAGTTACCCAAGAGTCGAGGAAAAAAGAACCGATATACACATAATAAAGATCGTACCAATATATGTATGCATAAGTTGAACGAAATGACGCTTGTATGTCGACAGGTTCGTGCTGATAGGAATAGCCTGCCTGAGGTACTACGGCGAGACGTGGAAATGCCGATCGGGCGGAGATCTCGTGAGAGTTTTTCTCATAGGCGAAATGGTCATACTCGGGATCGTGACGATCCTCATAATATTCATAGTGAATCACAGCGCGCGAGGCTCGATAGCTGACACTTACGCGCGGCGTTACGTCCAGCCTCTCCTCACCGTCAAGTAAGTATAAACAACGATGATGTTTTTGTCTTTATCGTTCCGGAAAAAAGGTCTGGCGACGTGTAATATCGCGCAGACAGCTCGGCAAAAAATTTTAATTGACCTTCGACGCGGTTGTTATAAAACATCAACGTCCGGGCGAAAAATATTTTTACGATTTTACGCGATAGCGCAAAGTGCGCTTTATTTTTGGTTCAGCTTTTCGCCAACAAATATTATCAACGTGTGTAATTTATGCCCGAGACGTTTTTGTTTAAAAAATTCGAGACGATAATTCGACGCATGCATAATAATTATTGGCACTTGGAAAATTCATCATACACGCCAGGAAGTTGAGAAATACCTACGTGTAATCATAAAATTCTAACCCATACCGATCGATCCACAGAGTCCTGCTGATACCACCGGAGATAGTCTGGAACATCCTGGGCACGATATGGCTGTTCAGCGACGCGGTCGAGTGCGGTAACGAGCACTACACGACGGGCGTGGTGGAAGCTCTGGTGATATTCGATTGGGTGCTGATCGGCTTGACGATCTTCGGCCTGGCCTTGATCTTCGATCCGCTAGGCTCGCTTGGCCTCGAGGACAAGGAACTCGAAGACTCGGTCGAACACGGCAAGATCTCCAGGATCTGGCTGAGGCGCTTCAAGTTCTTCTGGTGGATGAGGCGCGACGAAAGCGCCAGCGAGACTTTTCAACATGTTGCTGGTGAGACATAGGTACATGCGGGTGAGGCCGAGCTGACGGGATCGTACTGTCGTACGGCGAGGGCTTCGAACTCTATTACGATCGATCGCGATCTCGCGTTAATGAACGTGTATTTCCTGGTTACCTATAATCTGCGTGCGCGGGAAATTGACGTGACGTTAGGCTTAAACGAGCAGTTAAGGACTTTTCTTCTTTTGTTTCACGCGTGACGACTGTCAGATCGCTATTCAATTTGTATCTTCTCCAATCGGTTATTCGAACGAAGCGGGCTTCGTATGTGCAGAAATGGGTCAATCCGCGAGAGCACGAATTAAATCTACTCCGAATCGTCGTTGCCTTCATTAGCATTTCCTACGAATCATTTGATGAATTGACAAATGCTATTTCGACCTGACTATTAAATCGTCGAGCCAATGACGATTTTTTTATACAGTCAATTTGGAATAAGGCTGATGATTATTGTTTCTTTTACATTTCAGGACTGTTGAGTGCTCTGTTTCGCGGAACAGATCTGGTACCATCGGACGTGATGGCAGGATGCGTCCTGCTGAGGGTCAGGCAAAAGCGCGAGACGCTCGAGTTGAGACGGCTAAACATCCTCGAACGACCGAAATATACCAATGGTATATTTCTTTTATACTATATAATGATACCATCCCGATTGCATAATTATATGTTTATACACTACTCGCGCTCTTCCTCGATTGAAATTCAAATAAGCGAAGAAAAAGATTCGCAACAAAAAATCTCGGCTCGCGCGTATTGTTTTCACGCTCAAGCCAAAAAAAGTCCTGCGTATATTTATATTATATGGTTTTAAAAAGAAAGAATATCATAATATAAACACATTAGCACGAGAAAGCCTCGGCGAATAAGCTTACCTAAGAGATATATAAGGTATAACATTTCACCGATTTCCAATTTTGCATGTACACGCAGATGGCGTCAGCATATTCGCGGGGGCGCCCGACTGGATGTCGCTCGAGTGGGCCCATCACTATCTCCAGCTGGCCATCGCCTCCTACGGTTGGCTCTTCGTCATCTACAGGCACGCCTGCACCGGCTGCTTTCGCCTCGTGCGCGAGATGACGTGCTGCGCCTGTCTGCGGTACGTATATGCACAGATAAAAAAAACCTTTAACGATCCATTATGTGCTCTTAAAACTGACGCGTTATACTCGAGAAAAAAAACCTCTTAGCTCGACATCTCTTAGCATTGATTTTGATTTTTTTTTTTTTAATTTTAATAATAATTAAGGTTCGATTTTAGCGGTTTTTTTTTTCATGGAGGGAATTCATACTAACGGGTTTATGTCTGTACAGGAGGAAACGGAACATTGTTCTCGACGACAATTGCTGTCTGTGCAGTCTGTCGGGCGTGAAAACTCTTTCTAAGCTTACGGAGGACGACATACTTTTTGCGTCCTTCAGAAATCATTTGTGCGAGGTAAGCATAATCAAAACTTATGTATATGCTTTATAACTGTAAATGTGCATACGTACTACTTGAGAATTATTTTTTGTACGAAGAATTCCATTCTAATAACAAATTTTATGTCTCTCGCAGATACCGTTCGTTGTATTAGCCGATCACAAAACGTCGAGCATCGTCATAGTCATAAGGGGCTCTTTGTCCCTCAGGGATCTCATTACGGACATCGCGGCAGCTTCCGACTCCTTCGAGCCAGAGGGTCTTCCTCCTGGAAGCATGGTATTAACACTCGTTATATTCATTATTACACAACACAACCGACTTTACCATACGATTTTTCAACTCTCGTATTAATTTTGTTTTTCAGGCACACAGAGGAATGATTATTGGAGCTAAAGTACTTCTAAAGCAGCTTGATCAGTACAAGGTGCTTGAAAACGCATTCAAAATGTATCCTCATTATGACCTCACACTAACAGGTATACAATATCAGGAGAAAATTGACTCTAAAAAAATGACATTTTTCCTTACTAATACACAATTTCATTTCACTATTCCAGGGCACAGTTTGGGTGCTGGACTCGCTGTATTATTAGGTACATTGATCCGCCCTCGTTACCCTCATCTCAGGGTTTACGCGTTTGCGACACCTGGTATGTGAAAGAATTTTTTTTTAAAGTTATCGTGTAACCACGCGGAATTATATTATCTTGGAAGAAATCGTTATGCTGAATGATTGTATTTCTGTATAGCTGGATTGCTGAGTAGAGACGCTGCTCGAGTGACTGAAGAATTTGTGTTATCTATTGGACTGGGTGACGATTTAGTTATGAGACTTAGTGTTGACAGTATGGAAAACTTTAGGACTTCGTTATTAATTACGCTTCAAGCCTGCAGACTTCCGAAGGTAAATGAATGTCAGAGTTACACATGTTCAGTGAATTCATAAATTAAATACGCATTTTTTTGTATAATATATATATATAAGATACATTTATTTATCAATTGCAGTACAGGGTGGTTCTTAATGGATTTGGTTACATACTATTTGGAGTTCCTGATAGAGATCTGAATAGAACATGGAGGAATGGTAATACAATAAACTCCATACCAGGACAATTACCACTCCTGTCCGAAACGCCGTCGATGCGACCAACAGTAAGAAAATTCTTACTCTATTTGCATACACAATTCAAAATTTAGTTCAAATATATGCGGCATAAGATCTATACCAGTGTTTATAAATATTACGTTGAATAGTTGTTGACAAAAATAATTGATGTATCCTCAATTTATAGCCTAATTTCAATGGTGATGATAACAAATTTTGTCTAACTTTTTATCAAATTCACATGAATTATTTCTTGATTGAATAAAAATGATGTTGGACTACCTACTACTAATAATAATGATAATGATAAAATGAATATGAATACTACTTAAAAACATTGTATTTAAGACCAAATTACGAATTTCAAATTGTATACCTAATTGTATACCTTAACTTCGAATTTATCGGTACAAACTTTTTTACGCTCGTCGTATTATAGTCATTCGATATATAATATATTCAGGCTTAATACAAAATAAGTCTATTCGAAGTAACATAATTTTTTATATAAAATTTTAGGAAACGATTTTAGAAAGAGACGTTACGAGAAGAAGGTACTCAAAAGTCAGACTTTATACAGCGGGTAGGATACTGCACATTGCTCGATGTAAACCAGCATCGAAAGAGAAAAAAGGGTTAGTTAATCGATATAATTATAGCGGACATCGTATTTACAATTTAACAGTACATCGAATGCCTTAATCGATAACGATTTGCTTGTTTACAGGAAACAAAATAAAGAAAA
Organism: Pteromalus puparum; assembly: GCA_012977825.3. NCBI lineage: Eukaryota > Metazoa > Arthropoda > Insecta > Hymenoptera > Pteromalidae > Pteromalus > Pteromalus puparum. The sequence goes on along the minus strand of CM053168.1, from coordinate 14,786,674 downwards.
AAAATTCGAGATGCGGTGGGCGCATCCAGAAGATTTTATGGAGCTGTCTGTGATGCCTCGCATGCTGCTAGACCACTTGCCAGAGAACTTAGAAGAAGCTCTCGCGATTCTTGTCAAACAGCAAGATGAGCTGCCTTTCGTACTTTGATTCATTGTGAATAAATAAAATTCATTAACTCAACGTTGTTGAACGTTTGAAAAACGAATTTGCATATTCAAAACGAATCTGCAACGAAAGTATGTGCATACTTCACCAGGCAGTATTTCTTTATGGCAATTGTCAACTTAGATTAGGTTCATTCAATTTTTTATACGCCTTATTTATGTACATAAATAATGTTTTAATTATGATTAATATAATATAATAATATGAAAACAACAATGCTGTCAATTGCGTAACATTGCATTAACATCTCTAATCAATTATAGCAATAACGTAAATTAATCTGTAAATAAATTTGAATATTTGTTCTTGTTATATAGATAAATTTATATAGTCTTTAAGTGTTGTACTAGCTAGCGAGTCGAAAATGTTTTTTTAGCGAACCCATGAGTGTTGAAATATTGCCCCATGTAAATAGAAAAACAATACATGGCAATAGACGATTAACCAATGTTTTAACTATTTATTACGGAAACCCTAAATACCATACGAATCACGTGTATATGAAACCCGGTGATGTGCTATACGAGAATTTGTCAAAGTGATTTTGCGAGTCTAGACTCTGAGACGTAAAACTTTCGTCCATGAAGTCGTCTTCGTCGCATTCCGATTTACTACTCCTAGAAACGTGTGAGTCTGTTGCGTTGAGCGTTGTGCACTGACTGTTATTATACAGTGGTGTTATTCGTTGTCCACTAAATACTAATAAATACGGGTCGAAAGGAAAGAACGTGTCCAACCAATTTATAAAGCGATTGGTAGTTTGAAGTACCGGTAGATTGCTGCGTGAATTCCGCTCGATGACTGTGTAGCAATAAGCTAGTTGGTAATTTCTTGTGACTGCGGCAAAATTTTGTACGACTGCAGGCTGACAGACTTTTAACGGATTTAGCCTACATGTGACGATTTTGGTAAGGTTAAGTCCTTGTAAAAATAGCAAATCTGAAAAGAACATATATTTTATAAGATTTTTTCGTAATTAAAAAAATAAACAAAATTTGTTCCAAAGGTCTCTCTCATAAACTTACGTTTCTTTCCATCTATTATATCCTTTTGCCTAAAAGCCAATAAATAAAACATAGCTTGACACACAGAATAAAAAACTGTGTGCACTCTGACGTCGCTATTAGCACATTCCAAACTATCTTGTGAACTGATGTAACTGTGAATCCATGTTGACATTTCCAACAGGACACTTTGAAGCAAGCTGAAAGTTATTTTAGTACAAAGTTAGCAAAATTACATCACCATAATCATTATGTAACAGGTAATTAATCATATAGATAAATTGACTGGATAATATAAGCATTTCCACCTACCCAACTGTGACGTATGTGGCTCTTGCTAATAAGCTAGCAATGTAGGATACAGCTGACTGTCTAATTATAGGAGCTACATTTGGATTAGACACTTTCTGCCACAACCATCTGACAAATGTTTCTGCCACCGTCAGTTTGAAGCTACAAAGGTAGAACATGATAAACTGAACATGATGGCTTGCATGTGTTGTTAAAATTATTCTTTCGAATGTGTATAATAAATCATTGTAAATAGTTCTCAATGAATCAATTTGTAATTGTCCTTCGACGTGGCAGCAGTTGTACACATATGCAAGCACCTGCTCCATGCACACGTCCAACATTTGTGCACCTGGATGTTTCATTTCTGTACTATGAGATTTCTTACTATTATTTTCAATATTCGTATCATCCAATTTGAATATTGCCTCATTCTCATCTTCTTCCATATCCTCATCATCCTCACAATTTTGAATCTTGGAAGGAGGAGCGCTCACGTCCAAGGCCACCAATCTGTAGAGCAATACATTATTCCTTTAAAACTGTATCAATTCAAACGTAAAAATTAAGCAATGGTTAGTGAGAAAAGTATATTATAAATACCTGTTTATAATCAAACACAGTATGTCTTTTCTCAACTGTGGAGCATAATCTAGAATTTGAATTAGAGCAAATAGATATTGCTGAGTTGGTAAGATTCCTTCTGATACATGTGGATAAAGTGATGTGAGGCTTTGAACAAGAACATCACTTGACCTGAAATTTGTTTAATAATTAGTTATTTTTATATTTTTTTAGGTTACTTTAATCACTTAACAACACAAATACATACATTGGTATGATTTTTAGAAATTTTCTCAATAAATCATGTATATGACTAATTTTGTTTCTATAATTTTCTGGACATTTTCCATTTGTCCATGGAGCAGCACCTTCACCAACTAGAAGAATATCAAAATATGAATTTATTTTAAGTAAAAATCTTAGCATATTCCTTAGTTATTTCAACACTTACCTAATCTAAATTGGAAAATAAGTTTGTCAATAACTAGCTTCAAATGGTAAATATGCATACATGTCAAATCTTCCACAAATTTTTTATAAGAAGCTATTATTTCAGGAGATCGATCAGTCCAATTTATATTGAGTAAAACTTCAATAAGGAGCTTGTGAAGAGGTCCAAGCATTGACATGCATTCTTGAAGATCATTAAGAAGTTCAAGTAACTCATAATCCTGTCAATAATACAAAAGCATAAAAACGTCAAAATGATTCTCATATCCAAATTTTTAAATAATACTTTTATGATCTAATTAATTAATCAAATAATATATAAAACAAAAATGAGAAAATTCTTGGTTCAAACAAATTTTGCTTTCTAGTTTTTTTATAAAAAAAAAATACTAGGTATATAAAAAATAACAAGAATACTTTAAACATACCTTAACATTTGAATCTCGAAGGATGCAAACCATATCTTGATAAGCTTGACGATCACATCCATTTTCATAATTTAAAAGTACTGTCTTTAAATTTCTAGGTAATTTAAAGCATATTCTCTTTTGTGAGTTAACTAATGCAGATCTCACACCAGACCCCTTCAAGATTGATGAAACACTGCTGACTCGAGATGATACGATAGACATCTGTCATAGAAAAAGTAAGTAACAGTTAATGCGTTATTTAAACCATGTATGCTGTAAATTGATGTATTAATTACGTGTTTATGGATACAAACTATCAATAAAAATCTACAGCACAATATGGTGTAATGAGAATTAAATGTCAACATATTTATAAACTGATTAGTCATAGCAAATAAATGAATGTTAAGAAACTTTGCAGCAAATCTTCAAATGAATATCAATTGCAATAGCAAATATATCAACAAATACGTAACAAAATCAAACTTTTCGACGTTCTTTGCACATCCATACTGTCAGTGGTAGGTTATGTTTGCACACAAAAATCCAACTTACGGTGATAAATACAATATATTACTGCTCAGTGATTAAATCCACGCTCTTCTATTTGTTTTTGCAACAACGGGCACAAGAAAAATACAATCCTACGTTTTTTTTTTTAATTTTCCTCGAAAAATTAACACGTAGTAACCGAAACTTGACCGCGTGTTCTACACACGCCGCGTGCATTCTTCACTCTATCTATACTTTCGCATTGGCCCCCTCTGCAGACACCGACCCCTCCAAGTCCTCCAACTGTGTCGACCATTAATATATATAGTAATACAGTGTGTATATATCGTATATATGTATGTGAAATTCTCTGTATACAAAATTCTAGTTAAGACCCTCGCGCTCTATAAGTACGAGTTACAAGAGATTTTACACAAGTAGGTATTTTAAATGGACCTTGTACAAATTTCGACATTTGAAAATATATTGCATACTTTTATACAATAAGTGATAAATATTATAACACAATTTCAGTTAATAATAGATTGTTTTATTTTACATATTATTAATATTGTACATACATCTTCTATATGTACGTACATTAGTAGTTTAAATCATATTTTAGTTCTAAATAAAACATACGTATAACTGACTAATAAAAAATAGGATTACTATATGACGACGTTTATTTTGTGTTACATTTTGTACCTACTTAGAAGAAATAATTACAAAAAATATTGTAAAAAATTATCTATGGGGTTTGCAGGTGAGCTGGAAATCCTTCAATTTTTCCATAGTCAAATCGGAATGAAGTTTTTTATTGCCAAAGTAAGCTGTAATATTAAAATAAATAACATTATTGCATTAAAAATAAAACACATAGTAAATAATAAAAAATAAGTTGAAATTTTGTTCATGAAATTTTAACAGTTGGTCATAAATGAATGAGATTTGTGTTTGGTACAAGTATTAGTTAACAAATTTTTAAACGTACTGCATAAATGAAAGTTCTGGCATTCCAGGATCAGCGCCTCTTCGAAACCCTGTAATCGTACAAGGATTTTTTAACATGAGTAAATATATTCACAAGTTAACATAATTGATTTGGAATACATCTTATATTAATGTGAACATTAACAAAAAAAACTAACCTAAATACAGTACTGCAGGTATAAATCCCCAGTGGAATACAGTTTTGGAAACGTTAAGTACAACAGATATTTTCTGTTTGGTTTGCGGAGACAGCGACATTGCCTCGTTTAATTTTTGGGCTGCAATTTTTGAAAAATAAGATGCACTTCGTAAACACGTGTGGTAAATGCAATTTTTGTTTTCGGCTGATCTCGGTTACGTGAAGAAAGTCACCAGTTAAGCGAATGAGCTAGGAATATTCTGTCAGACTGCCACTAGTGACAAATATAAACCATATATAGGAACTATTTTATTTGCAAGCGTTGTAACCTTAGTTCTGTCAGATGTGTCATAACAATATATGCCAGATGCTCCCACTTTCTAGTTTCTCACTTTGGGTCTGCAGCTACCTGGGAGCTGATGGATAATGTAAATTGAAGTTATTATTTGTTTATTGTTGATTTACCCTTTTTTGTTTCACAATGACTGACTTTACGAAAATAATTATTTTCATTGTCCTGTATTGGATATCTGAAACTAGATTGGTACGTACAAAAAATATTTCTGAACACCCATTTGTACAGAAGCATGAAATGTTGTTCGTAGGATTGTAGTTCTCGAAAATACTGGTTACAATCATCCATTGCCTTGTCATATATTGTTTAATCTAAAATACTGTTGCAGATATCAGCTTTGGAACCTTACTGCGAGTGGGGCATATGTAAAGAAGAGGAAGACTGTTGCGGACCTAACAAGTGTTGTCCTAAAAGTGTTAACATATTTTATATCATGTAAGTATATTATTATATTTAAATTAATGCAATGAAAAAATAATATGTATAAAATTTTCCTTCAGAGCCTGGATATTAGCAGGATTATTAGTAGTAGCCATATCATGTGGTAGTTTATTGAGACATAAGAAAATCTTATGCCGATTCTTCAAATATCGATCAGAAAAAAATCTCTTGATTGAACAACCAGATTGACACAGTCAACATATCAATGCTCAAACGATTACAAGACTAACAGCTGAAAACACCGTAACTGATCGACTTCTACATTTCCTTATTCCAATGGATTTCTGCATATGAATCACCTGATGATTTAAGGTTTATGATAAAATTTCTGTGATTTATCAAATAAGATGTGGGGGAACTTATTAAAGTCTTTATTTTTAAAGAAATCGTGCAATAAAAAAAAGATTAAAAAAAAGAAATTTGACATCTAGTCAAATTTCTTCTCATTCCAAGTGTGCAAGTATATTTGTAAAAAGTATTATGTAAACTATATTATGTACTGCATTTATAAAATATAATTTTTAAAGTACTTACAATATTTCCTTTATGCACGACTAAATGATTCATGTAAATATTGTAATAATTAATTAATAAAATATCAAGTTCGTTTTTTACACTGATAATTTAAATTACTGTCAAGTTTCATTAATTCGTTACGATTTATTAAACAAAATTTTTAATTTGACAAAAATTATAAACTTTACTGGAATAAGAAATGAAGAAAATATGATTACTGTGATCTGTAATCATAACGCTTACCGACCGAGCAAAAACTCGTGAGACTAGAAATTCGAACAGTGATGTTTGTAGTTGGCTCACCTGCTTCTGACGTCATATCGAACTCCGAAATTTGAAAATCAATAATTGTCGGTCGTACTAGTCGGTGCACATGACAGTTCACGAAGGGAAGGAAATGGCTGTCATGCCAAAACATAGTTTTAATTGTGCACCGTCTGTGATCCATTAAGTTAATAAGAAATAATTTTTGTCTTCGTAAAAGTATGTCCCGAAGCACAAAGTGGAAACTCGCGATCGTTGCCGGAATTTCCGAGTGTTTAGTTTACGTATGTGTTACACTTACGATTCTTGATGTCTGGGTCACGCTTTGTTTCGTATTATTAGTTTCTTTCATTGATAAACTCTTTTACACTATTAACAGAAATTTTCTTTTTTTAATAAATCACCTCAACAATGTAACTTACTGAAATTGAAAAAACCTTTCACTAATTTAGATCTATTTTTAAAGTGTAATAGTGAGATAAAAATAGTAATCTAAATATAAGCTTGAATAAATGAATGTTTTATTATTGATTTATTAAATTTATTAAGAAACAGTAAAGTTACACATGTGAGAAATTTTACAAAAACTTATTTTTTGTTCAAAGTTGCAGTAAATCAACAATTTATTTGAACTGTTTTACTTGTTCCTAGTTGTACACAATCCACCCAAATGTTGATTGGGTCACATATTGATTCGATCAAATCCACCATACAGAAAATTTTGAATCATTTTCAAAGCATTCAGTTTTAATTAAATATTCCTGTACACAGTTTTTAGTATTATTAAATCTATCAATATATATTTATATTACAGGCAGAAGCAAAATATTGTGCCTTTGAAATAAATAGAGAACCAAAGTACTATGTGTAAGTGGCTTTTATATTTGTATGAAATGTTCTTCAGAACAAGGTTGTGATGGTAACGTAAATGATAAACGATACTGCTCTTACAGGTGTCCAAGAACCGAATACTGTTGCAACTTTGGCTGTTGCGTATCACCAGGGTTTCAAATTTATCATCTGTGGTATTATTGGTACGATTATATTTTTTCAAACAAACAAATTAGGTCAAGCAATGATTTTGTGATGTTTTTTCTAAAGATTTTGTGGTATTTCAGGTTGTTGGTAATAATTATGTTTTTGGTGTGCTCTGGTGGTGGCTGGTGGTATCGATATTGGCTGCAAGGGAGGTACAGAGCAGCAGCATCTGCCATTCCCACCAGATCTTCCAGTTCAAGAACACAGAATCCTCTTCGAGGTCCAACATGTCAAGCACAGCAAGCTCGGATTACGTACAATACAGCAAGGAATACCGTCCTTTTACACCGAATGTGGAAAGGTCTTTAACAAATAAGTTTAACACAATTTAATGTTCAACTCTATGTTATAGCGTTAAAATCATGATCTGCAAGCATTCATAATATCTATTTTCTGTTCTTTTAACAGTTATTAGTTTTTAATTGAAAAGATAATGGTTGAAGAATATTTTAGTATTCATAACACTTTGCAAAAACTGTATGCTTTAGCTTATATGCTTGGGATTAAAATTCATAACTGATAGAAATAGAGATTTCAACGAATTATAACAAGTAGTAATAGAATAGATCAGTCATACAATTTATCACTCTAAAATGTCTTTGCAGCACAAAGAAGCGCAAGCTCGCCAGCTTACAGCGCAGCCGGCGCAGCGAGTTCGGCCGCCCACTACCAGAACACAAGCGTCGTGCTGAACGACGCAAACTGCCCGTACTATCAATTATACGGTCCACCGCCGAGCTACGAGACTGTGATCGCACAGACGCGGGGCAAGATCTCGTCGCCCTCGTCGCCGGAGCTTCAACAGCGCCCGTCCCCGGCAGCCCAGCCAACCGCGATGAGGGGTTGCTTCTACCCTCCTGTGCCCAGTCTCCTGCCCCCGCCGCCACCGCCCCCGCCGCTCGAGGCGCCCCAGTACCAGGCTAGTCCGCCCAAGGACTTTGACACCGCCGAGTACGTCAGGCTCTACTCCCGACTCCAGCAGCAGTACTCGCCTCGGCATCAGCTCTATCAACCCGCGCCCTACCCGTACAACGTAGCCGCCGCCGCCGCCGCCGCGGCCGCGTATGACAGGTCCGATGCATCGGACAACTCGGATGTCGAGAACTCGGGGGACAACTGCAGCCAGGCCAACAGCCCGGACGACGCCAGTGGATATCCCGCGTACATGTTAAACTGCCCAGCTAATCGGAAACTCCATCACTGCTATGCGCCCACCCCTGCCGCGACCGCTACTGCTGCCGGGAAGTTTACTTCTCGAGTCGGGTGAGCGTTTATGCTGTCTTCGCGAGCTTCAATTTTATGCGATAAGTTATTGCATACGCTGGGCCTTTTTTCTCGATAAAAAGAATGTAGGACACAGCTGCAGTCATTTCGCGAGATGCTGCTATTATTAATGTTGCACGCGATGTGCATTCTCCGAATCGATATGCCAGTGTATATTATACAATACACGTGTACACGTTGACGCGCCTCGCGCGCACAGTTCTCCAAATCCATTAAATTTAATTAATATACGATTTCATGAACGCGAGCGCGTCATATGTAAAATTATAATAATTTTAATGGAAGAGCGCGCGGCTTAATTTTGAAAATTCATGTAACGTCGATTCCGGGATTCATGAAAAATGTAACGACTTGCACTTTGATGCTCATTCGTCGCATGTACCGAGCTTGCAAGCTTTCACGGAAATTCGATGAAATTAAATAGAACGCGCGCGGCTGATTCGACTATGCGCGTCAGGTGCGCGAAATAAATATTTGCTACATTTTAGACCCGCGCGTTCATTTGCATACACCGGCCGTTAAAGCTCATAATACGCAAAACGTAAACACGGCATTGATATAGATATATGTATACGTCGCGCGTACATACGCACGAGCGAATGTATGTCAAGCAAATAAAGCCTGGTAACAGCTGTTTATATTATACGCGCGCGCAAAATTGCCCCGCTACAAACTAATGACCTCGTGCGGTGAATTGATATGAAATTAATTTCGCCTGGCTACAGTGTAATTGCCCTAATTGAATGTAAAAACGAATTTCAGCGTGCACGGGATGTCTCGGCGCGACTTCGACTCGCCGAGTTCGTCGCAGTTGGAACTCAGTGCTGAGCCTGTGGCTACGACGTCTCTGGGCTTCGAGGGCTGCGCCACAACTCACCGCAGCCGCAAGCTCCAGGGCGGCTCGCTCAAGATACCCCGCAGACGCGACCAGCAGGGCAAACAGCAGCAGCAGCACGAGACTACACTCCGGAGCAGCCGGAGACTCAGTTCGACCGATTGCGAGGCCTCGTCGAGCCGAGAATCGGAAGCGACGAGGCGACAGCAACCCGAGCCCCAATCCAGTCCATCCAGCCATGTGATATTAGCGGCCAACGCGACTTCTAAAAGCGGCGCCGTGGACGACCAACGGAACGATCATCATTATCACCATCGCCATTCCAATCAACAACAGCAGCAGCAGCAGCAGCAGCAGCAGCAGCAGTCGGCAGCCACGATCGCTGAACGAAGTAGTACAAATTCTAATCTTGAAAGTAAACGCAAACTAGACAGGTCGAGGTCGCTCGACTGAGAGCGATGACGCGAAGATAAGGGAGAGAGCTATGTCGAGAGTACTTTATAATATGTGGACTATTGATGCCCTGATGGTTGAGAGAGAAAGAGAGAGAGAGAGAGAGAGAGAAGGGGTTGTGTGTTGTATAATATGATAACGAAGCTTGCAAGCTTATAAGCCGTATGTGGACATGCGCATCTTTGAATGCTTCCTCAGTTTTTCTCTTCCTGGTTGATTATCAATTTTCTTTTTTTTTTTTTAAAGAACCCGCTCTTTGAACATGCTGCAAAGGGTTGACACACAATTTCCTTGATATTTTTCGCTGTTGAACATGTTTTATAAAGCGTTGTACATATAAGCTGACCACCAGTAATGATCTTTTAACAAACGTTGCAACTGACCGCACGAAACTCATTTAAGCATAAATATACATTGTCGATTCGAACGATTGAGTTCCTTTCTTAAATTACGGTTAAGTATATACAATATCATGGGTAATATAGAATGTAAGGTGTGATGAGTTTTCCTTGATTTTATTTTTGAAGAGTATGCAGATATTATGCGTCGGTAAACAACATATTTTTGTACAAGTAATAAAGGGCAAGCGTTATTCGATGCGGCAGTGAAAGATGCTCATGTCTGTGCTTCATCGCTCGAATGTGTAATATAAATGAGAAGAAGAGATTTTATTATAATAACGCGTCGTCGACGCAACTAAAAATGATCGATGTGCGCGATATCTATCGTGAAAAATTCGACAAAGAGATTCTAATCTTGTATTTTACGAGTATGAGAAAAAAAAAACGTTTTTCGACCTTGCCTATTTACTGTTCTCGCCATCTTGATTGAACGTCACTTATATACTATCCAAGCAACAATTGCCTGACTTGACGATCGTGCTAGACTTTCTAAATTACTCTTAAAAAGGCTAATATTGAGTGAAGTACAATAACTTGTATCGATTGACTCACTGAATAAATGCAATACATTCAATCGCTATTTGATTTTCAACTGTAAAACGCATAATCGTTCCAAAAGAACTTTAATTTTGGAGCAATCGCGGCATTGAGATGTACGTAACCGCAGCTTTTACACAAGCGGTGTGTATTACACTGTACGAATTAATAAACAATATCCTTTTTCAAAGTAATTTGACGGTCCAAGATGTTGATTATCAAATAACTAAATATTTGATATTCTAATAAACTCAAACATTCTAAAATTTTAAAAACCTAGGGCTACGTATAATTGTAATATAAGTTTATATATTTTTGCGCGAAAAACGATGCCAGAGTTCACTGTCCATCGTTCTAATAGTCAGTTTCTTAGAAACTCGTTATTTTCATTTATAGGCGTATCGTAATGATATTTATTATTATATTATATACTGTAAGTATACTATAAACACGTAAAACATTATGTATGGTGATAGAAAAATATAAATTGGTAATCGGAAAATACAATATTAAGTTCACAAACAAAAATTAACCAATTTATCGCACATACGATGAAAAAAATCGTGAACGCACTTCGCACAACTAACACTTAAATATAAATTACTCTTTTTAGTGGATCATATCGAATTAGTATACACGGAACGAAAAGGGTGCCGATTTTTCGAACAAGAAGCAATTTTTAATGACTTTTTTCTTGAAGATTGTTATCAAATAACAATTACAAACATACTGATGTTGATTGAAGTATTGACGTTGATTCATCTAAAAAAAAAAAAAAAAAAATAACATATCCGACCTTTGTACCGTGTATTGAACCTATCTACGACGAAACCATTTTACCCGTCCTGTATCTTACCTTTTCTTGAATCGATAAGTAATTCTCTTTGTTCCTATTATCTTGTGTATTCACCTCAAAAGAGATAGTTTCGTAAATCTCATAACTTTATTAAAAAATCGTTTTAGTCGTACAACTGATGTAAATCATTTGGATAATGAACGACGCATAGTATAACATTCTCAGAAATAAACGAGATTCATTCACTAGCTAATATAGTTTAAATAATAGTTCATTAGAATCAAAAAGACTTGAAACAATGTTCTAAATGTCGAAGTGGCAGTCACAATAGCACTGTCCCCGTTGTTTTTGTCCTTTTTTTTATTGTTCGGGTGTTCCAAACACTTTGCGAACCGAGTCGCTATTATAATAAGCGCGCCACAGCACATTTCTTTGTCAATATTAAGTGGACTTACGCACAATTATATCTCTCATATATTATACACGCACACGAATATAATTCAGACACCAGTATAAATAACTTTTTTGATTTGACTCCTCATATTTAAATAAATATAGGGATATACGAATGAATAAATCTCTATTTTTAACGTGTAACGTACTTAATGTAAAACTAATGTAATAATCGCCAAGCGAGCGCGCCGATTCCTTCGTTATTTTCTCTATTGCAAAGCTCGTCCGCTCGTTCCAGTGCGTAGCATTTTTTCTAACAAAAAAAAGATATATATTATACAAATTAAGGCTCGTCGAGCGCTTCCTGTAAGGATGAACCGACGAATAGGTCACACTCGGTGTATAAAAATATTCGAATAAACAAATGTAGAATCGCGCTTGAATGTCGAAGGGAAAACCCGCTATGGAGAATGCAGCATGAGAGAAGCGTAACTATTACGAGTGAGAGAGTGCGCTTATCTTCGTATAAGTATGTGTGTGTAGTTTGAAGAGTTTCGAAAGTAGCATACTTTAAAGTAAACAAAGAAAGAACATGTATTAACGACAGAGTTGATCTCAGATTTTTTTCAGCCAAACGGATGCCAACGTACACACATCTTTGCGTTCCAACAGAGTGTATAAGAAACCTCGAAACAACTCACGCGAGGGAGTTAGCTATACTATTTTTTGTAATTTAAAACATAAGTATCCATTTTGTACTTGTCATTATTGCTCCGTGCCCAATGTATTCCGAGACGAAGTCTATGCATAGTGAGGTGTTCGTGGACAAAACAAAAAACCAAGAGATTTTTTATAAAATACGAGAAAAAAAACAAGAATATTTCATAAATGAAATTAAAGCACAATCATTTGAGACAAACAACATTACAAAATGTATATATTAATGAAGGACGCATTGTTTTTTCTTCGTTGATGTGTATGATTGATATGTATACTTTGCGCGGAAAAGCCCAAAGCGTGTGCGCAGCCGTTTGACATCTATAGGAAGTATATAATATTATAAGAAGAACAGAACGTTTCAGTGTTTGCGTTTCGTCTAAAATAGTCTCATCTTCGTAAATGTGAGATTTTATCAATCTTCCCACAATCATATCAGACAAAGCGATTCACGATCGCACGTGTGTACTGAGAGACAAAGAGAGAGAGAGAGAGAGAGAGATTTAGATTTAGATTTTAGATTTTATGTGTTTATTGCTGTACATTATGTTGTACAAATAATATTATAGAAAATATTTACAGATTAATTATAGGTTTGAGCGATAGATGATATGAAGTATGTTAAATGATGGTGGTGAGATGAGATAGCGAAAAGTTATGCATGAGGTGTTTGTGTGATAGTTACTATTGTTTGTGAAAGTGTGTGAGAGAGAGAGAGAAAGATATGTATCGTTTTCGAATTATAATAATATTGTGAAAACTGTCGGAAAACGAGAAAGAATAAGGTTCAAAGCGCAGAGAAGCCGAGTGCAGAGTCAAAAGCGAAATATTGTCGTTTAGCTTTTTAGTCTTAAAATAGTACCGGAGACTCGATATTTCGTTCCTTAAATTCTCTCAACTCGAAATAGCGGTCCAAAGTGTATGTGCCAATAGCTGAAAACAAAGTAATAGGAATGTAGTCGTGAATGGAAACGATTCATGCTCGGATATACATGTTAATGGCGTATACAATATATTTGAAAGTGACATACGTATCCACGCGCGGGATTCGCTGATGAAGCGCGGGTGGATTTAACGGGAAAAATATGGTGCCAGTAGAAGGTGCGCATGGACTACGTACACAATTATTTTTTGTATAATCTTCGAATTCCTCGTCGCAAGTCGTGTTTAAAACTGTGTATATTATTATATATATATATACGAGAAATCGTGAAACACCATACCGCAACTGCATAATAATAATGCCATAAATTACGTATTTAGATATATTCTAAACCAAATGGAAGCCATCGAAGGGACGCGCGTGTGCGAATCGTATTCTTCGGGAAGTCACGTCGATGCTTTTTAAACTTGATTATTTTATGTTAATCTTGACAAAAAAGGAAGTAGCAACAATGTCGTATGTGCAGGGAAAGAGAAAAGCAACTTTTTGAATTTCCCGAAACGGGTATTAAAGTACAGCACCAGGACGATATACCGACGTGAATTCTCACTTGCAATATGGTTCCGCAATGATGCAGTCGAGGATATTGCAAATATGGTGCGAAATATAAAAACCCTCTCACGCCATCCTGTAATAATGTGCAATCATAATTGAATTGATGATAAGACAAGAACACTGTAAAATATTGTAACTAATATGAATAATGTCTTGCTAAAAATAAAGACATGAAAAATATTTATTCACGTACAAACAACAAATGACTCGCAAGCTCTTATTTTCCCCTCGAAAACTGCATCTATATACATGCTGTACATCAAAGAAAAAAAAATTGAAATAAAACGTTTATACAGTAAGTAGCTAGCCCTCAACATCGCACAGAGAGAATACATCTGTGTGGCAAGGTGGATGTGGGGATAAAAGGCCACGTGCGCGCGGTACAAGAGCCACTCTCCGATGAAATTCATAGCCGAGTGAATTTAGCAGCGCGCGAATCGCAGGATTCGCAGGTGTGTGCGCCTATACTTACGTACACGGACACATCGTCGGAGATGCGTGTGCGATGTGTCCCCGCATGTGTGTATATATAACAGGGAGCATATAGCTCTGGTCTTGTCGGAAAATCAATAAAGGAACTGGCGGAGGGGGTCGAAGCATCCCTGCGGCAGCCGTCGCACAGCCGCGCGTGAGGTTTACAAGCTCGACTATCGCGCGCGCGCTCCTCTCGACGCTGCGGCGCACAAGAAAATGTCTCGCCCGACAGTTCGCCGCTGATTTTCTTCTCCTTTTGGCGTACGGTTTATTGCGTGGCCTCGTACTTAAATATTCTTCTCGCATTGCTGTCTCTGGTGACCGATCGCGATCTCCGCCGATTGTTACGCGGAGTCGAGCTTTCGAGTGTGTGTGCGCCAGCGCGTGTCGTGCTTTTCTTCGTATAATAATACGTATTATAGCTATAGCATATACATAAGGTATATGTATACGTGTAAGCCTGTCCACTCTGGCTCTCCAAACTCGTCAAGATGTCTGTGAAGGTGAGCCTCGCGACGCTCTAGACGCACACACGCTGCGTACAATAAGAGAAGAGAGAATTATTTTTCTCGCAGACATTTGAGTTGACACACACGTTAAGCGATTACGCATAAAGTAAGAGGCATCGAAATTCATTTTGGCCACTGATTTTGCCATTGTTACATTCTATTCTGTTGTGAGCATACACCTATATATACTCGTTTTACTTTTCGTTTGTCATTATATCTATATAGTCTATTCTTCATGCATATTTAAATATTATACATATACCGTTAGTACTTATATAGGATGTCGTGTGCTTTGACATTGTGATAGTCGTCCGTATGGCAACCAGTAGAGACGAGGATTGCGTAATTGCAGATCGCCGTTGATGGGTATATTTAATATAATATACCCGACGATCGAACGATGTAATGATTTTGTGTTTTACAATATAGTTGAGTCGATATTGCTGCCTACTACCCTGCAGTAAATAAATTATTTTATATGCCACATATATATTGTGTGATGCACAGTAGCAGAGTGTACACGTGATCATTGAGAAGGTTATATTTTGACGTATAATATACGAGCTTTGAGTATTGCCGAAGCTTTTATGCTTTTAGAATCTTCATAAATCGATTCGGGAACAATATGCATGTTTCGCGTTGTTAAGATTTAGAGATTACGTATACCTAGCTTGAATCGATATATTCACATATAGGAACTGTATCTGCGAATTATTTATAAGAGCTCCTCCGTAACGTGTGAAATATATTGCATGCGTGTTTACCGTATACTATTATATTGCACGTGTAACAGTTAATTATCATCCAATGCTTACGCGTGTAATTGACTTGCTGTAATAATACTCTCGATGTGTGTAAACCATAGATTATAATTACAACGACGTTATTGTACACATATCCAAACGCTTCAGTATATATTTTAATTGATTTGTAAATAGTATCGTATATTATAATACCCTTTATAATATTTTAAGTAGAACAATCAATTTCCAATTTGCGCGGATTATTCATAAAATTAAGATGACCTGCATAATCCCTCGCTGCTCTGTAGGATATAGAAATGTTCACCTTGCATAATAAATCCTCTATTCGTTTATAATCTCTGTTCAATATTCACAAACACGTCCAACTAATGCATATATGGGCAGCGGATGCAAATTAATTAGGGATTAGCCCCTTTGTTTGCTACAGCGCTCTATATAATATACGTCGGAGCATTTGTCAACATTAAGTTCAGGAATATTAAAGTACGCAGATAAATAATCAATTCACCGTCGAGCGGTATTATTGATCAGAGTGATAGAACGTTTCTATATTTTACAACAAAGTCTATATTGAATCAAGTGCGTTTACGGATGCGTGTAAAACACGTGTGCATATAATGACTGAATCAATTTCAATCTATCAAAGGCTTAGCACTATTGGTTTTTCCGCAACGAGCTTGCAGAGGATCCTCCTCTTTTTTACCGTTTGTATACAGCTCTCGTTTCAAGCTCTAGAGTATACGGAAAAATCTCTCCTCGTGCAAATAAGCGATTATACGCATTCGAGTGTGCAGTGTGGAAACAAAATAGCGTATTTTTCCCCCAACCAATTCATCTCTAAAACCTCTCACACCGCCAGCATCCCCCGAGGGAAACCAGTGGAAAAAAACAAAGCTCCTCCGTGGCAATCAGCCGCTCGCCGAAAAAAAAGCTCTCTCTGCGCAAACGCGACGAAAAGGACGATTCTCACGTGCATAACGCGCACGTATACACGAGAGAGCGTCTCGCCCTCCGACAAAATTAATTTCCATTATCGACCATTCCCGGCAGAGGAAATTAAGAAAAACGAAAATAAGAGACGTGGCGTATCGACCGTCGCATCGACAAGTTTCGCGGTAAATTCAATAAGTTGGGAAAAAAAACGGCTATATGCACACGCGTACACGTGCACTTGTTGCGATTGATGGTACAGCTCTCAAAGCCCGCGTCGTACAACTGTTCGTTTCCTGTTGCTCGCAACCATCTCTGGTGTGCGTACTGCGCTATTGCGCGGAGCTTTCATACAGAGACGCATGTGTTATACGTACAGTGCCAAGAACGTCGCGCGCGAAGGATAATTGACTGGTGTGTTATGGCTGAACAATGCCGCGCGGATTACGCCGCGACATTATTATCCGATTATTAATGAGAACGTCTTGGCGGGAGAGATGGGCCGCCAAGTCTAGCGTCGCGCTTTATATTTTAACAGGCGTGCGACAGGCCAATTTATTACACAGAATAATGTTTACTCGGCGCGCGCTTCGCCAGAGCTGGCTTAATTGCTTCCATCGATTTAATTTTGCATGTTTCAAAGTCCAAGAGTTTTAACGGAGCCCCGGCACGCTGCTGTGTATGCACAGTTGATTTAATTAACTTTGCTGTAAAACACGCTGTTGTTTCAAAAATTAGATTCCCCGAATTATATATAGAGATGGTTTTTCGCACGGTTCTGTTGAAATTTAATAAAGTTAATTACGCCGTTGTTTAATGCGGGAGAGTTTCGCAAACATAAAAACTTTCAATTTGATCCGAATTAAAAAAAAAAAAAATTGCTTGGAATAAAAGCCGGAAGTATAAATATTCACAAATTGAATGGAAGGTGCGTGTAATGAAAAATTGTTCAGCAAAGTTTTATTCATGAGAAAATTAGTTTTTATTTTTTTCTACAAAGTCAAGAGTTGATTTGAAAAAAAAAAAAATTATTGGAAAAGTTGCGCCGTTGTCGGACTTTGCGCTGTACACAGAACTCTACTTTTGTCCGTTGACAAAAACGAACGTATTGTCGCCGTATTTTTTCCTAGTGTCTGGTGTATTTTTTTTTTTTCGCGAGGTATACACGCTGTACTATATGTGAGTAGTATGAATGTACGGGTACGTTGCGTATTGCATAAAACATAAAGCTCGCTTGGCAAACTCACTCATAACAAAAGAATTATTATCTTATCTTTTAGAAAAAAAGGAAGACACGCACGCGTTAAGGATTTTTGTTATGCAAAAAGTAGATCGGTGCATTTTAAGGTGCGAAAATATGGTAGTGCTTTAAATTTATGCAGCATTTGTTATGAAAAAATAATTATTTATTTTTAAAATGACAAAAATAATTCAAATATAGCGCTAAAATGAATTGGTGAATATATATATATATAGTGTTATAATCTTCAAACTGCATTTATTGCATTAAACGTATTATAGTATATTATAATATGATGATCATCACATAACAATTTATCACATATGATACGCATACTTATTATAACCACCAACTTCAATAAAAATATTAAGCTAATTTCAGCTAACAATCATCTGACGTTTTAGCATGATTATTAGCAGTTTATCAACTAATTATCGGCTAATAATCGGCTGATTGTCATTTGCCTTTTTTCAGTATGGCTAAACAAACCAGTCTATTGGACTGTCCCTTTCACAAGTCCTTCTGTCACCGCTTGAACTCTCCGTGTTTCTGGCAGGTGAAAATAGGTGGCGCATAATTACTTTTCTATTACCCTCATAACAATATGCGCGCTGAGTCTAGATATAGCGGTGTGACATTAATGCTAAACTTGCCATGTTTGACCTGCGGATTCGGCTGCTCATGCTGTAACTGCGCCCGAAGCGCGTCTAAAATCGCTTTGATTTTTCAAAAGATCTGTTCATTAAATCGTAAATATTGATTGATGATGATTTGATTGAGCTAAAAAATAATAGAATGAAAAATGTAAATAAAAGTCACAACCATGATTCGCAAGTTAAAGCAAAAGTGGCACCCCTGGCGGATAAAGAATACAATTTCGTGGTTGATTAAATTACATCGCGAGTTCGATTTGTTCGCAAATAGACAGTTCTGTCCGGAAATTGCATACAAAATAAAATTGAACGTAATTTACCTTTTTAAAAGTAAAGATCTATGTATATATCAAAAATAAAACTTATATTGAATTGAAACAAATGATTTAAGTCGCGCCATATAAATTTCCGCCAAAATCTTCATACAAATCACATCCTGTTCACGACAATTTCCAATATAAAAATTATATGCAGCACACACATCGATGAACAGTAAATCCAGTCGCACAGAAAAATCCCACGGAGATGTGTGCAGAATAATTCTCTGCGTATACATGTATTCGTGAGCATCATGATGAGGGATGGCTCGTATACGCGCGGTAAAAGCATGTATATTTTCATGTGAAGCGGGTGACATAAATCTCGGAGTTATGGAGATGTGAGAATACCGTAAAATCACCCCATCCGCGGTGCCATTTCCGTTGGCAATCCGGCAAAAACACCCGATACTGCGATATTGAGAAGAGTATGCCGACGAATCCGATACATAACACCAGTCGATATATCCGTCGTATTTACGTCAGAATTAAGACCAACTTTTCTCGCTCGAGCGCAACTGCGAAGTTCTAATTAAACAAAAAGCCGTCATAAGTACAAGCTTATATTGTCACTCAATTACTCGGCTAATTGCACTTGTGTAGCTTTTTAAAAAAAAACCTAAATATGCATTCGAAAAACATTTAACGCACTTCGTACTAATAACACGCGATAATCACGAAATTCAAAATATCTCAATCACATTCAGCGATTTCTAGCCCACGCTTATATAATTCACCGATATATCACAGCGCGACAGTAAAGAAATGAGGTTTTCTCCTGCGAAACCAATCGAACACATAAATACACAGCAGCTGATCTAATTAACAATCGGATCGCGGTAGTATCATCCGCATATACACTCTCTCTAACTATATGCAATAATTGCTTCTCTCGTTTCGGCGATAGCTTTTTTTTCCAGCCATGATAATCCGACGCGTCTGCGACGACGCACTAATAGCGTCACGTGCTCGCGGCTGGTGCGTCGACTTGTATTTTCCGCGCGACTCCTCTCCGGCAGTATAGTCTTGGACCTCCCTTCTTGCGCCTCGATGAATTTTGAACGGCCTTGTCTCAGAGACGCTAAGAGAACTTCCACTGTGTGCGTTGCTTGTGCTTTTATATTAGAAGTTTTTTTCCATGTGTAGATACGTGGCAAAGAAGTAGTTTGTGGTTGTCGGTACTTAATGGCGATCGTAAAGTGTTTTTAAAAGTTGTTTTATAAATAATCTGAGGGACAGTTTTAACTTGGTGCGTACGATCGTTGAAGGACTGTATAGAAATCAGGAGAAAAATTGGTACGAAACATAGACATTTTATTGTGTAAAATTCGTTAATATATTACTAATTGCAAGTTTTAAAAGATTAATAACGCTCGCAGTGATGGACTATTAACTTGTTTGAATAAAATAGGTTCAAACTATGATTGCTATTCGTATAAATGCCACCTATTTAAGCGTACATTAGCTGATTGAGATTGCCTTTGATTTCGTTGAATGGCATAAATATCTCGATAAATACGCTGCAGTGATGAATACATTTTAGTTCAAAAAGGGGCATTCATTTGTATGAGTGGGCTCGTAATTTGTGAGTATTTCAATACCTTGATAATGGCCACTTTAAACGATAATCACGCGCGAAGTATTTTAATATCGAATCACCATATGCATATATTATGCTTTGATATTATTATACGGTTTCATCAAAATTAAAATATAAAGCTTCGACGCGTGAAACAACGTTAACTTCAACTTGCAATGAAAATACACACGCGAGTATTTTCAGCGCATGCACGCGCGCATCTGCCTTCGATATAGCGATCAAAAACAAGCCGAAAGCTCATAAATTTATTTTATCGGACGAACCATAATATTACGTTCCCACAAACCCTTGACCGCGTTGAACTCGTTCTGCTTTCTCTCAAAAGGCATCGCCAATCGCACGGATTTTGAGCAGATGCCACTCGGGAATTGCGGCGCGCATACATAAACATGAAGCGCCATGCGCGCGTATTATAAAAGAGCAGAAAAGAGAGCGCGAACGAACGAGATAAGCTCCATTGGCCGAGCGCAGTGCGCGAGAGAGCCTGAAAATCGAAGATATTTTTAGACCGGACTGAAATATATATTTTGCCGCGCTGCAGAGGCTTTGCGTATAAGCA
This sequence comes from Pteromalus puparum, assembly GCA_012977825.3. Taxonomy (NCBI): domain Eukaryota; kingdom Metazoa; phylum Arthropoda; class Insecta; order Hymenoptera; family Pteromalidae; genus Pteromalus; species Pteromalus puparum. The sequence goes on along the minus strand of CM053168.1, from coordinate 14,765,591 downwards.
TCAGAGGCGCGGCAGAACCCCCGAAGTGCGGATCTCACCGGCGCGTCCGATTAATTGTGCGCTGGAGGCCGCCGATCGGAACGGAAAACTCGGACGGCCGCGCGAAGTGTGTGTGTGTGTGTGTGTGTGTGTGTGTGTGTGTGTGTATTCTCGAGAGATTTGGAAATTGCGATGGCGAAATTCCAGGAGATCTTGCGGTCCGATTTATAACCGACGGTGCTCGCTTTATTGGAATTTCGCCGAAATTCAGAAACTCGGAAAATTGGATGTAATGAATGCGCGCACTTTCGTGTAAAATTTTTCCAACTGAGGTGAGCAGTTCTGTTGCATTTTGAGAGAATTATTCAAATGTTGGTTAAGCTTTGAGCTTGCGGAGTTACGAAATTCACGAACTAATAGTTATATTATTATTGTAGCGTGGTCGTCTATTTCCACATAGTATATGTTTAATAAGGCGTAAGCCGAGTTTGTCTTTCTACATTACTCCCGATGTCCTATGCATTGGATATTTTGGGGAAATGCTGATTTTTTTTTACTTCGATTAACATCTGCCCCATATACATTTTATTAACATACAAACGTGCAAGGGGAATTGCCGAATTCAATTTACATATAGATTGAGGTCAACAAAGTTGTATTCGTATTTTCAAGCATATACTTTATTTATAAGAATGCGTCTGTATGGCGCGATTGCATTACAGATAAAACATGAACATTGGCTTTCTTCAAGCATTTCTTTAGATTAAAAAATGTAAAGATTTTTTTAATAACTGTTGAGTAAGGTCGTATGTCTACTTTCATGATTTTATCTTATTTGCAAGCATTACCAATCAATCAACACTACTGTTATCTCGGTTGCTTGCATAACTTTTGTTTAACAATCGCGCTATATCAATTAAATTAACAAACATAGCCGTTTGCAGTTCATATGGTATATCAATAACAAAGAATACCGCTGTTTGTTTTATCGAAATCGCACGAGGTAATTGAATACACGGCTGGTCGGCTGTCATATATATTGGTTTGAAACAAAAATGACGATGAGACACGTCAACATACATAACAATAATACATAATTTATAGTTTTCATAAAAAATTGCGATAAATTTAAGGACGTATAAATGTCTCAACCACTCATGGGTTTTAAAGCAAGTTACGTCCTAGTGTAGAGGCTGTTGAAAGTTGGGCAAAACTAATCCTGTAATCCGCTTATATACTTATAAACATTTCCGTAACTCTGCTTTTGTAGTACTCGTAAAAACAAATATTTTGTGACTATGTAAACTTTGGAACGAAATTTTTTTATATAAAATTCAGCTCATATAAAATTACAGAACTAAAAGTTATAAGCATTTTTTAAATTTTCAAATAAAAGCCGAGGTGCAGACGAAGAGTAGTAATAATAACCTTACAAATTAAATATTAACTTTATATTCTATAAATATCCATACACTCTAATCCTATACTCTAAAAAAAGACGTGATAACCATTCTATTCATTCTATTCGTCCTGTCTGATTGGCAGTTCATTTTACCGCGCAAAGTTTAAGTATTTCGTGTATTTCGTTATTATAATACTGTCGCGGGAATCTCGACCTTTTTATATGAATCAAAAATTGAAGCTTAATTACGTACCAAATATTTTTATTGTAAACACTGTTATTGCTAGTCTAAATTAATAGTATATTACGATACAAGTGGCATAAATAGTCCATCACGGCACCAAGCACGATTTATACCACGAGTATCGTATGCTATTTTATAGCACTGACTAGCATAAATCCGCTGTCACGCCTATCCGTTGCCTAAACAGTCCATTTTTGCACCGTGCAGTTAGCGCCCGAGCGTAGCGAGGCCGATCAGCACGGTGCAATAATGGACTGACTATTTATGCCACGGATAGGCGTGACATAGATGCGGATTTATGCAACACACAGTGCTATAAACTTGATTTTAATGTTGATACGTAACGCGTGGACCGCTAAGGCGATATCAGTATATCAGTTACCAAAACAAAGCAGTTTTGGATTGACCTTGTCTTCATCGTCTAAATTCTTTGTGTCACTGGTAGGTGAAAATAGGTGGCGCATAGGCACTTTTCCAGTTCTCTTATAACAACATGCGTGTCGAGTCTAGATATAGTGGTATATCACCAATGCTAAAACAGCCTCGTTTTGGCCTGCTGCTTCGGCCGCTCAAGTTGTAACTGCGCACGAAGTCATCGCTATATTTTATACACGATAATGGATACTTGACTTTTTTTAAACTATTATACATCGATACGTAATTGTATACTTATATTACTATACATATTGTAGTGACGCAGTATACGTACTCACTGCAGTGTAAAAATAATCCTTATATCGTAGATCTCTCTGTAGAGTAGATGTAAAAAAACTTTCTATGCGTAGATAAAATATATGCTTATTTTGCTTTCTAGATGATGAGGTACAAACAGGCAGAATTTGAGGACGATAACAGCAGCAGCATTGGCTCGGTTGCATTGAATAGTGATGGAATCAGCACGTCTGCAACTCACATACGATACCACTCGGTAACTGCATCATTTTACTATTGACTATAAAGGCAAATGATCCTAGAGAGCTAGATACCAGTAAAGTAATCCGGACTAGATTGAACCGCATTGATCAAAGCTGATTATCTTTTGCAATCGTGATCTGCTGCCCTAATTACTATATCAAATTATATTCTTATTCTTAAAGGGTTCGTCGTTGTGGCGATCAAGAAGCACGCTAGAAAGATGTCTCTTTATCATTTGTGCGGCGTTACTACTTATGGTCCTCGTACTCTCAATAGTCATCAGCAGCAAAAACGGATGGGATGAGGCTAATGTTCTCCATATCACATCGCATAATGAAGGTAATTGAATATTTTGTGTGTGTGTGTGTGTGTGTGTGTGTGTGTGTGTGTGTGTGTGTATATATATAATTTGTAATTCATACACAAAATATTTGTTGCCCTATCTGCACTATGAGGCTATTATAATATGTTATTACGGCCTTGAGCGGAATTGAACTCTTTGTTACATACAATATAGCAAACTTGCGGTGCAGGCATAGAACAAAAAGTATCATGTGTATAATACGCATGTTATTGCCACCGTCCCTCTACTCGGGTGGCAACTTTCTCACTCGTCTATAATCCGCTTCTATCCGCCCTTGACACGAACGATATTATTCGAATTAGTGAGCGCAAATACTAAAGTTTGTGCTTTATTTTGCGAATCCAAACTACTATCATTTTCAAAATTGCCGTAGCATTCACATTATATTGGAAATATAACACGATGAAATATGATTATATTCGCAGTACGACAATGAGAAATAAAGATAAACAAAACGTATGGAAATTAAAGACTCACGTCCGGGGCAATTGAAATTGTGTAATCTGAATACAATCAGTAACCCGATTCTTTCAGATGGCTCTCACTGTATTACGGAGCACTGCGTCACAGTAGCGGCGTCGATAATAAACAGTATAGATCAGTCCACCAACCCATGTGACGATTTCTATCAGTATGCGTGTGGTGGGTGGATTAAGAAGAATCCCATACCCGATGGAAAGAGCATGTGGGGTACATTCGGAAAACTCGAGCAAGACAATCAATTGGTAGTGAAGAATGTTCTAGGTCAGTAATTTGAATCTGGAAATTCTGCGAATCATCAGTTTACTACAGTTTTCATTAAATGCAACATTTTTTACAAATTTTTCAGAGAGGCCTTATACCAGTATGAAGTCAAACACTGAGAAAAAAGCGCAACAGTATTATACATCTTGTATGGATGCAAATGAAACAATAGAGGCTCTAGGTGCCAAGCCAATGCTGGACTTGCTTGACAACATCGGTGGTTGGAGCATAAATGGAAAATTTAATGTCAGCACGTGGTCGTTGCAGAATAGCATGCACGTGCTCCAAAATGAGTACAACATGGGTGGATTGTTTTCCTGGGCAGTAAACGAAGATGACAGAAATAGCAGTAGACACATTATTCAAGTAAGTTGTACAAAGTTTTTCTTTTTTCTAATATATTGGAAAATGAATATAAAACAACGTTTTTGATATCATATTATATAACGAAGCATTCAATCGATAACCGTGGAATCATTGAAATGTTTTCTAATTTGCTTATAAATGGGTCAAATAATAAAAAAAAATGATTTTCAGATTGATCAAGGTGGTTTAACGTTGCCAACAACCGACAATTACTTAAACAAAACTGAGCACGGTAAAGTTCTAGCAGCCTACTTAGATTATATGACTAAGGTATTTTATTTACAGCAGTACATAATAATATATTGAATGGATGATTAAAGAAGCAGTCTTTAATGAAACCCATGTTTTTACAGATTGGAGTTTTATTAGGGGGCGAAGAAAATTCCACTAGGAAGCACATGCAGGATATAATTGATTTTGAAACGAGATTAGCAGAAATCACAACGCCACAGGAAGATAGAAGAGACGAAGAAAAATTATATAACATTATGACGATAAGGGAACTCCAAGAGAAAGCTCCATTTGTAAAAGTTTTTTCTTTTACTCAACGTCTATAGCGCATTCGATCAGCTTTCCTAAAACGCAGTTTCGTTATTTTTGCAGATGTCATGGTTTGACTATTTCCAAAATGCCACTCGTCTTGTCAATAAGAAAATTACCACAAAGCTGAAAATAGTCAATTACGCGCCGGAGTACTTTGCAAAATTAACGAAGCTCGTGCAGCAGTACAACAAAACGAACGAAGGAAAAGTGTACGTCCTCTCCAATTACTGTACGTGATGTCGAAGCGTATGTGTGCGTGTATGCAATGGCTTCAGCAATACTGTCACGTATCTGTAACAGATTAACTCGTGTATATCGCGCGCTATTTAATTTTTGTCTACTTTTTGCAGTGTCCTGAATGATTATCTCGTGTGGCAGACGGTGAGGTCGCTCACTTCATGTCTATCCAAACCATTTAGAGATGCTTACAAAGGTCTGCGAAAGGCCTTGATCGGCTCCGAGGGCCGAGAAGAGCAGTGGCGGTATTGTGTGAACGATGCCAACAATGTCATGGGCTTCGCTATCGGTGCTATGTTCGTCCGAGAAGTCTTTCATGGCAAAAGTAAACCCATGGTTGGTTACACGCTTATTTTAATACCTTAATTCATTCGATATATTCATATGAATATTATGAAAGATTGTCAATTCTCACAGGCAGAGGAAATGATCAATGAGATAAGGACAGCATTCACAAAAAATTTGAAAAATTTGGATTGGATGGACGCGGAAACGCGAAAATCAGCTGAAGAAAAGGCAAATGCAATTACGGACATGATCGGATTTCCCGATTTCATCTTGAATCCAACCGAACTCGATGAACGATACCAAGATCTGTCAATAAAGCCGAATGAATATTTCTATAATAACATTCGAGTTAATAAGTACAATTTAAAGAGAAATCTCGAAAAACTCGATCAACCAGTGAATAAGACGTCGTGGATCATGACGCCGCCAACGGTGAATGCTTATTATACCCCAACAAAAAACCAGATTGTCTTCCCGGCTGGCATATTGCAAAGTCCTTTTTACGACATGAAAAATCCAAGTAGCTTGAATTTCGGTGGGATGGGAGTCGTAATGGGACACGAGCTTACGCATGCCTTTGACGATCAAGGTGAGTTGTATGAATTGTAAACGGAAAAATATCGTACACGAACGCATTTCGCTAATAAGAAATTTAAATAGTACTTTTTGGAACGAATTTATTTTGTCTTTTGCTTATAAATTAAATCGATATGAAACCAAAACTACAACGTAAACATAATAATATGGTTTGTTCAAGGACGGGAATACGATCTACATGGTAATCTTCACCAATGGTGGAACAACGAAACTATAGAGAGGTTTAAAGAAAGGACTGAGTGTTTTGTCGATCAATATAGCGAATTCGAAATTGAAGGCCGGCATGTGAATGGCCGGCAAACACTGGGTAATTAGCTCTTTCTTGCAACCCTGTATCTCACAGCAGATCATTTCACAAGATAATTAAGGACCATTAAAAATTATGTACATGTTACCACTTTTCAGGGGAGAATATTGCCGATAATGGCGGCCTTAAGGCTGCGTACCATGCATACTTGACGACGGTAAAAGACTATAAGGATCAACTGCCGTTACCTGGACTTAATTTGACGCATCGTCAGTTATTTTTCCTTAATTTTGCTCAGGTATGTCCAATGAAAATGTTTAAACTCGTAAAATTAGTTTGCCATCTTTCAAACGATATAATCAATTTTAACGAGTGAAATATAAAATTAATGGTTTTTATAATTCGAATCATAAGTATAAGGCCAGTAAAGTACGTATGCCTTTTGTCATCTTTTCATGCGTGCGCTATATGTTGCAGGTGTGGTGCTCTGCCGTGACATCTGAAGCGATCGGCCTTCAGATTGAAAAGGACTCCCATTGTCCAGCCAAGTTCAGGGTCATTGGGCCCTTGTCGAATCTCGACGAGTTCTCTGCCGAATTCAACTGTCCTAGGGGCACGAGAATGAATCCGGTCCATAAGTGCGAAGTATGGTAATGCGCCTGCATGCTTGGTTCGCTAAACTTTTTTTAAGAGACCTTCCAGAGGCTTTAAATCAATCAGGTACGGCTCACGCAGCTTCCACTGCGATTGAATTCAGTAACGAGTTTGGATTTTAAATCGAGGCTCGTGTTACAAGTAAAGGTTGCGTTGGCTGTATACTGGTGATAATCCAAACAGGAACTTACAGACGAATTTAAGCGATATATCTATACGTTTTACCTATGCGTACTATGAACTGGTCATATAGAGAGGTGAAACGAGATTTTCTCATAATCCATTATTAGGACCCAATTCACGCAAAATTTTAATGCGTGAGTCAGTATAATCGCGCATTTTTCACGTTCCGCAAAAAAATTTGACAAAAAGTTTGATCTCGTGGAGTTTATGAAAGAAAAAGATATATGTATAACCATCGAACTCTGCTTTTTCGAGACAAATAATTAAGGGGTTGAACGAAATCTATAAAGTTTTGTTTGCTCCATCAAGAGGCGTTTTTGTACAACAACAATACCTATATAAAATTGTATTACTTTGCTATTGTATACGATTTGCGATTAATAATAATAATTAAAACCTTTGTCCTTTTCCACTTTTATACTCAAAAAATATTGTATATGTATCATTCTTGCTCTTCCTTTTCTGAAACTTAATATACGACTTAGATAAATGAAGATAAATACCAATAAATAGTAAAAGTAGAAAAAGTGGAAAATCTTTTGAAAATAGTCGTCTCGTTGAAGCAGAGTAAAACTTATAGTCAAAGTGCCGCCGAGTTATTTCTGCAGGCAGGATAGATGATAAGCTTATAACATTTATTTTAAAATATTATCGATGTAATGGATATATTAATATTTTAATTATTATATTGATATTGATTATTGATAGCTGATGCTATAAAGTGTAAAAATTTCAGGTGTATATTCGTACCTAATGTATTTTTAAAGAAAATCAAATGTTGATGATTATTCTGACTGCTTTTATTTATTTATCGTAACTGCTGCGAATATTCTGCCAACACTGAATTAATAAATTAATAAAATAAACAGAATTTAAATAGTCTAGGATATACAAACGATCGAATAGAATTTTTGCGCAAGTATATATACTGTGATAGTCAAATCAATATGTAAAACGTACTGCGAATTGAATATTGCGAGATACAATTAACTTGGTTTAACAACATATTTTATATTAACATATTTGAATATAACTGTAATTTGGTTTTTTTATTACGATAAAGGCCATCCACTTTGCAATCAATTTAATTATGGTTAATTGATAAATTAATTGATAACACAGATGATTAATTGAGAAAGCTTTTATAATAGTCAAAGTAGCGCCGCTTTAGTAACTCGTATTTCTTTGAAGCGTGTAAAAAGTGAATCCAAAATTTTAGAGTGAAAATATTTTGCAGTAAACTCATATTATCTAACATACCTAATACAAATCACACAAGAAACAAAAATGGATAACGAATCATTTATTTTATAATTCCTCAAATTTTCAACGCATTTTATATTTAATATAAGTACATTAAAAATTCATTGATAAGGGACAACATATTAACAACCATTATACTTATAGGTATTGTTTTGAAGCCTAAAAAGCTTTCTAATGCAATTGAAAGTAAAGAATCTTAAAAATTAATTACTGCTCGAGAAAATTTAAAGTTTTATGTTTTTTTTTAATTTTTAGTCATCACATATACTGATGATAAATAGTCAAAAAAGTAGCTAAGCCAACCATTGACTATAGTGTTTCAAAGTTATAGTCAAACCGATGTTTCATTCCTACGTAAATAAACAGTGATTAAAATAACAAAAATTGTAAAAAGAGAAACAAAGTTCCGAACTATTGCTAGTCGAACGAATAAAACCGTAGTATATATAAACCATAAAAAGAAATTAAGTAAATCGTTACGACGATTTACGTATTCAATGCGATCTGTAGGCCTTAAAGTGTACGCAGTGAGATGTGAATAAGTATGTGAATTTGTTGAAATGAGTTAACTGTACATGAATCATTATTGGATATAAAAAGATAACGTCTCAGCTACATTGTCGAGAGCTATAAACAATGAGGTTTTGACGTTATATATATAGTATATTGTTGTGTATAATTTACGTATGATTTGATATAAAAATACGAAAGTGATACGTCTATGACGTATGTAATTATTTTTTGGTATTTTACTTGTACGTCATGTACTTAGCTTAAATTACATTAATGTTGAAATATTTAAATATGACTTTTTATTTATTGTGATTTCATAATATACTCATACCTCATACATTTATTTATATTTTATTTATTTTATTTATATTTTTTATGTTTCCATATAGCGATAAACGCTTTATCATTTCGGTCGAAGTTCGCTTATTGATGGAACTTCTTAAACGTTTAGTTTTTGTCAATGGTTGCTTGATAATGCACGTTTCATGGATCGGGTTATATACATCAATTATTTCATTCCTTAGGAAATGAGGAATTGATTTTCTCGTCTTGTTACAAAAAGAAAACCATAGATTCTCAAAAATACAAATGATTACACTAAATATCATCATTATAATCAGCCCTACAAGAAGTATTTGTATATGATCCAACTCAACTGGTTGAAAATTGTTGAATACTCCATGCTGAAGATTTTGCTGAAAGGACCATTTGGCTTCCAGATACTTTAAAATGCCGGATGAACGGAGCCGCATCAAACTATGTAAATATATTAAATCTTATAATAGATTTTGGTATTATTTGAATCTGCGACAAAATACGACTAAAACAAGAACTAAAACTTACTATCTGTTTATAGTTTTTCGGTATTTGGAACCTCGATAATGTAAAAATGATATTTTAGAACTCCAATAAGTGCCTGGTATTTTTACAATTTGACACCTATCTTGGACATGGCGATATTCTTTTAAAAATACGTCTGATGCTTCAACATAAACAAAACCAGCACGACAAAGACTTTTTCTTAATTCCAATTCATTTTCCATATCTGGACAATTTTTATTTAATAATTTTACCCACTTCTCTTTCGAAGCTGTTGGTTTATTCCCTGTAGTTATAGCCTGAATTCATTATTTAAAAGTTATTCCTTAAACATAATTCAACTGTATCTTATAATAACAATAATAATAAAATAAACTATATACGAACTCCGGTTAGTTCATCGTAAGCAAGGCTTTTATTCCTCACGCAAAGAGAGTAAGTCCCTAATCTCCAGACATCTTCAAGATTACTCATCCCTACGTATGGTGCGCGAAACGCTAAGTAAGACGTCAAAGTGCTATTAAATCCACACGATAGTAGCATTCCCATATTGAGTGCGGTAAGGGCACACATTCTTAATGACCAAGAACGAGGCATCTCTTGAAATCCTACATATGTGTTTGTTTGAAATAATGAGTGACTTATTGATCTATAATTTTTAAATACCAACCTTGACCACTCGTTGCTCCCAAAACGCAGAGTAGATTGAAAGTCGGAAATCCAAACTCTTTACTTTCATTGCAGTATTCAGCTTGCTTCGTCCAATTTCTTTTGAGTTTCTGAATACTCATCATTGTAATCGTCAATATCACCACAAATACAGTCGATATAATCCAGAGATCAAGATCAAATATTCGTGTATACCACCATTTAGAAACGAAAGTACCCTCCGAAAGTGCAAAAAGTGAATACCTATTAAATGTTTTTAGAATTTGAACTCCTCAACTAATTTATCGATTTTTCTTTCTTTTTATCAGTAAATGTTAAACGAACTCACGAATTCTTGCCTATCACTGTGCTGTGCGTATAGTAAGCAGTAGGCGGAAACTTCATGAGTGAAGCTGTCAAATAAGCATCATATTTACCAGTTTTTAAAAGTGCATAATTATAAGACGGTTCATAGATAGATCTGTAAAATGTAATTGATTGATTAAAAAGGAAAAAAATTGCGTGAAAATTTATAATTTCGTATTCCAAGTTTGTTTCCAACTATCTTACTTAAATTTTAATGCATCCTGTATTGCAGTCCAAGCATCCCCGAAAAATCCAGTAACTTTCGTGTTATTATCCAAGAAAATTAAGTACGGATTCAGCTACAGACATGTATTGAATCAATAGTAGTTTATCAAATTTGTAATAACTTCAGTATAAAATAATGTTTTATATTCATTTATTAAAAATTTACCTCATCAACGGCGACATTTAAAATTTTCCCTTCAAGATCTGATGTAAAATCAACAGAACAAAGTGCACTGCGATTTGGTTTTAAATATTCAAGCTTATCAAATATTCCAGTAGCTGAATTAAAACGCCAAACCCGCTCAGGTAAAAGCAAGTTATCATTTTCACCCTGGTGTTTTAAAAAGGAAATGCATGTTTCTCCAAAGGATTCAGGTGAAACCAACTAAAAATTATGAAAATCAACAGTTGTTTATATTTTAAAAATAAAGACTTAGTATACAATACTTAAAGTATTTACCATCAAGATAAAGATATATTTATTATGGAAAAACATTTTCGTATACACGGGCTTATAAACACGCAAATTAACTAAATAAGTTCTCCTTCTGCTCGTATGGGTACCAGTGAACTGTCAAGTGAATAGAGTACTATCCAGCTGGTGGTTTATTAAATTATCGATTAAATATTAATTTTTCTTTTCATCACGACTTGAACCTGTGTATTCAAGAATTAACAACTTGTCAGATGTAGCAAATCATGGACTATTGTTAGCATTAACATCAATGACTCAGCTATTCTGACAAAAGATTTTATTGAATAGAACAGTAAATTGATACAACTCGTATCTTAAACTATGAATGAAGAGTTGCATAATAACTTGTACGATTTTGTATATTTTATATTACAAGTTTAGTACAACTAAAAAAGTATTAATAAATTCTATCAAAATTTGCAGAAGATCACTAAAACTATTTTGTTTCACGACAAAAAGTTTTGTTTTATTCAAGTTCTTTATTTCCAGGAAATAAAAACAATACATTATCTTACATTTAGGCACTATATCATGTGCAGTCAAAACCGCAAGCCAAGCAAGGCAGTTTTAGCATTGTTGGCGCACCAATATAATCTAGACTCGACGCGCATACTGTTATTATAGAAATGTTAAAGGCATATCTCTATAGACATGGAGATTTTAGGCGGTAACGGAAGGGCTAGTTAAAAATTGTTTTTTTTTTTTTAGTAATAGACTCTAGCGGTCCACGCGTTACGTACTTATGTACACTCGGTGGTGAGGTATTCTATTAGAACGTTTTGAACCAAATGGCAACGTCGCGTGGTTTTTGACGGTACTGGCCCATATAACCTCTGCAAATCTAAAATCGTCAGAACCGTCAAAAACCGTCAACACCCGTCAAAAATTGGGCGACGTTGTCATTCGGTTCAAAACGTACTAACAGAATACCTTACCGCCTAGTGTACATTAAAATTAAGTTTAATTTATAGACTCGCAATAGTATTCTTAAAATAAAAGTATTTAATACACATAATATTTAGCTAATTCAAGTACCGATTTAAAAAGATCACGATTCCCACGATAATATAACAAAATACACCCCTTGCTATCATATTATATTCTCAATTTTCACCTTTTGAGGTTAGGAATTCAAACGTATATTATACTGACGTTGCGTGTTCAAACGAACAGCCAATCAGAGTACGAATAGAATAAATACCGCATGTCTTTTTTTGGAGTAAGATATCTCCTCCCTCTGTCCTTATTCTCATGACACTTAGGTATACCCGAAAGCATATTGTCGCTCGTAACGAAAAGTAGTAAATTTGAATTTCCTGGCCAAAATTAGTATATTTGAGATTCGTCGCGAAAACTATTACATTTCACTCTCTTGCGTCAAAGACAAGTACATTTCGCACTTTTACGTCGAAGATTAGTTTCAAACTTTTGCGTCATAGACTAGAACATTTGGCACGCCCGCGTCGAGAACTAGTAGATATCGCACTCCCGCAGCAAAAATTATTATATTTGGCTTTCTAGAACGTAGAATTTTCTAGAATTTTCAAAAATTTTCTAAAATTTACAAAATTTTCCAAAATCGCAGAATATTTAAAAATGTTAAAACTAAAAATATTGAAAGATATTAAAATTTTAGATAATTTGAAAAATTGTAGAAATTAAAATTTTTTTTTTAATTTTAGAGAATTTGAAAAATTTGAAAAATTTTTATGTTGCCCGCGGAAAGCCATGTGTACTAGTTTTCGCCGCGGGAGTGCGAAATTTACTAGTTTTTGCCGCAAAAGAGCGTAATGTAATGTCGTAGCTCAACGTCGTACCCATGGAGTAACCAAAATACGTCAAATTTGGTGCTCCAGTTTCCCTCAGAATTGTGTCGATGAAAGCGGAAATGTAGTACAGAGCGATTTCTTGGCGGCTACAGAAAGTTGCGAATTGGAGCATGGGCTCGCAAGTAAGTGTTTCTTTGAACGTTTCCCATCCACACATCGTAGCATTCATAGCCAGCATCAACCAGGAGGAAAAGCTACGAAATGTCAGTGGCAAGGATTTTAACAGGAAACGCAAAACGTTTTCGAAAGCATCAAAGAAAAAACATTTCGCAGCTTTCCTTTTCGTTTCAGATACATTTTTGCAATTCGCAGCTACCACGTAATCGCTCTGTACGACATTTCCGCTTTCATTGACACAATAATTCTGAGAGAAACTGGAGCACCAAATTTGACGTATTTGGGCTACTCCATGGGTACGACGTTGAGCTACGTTTTCCTCTCCACGATGCTCGAATACAATGCCAAAATTAGTATGGTCTACATCGCTGCACCGTGAGTCTTCTGGAGCTCCGAGCTACAGAGACTCGTGAAATTATTAAATATTATTTTCGATCCGTTGAAGGTGAATTTTATAAAATAATGAGCTGTGTTTTGGAATTCGAAGTATTAACTTACGCTCGTTTCAGGAGTTTATTTCGTATTCCAATTTCCACTGGTTATTGTCGCAAACTGCTACAGCGGCAGACATCGGAAAAAAATTTTGCGGCAACGAGCACGCACTGATCCAGTCACTTTGTGCCAAGGTGCTCTGTAACATCGGGTTCGACTGTGATAGGTTGAACAAGGAAAATTTGCTCGGAAACACCAAATCTCTGAAGATAGAAATATATACTATGCTGAATACGATTTGTTGTTTTAGACGGCACTTCCGAACATCATGCATGGCTCATTACTTAGCAGGAATGTCAACTCTGCGGTCAATCACTACAATCAAAATTTCAAGAAAAGTGAGAATGCGGGCGAGTTATAATTTAATCGACAAAAGAAACAATCGTTTACAAATATAATTATTTCAGATAAGTTTATATAAAAATAAATATCATTTCTGAATTCGTAATCAATGAGATTGAAAGACATGCTGTAACGATCGATCCTTGATGTGTACATCTTTGTTGGCGCGGTACAAGTACTATGATGTTTTCCATTCGAGAGTTTCTGCTGTCCAATTTTTTTTTTTAGTCTGCCAAATACGAGAAAAATTTGGACAAACAAATTATCATTCTAATTCATGAATTGATTCTTAACTTTCTTGGAGGTACAATAAAATATAATCAATTATTTTGATGACATATATACGTCCATAATTCTGTCCAAAAACAATGTAATTATGTCAACAGATTCAAATATACTTTCCATCTGGAGAGCAGCTGACTCACTTTGTTGCAACTAAAATTAACGTAATTATAAGATTATAGATATAAACAAATAATATAATTGCTTCATCCTGGAGGAAGCTTCTTTGTAATAGTAACATTTAGTTTCTCTTAAATTTCGAAGAAAAACGTATTTTGAAGCGTTTGGAGTACGAAACATGTGTTTTAGAAAATGTCCGTGCGGATAACTCTGTGTGTGTGTGTGTGTGTGTGTGTGTGTGTGTGTGTGTGTGTGAATGTATACATATACCGTCATGTTTCTGGAACTACGTGGTAAAAAGTAATACAATTTGGTACGCATTTGTATTTTCTGATTCTAAATTCGGGAAAAATGTTGTTTTTTTTAATTTGGCAATTATGGCTATTTTTGCGGTCCTTTTTTAACTTTTGAAAAATCTTTTTACTTTTTTTTTAATAATGTAACTTATACAATAAACTTGACAATGATGATTTTAAAAGAGTATGAAAGTACTTTTTCTTGCAAGATTTTCCAGATTGACTGTTCCGTTCCTTTGTTATGATGAAATAGTAATTTTTGAAGTTTTGGAAAACGTCTTTATGGATATATTATGGTGTAACGTACTTTGTCTCCACGGGGAAACACCTGAAAAAAAAAGTTAATTTAAAGTTCATGTTTTATTAGAACATATATTTAATATACCTTTTCTAAAACATACTTTCGAAATAAAATTTTTATGCCTGATCTTGCTTTTCATGAATTCGAAAAAGAAAATCATTATTTATTATTGTATATAAATATTCGCGCGAAAAGATACATGACTATATCCTAACGTTGCATTGGAAAATTTTGGACATAAAAAGTACAACCGATAATATAGCTATCTTTAATCGTTCAATTTACTTTTCACGACATATTGTCTATATGGTAATCTATCGCCACGACTATTGCATTATCTACATTATCGGCTGTAAATATTGTAGGATACATATTTGCAGCCGTAGATTTTTTCAAAGAAAACATGACTATCATAACGAAATTTCAAAAAATGAATTGCATATGGCATAGAATTAACCTAGAAAGATGTAAAAAATATGCTGTTGTCGAGATAGAGCGTTTTCGAATCCGCTTACGAGATAGGCAATTCACTAAGCGGCAGTCGAGATAGTACGTTCTCAAAACCACTACTGCCGCTGCCACTCAGCCATCTATATACTGTTGTTGAAAAATAGAAATATATTTGTTTCTTGTAAATGTAAGTAATAAGTATGTTTATAAGTTGAATTTTTATTTTATTACTAATATTAAAATAATTACGATATATTATTTTATTTATCGAATGCAGAATAGGATTTAGAAATAAAATGCATCATGTCCTCAGTAATCGTGCAGATATCTTATAGATTTGATTCTTTGATAACATAGTTTTTATATTCAACATATTGGTACGCTTTTAATAACCAAATGGCAATAGTTATGTCTAAAATATTTTTTACCAACAGAAATTTTGGAAACGACAAGTGATCAATCGAAACAAGGTTTATCAAAATAGATGAAGCAATACGAACCGTCAAAGATGAAACGTGTAAAGCTTACGACGACGGCTCAGAAGATGATGACCTTGTTTTTGTAAGTTATAATACAGACCCTGCTGCTTTTGATTCAGCAGCAAAGAAAAGTATTCAAACATTTTTTGAAACGAAAGCAATGCACGTAAATTTAAATGAACTGAAAGGTAAGATCTTGGATGTAGAAGTATGGCTAAATGACGATATTCTGGATGTATTTATCAGTATTTTAAAAGAAAATTGCAATTTCGATGTGCAAAGTATTATGTACCAATACTTGGTACATAATACTTTGAACAAACTGAATCTTTTTTGAAGAGTAAGCTGGATGGACTATGCACAGTTAAGAAAGAAGAACTGATGAACCCAAAGATCAAAATAGTTGGCATAGAAAACTTCACCAACATGTCGGTACAGGACATTGAACTTAACATAAATGCAAGGAATTTCAGTAATCTTGCAAGTAAGGGCAAAGTATTGCATATGTATAAAAACTCTTATAAAGAGACTTTTTCGGTTCTGTTGGAAATCCCAGCTGAACTATACAGTCTTATAGCTGAAAGAAATTTCAAAATTTTGGTGGGTCATCAAACTTGCAAAGTTTATGACCAAATAAACATAAGGCCTTGCAATAAATGTGGTCGTTATGGCCACAATATTAAAAAATGCTCTAATACAACGATGTGTCTTAAATGTGCTGAACCACATCTAACAAGTGAGTGTGTAAATGTAGCAAAAAGGTGCATTAACTGTGTCTTTAGTAACGCAAAATTTAAAACTACTTTAGATATAAATCACTATGCTATGGATCCTAACCTTATGCAGTATCCTGAAGAAAAAGATAAACAGATACATCGATATGACTGATTACCCTGTAAGACCAACTATACCGACTGTCGAAATGGCTTACCACCAGATGGTAACAAATAGAACAAGCGCGGCACTATATGAACCTCTAAATAATATAGATGACCAGTGTACACCAGTTCAACCTCAGAAAGACCAGTGGGGCACCAGGTCAACCAACCAGTCAACTCTTCTTGAACCTCTAAATAATATAGATGACCAGTGTACACCAGTTCAACCTCAGAAAGACCAGCGGGCCACCAGGTCAACCAACCAGGCAACTCTTCAACCACTTTCAACCAATAAGGAAAAACCACTGCCAAGTCATTGGCACTTAGCTTCCTCCTATTCTGCTAGTGGAAGATAATTACATGGGACAATCAACTCATTCTTTGATTTAAATATTCGCTACTATTCGATACTAAAAGGATAGGTTTACTCGAATTCAAAATCAGAAAACATATATGCACGTCCAATCTTATTACGATCGATCACGTAGTTCCACAACGTATAACAGTATACTTACGCCACGCATGCACGCACGCACGCACGCACACACACACACATAGACAAAACCATCTGCCACGGACATTTATAAAACCATGAAAACTCTCAAAATATACTAAGCTTTAATTATCAATTATAGTTTAACAAAATAATAATGTTCAGTCACACAGAGTATACAGGGTGAGAGTTGAAGAATTTGAATCTTTTAAACTAAAAGGTTTCATAAGCTACAAAAAGAAACCTAGCCGAAGTGATCAAAGATCAATCTTTTCCTAAATTTCAACTCAATTTAAACCTTTTTACTCCCGTAATCGTACGACATAAAAAAACTTTTTTTTTAGTTTTTGATTTTATCTCAAAAACTAGTCGCCAAAATTGCTTAAAATTTTTACAACTAGTAAATATCGTTGTTTTTTATTGTCATGAATTTTTTCAAAACATTTAACTATTTAGTTTTTGAGTTATATATGTTTATTGAAAAATTACCTTTTACATCATAAAAAATGAACTGATCAGTCAATCTAGAAAATTTTGCGGGAAAAAGTAGACAAATTTATGTTCTTTTAGATACACTATTGTTGAATATATTGTATAAATCATATCATTATAAAAAAGCAAAAATATTTTTTCAAAAATAGAAAAATGGCTATAATATGGCCATAAAATGGTCAGAATCATAAAACAAAAAATGACCTAAATTCAGAATTAGAAAAAATATATGCATGTCAAATTTTATTACGATCCGTCGCATGGTTCCAAAATTATGGCGGTATACGTACATACACACACACACACACACACACACACACACACACACACACACACACAGCCATCCGCACGGACATTTTCTAAAAACGTATGATTCGTACTCCAAACACCTCCAAATGCGTTTCCACGAAGTATTAGCAAAACTGAAAATTTTACTATTACAAAGCTTCCTCTTGAGGAGGAAGCAAAAAGTCAAAAATGGCCAAGACTTTAAATAAATAAAATGGAGACTTTTGACTTCTTGGAAATAATTCAGAAAGACACAGTTCTTAAGGAGAAAACATGTAATAATATAAATATTTTTAACAGAGTTGTGAACAAAAACAATGACATAATCATGCACATTAATATTAGGAGCATGAATGCAAATTTTGACAAACTAAAAATAATGATAGAAAGCTTAAGTAACAAACCAGCTTTAATTATATGCACTGAAACTTTTGAACAAATGATTTACAAAAGCTATTAATTAATATAGGTAAAAATTACGAGTATAAGAGTTACTACAATGAGAGTAAAATAAATAGGAATGATGGAGTCATTGTTTTTGTTAACACTAATTTAATCCAAACTACTGAAGTAGTTGAGATTCGAAGGTTGAAAATTTTAAACACTAACATAAAACTAAACAATAATAGCAAGCTTGAAATCTCGGCTGTATATAGATCTCATGGCATTCCCATCAGAATTCAAGTCAGAATTTTTACTGGATTTAAACAACTATCTTATCAAAAAGAAAAATGTCAAAAATCATTTAGTTATTGGTGATTTCACAAAAGCCGAAGTTATACCGATCCATAAATCAGGTGCTAAACATAATGTTACAAACTATCGACCAATCTCTTTAATATCAAATTTTGCTAAGATATTCGAACGTATTGTTTACGATAGAATATATGACTTTGTGGATAAACATAACATAATTTCGAAACAACAATTTGGTTTTAGGAGAAAGGTCGGCACTAAGAATGCATTAAATACTTTAATGAATATACTATATAATAATGTAGATCAACGAATTCCAACAATTGTGTCTTTTTTGGATCTAGCGAAGGCGTTTGATACGGTTGACCACCACATATTGCTCGACAAGTTGTTTCATATTGGAATTAGAGGACAGGCACATGATCTCCTCGCAAGCTACTTGAAAAATAGGTATCAAACAATTAGAATCGATGGAATTCAGAGTGATTTCTTACTTGTAAACACTGGGGTCCCTCAGGGTACTATCCTGGGACCACTGTTGTTTATCTTGTATATTAATGATATTTTTGGTGAGATTCCCTTGGAGGCAATCATGTCCTACGCGGATGATACGCCTATAATAGTAACAGGTCAAAACTGGGACGATACCCAAAAAAACATGAACAACTTCTTGCGGGTAATATCGGAGTGGTTAGCGTTAAACAAGTTATCTCTGAATGTCGAGAAAACAGTTTGCATGACTTTCGGCAGCTATGTAGATAGTGTACCTGCTAAGACTCATATTAAGACAGGAGATAGAATGGTTGCTAGAGTAGAAACTGCCGAATATCAGTGGATAGTCATGGACTAAAATCTTAAATGGAATAAGCATATAGAATACATAGTCAACAAAACAAAATACCTTGTGTATATTTTCTATAAAATATCTAAAACTATGTCAGTCGAAACATTAAAAATGATCTATTACGCTTTCTTCCATAGTGTAATCAGTTATGGAATTATAGCCTGGGGAGGTGCTTATCGTACTACCTTAGATATATTACAAAAGGTTCAAAATAAAATACTAAAATTAATCAACAAAAATAATTTTGTGGTTCAGGACAATTTGCTTAACTTGGAGCAACTATTCTGTCTTGAAGCTTTGAGATTGCACTTTGATGACCTCAAAGAGCGGTTTCTAGCATCTGAAAGCGTAACTAGGAACAAGAGTATTATTTATCCTAAGAATAAGAAAAGAATTAGTGATAAGAACAGTTACAAGAAAGCAATAATTACTTTTAATGCGCTACCTAATGAGTTGAAAAATGTAAATATCGGAAAAAACTCAAATGAAAAAAATTAAAGAATGGATTGAAGCAAACTGCTAGAAAGAGATATAAATGTTGTAGAGTTAAAGGTTATAAATTGTTATTTTTTTTAGTATGTAAGTATTAGTTTATAAGCTTCTTTTGTTATTGTTTTGTTTTGTATATACCCCAGACCTGCGAACAGGTAACTACGTTTAACTCTGCGGGGTTACGAGTATTAAACTAATACTCTGTAATAATATTTCTGGATGAATAAATAAATGAATAAATAAATAAACTTTCAAATAGCTGTCGAACCCGTAAAATCAAAGCGGAGTATCGCCATTTGAGGAGGTTCATGTACTAACCATTGGCGCGTAGCTGATTATGATGGATTAAACATTCTCATATACGATAGTAAGCCTGGATACACTGGAGGTAAGTTAGTTCAAAATGAATTAAATTATGTATTAAAACGGTTTCCTAATATGGAAGAAAACAATGTAGTTTTTAAAAAAATAAAGACAATACAACCAGATGATTTCAGTTGTGGTGTATATGCAGCTGCACTTGCCACATGCATTGTATTAGGAGATCCTTCAGATGCTACTTTTTCTATGGACGCATTACTAATGAGGCACCATCTCTTACAAGTTTTGCAAACGAGACAGTTATCCCAATTCCCTGTAGTCGATGCATGACCGTATTATTATTTTTCTAGAAATTGTGTTGATTGGTTATCGTAATGCATGTCGTTGCATGAAAACGAGGTGTACAATGATGTTGCAGTGTTATAATGTTTATATGCGTATAATACAATAATATGAAAAAACTGCAATAATAATAAAAACAATTAAAAAAATCCTCTCTAAAAAAAGTGATGGCCGGATGTTGTGAAGCCTATAAAAGATGGACGATGGCCGTGATTGGTCGACAGATGTGTATCCGGTTTAGATGGCGCCAACATTTAAAATTCAATATTTGAATTTGAATGGTAACGAGTTTAATAATAAATGATCGTGTTTTATTAGTTTAAATTTTGAGATTAGGTTTGTAACAATTAATTATTTAGCTATAAAATAAATAACGAATATCTGACTTCAAAAATTAAAAAGCACATAACCTACATTATATTGGGTGACATGATTGGTGAGACAAGATACATATATACAAATGTATTATATTATAGTGAGGAAAATGTTAACATTTGGATTCTGTTTAGAATGTAAAGAAAGAATTGCGTAACGATATTATTCGCGCGAAGCGCGGTCGATTTTCCTAGTATAACTAAAAAAATTATGATGAATGCATGAAATACATTCACAACAATAGCTAAAAAAGAATGAAAAAATAATATTGATAAAAAAGGCGTTGCCAAAAAAATATATACATATATTTTTGCATGATATAGTTACAATACAAATAAGAAAATAGTAGTTACATTCAAGATATTTTTTTTATTATCCACCAGATCTGCTTCCACATTCTATCCACATTTGCTTCATAATTCACAAATTGTTTGTATTATTAGTTTTGTACTTTTCAGAATCATTATCAACATATAGGCGAATTACACGAATATCTGAATATAGTTATAATAAAAGGTAAATAAATTAAATTTTTATTGGATTATTTTAAGATATTATAATTGCATATAAAATATAATATTATTGTTGTAGTTACTACACGATATGCATTGGCAGTCACGTTATAAATAAAACTATTTCTCATGTAAGTTTAATTACATAAATAAATTAAAATCCGTTCAAGGTACTTATTTAATACTATTTATAAATTATACGCTTTTCAGTTTGTTTTCCAAAAAAGACTTGGACACTGTTGGATACTCTAGTAGCGACAAGTTATGCTATTATGCTTTGTCTTGGAGTTCCTTTAAATAAAAGCAATGACCAAATTAAAACAAACTACAGTCATAACATGCATTTTTAGTATACACATGGATAAAATAAAAAAACATATCAATAACAAAATCTCTGCTAAAAAGGTGTGTAAAAAAAAAAATTGATGAGAATTATGAGAACAAAAAATTATTGTGTAAGACAATGATGCCGTCATAATTTTGTCACATATATGTTCAGATTTTCAATAAAAAATAACTATTTACAAAACTAACCTGCATTTTGTCATGAAAACCTTTATAATTGAAAAATTTGTATCAATAATTACGCTGTACAAATAAAGAGCATAATAATAAGAAAATATTTATAATACAGGCATTTTTACGATTAAAAATTGAATTTCACATTGCTGATAAGTAAACAAAGGAATGAGTAACAATTCAAATGTATCCTTTAGATTGATTGCAGTTATAATAGTATGATACAAATGAGTCAACTGTAAAACAAACAATAAAAATTGCCTACCGGGACCGCGCGGCCGATACATTGAACTCTTCTGTGGTCCCTATAGTTTAATCATATCAGAATGTCCTGCGAGTAGTTATAAGGTGCTTTCACGATCGGAATTACGATTTCTCCATATTAATAAGCGCAAACATTCAAAGTAAAAATCATAAAATATCTGTGGGGACTGTGAAGCAGATGAATAAAACTCATACGCGGTCCCTACAAACAGAATTATATCAGAATTACGTTTGTATAACTGCTCATAGCAGTTTCACTATGTCAAATTTACTTTCGCGATTAAAATTACAATTTCGTGGTATATTATATGATAATCTTTTTACTAGTGTCCACGTTTCTACTATTGAATCTTGTGTAAACGGAATTTGCCAAAATTGGTTAGGCTTGTAAAAATTGTATTTATGCAAGCTGAAATAGTAATAATGCGGGCACAAAGTAAAATATTATCGCATTAATTACTCGATCTACAAAGAAATAATTACAATTTTAATTGTAAAAGGTAATTTTATATATATGAAACTTCACTGATAATACTTCCGGGCACTTGCACTGTAAACGAACCTATGCCCCCCCCCTCACCCCAGTACTGTATTTTCTCTTGCCAGCAAATCATGCTCCTGCTGCTCGTAACAATGCACATGCGTGGTAGACGCTCATCGAATGCGCAGAAAGTCAAAAGTGAGGTTACGTCATCACACCTCTTGTGCGTGTCTACGCGCGCACTGTTTTGCTCCTGGTTTTGCTTTTCACAGAGTCTCTCTCCCCTCCCTGTCGTCTAATAAACAGCTGCACAGCTATTTAATTTGGGTCGCTGGCACAGTTCTCTGGAGCCTGAAACTCGTTAAGGGGGTCTCAAACCCATTTCTGCGATTTTACCGACCTTGCGGCCGGTAGTGCAGGTAGTGCTTATAATAACCTCTGGCGCCATCTGGCGTCAACCACTACAAAAATTTGCAATATCGAAACTCACACTGCGTGTTGCCGTACACGCAGATTTGATATAACGAAAAATGCCGCTATACATAATGATCTGTATATCGTATATACATCACACGTGTTTCGACTACACGCATTTTTTACAATAAAATAACTGTGCATTTCGCATATACACGCGTGTTTCGAATACACGCTTTTTATATTATAAAAATTAATAAATAACTACGTGTATTTCACATATACACATGTGATTCGAATACACGCTTTTCTTATGACAAAAAACTACTTTTGTGATGTGCTATTTTTTTTCCCAGAAATTTGAAAAAAATGAGTTTATTTATAAATGATGCATTGTATAAAGTTGAAACTTGGTATAAAAGCCCTTGTTATGTCTTTCAACAAATTTATACAGTTTAGTGACTTAAGCGTAACCAGAAGATCTAGTTTGTTCTAAATTGTCGCTTTTAGCGCAAGTGTTTTCGAACAAAGTAGATCATCTGATTGTAGTAAGTGCATCAAACTGCTGAAATATAGTGAAATACATTACGAGGGCTTATTATATTAAGTTTCAAGTGTATACAATGCACCACTTTTGAGATATGCAATTTTAGTCAAAGAAATTTAAAAAAAAATTGAGTTTATGTACAAGTGATGCAATGTTTAAACTTGAAACTTGGTATGCAAGCCCCTGTTATATATTTCAACATATTTATACAGTATAGTGACTTAAGTGTAACCAGAAGATCTAGTTCGTTCTAATTATACGCTTTTGGCGCAAGTGTTTTCGAACAAAATAGATCTTTTGGTTACACTTAAGTCACTAAACTGTATAAATATGTTGAAATACATAACACAGGCTTGCATATCAAGTTTCAAGTGTATATGTTACATGAGGTTTGAGATATACAATTTTTAACCACACAAATCTTAAAAACTTAAATTTATATAGATGTGCTATATCATCATATAGACTTGCGACAAAATTTTGGCCTGCAAAAAGCTTTGGAAGGAACAAGAAGCGTCAGAAGCTACTTAATTAGCCGTATAAAAGGAGATGTACTAGTATAAGCAGCAAGTTGATCTTGGTCGAGGACCAGTAGGGAATCCTGAACATACAGCTGTTGCAGGAGTTGCTTGTATTGCAGCAGCAGCAGTTGACCAAGCTCGAGTAGCAGCAGCAGCAAAAGTTGTATGAATATAAGCAGCAAAAGCTGCACACACAGCAGTCGCAGCAGTGGCCCCTGAATATGCAGCTGGAGTACACTGTGGACCAGTAACTCCAGCAGCACTGGACTCCGTACTAGTAACAGCAGACCCTGGTCGAGGACCTACTGTAGATCCTTGATGTACAGCTGTAGAATGTATACCAGCAACTTCCAACTTCAGGGTCGTCTACAGATGATTGAAACAGGTCAGCAAAGCTAACCAGGCCAGCAAACAGCGTGATTTCAGCTCCAGGGTTGTCTTCTGATGATTGAAATGGGCCTGCAACGCTAACCTGTCCAACAAACAGCGTGAATCTGGTTCCAAGGTCATCCTCAGATGACTGAAGCCTCCAGCAACCCCACCCAGTAGCACCAGAGAGCGTGAACTTGGTTCCATGGTCGTCCTCAGATGTTCGAAGCCTCCAGCAACGCCAGCCAGTACCACCAGTGAGTGTGAACATGGTTCCAAGGTCCTCCTCAGCTGATTGAAGCCTTCAGCAACGCCAGCCATCACCACCAAAGAGCGTGAACCTGGTTTCAGAGTCGTCTCCAGATAACTGAAGCCTCTCGAAACGCCAACCAGCATCAGTAGCAGCAGACAGTTTTTATCCAGCTCCAGAGTCATCTTGTTTGTAGCCGTCAATGCCAACCTATAATGCACAGACAGTGTAAATCAGCTATAGAGTCATCTACACATAATAAAACCACGTAATCACTGATTTCACTGCACATAACACAAGAAATACTTGTGAATTTTGAGTGTCGACGAATCTTCATCCAGACAGTATGTCGGAGGAAGGTATCAGCACAGCCGTAGAAGTAGCAGCACAAACAGTGATAGTCGATCCACATCTAGAATGCATCTTGAAAGTTGAATGTATACGCAGAAGTGGAAGCAGCAAGAGCACCAGCAGCAGCAACAGAAGCAGACACCAAAACAAGGGATAACCTCCAAGCGCAAAAAGTCAAGTTTCTTGCTGGAGTTGCGTATTTTCCTCTACTGCAGCACTCCTTGACGGACTGACACTCACACACTGCATCGTAGCTGATATTCCGGAGCATCACTTTTATATACTTCTCGCACTGCATTAGAAGTAAACGAAGCACTGGCGAGTCTCGCCGTGAGCAGCAGATCCGCGAGCGAGATCGCGCTGAGCGGAGGCTGCTTGAAAACATATGCGCTTTTGATTAGCACACTAACACTGCTGTATCGCGTCGACGTGCTGCACTTATACAATTAATACCTTTGAATAACTTGAAGTTTAACCGAACGAGCGAAGGCCGGGATGCAGCTTCAAAACGTCAAAACACAAGGCAGTAAGGCACGGCTGGCGAGTGGCGGCTGCGTGAACTTGTCGCCGCAGACGCCAGTAGGTCCCCAGATCGACGCGCACAATGTATGCGCAGTCGTCGTACTCACTTCGCCAGAGCCGCGGACAGAGCAACGAACAGCTGTTCGGCGTCGCTTGGATGATAATAAAACTATTTTTTTTTTGTTCAAATTATGAAAAACCAAGACATAGTTGCCCTTTCTCTCATCATTTTATACCTATGTGCAAAGTTTCAAGTCGATCTGTCAACGCATATAAAAATGGCATTTGAACGAAATTTTCAACATGCACACGCTGCAGCTACTGGTTTTTGTTCAAATGCCATTTGTTAACGCATTTAAATATTGACTTGAAACTTTGCATTGTGGTAGATGATTCCGAGAGGAAGGGCAACTATGTCTTGGTTTTTGATAATTCACCGTATTTATTTAGTTTCGAGCAGTTTTCTACCGAGTACTCGTTCTATCGACTCGGTCGGTAAAAATTGGGTTTGAGACCCCCTTAAACTACGCTGCACGGAAATTTGGAGGAGCGTTGGTCGCCGGTGAGTCGTGTACAGTTGATGCCACAGCCTTTTTTCGGTGTACTATGAGTAGTGAAAACGTAATTTAGATATAATTTGGTCTATAGGGACCGTGTATGAGTTGTACGCATCTGTTATCCAATTTTCGTAGATATGTTTACTTCGATGTTTGCTTATTAATGTCGAGAAATTTCAATCCTGATCGTTATAGGACTCTATTATACATAACTCCTATGACACTGCTGTCAATGGTAGAAACCAGATTTTGATATAATACCTATTTTAATCTCTAGGGACCGCGCAACCGCTCAATGCATCGGCCACGTGGTCCCTCATTTTTTATTTATATTTTTTTTTTACAGTTTACTCACCCATGTTCTGCTGTTGTGACTCCAATTAGTCTAAAACGTAAATTTTAATTGTTAATCATGAAAATGCCTTAGAGATTCCAATAACATTTCGATTTCATCAATACGTAAAGAAAGAAGTAAACACTGCCAAAACATCTACGTTGTCTGTGCGACAGCTATTACTGACGGCGGACAGCCCCCATGGTTTCAGCAGAGTTTTATGTGATAATCCTGCCTTATACTACTTATTGTAATTTTATAGAAGCATCTATGTAGTTTTTCAATTATAGTGTGTTCTGACGTCACCGAAAAGTAAAAAATAACATAAATGCTCTAAAGTTGTGTTCTCTCCTTAATGTTATTCAACTCGTTTTTTCTGAATCCCCGACATTTCAGTTCTATTATTACTGATTACAATGCCTACGAAACACGCATTGTCATAAACACTCTCATAAAGATGGCGTTCTTTTGCGACAGGATGTGACTGGTCTAACCTATTATGTTCGGTGTTTACATAGTACATGCGTACCTACAGCAGTGCGTATTTTTGCGTGGCGACCCGGCTTCAATAAAGGAGACGACATGCGAGATCAGCGATGTTTACCTGGTATTAAATTGGTTATTTGCAAACAAAAGGATAAAGGAATCAGAAAATGAGCTTTATACTGTTTTAATTTCTTCACTAACATATGAAATCAGTTGATCAACTGATATGTATAGTATTTTGAGGTTAAGTATAGTGGTAATATTCAGTAACTGCACTGAAAGAAAAATTGTGGGTTTTGAAATTTATTTATTGGAAACTTGATTTCAAGTTTACTTTTGAGGTTATGTCTGCTTTGTAAAAATTAGTTAACGATTAATGTTTCAAACGAATTTCCTAACTATATGGGAAATTTATTTATCATCAATAACTACTGTTAATTGTTGTGCATGCCAGTGATATGATATGAATGAGTAAACTGTAAAACAAACAATACAAAATGCCTACCAGGACCGCGTGGCCGATACATTGAACTCGTTCGCGGTCCCTATAGATTAATTATATCAGAATCTTTTTTTTAGTATTTACACTAGTGTCATTCGAGTAGTTATAGGGTGCTTCCACGATCGGAATTACAATTTCTCCATATTAATAAGCAAACATCGAAGTAAAAAATTATAAAATATCTACAGGGACCGTGCAGCGGATGAATAAAACTCATACGCGGTCCCTACAAACAGAATTATATCAGAATTACGTTTGTATAGCTGCTCATAGCAGTTTCACTATGTAAAATTTATGCGCAAGTTGTTTACTGTTGTAAATGCTAGTTACGTTCAGGATATCTTACAGTAGTGCATCATTGTAATATTGTTATTTTCAAATTAATTAATTCAAGATTATTTTTTTGCAGTGTTATTCATAGGACGTTTTCAAGGTTTTACATTTATTCAAGATGCACTACATGGAGAAGAGCTTCTAACAACCCAAGGAAGAGGTGTTTAGCATGCGAATGCTAATTTAGTGTTGGAATATCAGGAAAAACTGCGTGGAGTATGTGAAAATATAGAAGAAATGCTTTATTATTTAACAATTAATGAATGTCTACAAGAATAACTGAATAACTGTAAGAAACTGTATTTGGATATTATGCTCTGCTTCGTGTGTTGCTCTCGTCGCGTCCGTACAGGAACTGACGCGCTCCTGCGCTTGGGGTCTGTAGTCCGCTTGGGGTGCCATAAACCTCAGGTATACGGGCTGCCGCTTTTGGGTCTGGTCATCTGTAGTCTGAGTGTGTACTGCTGTATACGTGTAACTGCCTTTCCGTGTATCTGCGCGTACACATTATTGACGAATTCCATCAGAAACATATACTCTTAAGTAATGGTTAAGCTGAATCACCTATTTTTGTACATATTTACAGAATACTGACTTCGAAGTCTTCCTGCATCTTCAATAATATTTCATGGAGCACGGTTTTGGTGACAATATCAAGCATGTACGCATCATTTTAATTTTCAATTTTTAATTCCATGACTTACATATTTCTTTTTTTTTATGTTTTAATCTATGTGAAGAAGACAATATTTCCAATCTGAGGCCAAGCAGATGATATTTTAGGAAAACTGCTTCAATCGAACCACTAAGGACTGTGTCAGGAACTACACCTGGAATAATGTTCCTAATATAGACGTAAGTCATCGCAATATTGGTCAACTGTAAACATCAGGAAGAGAACGTTGACAGGTTATGAAGGAATTGGCCAAGCTTTGTTTTGTGAGTAGTAAGATAAGGTAACTTAAAAGAAGAAGAGGTGATTTTATTTCAAATCATACAAACAATGTATCTAGGCACTCCAATACCTGGATAAATGAAGAAAATACGTTTATTTAAAATAAAACGTATCAAACGAAAAATACAACAAAAATACAACCAATAATAATTGAATATATTTGCAGAAATTACTGCATGGTATTTGTTGGTTGCTCTCAAAATAAAATATGTTAGTTAGTGTCAAAATGGAAGTTTAGCCTAACTAACTTACATTACTGGTAGTGACATAGTTTACTATTACAAATTTTTTTAAATTTCCACTAACAGCTTATTGTAGTGCATGTTGATAGCATAAAGTACCTAATATATTTAAAATTGTAATCCATATTAGTTTTTTGTGGTGGTCTAACATGCAATAAAAAATAAAAATTAAATGATAAAATACGAATTGAAGAAAAACTTTACAAACAAGTACATTATTTTACAATTGTTACTATACAGAATAATGTTTAAAATTACAACAAAAAATGAAAAATTGTGTGATTATTTGTATTTTATTCCGGCTCATTTAATTTTTCTTGTTGTGCATGCTTCTTTGTATTATTTGTATTCATTATTATATATTAATGGATTGTGTTGGTAAGATAATTATTTAAAAAATGAGTAAAGATAAAAAAAAACAAAACGATGATACAAAAAATTCATAAAATTATGAAGCATACAAAATTATAAATATTCTTATGCATGCTGTATTACTGTTACAATATTTTTTATTTCTTCTGCATGCTTTTTTGTATTGTCCATGTCTTCTTCATAAGTTATTGTGTCTAAGTTCTATCAATAAAAGTATTTCTAATGAAATAATTAAATACAAAAAATAGATGCATGAAAAAAAGAAACAAAAAAATAATATTCCGAATTAGAAAGTAAGAAAATGTAAAAAGTGTCTGGTTTTATTGCATGCTGTATTGCATATATATATATATATATATATATATATATATATATATATGCTTACATTATAATTACTTATAGTGTATGTTTATGCATATCGACTGTATGCATGATTATATGAATGATTACAAAAAAATTTTGTTAATGCTGAACAAAAAATGCAAAAAAAAGAAAGATGCAAAAATATAAAAAAAGAAACACAGATATCATATGTACAATAAAAGAATATTAGCAGTAGATCTGTATCCATGCTTTAGAATAGACGAAATGCTTGAAAACGATTTTGCTTTTTTACATAATATTCCAAAGATTTATCTCTGTATTATTATCTTATACATTATTATATTATGCACGCACACACACACACGCGCGCGCACACACACACACATATATATATATATATGTGTGTGTGTGTGTGTGTGTGTGCGCGCGTGTGTGTGTGTGTGTGTGTGTGTGTGTGCATAACATAATAATGTTTAACATAACATAACATAATAATAACATAAGATAATATATATATATATATATATATATATATATATGTTATGCATATAAATAACAAAAAAAGTATTAAAAAAAAATTAATTACAACCATAGTCAATCAAATAGCTAAAATTATATTAGGGCGCCATCTGTTGGCTAATTCTCTTGAACGCAGATGGCGCCACCATACGTACGTTAATATCATGTAACGCGAGCGGTGGAACCCATAACTCGCGATTTCTGGCTACGACATCCCCTTAAAGCTAACTTTTTCTATCTAACATATTTTGTGTATTATTCTGTAGTATATATTACTCATTTATAATATAAGTCGCTAACACTAAAACTGCTCTTAACACTGTCCAGTGAGACGAATGAACTTTCTAATACTTAGCAGTCATTGTCAGTGACAAAAAGAAGCTGTTAAAGAAAACAAAAACAAAACGATCAAGGCAGTAAATGCATCTGAACCTACTGACCGTGAACCGGACAAAGATTAGAGACAGATTTCAATTTAGCACGGCGCAGTGTCAAATGTGAGACAGGGCTGAGTCAATGACTACGTACATACGTAAAATGTAAAATTATTTTTTGCATGATTTACCATAAAAATTAAAAAAACCGCTGCCAATTTATTGGCACGTAGCTTCCTCCAACGAAATTTATTGTTCCAATAAATAAAATATTGTTTTAAAATACAGTATATAAATGCTATTTGAAATAGTTCGAAGTTTAATTATTTTACTGAAGAAGCAATTATCTTATTGTAAAAGATATATAATAATTATCCGATAAAAATCTCTAAAATAGCGAAGTTCCAGAATCGATCGTTTAATTTTGAAGAGATATATATATATATATATATATATATATATATCTGTGTAGAAATCGTAAGAAGGTGATCATAAGCGAGGAATAAATGGAAAACCAGAACTCTCAAATGCTACCCCACGCGTCATGAGTTTTAATGGCAATAACATAAAAGGAATATTGATGTGTAGCGCACGAGTTGCTATGGAGAAACGTGTGGCAATGAAAATAAAATAAAATAATAATTTCACAAAAAAAGTGAATCGAAGTAAGTATTTCGCGTCGTCTAACTGAAGCTGTCTTCGAAACAATATCGCGCAGAATTGAATTACGATGGATTTTAATCTTATCAGCCTTTTCTGCTAATTCTTGGAGGAGCAGATCATCCTGACTTTTGAGAAAAATCGGTTTTTACATTTCAGCTCTTTACTTGAGAGCCGCACAACGAAATCGTTTAAAATTCTAACAGCAGATAGCTTTGTTTATGGGAAATCGTTAACTAAAATTTTTAAGCATTTGACTACATTGTTTTAGAGATATAAGGAATCAAAAATCGTCGTCTCGTGTAACGTTTTCCTATTGCAAAATCTCATGTGTGATTTCGAATGTTTTAAAACCTGATGGTTTTTTTGAACTTATTTGGGGGGGGGATCTGCTTCTTATAGGCGACCCTGAATATTAAAAAACTCATTTTTCATTAAATAAGAGGATCCAGCAATTTCCGGACCAAAATTAAAGATGAGAATTTGCAATAGGGTTAATATTACACGAGACGAGGAATTCTTTCCCGCACGCAAAAACGTCAACCTAGTAGTAAATTATTTACTAATATTTAAAAAGGCAATAATCAAGTTCAAATTTTGGATTTTGTTAGCATTATATAGTACCGTGATCTCTTTCTTACGGCTGTTTATGAAACCAGTTAGACTAGAAACTCTCGAGAATTCATCACCTTTTTCACTTTTGCTGCCTATCAGTGCGGTCGATCTCGAGTGCCAAACGAGAAAAGAAAGGTGATTAAATTATCTTTCAAATGCGTTAAGGCTAAATCGTTTACTCAAAATGTATTTCTAACTTATTTTTCAGAGAGTCGAAAATGTTACTATTACAAAGCTTCCTCTAGGAGGAAGCAAAATAATTTATGCATTTCATACGGCATTATATCTAATATTATTTAACTATGGAATAATTTTGTAACGTTTTGAGGCATATTTTATTATTTTAATAAATCATAATGGATACAAATTCTGTATTTGTGCGACTGATTAGCGTGCAGGGTAAACTTTGTAAAGATAAATTACAATAATTTATTGTTGTTTCTTATTTTCATATCTTAAATATGATGAAATAAATAAATCACATAATTTAGATCTCTTACAGGATCACGGAAATGGCGATGGTTTAACATTTATTTCTCTTTCCAAAAATGTAGAATGCATACCAAAACCATCGAGTCATTTAACACTGTAACAAAGATTATTCTCTATACTTTAATGAATAGGACAAAAACTTTTGAAGATTATGATTATAACGTGTATACTTTTGAAAGTTTATCAGGATGCCTCCACGAATGTCGGGAAACACGAGGAGCTGAAGACATCAATAGTACTTGGACTCTCTTCCTCTCACTCTCTCTCTCTCTCTCTCTCTCTCTCTCTCTCTTCCTCTCTCGTGCGTAAACTCGGAGCAATATAGTAATTCTACACTTCTATTTGCTACATACTACCACGTTCGGGTGGGGTTGCCAAAAAGAAACAGAAGGGAAACAAAAAAGATAATCAAAAAAGAGAAAATAAGAAACGATCGAAAAGATTGAGGGTCATCTGCTCAGAAGCGACTGTTCGTGTGCTCGAGTGATTTGATCGACAACGTGTGAGAGCAGACTGCAAAAGGAGCCGACATATGCATGAATACGTTGCGCCTGTAGCAATGAGTCATATAGCTATAGTGATTTTTGTCCGCCTGATGGAAATTTTATAATAGAAATTTAATTATTTTTTTGTAAAACATTGTAGAAGTGAGTTCTGAGGTATTTGGAAGTAAAATACATGTGTGTACAATCGACGGATTTCAATGCTAATACTAATTTTCTTTTCTTTGCATTTACCATCAGCGGTAAAAATTTGAACATTTTTGTTTTATGGACATTTTTCTATTTTAAATGAATTCGTCAGTTACATGCAATGAATTGAGCAATGCATCCGAATGAGAGCATATAATTGGTTGCCTGTACTACTGTTCTCTGTATTAAAAAAGTAATTTTTTCAATTATTTTAAAAATAATTCTTATATAACCTCATATAAATTATGTCAATGAGTTATAAATCATGGTAAGAATTATACACACTATGAAATTTCGTTTTCTTTTTTTTCTGAGTAAAAAAGTCGATGACGGATGAAATTGGTTTTTATGTCCAACGATTTTACAAGTTAACATTTATTCAAATAGTCAAAATTTTGGGAAAAGGACTTTTTGGTTGTCTAGATTCCTATATTTTGCCAGTTGATAAGACCTACTGCTAATGTATACCTCGACAACGAATCACCATTACTTAACAAATAAAATCTTGGTGATGTGTTATCATAGCTATACGCACCATGGTGTTTTAAAGTAACTAGGAATGAAGGCGCGCTTCGCGAGCTCTTGATTCTATCCCTGATGTCTGATGAACTCTGGGTTATGACTGTTTTGAGGTTATGCATTTAAAGCGCACGGTTCTGATCTCGTTGCTTAGGCAACCAACCAGCAACCAATGAGAATCACGTATTAAATGCTTTACAACAAAGGCCATCATTTTTTTAAGAGAGGAAATGTAATGTATATAGTTTTAAAGTAATTAATTATACTCACAAGGATTACGCGAGTAGAAAGCTAACTAATTAACTCTAAATTTTCAGAGAATATAAACTTTTTAGATTGTTTGAGCTTTTCGTTTATTAATAAGTTATAAAGACAGACAGATTGACAGAATTTTAAATGTCCTGAACAATTGCGAAAAATAAGATAAGGAGGAAGCTAAGTGCCAATGATTTTGATGCGGTAATGGTGACAGACTCGATGAAGTAATTAATTGTCTTGAATGAGTTCTTCTGTGCGATTAATATGAATCCTGAACAAAGACGGAGTCCAAAAGCTGTGTAACTGGTATTAATATCGTTTAACTGTATGCATGTTTAAGCGTAATAAACTAATCCTCGCCAGCTAGCTAACGCTCATGTTTTCTACGAAGTAATGATGTTTATTAAGCTTTTATATCTATCATTTCTTTTACAAAGGAATGCCAATCGATCCTAGCGAGTTTGAAGGTGACCCTAACATCTAGCGACACTCTATATAAGACAATGTAATAAAAAGACTCGAGGTTGCTTGCACTCATGTGAATT
This sequence comes from Pteromalus puparum, assembly GCA_012977825.3. Taxonomy (NCBI): domain Eukaryota; kingdom Metazoa; phylum Arthropoda; class Insecta; order Hymenoptera; family Pteromalidae; genus Pteromalus; species Pteromalus puparum. The sequence continues at coordinate 14,731,061 of CM053168.1, read as the reverse complement.
TTAAATTATGCTGATGAAGCATTGAAAAGCGAACGCTTATAGTTTATTGCCTCGTATGTGTCACTTGAGACGTCGCTCATCTGTGTCACCTTCAACCTCGCGCGCGCGCATAAAGATCGACAGCAAAAGCAGCGTAGGCGCCTGCTTTAACCGCAACGAGTTAAGCATTTCGTAATGATTGCAGCTTTCGTCCGTCGGTTTCTTTCCCTCATCCTCTTAAAAGATGCCACGAGGAGACAGAACCACATCCGAGACCGCATCGCTATGCACGCCCGTTAGCTTTCGATGATTCTGGCAAGCCGTTCGCCGATGCTGCTCTGTATAGAACAGTGGCGCTAGCAAGTGCGCTTATAACTCGCAAGACGCAATATTTGCGAAAATTAGAAACGAGACCAGGGTCGGCACCCTGAGTACAATAAGTTAAGAGGAGAAAGATGAGGAGGAGGAGAGAAAGCGCGCTCGAAACTCGAAAGCCTTGGAAAGGCGCCAGTTTGGACAAAGCCTTAGGAATTTCGGCAACGATATTCTGTTTACCAAAACAACAAGTTTGATGTTAACACGAGCGTCACTTCTGCTGCTGCAACTGTGTATTCCTATCGATGTTAGCCTCGACACGCACTGAATCACTCGATTCCTTATCTCTTTTCATCGTGAGAAGATTCTCGGTTAGCGCTTCAAAGTGATACATCAATTTATCAATATAAAAAAACATAGATAAACTCATTCATCAACATTTTTTGTAATGTTGTATGTATCTCTTTACGGTTCACTACGAACTACGATTATTGAATAAACATTGGTGCCGCTATTATATAAAGAAACCATTCAAAACTTTATCACGTTCTCAATTTGTTTTGTGTTGCATCTCAATGATGTAGGTATGACAGCGAGATTTTGAAACTGACTCCCTCTATATGCGCAGGATTTAGTCTTCTATTCAGAAATTTCTCGAAAACCTAGCTACGATTCACGATGTTATTTATCTTGACGATTTTATAAGTAATAGCCGTTTTTCGATTCTGCTTTACTTACTTTCAGATACACTTCGAAAATCATAAAGTACGTGTCGTATACAATGCAAGATGCAACATGTCTGCGAAGCTAGCCAGAATGTATAATCTTCAAGTTTTCCTGATGCACTGCATTGCGCCAGCTATAGAAAAAGAATATGAATAAGAGGTGCACACTTCACAAACTACGTGTCTGATAAACAAAATCGTTTCCTCTCCTTCGGATCGTAGAATAAATTACTGGTCAAAGTGAATAATTTGGAAAGTTTACATAACCATTGAGTTTTCTCCGAGCTGCAAAAGAGTTCTAATGCTAACAAACGAGAGCACGCTCTTGTTTTTTCGAAATCGTTTGAATCAGACTTTAAAATTGTGTCCGCGGCAAGATTTCAGTTTGATCCTTGAACTCGCGACCGCGAATTTTTCGCGCTCGCGTTTATCACTGCCAATGATCTCTTATTTCGCAGCGTTACGTATGAAGAGAGATTTGCGCGAGCGCATAGGTGCGTCATCCGCAGGACGTCAGCGACTCGAACGTCCACCTTTTAGAATTCGATCTCTCCTTACAATTCATTGCATCGTGAATCCAATCAGATTATACTATCGGACGTGGGATATTTTTGCAATAGCTCTTTTGTAATACTGTCTCCCCACGTGATGAAAAAACTAGTCGTATCCTCTTCTTTATTAATGTGCCGAATTTATTAAGCAAATAGAAACCAAAAATGATTTTCAATATTCGACTAATAAGATTTGAACAAATTTGGCGGTGTTATAAATTAATCAATCATCCTATCAATCCTATAATTTTTCGAATTATAATTTTAAGTGCATGCGTACTTTTGCTTTCTGCGAAGACTAGCACCAGAAAAATCCTATAACATATTATTATTTTTAATGCTCTTAGAAATAATACAAATATCTCAAGTTTATTTTTTGCAGGAGGCTTTGGTATCTATGTGCAGTTTAATTACCCTTCCTTCCAGAGTAAGCCAAGCTTTTTAAACAAAAAACGTTATAAACGTTAACGTTATATAACATTTTTTAAAAATGTGTGTGTGGATGGGCGGGGGGGGGTCTACGTATAGCCGGTAATATTTCTCGAGCAAACTACTCCGCTCTCAATGTCGAAAAATTTGGCTTCCTCCTAAGGAAGCCTTGTAAATAGTAGTTTTTTTAGGTTGTGATAAAACATGCAGGAAGTGGTTTGATGCATTTTTAGTCGAAAAATAGTGTTTTTCAGATAATGTCCGCATGGATGTGTGTGTGTGTGTGTGTGTGTGTGTGTGTGTGTGTGTGTGGGTGTGTGCGTGTGTGTGTGTGTGTTTCGTTCGTCGACATCTGTATCTCAGCTTCTACACAGTGGATTTTAATCCACCAACTCTCATTTTTTTCGTTTTTACCATAGCATGATGGGGAAGCAGTCCGTTTTACATTTTGTAGGCTTGTTTTTTTTTATATAGCGATTTATTAGTTTTGAGATTTCAGTTTTTTCCAATAAAGTTATTGAAAAAGTTAATAAAAGTAAATTGCTTAATATGCATATGAAAGAGAATAAAATTACCTATCTTTTTGCCGCGGAGAATTTATATTATCTTTCGTCGTTCTTTTAATATACACCATAAAGTGCAATTTTTTGAAACCGTTATAACTCGAAAACTAAATGTCGAACCTTTCTAAAAAAATATATGATTATTGAAGGTAATTAGAACTATATACTACTTTAATTTTAAGTAAAAGTTCATCGGAAAAAAACATCAAAAACTGAAAAAAGTCGTTTTTCTATGGAACGCGATAACTGAAGTAAAAAGGCATTAATCAAGTTCAAATTTTGGATTTAGTTAGAATTATATAGCACTTCGATCCCTATGTTTGGGTTGTTTACGAAACCAGTTATTTTCAAAGATATGAAGCTTCAAAAATTTTTTTCTCACCCTGTATACTATAGGGCCCTTTTCATGCACACGCTAAACGCCAAAACGCCAAAACAGAGTAGTGATGTATATTCACTCTAGGTAGTTTTTTATTCTATGACTAAAGCTAACTGGAGTTTCGAGCGTCGACGCTAGAATCTGAGGCTAGAATGCTAGAAAACATAACCTCTAATTTCTCGTGTATTTATACGCTAGTTTGTTGATTAATGATAGACATCATATCAAGTTAAAAAAGTTTAGACAATAAGTTCCAAAAAGGAAAAAAAGAAAATTATGTACATGCATAAATATTACTCATGGATTAAGGAGTGTGCGAGAATAATTGAAAAGGAGAATGAACAACAGAAAAATATAAATACAGCAGTTATATTGTCAATGTCAACAATTGTCAAGGCAAAAACGAAGAAACCGTATACTCGAAAACGTGTATGGATCGATGAAATTTATTTAAAATAAAGATGCAAATAGCCGAATAGCGTGAACGCCAAAGAGTTCAACACTGTTGAACTTTGTAGCGTCGAGGCTCGAACGGCTCGAAACTCCATGTTTTCTTCAGTTATGGAATAAAAAACTACCTAGAAAGGATGTACATCACTACTGTATTCCGCGTTTTGGCGTTTCAGCGTGTGCATGAAAATGGCCCTTATGAGTCGTTATTTTTACGTGACGCGATAGCTGGAGTAGAAAGGCAATAATCGATTTAAAATTTTGGATTTAGTTAGTATTATATAGCATCTTGATCCCTTTCTTTGGGTTGTTTACGATACCAGTTAGTTTCGAAGATATGAGAGAGGAAGAGAGAGAGAGAGAGAGCTTTAATTATATATATGTAATTGATTCAAAATAATTGTATCCATCAAACAAAAAAAAATTGATAGATTTATATATGAAGTAAAAACAATTATGATATTAAGCAATACATAATGTTGAAGGAAGCTACGTGCCAAAGAATTGGCAGCTGTTTTTTTATTTAAGAACGAATAATAGTGCATTACGATACACGTGACTTAAGTGGCCCATTATTTCACTACGTAAGGTTAGCGCCCAGGCGTAGCAAGGCACTAAAGTCACGTGTATCGTAAGTATACAGTTTTGTAGCACTGCTTGCCTAAATCCGCTATCATGCACGGAGACAACGATTTAGCAAATTTGACTAAACTGTTTAGTAACGCTATATAAAAATTACTCAACAGTACACGGAAAGAATTTTTCAATAAAAATTACTAGAAATTAAGGATCAAAATTACCGCGCTAGCACAGTAACGCTCGGACGCCGCGCCATCTGAAGCATTTTTACTGGATCGGCACAGTTAATTTTCGGTACTTTGTTATTTTTCTCCATAGCCTCTATATTATAATATTTTGTTATATACATGTGCGTGACGCATTCTCAACGTCATATTATTGATCAATAAAGGGTTATTCATAAATGACAGACTTTAAACCAAGAAATTCATTGGATTCAACGAGCGTACATCGGGGTTAGATTTAGAGGTTATGGAAGCAGATGACGCACATGGACGCGCATGAATTCCTGTGCAGCGCGGTAAAAATTTTCGTCATCAAAAAATTTACAGTGCTGGTTCAGTAAAATTTACGGGGTGCAAGATAAATAATATCTTAATTCAGATACAAATTTCCGGAAAGACACGGTGCCCCACGATTATCGTGCTATTCCGGTAATTTTTACTGAAAAATTATTTCCGTGTATAGTAAAAATTATGACGGTCTCGTATTTTTTACTATACTGTTTAGTAATTTTTTATAGAATGTATAAAAAAAAATCGTATACCTTTCGAGTCTGTCCTCGCGTTACTAAACAATTTAGTAAAATTAAAAGAATATTGATTGATGTGATTTTTTAGATGATACGACGAACAGAGATTGGGTCATGTGTCAGAATCGCGGGCGTTCCTACGATTTTAGGAGCCGCCCAAAGCTTGGTAGCCAAGCAAACTCTTTAATAAAATGATAAAAACTTGCGATAACAACTCGAATACGTCTCGGCCAAATTACAAAATGGAATGAAGCAAGCGAAATAAAGATGAACGTATCAACGATGAAAAGGGGATGTGAAAAATCATTCTCTATAATATATTTTCGTTTCTTAAATAGTTTATTGCTATATAAGAGCGGAAAGTAGGTGATCCCCCCAGTGTGAACGTTGTCGCCCGAGCATAGCGATCGAGGGTCACAATCACACGAGTTGATAATCACCGTCACGCACGAGTCACATATATATACATACTTGTTTAGGTAGAAAGCGTGAGATGCTCGGTTTTTTTTTGCTTATGCGTGTAACCAGTTACTTTACCGAACCCAATAAATAAAAATTCTCACGCTTTATACCAAAAAAACATTATGCGATAGTCGTAGGCATCAGTGATTATCTTCTGATCGTCATCAAGATTTACACTCGTTGAGAAACACCTACTCTGCACACTCAACTCGCGCAATTTTCGATTGTTCTCAACGATAAATGTATCGCGAGATGACCGTGGAATGTTATTCTGTAAAATATTTCCGGGCTCCCGAATGGAAATTAAAATCGTACGTTTTAGTTACATTACAGTACGCTGCTAAATGTACCGTATTGAGCAGTGCGCTACGGTGACTGAAAATAATTTATACATCGAGGAAAAAATATCATGGTTGCGGATCCACCACCAGGTGGCGTCCGGTTTTTTCTTCTCGCAAGCGCTAAGATTCCATGATGGTTAGTATATAAGACCGTTCACGTTACTACAATTAAAACAATCAATTAATAGCTGTGATGATGCGTTTAAGTTGTGCAAGTGCGTGTTAAAGTGTACTTTAAAATTAAAATATCACAAAATAAGTTTTAAAAATATTTATTTTATTTGTACGTTTTTGTACATCTCTGTACAATTTGTACATCTCAGTATAATGCTGTATTAAATGTTCGAATTGTACCCAAAACGTACGCGAACGTACGCGAACCTACGTGAATGTACATCATCGTACGCAAGTCTACAATAACGTACTGAAATGTATAAGAATCGTACGGTGATTTGCGTTATAATACCGTTTAAAATTTCCAATCGGGCTACCGGAATTTCCCCAATTCCAGTTCAAACTCAAATCTTCCGTTAGATTTCGGTTTTGTAGAGATCAAATGAAAAAATTGATTCATATTGATTAATTTTTTTGGACCGGTCGAGAAAAATAACCGTATGCAGAACTTCGTGATTCTCCAAAGTACCGAAAACATTTTTTAATCTCATAAAGTTTCCGCGGATGTACTGCGCTATCAACGAAGTTACAAATGAAATCATATCAGTTTTGATAATCGAATCAATATTGATATTTGATATTCATCCATCTATCGCACTATGTTTAAAATAACACTTAAAATTTTTGAAAAATGAATACGCTCGACAATCTTTTTAAGAGGCTTTAAAATTATTCCGATTTGATACTCTGAAACAGTCCAATAGTCGACGGCACCTCCTCCGCAGCACTCATGCGAAGCACCGTCTGCGTCGACGAGCATCGCGCGCAGCCTCATCCGCACATGTATATAGGAGCTCTTGCTCTCCATAAACGCATGTACATACACCCGGTAGGCTGCGTTCGGAGCAAAAAGGAGCAAGAAAGAAGCTGGGAGGTAGCGAGGAGTAGCGCGCATACATAAGTACGGGACTACGGGTGGTCTTTGCTGCTGCAGATGCGCTCTTTCTCTCGTCTTTTTCTCCGTCTTCTTCTCTCTCGCGTTGCGCCTGTTGACGCTGTCCCTGCACGAATGCGAATGCGTAAGACGCAGAGAAGAGCGAGGAAGCAAGAGGATGAGAGCAGCGCGTCGGCGGAGGTTTGCTCGGAGTGCGTGTGTCTCCCAAATCAGTGGCTGACAGGCCAGCGAGCTCCGAGCACATCGGATAATCAGCCCTTCTCCACGTCGTACACGCGGGCTCAACGTGTATAGAGTAGAGCGCAGACATTCGCACACGCTTGCTCCGATAATCTAGAGAATAAAAAGACCGACTAGGCCGAGGCAAGCAGACTGGCCAGTCGTAGTTTTAGCGGCAGCTACGCGAGCAGTGTGCCCGGCTCGGGCGCGCGCGCCGGTGCTCGCTCGCCGCGCAGCCGATCGCGCGCGCGTTGAATTTGCTTCGCGCCAAAGAAGAACCAGCGTAGCGGCAGAAGCAGAAGCAGAAGCAAAAAAAGAAGAAGAAGCAGAGGAAGAGAGAGAGAGAGAGAGAGAGAGAGAGAGAGAGGGAGGAGTATAGAGCGTAATACAGTCTCTCTCGTGGGAGCTGCACGCACGCATATTCGCCGGCGTCGCCGCCCGCTACATCAGCGCACTGTATAGTCCTCCTTGGGCGCGCGGGGGCACGGGAGGGAGAGAAGAGAGCGAGCGAGGCAAGCGCTGCACCCCCGATCGCGTCGCGCTGCACACAGTTCTCCGAGTTCTCCACGCGCGCGCACGCAGTGTCCGTGTCACGCACCGCTGCAGCAGAGAGTGCCTTTCACCGCCGGACTGGCTGACTGGCCGACTCTCTCTCTCACCTCTCGGCGGAGAACCTCCCCAGACGACTCGCTCGCTCGGAGGGATGAAACGAGACTGAGAGAGGAGCAGCAGCCGAGAGATCGGCCCAGCGGCGACTGCACGTGCGAGCGTCTCGGAGCAGCGGAGAGGAGCACCGCGGAGAGCAGAGCGCAGAGCAAAGAGGGAGCTGAGATAGAAGGAGCAAGAAGAGAGAGAGAGGGAGAGAGAGAGAGAGTGAGAGAGAGAGAGAGAGAGACGGCCTGAGAGCGCCGCGCGCGCGACAGTCGCGCGCGCTTGCCGTAAAATGATTTCCGCAAGACTGGAGCGCTCGAGTTCGCCTCGGATTATCGGCAAGAGAACGTCACCGCTGCCGCCGGTCTACCACCGCCGCTGCTTCTGAGAGAGGCCAAGCATCGGAAGCTCGCTCCGTACGATCGGCGATGGAAAGTGCATCAGTCGCGGTACTCCTCGATCCCCGGGCTACTCGTATCGCGCTTCTGCCCTGCGACCGTCGCCAGCACGTGAAGGAGAGCAGTGCGGTGCAGTGCGCGATCGGCCATCGGCAGTAGTAATAGCCGCCCCGCGAAGTAAGATCGGCCGCCGGGGAGGACGCGGGATCGGCGCTCTCTCTCTCTCTCTCTCTCTTTCTCTCTCTCTCTCTCTCTCTCTCTCTCTCTCTCTTTCTTTCACTTGCGATATCGATCGCTGCGAGGCGAAACCTTAAACGACGCACTCGATAAGCGAGACGCGCTGCTGTGTGCGAGTGCGCGTGTAGTTTGCCGAGCAGTAGTGCTTTCCTCCGGCGCCTCCGAGCAACTCTGCTCGCAGATTGAACGAAGCTTCGCCTGGCCGCCGAGTGCTAATGGTTAGAATTTGACGCCCTACAAGTTTACGGCAAACGAAACCGCTAGAAAGGAAGAACCGCAGAAGCCGAAGAGCGGGATAATAAGCAGTGCTCTCGCGGACCGCGAGCGAAGTTTAGTCGCGAGGGAAACCACACGAGAATGAAGTTGTCGGCTGCGATCCAGCACGGCTCCCAGTGATAGATCCGCTCCTCTGCGCCGATCGAAAGCTCCTGCACTCAAAGAACAGAACGAAACACAGCGCGCGAGAGGAAAACCGAAAAGTCGCGCAAGATGATCACGAGGCCGGTGCTGCTCGCGCTTCTGATGCTCGCGAGCTGCGCGTCGAGGACGACGCTGGCGATGGGTAGTGCCGGCAGTACCTGCAACGCCTGCCGACTACACGAGGAGCTTCGAGCCTACAGCCTCGAAGCCATCAAGGAGCAGATCCTCAAGAAGCTCGGGCTCGAACAGGCGCCCAACATGACCGGTAGGGCGCTGCCCAGGATACCGCCGATCTCCAAGCTCATGGACATGTACGGCATGCAGGCCGACCAGCCCTTGGAGCCCGGCATAACGCATCACGAGGAGATCGACGAGTTCGCCGCCAAGACCGAGAGCGTCTTCGCCTTCGCTCAGCCTCGTAAGTCTTTGTTTTACTGTTTCTTCTCTAGCGATCGCTATTCGATTGTCGGTCTCGATTTTTATGTTATCTCCTTTCGTTACTCGTTTCGTCTATCAAATTCGAAAATCGATCGATTGGCTGTGAGTTTTATTATTGCAAATCGGTAATTATCTACAATAAGATCTCAAAGCTCGTCATTCGGATCGTATACTTATTGAAGAATTGACGATCTGATATTCGAATATTCTTGATTTAGCAAGCCGGAAATAACGTATATAATCATGTCATCGTGAGCAGCTACAATAAATACTTCAGACGAAGATATAAGTTAACTTTTTTCACCTCTAATTAATCGACTTCACGCTGATATTCGCGATTACCATACGGTACGTTAATCGTGAAATATGCTAGGTATTTTATCGCACATTCTAATATTTTTATAGATGCTTATACGCGTTTCAAACAATTTTTTTTATTTTAAATTAGTGCTTTCGCTTGCTTTTGCTTCCTCCAAGAGGAAACTTTGTAATAGTAAAATTTTCAGTTTCGCTATAACTTCATAGAAACATGTTTTTAGATGTTAAAAGTTCGAATAACGTGTTTTTAGGCAATGTCCGTATGGATGTGTCCGTATGGATATGTGTGTGTGTGTGTGTGTGTGTGTGTGTGTGTACCGTGATATTTCTGAAACTACTCCGCCAATATTAATCAAATTTGACATGCATATCGGGAAAAACATTTATTTTTTATTTTTTTCAATTACTTTTTATTATGGCCATTTTTTTATTTTCGAAAAACATTATTTTCGTTTTTTTCAATCATTTCATTGTTACAAACAATTCAGCTAAAATGCACTTGAAAGATAATAAAATTACCTACTTTTCCCCGTTTGGGCCTCGGGATTGACCGCTCCCTTCGGCAGATAAAATGAAAAAGGTGATTTTTTTTAAATTCATATCTCTGAAACTAAACATCATAACCTCACGAAAAAAAAATATGTTGATGGGTTACGTGTTAAACTATATTCCATTAAAATTTCAAGTGATTTGACTACTTATTTTTTCAGTAATAAATCGAAAACTGAAAAAAAAATGAGTTTTTTCTCAGTCTCGATTATGGGCGTAAAAAGGCCTTATTGCACTTGAGATTTTGGGAAAAGGTAGATATTTTATATGTTTTGGCTAAGTTCATTGCGCAGCTTTAAAACCCCTTTGGTTCTTAAGATATCAAGATTTGAATTTTTTTTGAAAATTTTTTGATTTCTTAATAATGATTCATAAACGAAGATATCTGCTGTTAAAATTTCTCTTCTCTTATAGGCTTGTCGTTGCACGTCGTAAAGTCCCTCCCTACGAATTTATGTCATACTGATATATATATATATATATATATATATATATATATATATATCGTTACGCGGGAATAATTCTAATTATTATATATCTTTTATATATCTATAAGAAAATTGCTTCTACAGCAAAATAATTAAACTTAGAAATAATTGAAATAGCATTCACGTACTGTATTTTAAAACAATATTTTATTTATTGGAACAATAAATTTCGTTGGAGGAAGCTACGTGCCAATGAATTGGCAGCGGTTTTTTTTGTGGAAAAAAAAAACATTGTTGACTTTGAAATTTTAGCCGCTCACACCCTCATGCAACTTCACCCTGTCACGACTCTTGTCTTCGCAATTTGAAATACGATCTTTTTTCCGTTGCTCTCGCGGTGTGCGTTTTTTTTTTAATTTTGTCTTTTTCGCTTGGAGTCTTCTTGGAGAATCCCCACAATGTTTTCTGGCAGAAACGATAGCGACCTTATCGAGGCTCAGGTCACGTCCAACGGAATATACACACTACAATATAGTATAATCACGAACGTTATTAGAATACGATAGGTCAAATCCACGCATTTTTCTATAAGTAATTACGCCCCCTCCCCCCCATCGAGTCGAAGTGAATTTACTAACACTGCAAAATTTTACTCGTCAACGATAACGTGCACCATACGCACGTAAAAATGATAATTTTTTCATGAATGAGCTGATTATACGAATTACACACAAAAAGAACAAAGTCAGTCATCCTAAATACGCAAATGTATTTAACGATTGCGTTCCTAATTGCTTATTACCATGTATAAAAACACAGAGATTTTACAATCAATCCTTATCGTCGAGCTGACGGCACTATGACTTATCCCGCACAGTCCATATATAGCGTCGACAAATTTCACAAGTAAATACGACAAGCTCGATTCGCCCAAACTATCAGTGCGCGTCTACATAACCACGCCTAAGACGTACATAGGTATGTACACAAATTGCTCAAAGATGAGGAAAATTCTCAATTCGATTTCGCCGCAGGAAAGGCCAAGTTAAAATTATGAGATTCGTGACAAAAGACCTTCATCCTTTCTCCCTCGCGTATGCATTTACGTGAGCTCCGTATAAAATAATACAAGAAAGAGAGAAACACGTCTGAAACTCTTTTCCCGTTCCGTTTGCTCTCTTTTCCACATTTCTTCTTCTAGCCTATACGTAGCAGATCTGACCGACGCGGCGGCCCTTCGCAGAAGCGGCGGCGGCGGTCCGCCACTTTTTGCCCATATCGATTCTCGATCGACCGGTCGGATCATGCCCCTTAGGCTTATCTTAACGCAGTGTCTCGCGTGCGCGATCTGTTTACATCGCGAAAAAAACGGTGTCAAAATCGACGTGAACTGCTTGCTCAATGCGAGCTACGCGCGCACCTGCTTTTCCGCGCTCTTTTAATGGCCACTTTGCTCTTTTATCCGGATCGCCTCGCAGAGATAGTCGTGACTCGCGATTCTCCTGAATCCTCGCCCACGGATTTATCGCCCAGTCGAGTTCTCTGTATTCGATGCATAGCCGAAAGCTCCGCACCTGGTGCCGTTTGCTTAGAAAGAGAGAGAGAGAGAGAGAGAGAGAGAGAGAGAGAGAGAGAGAGAGAGTGAGTATTTTATAAGAGTGTGAAAGGTCTCGGCGTGGATCAGCGTGCAAGCGGTACGCGAAGGTCAGGGCCGTTCGCGTATGGCTAGGTCAGGCCCAGCTGCTCATCATCGCATCCTCGGCAAGAGCGTCTCTATGATGTGTTGCGCGGCGGATCTATCGGTCTCATTTGGAATTTTTGCGCGCGGAGAAGGTCGAAATTGTGTCTTGCTCCGAGTGACACAGTGTCAAGGCTAAAGAACCATGACGACAGCGCCGCTTTCGCTCGGAGGAGAATATGCGCGAGCAAGCGAGAGGAGGAGAGAGAGTGAGAGAGAGAGAGAGAGAGAGAGAGAGAGAGAGAGAGAGAGAGAGAGAGCTTTAATGGACTTACTTCCGTTTGGCTAAATTTAAAAACAGACTCGTTTTGGCCATTGCCGCGTAGCGTTTCTGCACACGAATCGTGTATGCGTGTATGCATTTATATACGAGAACGCGTTAATGTATTTTGTTTGTGATTGCCCTGCAATCTTTGCGTGCAACTAATTGCACGCACTAAATGAATAATATAACTATTATCGCGAGTTGTTGTTTTCTCTATACATTAATTTCGAGTAATTTTAACGACGTCCCATTTGTTACGGAGCTCGACTTTTTTGTTCTTATTGCTTTAAAATATATCGTTTCTGTACTTGACGCAATTAGTTATTCAGCGACGCCTGGCGACCTTGCAGATATGTAAATTTCGCATCTCTTTCACTCGTACGCTACTGCTCAAAGTTTCGTTCATACATTATAATACAGACTTATATATACGCGCATGCGTAAATTATAATGCACCCGTCATCCGGGATAAGAGTTGTGATTCAAGCGTGAAAGTTTTGTGTTACAAAACGTGTGATAATACGAAAAGAACGTCCGATAATTCGCCACAATGATATGTGTAAACTTATCATTATTTTCAGTCACGAGTCACGAGTATATTTAGAATCGTGATATAGCGTCGGCAGAAGTATTCGATTCGACAAAATTTCGAGTGAATTTTAATATTATAACAGTTTACCGATTACGACGATCGCGACACAACCGACCTCCGCGATATGACGCCGCAGAGCTGAGAAAGGGGGTTGGTACTCGCTCGTATCTCTCGTTATACATGCACAATCTATACACTGTATACAAGTTGTTCACCGAATACACAAAGTTTGCATATAAGTTGCAGGATATAATTTACGCGATCGCGCACGAAAAAGGGGATAGCAGCGCACGCGACGTTTAGCGAGAAGAAAAAGAGATAATGACAATAATCAGAGCTACGCGGAGGCCGATAACCATATAATAAATTCTTCAATAAAGTGGCCCATAATAGGAAATTGCACTTAATACCACAAAAGCCGAGCATCGCACACGTACACACACACACACACACACACACACACATACGCGAGGTGATTACGGCTCGTTTCGAGAGGAAGTCGATTTCCATAAAAAATAAACCCGATCACCTTACACTGCGCACACTACCGACTATTTCTTCGGGCGCTTTTATCCTACCGGCGCCCTATGCCCATTATAATAACGCGAAGCTCGCCTGTATGCCCTCACTGAGTCAAAGGCGAACACCGACGAGAAAAGTGCAGGATTCGCGAGCACGCAGCAGCTTGTATTGAAAGAGAATATAAATATATGCATAATAGCCAATTTGTTGCTCGAACTTTTTAAGTAGTGTCGTTCGAGTTACCAAAAATGCCCGTTAATTATACACTCATACAAGAAGAGAATCGATCATATGAAATCTGTATACAGCACATAATATTATTATATCGCTGGTGCATCGGTCTGGATCAATCAAATTAATTTCTCACGAGTCATCGATGACGTCGGTCGCTACAAGTACCTGCATGTATACCTATACCTACAACTTTGTCGCCTGCACGAAACAAAAGAGTTCAGTGTATAGCGCTTCTTGCTCGACTCTCCCCGGCAATATATTAATTGAACTATCCAAGGCCGCAAGAAAGGCGCGCTTTGCAAGTTTTTCTTCTGCGCGCTGCAGGTCCGCTTAGTCAGGAAGAGAGAGAGAGAGAGAGAGAGAGAGAGAGAGAGAGAGAGAGAGAGAGAGATGAATTGATACGAGAGGGCGAAAGAGACAGCGATATCGTAAGCGAGAGGTAACTCCCGTTCTCGTTTTTTCCCTACCGCCTTTCACGGCAGCTACTCTTTGTCCTTTGTCTTTTTTACTTCTATCCTCGCATCTCTCTCTCGCTCTCTCTCCCTTTTTCCCCTCGGGCCCTCTTCTCTCCGTTCGCAGCGGCGCGGCGACGACGATCATGCGTGTATAAGTGAGAGAGAGAGAGAGAGAGAGAGAGAAGAAGGCGAGGCAAAAAAGGAGGAGAGCGTCGTATAAGCGGCAATTACGTGGGAAGATATAAGTTAATTTGGCGCTCGTTAAGGTGAAGGAGCCGGCGCTTGTGTATACGTATACCGACTCTACTCTAGCTCTCGGCTATCCGTCGCTTGTTATATACACTCTCCTTCTATACCTTTCGGCTTGGCGCCGCTCATCTTTTCTTTTCTTAGCCGATACGGACGCACTTGAGTATACCTCGTACCCCCTCTTATCCCGGAAAGTTTTGCCGCGAATGTGTGTAACCATTTTCAAGTTCGAGTTTACCGTGCTCTTTGGCAATAGACGAGCAATAACAGTCCTGTTCTGTCTGAAAAAGACGTGCCAATAATTTTATTCACTTTCTGATTGGCAGCTCGATCTCTCTGCCAATGCATACGAATTCCTGTAAAGCTCAAAAATAAGCAAAAGCGTACGTTATGATCCCGCTTTTCAAATTCGAATTTTTCTCGAATGACAACTCGATACATAGAAAACATCTACTGATCCTTGTAAATACAAACAGCACATCGAATCGAGTTCGAGCATTATTATTATTACCGATCGTCGCGGGTGTAAGAACACGCGTCTTGTCATATTAAAGATCATCGTATCGGTTGTCATATTAAAGATCATCGTATCGGTGTACATAATACAGCGTAGCGTATAGCGACTCATTCCAGTTTTAATCCAAGCGGCTAAATTGATAAATCTGAAATGGATATACAACCGGTGAATAATGACGGCTGACGCGGCGGAGAACAAACTGCGGTCGGCATACTAGCAGACAGGCGCCGTCCAGCCGCAGGGGCTCTCATCACTTTTCCACTTCGCTTACTGCTTCGTCGTCTATCTCGCGCGGCTAGGATCGTTCTCGCTCGATCGCTTTTCGCTCCTTCAATCGAGACAACTTATTTGTGCGCTTGAATTCCACTCAATTTCAAATTGCTATCGTATTTGTACGATAATGTGCGAGAAATCGAGCTTGACTCATTCAGAATTACATAAATCGATGCGAACATAAACGAGTGAAAATAACTTTACTTTATTCACCGAAATGTACAAGCGCGGCAATCTCGCGAAATCTACCCCTTCTCACTGAAGCTTCTTGCGCGGGAATAAGACAAAGCCAGAGGAGAGCGATTCCGGAAGCTCGAAAAGCGCGCACGTGACCCAAATGCAAATCTTCATGCATGGGTTATTGTTATTGTCGGAGGAGAGAGAGAGAGAGAGAGAGAGAGAGAGGGAGAGAGAGAGAGAGAGTATGGCTCTCGGTGGGTGCATTGGTCTCGTATATACACGGGGGTTGCCGAGCGCGCGCACGCGACGATTATTTTAACGTTCGGCCGGAAATCGCCCGTCACGCGCCCGAGAGAAAAGTGGCTTTCTCGCTGTATACTTGAACACGCGTCGCCGGGTCCTGCGGCTAATCTCAAAGAGATCTCCCCCGCGTCGTACGGTCGTATTATGCGCACAGCTCGGAAGGGTGTTGCGTCGAACAGGTGAAACGCGCGCGCAGCTATCTCTAATGGGCTCCAATATCCATTACGCTCTCCTTTTAACGTTTTCCTTTCGCGGATTTCGACGACGCAATGCCCCGCGCGCGGTAATATATCCCCTAATCGGCCGACGCGACTATACTGCAGTGGCAGCTTCCGAGAGAGCACTATTATACGCGTCTGCACTCTTTTCTGATATAACGATTACGCAAGCGGCGCTTATACGTTATATACACACAGCATCAGATTGTCAGCGCGAAAGGTGTTCCGTCACGTAACAGCTAGCCCCTCTCTCTCTCTCTCTCTCTCTCTCTCTCTCCTCTCTATCCAGACACTTGATTAGAACTTACAATTACTTGGGCAATTCGCGCTTCATTTCGTCGAACGGCCGCGCGGCAGCACACTTTCCATCGCCGCGCCGACACATAAGCTTCCTGCTTAATTTTAACGAAAATCCAGTATACCTAGCTACGGAGAGTTTCGTAATTCCATTACGAATCGCACGTGTGTGCGTGCGGTGTGTGCGGAGAGCGAGAACGTTACGAGAACTGCACGCGAGAGCTGGCTGTAAGTATTGCGAAATTTTTGGAAAACGTTTACCGCGTACTCGCTTCATCTTCATCTTCTTCCCACGTGTATATGATTCTTATTTAGTGATGGAAATTCAGATGTAGGCAAAAAACGAAGTAGAAATTACGCGCGGCTATATCGAGCGCAGAGACTCGCGGAGCAAGGATGGCGCGGGCGCGTCTCGCCGCGATGTCAGTGCATTACAACATTAATTTCGGGGTTCAACGCTCTTGTGTGTACGCGCCGCGTCGGCGTTGCCGCGCTGCGGATATGGATGTGTGTGTAACTGTGTATAACGTGTAAGCGGCGACGCACGCAAGGGGCTCTCTTCGATCGGCCGCTGCAGAGAAAGAGAGAGAGAGAGAGAGAGAGAGAGAGAGAGAGAGAGAGAGAGAGAGAGAGAGAGAGACTCGATCTAGCTCTCACTTTGGGAATATACGCGCGTCTGGCGCGACTCTCCCTCGTTTCGCAGAAACCAGCAGCCCTCGACAGTATAGCACTTTCTTTTTTTTCACGAGACCTTCATCGGGGTTAGAAAGTCATCGGCTTCGAGTTTGGCGCATATCAACGTACTCTGAATGAACGGATGAATAACTCGGGAGAACAAAGCTGGCGTATTTTTTCCAAATTCTCCCGTCCACTCGACTTGCCTTTCCGTTTAGTTTAGCGTCCACGCGAGTTGCGCGGAGGAAATATCCCGCGCTCTCGCGCTGCAATACACACGATAATTTACAACTCTCGGGCCGGCGCTGTCACGCGCGGCGACTCCTGTCGTAATGGCTCTCCGAGGAACCAAGATTTTATTCGGGGCTGCTGCTGCTGCTTCGGCGAAGTCTGCCGGCTCGGCGGCAAAAAATGAATAAGCGAACGCATCGGAGAGAGAGAGAGAGAGAGACAGAGAGAGAGAGAGAGAGAGAGAGAGAGCTGTATGCACACCCGACAGTGGCCCTCCCACGTATCGCCAAGCCTGCGCTTGCTCTCTTTCTTTTTCTCCGAGTGTATACCTCTCCTATACTGCTTCTAGGCTCTTTTTTGCAGCCGATCCGTTCGCTGCGCCGAGATTCCCTCATTTCATGCGCCGGCGCATCTGTGACGCGGATACAATAATTATAGACGCACACATGGCCAACAGGCGCCTGCATACATCTTGCGCTTCGCACAATCGCGGTGTCTTCACGTCGCGTAAGCTTCGAAACGAAAATCACAGCGATATTAGGTCCATAATAAACGCAGCTTCATCCGGAAAAAACCGTCCCTGCAACATCAGCACGCAGCGCACGTACGTAGCGTACAGAGCAGCTCTTGGACGGCTTGGCACTTGTCCAGCTTGCAATTCTCTCTCTCTCTCTCTCTCTCTCTCTCTCTCTCTCTCGGTACATCTCCTCGCCCGGAAGAGAAAGAGCGAAAATGCAAAAGATCCTGTGACGACTTTGCGGGCGGTGCGTCTGCGATATATTTTTAAACGACACGAGCTTGCGCGCACGCCGCAAGCTCGTGTTGAAGAGCCGCAGAAAAGTGCGAGCTTTTCTCTGGACGGCTCGTTTACTATACTATCAGTATGCATTACAATTATGCCGCACGTGGCGGAGATAACCCGACAAGACAGCTGCACGCGCCTGTACATTTTATCGTCGCGTTGCGCATTCAAGCGCGACGAGCTTTCTTGGGCTACTTTTCGAATGATTTTGAGTCTAGGAATTTACCAATCGTAAAGACGTTCGACTACTGCAGTTACGGCCTGTGACGATGTACTTCGCGACTGGTTTTTTCCTCGTTCTCTCATAAATACGCATATTATTGTCACTGCGTGCACTGATAATCCTCGGCTGTATTGTAATATACACTTTTATCGTACTTTATTGGCCTGTTTGTACAACTTTTTATCAATACGCATTGCAGTCGCGTCAAATAATAAGCTCGTCGGCGCTCATTAATCAAATTTACACCACACTGAGAGAAATTCGATAGTAGAAATTACTTTTTGGGATAGTAATTTATACTATTTTCAATAGTAAAGTGAGGACAGACTTTTAAGATAGTAGATTTTACTATCCAAAGATAGTAATTTTTGATATGAGATCGAATTTTTTAAAATTTAATTTTCAATTTCGCTTATTTCTATATTTTACATCTATATATGAGGTACTTGCTGTTATATTATTGTTGTTAATTATTATTATGTTATATATAGAAGAAAGAAAGAGATAAAATTTTTTTTCCGGTGACGGGACTTGTGACAGAACCTGGGACCTTCGGCGTGCTAGTCGAGTTCGCTGGCCATTTACCTAAACAGATCTGTTATGAACAAATTTCAGATCTGATATATTAATTACCTTGACGTATGTACTAAAGTTAATAAAAATTAATAACAATTAATAAACAATAGAATCAAATTAATAGACACAGAAACTCATTATAATAAAATAAACGTAAAATATCAACTAAAATACTGATTACCGCAGAAAAAAAAAGCTAAGATCAAACGTTACCGACTGAGAATATTATAATTTTTCCTATATTTTATAGTACATTTTACTATCTTAGATAAGCAGTAAAAATTTCGTTTCGAAAGTTTAATGAAAACCATATTGCTTCCTCCTCAAGAGGAAGCTTTGTAATAGTAACATGTTCAGTTTTGCTAATACTTCGTGGAAACGCATTTGGAGGTGTTTGGAGTACGAATCATACGTTTTTAGAAAATGTCTGTGCGGATGGCTGTTTGTGTGTGTGTGTGTGTGTGTGTGTGTGTGTGTGTGTGTGTGTGTGTGTGTGTGTGTGTGTGTGTGTGTGTGTGTGTGTGTGTGCGTATACCGCCTCTTTGGAACCATGCGACGGATCGTAATAAAATTTGACATGCATATATTTTTTCTAATTCTGAATTTTAGGTCATTTTTTGTTTTATGATTCTGACCATTTATGTCCATTTTATAGCCATTTTTCTATTTTTGAAAAAATATTTTTGCTTTTTTATAATGCATATGATTTATAAAATATATTCAACAATAGCTGTATCTAAAATAACATAAATTTGTCTACTTTTTCCCGCAGTTTTCTAGATTGACTGATCTGTTCATTTTTTATGATATAAAAGGTAACTTTTCGATAAACATATATAACTCAAAAAAATAATAGTTAAATGTTTTGAAAAAATTCATGACAATTAAAACAACGATATCTACTAGTTGTAAAAATTTTAAGCAATTTTGGCGACTACAAATTCTTCAACTCTCACCCTGTATACTCTGTGTGACTGAACATTATTATTTTTGTTAAACCATATAATTTGATAATTATTAAAGCTTATATATTCTGAGAGTTTTCATGGTTTTATAAAATGTCCGTGCAGATGGTTTTGTCTGTGTGTGTGTGCGTGCGTGCGTGCGTGCATGCGTGCGTACGTATACTGTTATAATTCTGGAACTACGTGATCGATCGTAATAAGATTGGACGTGCATATATGTTTTCTGATTCTGAATTCGAGTAAACCTATCCTTTTAGTATCGAATAGTAGCGAATATTTAAATCAAAGAATGAGTTGATTGTCCCACGTAATTATCTTCCACTAGCAGAATAGGAGGAAAAGCTATAAGTGCCAATGACTTGGCAGCGGTTTTTTTACTATCTGAGATGCTAAAAATTAATATCACTTATAGTGAATTTTACTATAAAAGATAGTAAAAATTAGTCCTCACTTTACTATCAAATTTCTCTCAGTGCACATACTATCTACGGTGCGAATTTTTCCAATTATATCCTGCCTCTTTCCACGTCTATTATTAACCCCTGCAGTACGTCGCTCGCTCGCTCTTTATTTCTTCCTTCTACGCTCGTGACTTTCTCTCTTGTTGTGCTGTCGTACGTATATCGTATCGCGTCATTGTGCTCCGATATACGAATCTTATAAGGTCGTTGCTCAAAAGTGCCCGCCGCCGCAGAGAGCTAATTTCAAAATGAGACTAATTGCGGCTGATTGATACGTTGATGCCACGCGCGCGTTGTAATTCCGAGAAGATATCGCACGCAGGTCGCGCGAGAAACGGAGAAAATAAGGAAATAAGTCGCGACCTTTTCGTGAGAGCAAAGCCGTTTATTGGTATACCCTCTTTGAGGTTGCATGTATTCCCTCATCTCATCCTTAGTCTATAGTCAATCAGCAGCGATTCACGGCTAATTACGCTGTAAAGCTGTTACGCGCCAATAAACTGTCCAAGCGATACTCGAGAACATGCTCTGATTGCGCCACTCGAGCTGTATCTTCTCTCATAATTGTTTCCCTTATTCAAGCTAGATGCGCGTACCGATTTCAGAGCTTTGAAACTCATCATAATCGTCGTTCGATTTCGGGACGTGATATAACTAAAAGTTCGAATCTTCACCGCCGAGTAGATGGGCACAGACTCGCAAAGAAGAAAACACTTGTACTTACGCCGCGGACAAACGAGCAGTGCGACTGACCTCCGTTCGCTACGACTATATTTATCCCCGAGCTTTAAAGCTCCACGTGTTAAGCGGCGTGCAACTATAGCCCAATTGTGTCCCGCTGCTACTACTTTTTTTTCAACTCTCGCTCGGAGCCTGATCCGCCCCGTCCCTTTCTACGTAAACTATTTCCAAGTTGAAAATTCGCAAAAATTCGTTTCCCCCCTCACTCGTACGTCGTCGCGAGGTGTAAAAAGTTTACGACGCGTCTCGGCAGCGCATACTGCCTCTTCCGCTCGTTACATTCGCACTTCGATGTCGCGCGCCTGCACACGCTCGAAATAAATAACCATTTTTCAGTCGCCCTTCGTCTGCGCGCTCTTTTTGCCTTTTTACGTCTAGTCTTCGTCTGGCGCGAAATTCGCTATACTCGCCTCTTTTCTCGTCGGAGTAATCTCGGCTTTGGCTTTGATTCTCCTGATACGAGGGATACTGCAAACTTTTAAGCGGAAAGATTCGTCGCCGTGGTGAAGCACCAATGTCTGCCTCGTTACTTATACATCCCGGTTACGTTACATCTGCATGTCTCGGAAGTGATGCGCAAAAATAGATCTGCAGGTATCAAGGCTCGTGTTATAATTAGATAATACATTCGAGCGTAATAACCCCTTCGTCGATAAAGCCAGTCGGATCCGTCTTCGAGATGAGTAAGGTCTAGGATAAGTCGATGCTTGACATGACGTTTTGACGTTAGCCGTCTTTCCAATCATCACGAAAACCTAATTTGACGCATCGCTCACACCGCACCCCTCGTTAAACGCATTACACCTTTGCACAGTAGTTTAAGACTTCTTACATCATAATTTCACTTTTGTTCACTATACGACCGTCAGATTATATAATACGCTACACGATAGGTTCAAAATTGTGCACTTTGCTACGCGTGTTTCTGCAAAATTGATTTTTATTTTGAGCTTTGCCTATAATGTTAGTAAACATGTTGGGGATCAGACTGTAAGGAAACTTTCTTGTCTTGGTATTGATATTGGTCTAGCCATTAAAATTCTATAGGAAGGGTAGTCAAGAAAGTCTACAGTTTATGGGTAGGAACAAAAATAGGAGCAAGGAATGATTCTGTACGCAGAGTTCAAATGGTGTAGTTGTCTAGTAACACGAGTTTGCTTATAATATTTCTATCTTATAATCCTGGTCCGTACGAAGACTAGCACCATTTAGATTTTCAAACAAAGACTAGCACAACTCATTGCGCTACTCTTCGCTTGAAATCTGAGTTGTGCTACTCTATATTGTTTGGAAATCCGAATGGTGCTAGTCTTCGTACGGACCAGTGATGTATACTATTATCCTTCATTTTAAAATTGTAATCTTTTGTTCTGTTGTCGAGATTGTTTTGTAGTTGTGTCAAAGCTATTATTTTTTCGACTTTAGCAAAAGCTATCTATCTCATTCACGCTCCGAATCATTTCTCAAATATCTCGATTTGACCTCTCAATGCTGCCTTAACATTTTAAATTTTTAAACGAGGCCACATACATCGTAACTCGTCAATATAATATCATTTAGAAACTCCCTTTTGCTATCACTCTATTTTAGCAGTATATAGAAGAGGCTCCAAATTAGAGCAAAATTCTTTATTAAAGCTGATGTTTTAGTTTTTATCAAATGCAAAATCGAAAGTTATCTTGTTTATTTAAAACCGTATTTTTACGACTGCATGCCAATTAAATCCTCTTGTGCTCCGAAGTAATACGACTTTATGGAAATAATCGGTTCTACATTAACAATACTTTTCCTTGATTGATGTGTACTGTTCTTCATACACATCACACAATGACTCAGAAATTATGAAATTCAACGAGCGCGCGATTTATACGCTGTGCAAAGAGGGGGAAAAAGTTAAACCGGCAAGATCGGCGATCGTCGCTTTGTATTGCGGTAGAGCGCGCGGGCAAAAATTTAAATTGCGCTGATTCATTACCTAAGTGTACGGTAATGCAGATAAAAAGGAAATAGAGGTTGAGAAAGAACGAGAAGCGAGCTACGAGAAAGAGACGGGGGGGGGGGGGGCAAGGAGGGTGATAAAGATAAATCCGATCTCGGAATTGATCGGTATCCTCGGCTGGTTTCACGAGGATCATTCTCGGGAACAGCAGCAGCGGAGACATAGAGATGCAGAGAGCGTGCGAGACGTGCAACGCGAAGCCAATCGATCGTGATCGATCCACGGAGAGTCTTCTCTCGCTGATTGATCGGGAGAAAAAGTCGCTACGCGTCGCGTAACGGTACGGATTTGAGCGTGTCTTACCCTGGATGGAAGCGGTTCTGACCAATGGCCTGAATAGACTACCGCGTGTCGTATGAATTTCTTCTTCTCTTATATTTTTTAGGCCTATCCCCTTTGCGGTGGACCTATAATAGTGCACATGAACACACAAGTTGGATCTTGCCAGCCTCAACCTCCAGAGCGTGGAAAACTACTCGCTTATCGAACTATCTTATTATGCGCGCTGCGACCTTTCAATCGTCGCGCGACTTCCTGGCTAAAAGCTTGCTTGCTATGATACATTGTCAGGCGAGCTGAGGCAAACTTTACCGCTTTTTTGTTCGGTGCAAAAGACGCGGTGCATTAAATGCGAGTTTCTGAAATTCTACTCTGAGGCTCCTTATACCGAATTTTCGTCAGCTTCCTTCCTTTTGATTTTATTGTTGACCCATATTGATGTGCGTTTAAGTATGATGCACTTCTTTTTTTCGAGAATTAGGAATATGAATCTGACGTTTTATCCATATTGGGCGCATTTTCCCTGAATAATTAAATGACAATTTCAGTTTAGAACTAGGTATAATATTCGTGATACCACGTTTTTATCTTTTACACACCACCTAGCGGTTTTCCCCCTATAGACAATTTCCTATATACCATCGTAAAACTAATACCATGTGACAATTTAAGAATAAAACTATTTTTTATAATATAGATTAAAGAAATCGTTTCATTTTTAAATTGTCACTTGATATTTCGATTATATAGCCAAATTTACAACTGGACGTTTGCTGTTCCGATTGTTAAAAAGCAGATAAATTAACGAAAATTTGTTAACTCATCTGTAATTAAACGAGATTCGTTTAATTCGGTTCCGTAAAATTGCTATTTGCGTGACATTTTATGCATGAACATAGGAAACAAAAATGGCGTTTGGAGTAAAACTAAGCAGAATTTTGCCTTTAAATAGTTTGGAAATGATTATTAAACGATGCCAGAAACGTGGTCAGATTCGTGTGAATGATGCTGATAAAAACTATGTTAGGATGTATATTTCAAAATGTATTAGATTAAATTCAACACAAAAGGAAAAAAGAGAGCGTGAGGCAATACGTCACTATATCTTCACCCATATTATTTTTCCAAATTAATAATGCATATAATCGTTTCCGTCACGAGCCTCGTGCTATCAGCCTTATATTATATCTGTTATTAACTCATTAAAATATAAGTTATCCATGGGTTAACTGCTGCAAAATGACTAATTTATAAGTAGCAATCATAAACGTCTTTAATAACAATAATATTGCAATTATTAATTATAACATCAATATGTCAAAACGTATTGGTAGCTCAAGGCTATTGTTTTTTGTATCAAAAACAGAATAGAGCTTATCACTCTTGAGAAAAGAACACTCAAATAGCTTTTCAGCAAAACTGGATCAAAACATTTGAAAAATAACCATGACGAGCAATCATCGAACGTCTTATCAAGCTATTCCGCAATACAATAGTAAAGGTTGCGTTTAATAAAAATTTTAATTGCAATTATCGTGGCATCCAAAAGGTAAAAAAATGCAGTTTTTTGACTGACTTTTTTCCAGTCCAACTTTGGAAGCTTGCCACTCCGTTAAAAAGATTAATAAACGATTGCAAAAAATTGAGCACGTAATTCAAAGATTAAAGAACGCTTAGGTGTAAAAATTTTTCAAAAATGTTTAAAAATTTTATTGTAGTGCCAATCAACAGATAAAAAACTATCTCAGCAAGGAAACATTCTACCGAGCTCGGACAAAGCTCAAAAAAATGTTAAAAAATTAAGCTGTTTAAAAACTAAGAATTAATAATGCAAGAATATTAATTTTTTAATAATAGCAGTTCAAAGTTTGAGCCATTAACGGCGGCTTAATGTGTTTAAGTAGCTGGCCGTAAATCTGAGTTTTTCTAAAACAGTAGGAAAGCAAAACAAGACCCGGGCAGTCGTAGTTAAATTTTGAAGCTAGGTCATATTACTTTGGGCTAATTCGACTATCGCCTGTATGTGTTAACATTTACACATTTGGCGTAAACTGTAGTTAATTTTAATATATAACTGGAAAAAAGTCGGTAAAAAAACTGCTATTTTTTTACCTTTCGGATGTCACGATAATTGCAATTTGAATTTTTATTAAACGCAACCTATATTATTATATTGCTGAATAGTTAAGCTTCAATTTGCTGTTTGTCCCAATAGTGAGCGATTTTTTTTGTCGGAGATATTCAACAAAAAAGCCAGAGGACTATCATTTTTTAACCGATAGTAGGCGACACATTAATGTAGTTTCCCCTTGCTTCGCTGCATACTAACAAGTATATTTCAAGCACGATTAAGCTTAGGATATAGTCGTTACTAATTAATAATTCATATAATCAGAAGATTACAAAAATTCTATTCGCGTAATCAACTGCTAAAGCTATCGTAACTGTTGTTGAACAGAAATTACAGATATTTAGTATTTGAACAGCGTTTATACTGACACTGACTTTCCGAACACAGCCGCTTAGTGTCCCAGTTACATCCACGTGGACCACGTGGCCATTTTATCACGCGATGACGGTGCCGATTTTTCAAAGATGATCCATTTTGATATCCATAAAAGACGTACAAGAAATGCAAACGAAAATTGATAAAAGCAAATAAAATAAGGCGCTTTAAAAATAGAATCATCGAGCTATTCGCGACGATAGAATCAGAGAGCGAGTTTCTGCACGATGATATAACGACGCAGACTAATTGCTTGGCACACAGAGAGCATCTCGGCGTTGAACTCTACGATGATCGGCGCGTCGGTGAGCCGATCCGCACTATAAGTATAACGTCATATTATCATCGCAGAGACATTGTATAGGCTTGATTAAAATGCATGAGCCCAGTCGCGACAATGTTTTCTCGCGTGAACGGGGCAACGCGGTTATCGGATATTATTAGCATCGTTCATTTGCTCAATCCATATAGCCGTGCGGTGGCGCCCCGTCGGCTCCAGCTGGTTTGTAAATAAGAAATGGTTATAGATACTCGGGCGTGAAAATTAGATTCCAGCTAAATATAGTTCCACGCACTAATGCCGCAGTAATCACGATCGCAATAATACACCTGGCAATTCAATCTACAGCGCTCGCGTGCGCTACATCTTATTATATATATGCGGATATCTTAGCGTTCTAAATATGCTGACTTTCTTTTCCTCCTTTTTTTTTAAAACTATGCATACTTTGTCTCTTCTTTCCTCGAATACTTCTCGTTATTTCATACAAATTTTGGGGATTGCGCGACTGTTTTTTGTGTAGAAAACTATAAAGGATGTTTTAAATAAACTGCGGATATTTTCGAAATTTGGCATGAACAATTGTACGTTAGGGTCACAAACAAGACATTGCAGTTTCTTCATACTAGATATTATACTTTGAGAATGTATTATATACTTGGAAACTTATTGCCATTACACGTGCAGATTGTCGTGGACCTTTCCACGCGCTACACATCTAAATAAGTTGCTTCACAGTTTATAAATAAGGCTTTCCTCTCTCTTTCTTGTTGTCTTGCTCTCGTTTTATGCCTATTTTTCTGACCAACGCCTCGCGATGATTTAAATGCACGGAATAGTGTGCCGCATCGACCAACAAGCGCATTTGATAACACATGTGCGCGGCGCTGGAGCGTATCTATAGCGACGATTTCCACTTTAATTCCTTGATTTATCATCAATTTACACGTAAATCTAGAGGACTGATACTCAAAGATCAGGACTAAAATAGAATTGTTCAAGCTTCTTGCATTATACACGTGCAGTCAGCTTCGTTCGTATATCATACTGTGTATTATACACACGAACACGTTTTATTATAAATATTATACTGTTTTTATTTTTAACCGATTTCAAAACTCATTGATAAATGTATGGATCTGATGTTTTTAGTAATTTCGAGTAGTTTTTATTGGACGAACCCATTAGACCCCACACGAGCAGGCTTTCAAATATACTTAACACAGAGCTGTGGGCTACAAAAAATGAAGGTTTCGAAATATCTGTAGAGCCGGTTATCAATTTTTTTTTAGGTATATGGTCATCCCAAACCATTCTACATCGAGTATATTTTGCTTTCTCCTAGAGGAAGCTTTGTAATAGTAAAATTTTCGGCTTTATCATTAATCAATCATATAGGTAGAAAATTAATAATCGTTATCGTTTCATTCTGATGCACAGATCAGCGGCTAAGGCATTCGAAGGGCAACTTGGACGTGTTGTACTTCAAGTTCTCGGACAAGATAGTCCAGCACAGGGTAACGCGAGCCGAACTCTCGCTTTGGATCTATGGGACGCAAGAGCAGCAGTCGAGCAATAGCGACAGTGACGATAGCGATTCGGACTCGCTGATCAGTCCGAGCAACGACTCCGGCGGTGGCACGATCACGATAACGCTACAGCGGATAATGCGGGGCTCGACAGATGCGGGCGGTCCACAGTTGGGGCCGCCTCTGACGACGAAGCATCGCCGGCCGGTCGGCAGACGCGGCACGTGGGTCACCATAGAGCTGAGGCGCATGGTGGCCGAGTGGTTCAAGCATCCACGCGACAATCTCGGCGTCGCGGTCAAGATCACGCTGCCGAATGGTCGCAGACCCAGCAGAAACTCCAGACCCGTGGAGACCAGTCCCGACGCCGATGACGCGCCCTATCTTGAGGTCCAGACGCAGGAACTCGACTCCAGAAGAGGCGGCAGGGTCAAGAGGAACGTCGGCCTCAACTGCGACGAGGCTAGTCGGGAGACCAGGTGCTGTCGCTACAAACTCACCGTCGACTTTGAGAAATTCGGATGGGACTGGATCATCGCGCCGAAAAAGTGAGTATTCTTTTGGATTGACATTGACATTGTCGAAAATGTCATTCCGGGTAATCGTTAATTGTAGAGATTTCTGGTCGGCTTACTCTTAGACTTTCTACAACTTTTTAAAATTCTCTTTATGCCCTGTTTGAAAACCTCGCTTTTTGACGATAAACGCTACTACTTCTCGAAAATAAAACATTTAATTTTTAATATTTTCAAAATTACTTGAACATCTTTTTAAACACCCTTTTTTGTGGCATCCAAAACGTGATCTGCATTGAGTATTCTTTAAAATTTTGAAGAAAAAAAAATACTTTTAAAAATCAATTCTTTGCTCGATGTTTGCAGGTACGACGCGAATTACTGCTCAGGAAACTGTCCGATGGCGTTTCTTCCAGCCTACCCAAACACGCACATAGTGAGCTTGGCGGACGTGCCGAACACCACGGGGCCCTGTTGCGCTCCGCGAAAGCTCTCGGAGATCACGATGCTGTACTTCGACAACGAGTACCAGATCGTCTTTTCGCGGCTGCCCGGTATGGTCGTCGAGCGCTGCGGCTGCTCATAGTCCCATAGCGAGGATGACGAAGATGCAGCAGCTGATGACGTCGACGAGAAGACCGGCGGAGAACCGCGAAAAAACTCATCTTCTTCTCCTTTCTCGAGATCCTATCTCGGCTCGTCTGCAGCAAGCTTTCACGAAGAAAGATTGATAAGACGAGCACGCGTAGATTTCGTCGATTGGTAAGAAACCTTTCGCGTCCCGCTACCGACGTCCTTTCTTCTGCCGCGAGCATTCGTTCTCTTCATCGATAGACTGAAGTGCCTTGTGGATGTAATTATATGCGCCGCGTTGCCGCGCAAGGATATCAGAGCAGCACGACGAAAGCTCACACGTCCATGTAGTCTCGGAAAGAATTTGGGAGACGAGGCACGTACAAGGGTGACGGCGATTGCGAGTAAAACGGGATAAAAAAAGGCGACGGTGATCCATTGCAAGGCGGATAGTTCCTAGTGTCACGGTATTATTTTAAGGTACCATCGCGTTTGCCGATATAGCCGGGGATAGAACCATGCGAACTTATATTATATACACGTAATCGCGCATTATTATACTCATTGATACGAGCAAACTTTTTTAGCGAACTTTTGCACCGACAGCACCATTTTATACGATTGACACGAGCTCTAATGTTTTTTAACTTATTGTCTACGTTCGTTGCGTCACGTTCGTGCGGAATCATCATGACATGTAGCTTATTCACACACGGTACACCTTCACCTTCCTCATTATCAAGTATTTTCCTTTTCATTGATATCGCTCCGTTTTTTCGAAAAATTGCAGCTGACGTAGATGGAAACGCGATGGTCTAAGGATCTCGGTGTACAGTTAATTCGTTAATTCGTTTTTCTTTTTTTTCTATTTTTATTTCTAATGGAATGTGTGCAATGTACGAATGCGCGCAGAAGCGAGTGCGAACACGAGTTTATATAAGGAAATTTCACATGTTTGTGATGTGTACATAAATGAAATGAAAAAAAAAACAAGCGTAATTTTAGTAATTTTAATATTATATTGATAATTATTGTGTTAATCGCAAGATAAGACAAGAAACGGGGTGCAGTTATAGTGTGTAGCAGGAGAGCGAAGACAAAACAAAATTGTTAAACAACGGATCCCGAGATGACGTAATTCTCGAGGATCGAAACACACACGCATCACACATATCCACTCTTTGGCGCGAATTCACGTATAATAAGTAGGTTAATTTATAGGTACGTTGCATGTAAGCTGTATAGATAATACGGAGCTGGGCGTTCGATCGCCTTCTTCAATTGTCACAATAACACCTCCACCATCACACGCACAACTATACTTACTCACCTCAACTCACACGCGAAATCACACACTGCACGAACCTGTATCTCTTTGAAAATTATAATTCGTTTAGCGTCCAAATTGCGCATAAATGCACAAAAAACAGCCAGATATGCATAAGTGAATAAAACACTGATAAATACGAACACGCTGATGCTATGCACACAAACACGAGCATATTTTATATATATGAACCTAACTCCTTCATCTCCTATACATACATTTATACATTATATAGATATTATACATAATATACCCTCTATCATCGACTCAGGGCTCCTCGTGGCAGTAACTTAAGCGATATATAGTAAGTAAGCGATTTGTCGATATGATTAAGCGCGAGACGGCGAGACGATGATTAATTTATGCTTCACATACATGCACACACACACACACGCACACACACATACACACACACATGCACACAAAACATACACGCACTTATACGTTGTACGAACGATAGGTCTTAAAGGAGGATAAGAAGAAGCGAATCCCATTCTGTCCCAGTCCCCCATGCCTGGTGACCCACCCGCCCCTTCTCTCTGTCCTATGCGTCTCTTTCTCTTTAGACCTTTCTTATTTGCTCCATAGATACGCGACTTGTCACCAATCTACTTTTTTGCGCTACTATCGCTCATTAAGGCCTCGCTAGATGTAGACTTTTTATTTTCATTGACAGTATCGCCAATCCTCGACGAGGCGCACCTTGGATTTTTACGTTTGTCAGTGTATAAAATAATGACTAAGAGTAATCGAATTGTGTATTCAGTATCAGAACGAAACAACAAATCTACTTATATGTATAATGTGTACTTCTCTTGAATAGAGGCAATAGATAGAATATTTATTCAAATTAATAAATGGTTTTTCGACAAATAATCCTATACAGTGTTTTTCTACTACCAATCGTATAAAGTGCGAATACGCGACACGCAATATGTTGCACGCGCGCGACTTTGTAACTCATTTGTCCGTTTTTTTTTCTCATTCCATCTTTCTAGAGAGATGACGCGCCTTGCATTTGCGCGTTCGCGATAACGTAT
The DNA here is from genome assembly GCA_012977825.3 of Pteromalus puparum. NCBI lineage: Eukaryota > Metazoa > Arthropoda > Insecta > Hymenoptera > Pteromalidae > Pteromalus > Pteromalus puparum. The sequence continues at coordinate 14,700,245 of CM053168.1, read as the reverse complement.
GTATACATTGCTTTTTGCCAGAGCTACTAAAAATTTCCTACGACTTTGTTTTTTTTTTTTTTCATAACGCTTGTTTTTCCGGGTTTTAAATACAGTCTTACGAGCTACACAACGTTGTTTGGCGACTAAAGTTTCTTGCAAACGTGTTATGCCATTTTTGTATGCTAGGGTAAAAAAATATATTTTACCGACATAATATACATACCTACACGTAAGCTCGGACGTGAGTGTCGAGTGCAATAATCGATGCATTATAATTATCTCACGCGATGCAAACTCTCAAAATTATAGCATGCGACAATATGCAATATTAAGATGTCATCGCCTGTCAACGAATTTTATACTTTAAAAAATCAAGTATAGGTCATGAATATTTTATAAAACTTTTGATACCGTTTTTTATTGTATTTTTTTTTTTTTTTTATTCAGTTGTACCAACCCATATACCCTGTACGGGTTTTTATGGGAGCATCCTTACCACCTCTGTGTGAGGATGCTTTGATCCTATACCCCACCTCCCTGAGAAGCTTTCGGACTATATATGAGAGATAGTCAAATTTCGCTTCTACAGTCATTAGACCCACTGCTCCGCATTCGCCCTGGGACTTGCCCAGTGACGTGGGTAAAACTTGCTAAGCAAGAAAACCCACGTCAGAGTCAGCCGATAGGAAAGTCAAACTTAGGTACTTCCTACTTCCACGAGAAATACCTAGGTTATCATTCCCTATCTGTTGCATCATTGGAAAAGCGAGAACATTCGGGCGGTCACCCATCCAAGTACTCACCGCACCCAACGGTGCTTAACTTGGATGATCGACCGTCTCCGCATCTACGAGCCGTTCCAATGATGCCCCCCGTTTTTTTATTGTATATAAATGATCGTTTCAAATCTCGGTCAGGCGTAAGTATGACGACTTTGATATTACAAACTATGAATGCTTTTTCGAAAAAGGATAAAACATCATTTTCTAGTTACGACCATGAGACTACCTATGCATTGTCGACCAAGGTAAGATTACATTAAATTATTTTCTTTTAATAGGGAACAGACATGGTTTTGCTATATACATATAAATACTTATATACAGTAGAAAATAGCATAAGAATACGTTATGTATCAATTTTTTGCTGATTTAGTACCTCTAGGCCATAATATGATTAATTAAAAATTCATATGTTTGAGTAGTTTTTAAAACGGCAGCTCTCCAATATGGTGGCTCGAAGGATAAAAACCTAACCTAACGTACGGGCAGTTGAGTACATAAATTCAGTCATCATTAATCCATTTTGATTTTGAAGCATTATCTCTCATCTCTATTATGATTTTTGAGAAAACAATAGGGTTATTTTATGTATTAGAATTGACATTTGTTTATACATCTATATATATTTTCATCCTTCGTGGCGCCATATTGATCACGTGAGCTCTGTATCGTTTACACGTATCATTAGCAAACCGAATTTTCAAAACAATATTACTTAACAAATATTGCAGTAAAAATCATAACTCTTGTACTTTTGTGTAAGATTTAACCTTAACTTTATTTTAAAAAAGGTTTTAAAAATCATGTCTGTTCCCTATTATTACATCCCTGATAGAAACGTAAGCCAACCGTTAACCATTAATAAGCCAAACCGGCCGAGTTGGCCAACGGTTTAACAAACCCTTGGGTTAAAATGTTGCTTATTCCGTCACGGATTTAGCAGAAGCGTTGGCTTACGGATGGCTTATATTTATGAATTATTTTTTAAAAGGGATATCCAGGTCGTTAAGGAGAAACACTCTGTGGCTTTCAATGCGCAGATGTAAGTTGTGCTCGAAGATGATGAGCCCGCCACCTGGAACTCTCGTAGAGAATGTCCAGGTGTCCGACAGAGTTAAAAATCAAGTCTAAGTAGTGCGCTCCATGGCTTTCGATGTATAGATGTGCTTTGCTCGAAGATGATGAGCACACTACCCGGGACTCCGAGAACCTCAGCGGCTAGTAATGATTCCTATATCCGATCTAGTTTTAAGTACAAACAGAAGTACATTATAAAATTAAGAAAATTTTAAACATTTTAAAAATTTTCTAAAAATTTTCCAAAAATTTTCCAAAATTTTCCAAAATTTTCCAATATTTTTCAATGTTTTCAAATATTTTTTAAAGTCTTGTATAGTAATTATTAGCAGAATCATAGCAGAACTTACGTCCATATATTTGAAAGCCATGAGGCGCACTACCTAGACTTAAGGGGGCACACCACCTTTAAAGTCTGAAAAATAAACTTCTTATAAATAATAACAAAAATAAATTATAATTGTTATATAATTTTTATACTAATATTAGGTTATATTACCTGTATTTTCACCATGGTAAATCCATATTAGCACCTATTTACCCATGGTGACTCTCCGTATACTGTTTTGAGCATTTTGGCACTGTTCGTAGGATTCCATGTGACCACATGGTTTGATTGGGCTAAAATTTTAAGAGTATGCTTTGTACACTTATATTTTTGGTATGAATAAAGGGATTTTGATTTGAAAGCTTAGAAAATCTTTTATGAAAAAAATGTGGCATAAATAGGTTAAAAAAGGCTAAAAATTAAGTATTTTTATTGTTAAACATTTTCTAAGCATTCAAATCAAAATCCCTTTATTCATACCAAAAATATAAGTGTACAAAGCATACTCTTAAAATTTTAGCCCAATCAAACCATGTGGTCACATGGAATCCTACGAACAGTGCCAAAATGCTCAAAACAGTATACGGAGAGTCACCATGGGTAAATAGGTGCTAATATGGATTTACCATGGTGAAAATACAGGTAATATAACCTAATATTAGTATAAAAATTATATAACAATTATAATTTATTTTTGTTATTATTTATAAGAAGTTAATTTTTCAGAGTTTAAAGATGGTGTGCCCCCTTAATTTTTTTCTCCCTTGGACATCTGGACATCGTCTGCGAGAGTCCCGGGTGACGGACTCATCATCTTCGAGCAGAACCTGCATATACACCGAAAGTCGCGGAGCACACTACTTAGAATTAATTTTTTCCTTCGCTGGACACCTGGACATTGTCTACGAGAGTCCTGGATAGAATGATCATAATCCTCAAGTAGAACTTATATCTACTTTCCGAAAACCGCGGAGCGCACTACTTCAAATAACATTAGTTTTCATAATAAACACCTGGACAACATTTTTTAAGTTCCAGGTGACCGGAACGTATGCTCAGTGTGATAATCTACGTAGACATCAAGAGCATTCGCAAGACTAATTAGGATAGTTATAATACTAATCCAAAATATAAATATACAAATAGCATCAAAATTGTATAACCTCAAATTACTATACTTTTAATTTCTCCAAGCGTTTGTTAACGGTTGGCTTATATCGAGGCAAATCGTTGGCCTACAGGGTTGCCCAATAATTAGACGCGAGCCATTTTGGTTGGGTTATTTTCTACCAGGGATACAATACCTAATATGGGATTGACAGAATGTAATTTATAGTACATTACGATACAAGTGACCTAAGGAGTACTATTTTGCACGGCGTGAGGTTAGGGCCCGAGCGCAGCGAGGGTCCTAATTACGCCGTACAAAAGTGTTACTTCGGTCACAAGTATCGTATAGAATTTTATAGCACAGCCTACCTAAGCCCGCTGTCACGCCTATCCGTGTCATAAGCAGTCCTGGTTTGCACCGTGAGGTTAGCGCACGAGCGTAGCGAGTTGCGGGCTTAGGTCACACTGTGCTATAAAATTCTTTTTGCCTGCGAATAAAATAGTGGCACAACAAGGGCGCATTTATTTTTATTTTTGCTTCATTTGGGAGCCGAAGAACAAACGTTATGCTAGCTAGGACAAAAGTACCCCCCCCCCCCCTCTTGTAGTTACAGAATGTATCACTATTTCAATCTGGATGGACCTTATTATTATTATTATTATTATTATTATTGTTGGATTGGGTGGACCGTTAGATCCTGATGCCTAGGCTTGCGCCCTTTGCATCCCCGATAATTATCTAGTGGTTGTACCAGTCTAGTTTTGTCGCTTGAGGATCAGAGTATCAAGTGGTATGCACCAGTGTATCTTATCCGGTTAGTGACTTGTACAGGTGTATCACCTAACGGTCAGTGTTTGGATCGCTGTTGGTTCGCAAGTCGTCATTCCCAGCGCCCTATGTCTGGATGGACCTTATTTGTGATCGTATTTTTATAGAATTAAAAATTTATAAATTTTAACACAAAATGTGCGTGAGAACGACTATATTTTTATTCTTACTCTATAATTATTTTTTACTCTAATAAAGACATGCTAATAATTATATTCGTCCTCTAATTGGCTGTTTATTTTACCGCGCAATGTCTGTGTATGTTTGAGTTCCTAAACTCAAAAGCTAAAAATTCAGGAAATATAACAAGGGGTGTATTCCGTTATATAGGAATTATTACGAGAATCTCGACCTTATTAAATCAAAATTTGAAGCTTACTTGTATCAAACATTTTTATTTTTATTTGGACTGGCCCTATCGCCAAGCCTTTCGTCACCACCTAAACTCTTCGTGTCTGTGGCAGGTGAACATTATAGGTGGCGTATAGACATTTTTCTATTTCCCTCATAACAGTATGCACGCTGACTCTATGGATATAGTGATGTGCTCTCAAAGCTAAAACTGCCTTAGTTTGTCCTGCTACTTCGCATGCTCATGATATAACTGCGCGAGTCTAAAGCTAACATTATACAGGAATGCTCCTTTATGTTCTCTATACATCTTTGTAATCTCTCTTGAAATCAGGAGCAATTCCGGATACGGATCGCCCTATTTAAGGCGCGGACGCCGTTTGAAAAAAAACAGTACTTTTTGCAAAATATTTATGCTGCCGTCATAATATGTATCGTCACGCAAAGCCGATTGAAAGTAGAAAAACAGAATTTAAAAAAATGTAATCTTGTTCGTATGTGTGGCGCAGCAAAATTATTGCATTACTCAATTCGCCCGTGTAAAATGTTTTAAGTAGTTTATTGACGCTTGCTGTTGCGGTCCTTCCTGCTCTTTTCGTTCCCTCCCGAGGTCTCAACGTCGGCGGCGTAAGAATGGTTCATTCACATGCAGGAGCATATCACGAGCACTTAAACTGCACGTGCACGCACAATTGCCTTCTTCTTCATCTCGTCCGTGGCAATGACCATTGGAGCTTTGGGGTCCACTGCCTCCCGGCAGATTATACATATTGCCACTCAACGGGACACGCAAATCTTTGCGGGCCCTACACCGGACGAGGCTCACACTGCGCCTTGTGTGTATCTGCACTACTGACCGGATTCGCAATTGACCGCACTCTCTCTCTCTCACTCTCTCTCTCTCTCTCTCTCTCTCTCTCTCTCTCTCTTGGTTAATGATGGAACTGACATTCCTCTGCAGCGACACTTTGAATACGTTAACCCCTTGACGTCAAAAATATACATCATACGATGCGTACACACACGGCGTTAGCCTTGATTTTGATTTGTTAGCTTCTTCACTTATTCAATATTTCAATTTGCGGTGCAGCTTGAAAATGCCGCATTTTCAAGGAACTATAACTATATAATCTACAAGGCGTACGTATGCAATATGCATACATAATATATTCTAAACTTTATTGGTGACAGGCCGTGATTTAAGAAAAGGCTTCGCTCTCTCGCGTGCATCCAATCTAGCCGAGGCGACCTCAAAGGATTCGAGGAAGGCCGTTCTCTCTCCCTCTCTTCCTCTTACCCTATTCTTCCTTCTCTTTCTCGCCGGGCGTATAATGAGAAAATCGACGTACATCTTTATGAATTCGGCAGGGCTTCGCCCGCGTGAGATAGAGAACAAATTTCGCGGCTTCTCGCGCGTGCATTGCAATTATCGGCTTCTGCGGCTTTTGCTTCGAGCTATTATTTTTAACTAGAAGGCGCAAGAAGGACGGAGCACAACACACGAAGAGAGAAAGAGCTGATGAGGGAGTGCGCTCGTTGTGCTCGAGTTCTCGAATATAATCGCCAGTCCCGCGCATAGTGTCTTGACATAATCATTAGGTATCATCCACGTTCTCGCAGTCCTTTCGGGCTATTCCCGCGTGGTGTTAGCAGTCGGTGACTTCAAGCCTCCTTTTACGATCGATTCAACGAGCCTCGTAAGCACCAAGAGCACGGTCATTACCCGGATTTGCATTTTATGAGTGAGCGCCGGCCACGGCATTATACGCATATAGAGGACAGGGGACGAGGCAGGATGAACTGAGGAAAGAGAGAAAGAACACGAAATTCACGGAGACTGAGAGCAGTAAAAAAAGGAGAGTATAACTGTACAATATACACAATCGGGTGCGAAATTTGAATTTTGAAATTTTTTTCTTTCAAGGTAGAACTACCGATTTACAATTTTTTTTTCAATGTTTCATACATACTCAAATTTTGGGGCCTCAATTGTGGTGGTGAAAGAAGGTTTCATACCAATTTTGAGCCTTTTTATTCATTAAAGCTTAAGTTGACACATAAAAATCATTAATTATTGTGAAAAATCAAGAATTTTGCAAAAGATTCATGCAGTCGGTGTATGGTCAGTTATATTAGCTAGGTCGTGAGAAACTGTGGTTTAATAATTAGGAACGTTTTCACAATAGTTTTTCGTTAAGTGTAGAAAATTAATAAATCGTTATGGAGCCGTTTCGTATTAAGGGGACCTAACCACCTTAAATTGTCAAAAAATGAAAAATAGGATTTTATTTTTATATTAATCTAAAATTGTTAAAAAATGTATTAAACAAATAAATAACTCAAAACACGCGCGCTTCGCGTTTTGCGCATAGGGCACGACCGCCGACGCTCGCGCTTCGCGCTTGCTGTCTAACCTTACTACTTAATCTAATTATTAGAAAAAAAATCAATGAAAAAACATTGATCATTCATCTTTTTTTCGTATTAAATTAATGTGTTGGCCATACATAACTTCAAAGTTTTTACAAATATTTTAGTTTTTAACTTATGATTTTCAATATTGTTGATTTTCGAATAGACATTCATATAAATTTTAACATGTATTCTCTTATTGCAACGAAATAATTAAAAACCCTTTTTTATTCCGTAAGATTAGAAAAAATTATCTTTTTATAGTACTTGAATTCAAATTATACACGCGAAATTTCATAAGGTGGCCAAATTCGGAACTATTGGTGGAAAATACATTGATTTATATGCAAGCTGTGACTGTGACGTCACGCTTAACTAACCAAATTCCATCCCGTTCCTAAAGTCGTGAATTTTGTGCAAAGATTATTACATAATTTGAACAGAAAAAGTATTAGTTTTATTATCAGCTAAGCAAAGCCGAACAGCTGTTCGTTGGCTCTGTCGAAGCGAGGCAGCGAGCTCGACCACTGCGCATACATTGTGCGCATCGATCTGGCGACCGGTTGGCGACATGCCCATGCAGCCGTCTGCCGTGTGTGTTTTGACGTTTTGAAGCTGCCTCCCGGCCTCCGCTAACCGCAATGTTTTGCTCTGTTTAACTTTTCGGCGATATAAGTGAGTGCGTAGTGAAAAAACGGAAACGACGACGCGATGCAGCAATGTTATATGTAGTTTTAAAATCAGAACAGAAGTGCTGCTATGGTGCCTATACGTGTTTACAAGCAATATCCGCTCACCGTGATCCCGCTCGCGGATCAGCTGCTCGCGGTTGTTGCTTTGTAAGACAGTGCAAAAGGTATTCAAAAGTGATGCACCCGGAATGGCACCGACGATGCGATGTGTGAGCAGTGTGAGTGTCAGTTCATGAAGGAGTGCTGCAGTATAGGAAGACATGTAGCTCCAACAAGAAACTTGAGTTTTTGCTTGGAGGTTATCCTTTGTTTTTTGGATTGGAGTACTCCTGCGAATGCTGCTCCTGCTCATTCTATTGATGTGCTGATACATTCTTCTTGCAAGATGCTGCTTGGATGAAGATTCACTATCGCATAAGATCTACGACTGGTTTTCCTTTGTTTCCCTGGTTTCTATTTCCTGTGTTCATTATGTTTATAACTGATATCTATTGTGTTATGTGCAGTATAATCAGTGTAATTTTGTGATCTGTTTTTTAGAGTTGTACTCTCTCTCTCTCTCTCTCTCTCTCTCTCTCTCTCTCTCTCTCTCTGGATTTATGGTATCTGATCTTGTTGCTTGGCATCTCTGGCTGATGTCATCACCAGGAGACAACCTTAGAATTACATTTGAACTTTCAAGTTGTTCAAGTCAACTGCAAGTGCTGGTTGGCGTTTCTAGCTGGCTCAACCACCTGCGAATGATCCTGGAGCTCTATTTCTACTATCCGGCAGTCATGTTTGGTATTGCCAGCTGATTGGATCACTTTGAGACGATCTTGCAACTGAATTGATGCTGTCTTGGAGTATTGGTTGGCGTTCTTGGATACTTCAACTATTTTAATACGAATCTGGATATGGATTTATACTATCTGACAAGGTAATTTTGGAAATATTAGAATAAACTTGAACTGTATGTTGAATTTATATTGTATCTTCAATAAGTTTTAACTTGAAACGCTTTGTCCCCTATGATAAGTTCAGTAAACAGATGTCTAATGGCTCGCGGATACCTTTTCAGTGTTCATGATGATAATCTTCTGTTTGTAAATGTGAATTATGTGACTGAGACATGTGGTTTGACGGTATTCATACTTAAAAGCTGCCTTGTTTCAAATTTGTATGCAGAGATCAGTGGTCTGAATCTCTCAATAATTATTAATGAGTTTGATTTTGTAATATTTTTCTGTATGTCTAGGTGTATAAAAACTTCTGCATTTGTTGGATTATGGTCTACTGCGTCTACCGGAGTCAACCTAAGGATACTGATGGTGTTGATAACTGAGCTATCAAAATCTTGGAGTTGGAACGTAACTTCATTCAAGACTATGGCACTACTATACTTCTACTATACGTATCTATAATCATGTATTTTAGAGGCTGGTTTTTCTTTAACAGTTAATTAAATTATACAGTCATTGTTTTCTAGTTTTATTAATTAAATTCTATTTTTCTTGTAGGTGAAAAAAACAATTTAATATGGAAGGACTCAAGAGGATTTTCAAGAGGATTTTAAAGATAGCTAACAGAAGATTCAAGATTTTATTTCATTTAGAAAANTTCAAGAGGATTTTAAAGATAGTTAACAGAAGATTCAAGATTTTATCAAGATTTGATTTAGTAATAGGGTTTCATTTAGAAAATGTATTATAATAGCATAGTTTAGAGGGACGTGTCAGGCTTCTCAGAGCAGGCTGAGATATCGAATCTCACACATTTTTCGCACTGGGTCAGATGGGGCATGTTTCAGCGAAGTTGTTATTGAATGTATGTATCAAAAAATCGCTTCTAGGAATGTTGTATGTCAAAAAGTGTTAAAAAATATCTTTGCCACGGTAAAAAGTTGTATTTTAAAATTGTTTACAACTTTTATATTTAACATTTTTATGTAAAACGTAAATCCGAAAAGTTTTATGGCAAATAATTGGTTTTTTAGCTGTAAAAAATCGATTTTGGGCTGTTAACTCGAGTTCTAAGCATTTTCATGATTTTATGTAAATGGGAAAAAGTTGTATTTTTCAAAGATCTACAACTTTTCTATTTAACTTTTTTTTTGCAGAATGCTTAGAATTCGAGTTAGAGCCTAAAAACCGTTTTTAGCGATTTTTGGAGGTATCCGCATTCTGCGTACATGTGCGGGATTAAGCTGAAAATAGAACCATCAGGTTCTGGTGGTGAGGGGGGTTTGTACACAAAGTTTTAGCCTGATCGACTAAAGTCTCTCAGAGATAATCGTGTAACACCAAAATTTGTATGTAAAAATACGCGTAAAAATCGAACAAATTGTGCTCGCATTTCAAAATTACGTAGAGGATCGGGATAAAAAAAAAATAGTTTTTTAGGTTTTGCGAGAGGAGACTCCTCCTAAAATTTCAGCCCGGTCGGTCGAAAACTGCGTGAGATATTGCATCTCACAGATTTTTCGCACACAAAACTATAAGGCACTTCCGTGTCGCGGTCGTGCCTAAAAACCCTAGAGACGCCTAAATATTATTAATTTTTTATCTTGCATCCAAAAAACTAATTGATTTATTGATACTTTCATGAAATATAATTCTCACCCATGAAAAATACACAAGATATCGCTACTTTTGAGGAATTAAAAATGTCTAGTTTTTTTACATTTTACTTAGCCAGTTTCTGCCTTTACCACTATTTTAAATAGGCGCTTTTCTACCAGGGGAACAAAAGACAATTTTCATATGTACCAAATATCAGGTGCAACATGTCTCCGAAGGCCAAAATTCACAGTTTTCATTGTTTCACTCACCGCAGACTTACTTTAGTTCTTGGCATCGAAGAGCACTAAAACTTTACAAACATGTTTGAAATACACATTATTCTGGTCCGAGTGTGGGAATTTGAAAAGAAATAAAATCTTAAAAAGTTATCTTCAATTTAAACAAAATATTTGCTTAAAAATTTAAAAAATGACATATATTTCGTTTAAATTGAAGATAACTTTAAACAATTTAATATTGATATAAAAACAAAATCCAATTTTTCATTTTTTTGACAATTTAAGGTGGTTAGGTCTCCTTAAACTATAGAGCCACAGTGGCCTAAACAATCTGGTTCGTATTGAGAGCAAGAATCTAAGAAATGAATTTTTAGCATTTATAATCTTATAAAGTTTATTTTTATTCTAGACGATATAAGTGAACTATAAACAATTACTATTAATGGAAATATATTAGATAACCTGTAATCGGGTAAATTTGAGATCAGAAATTTTTCATTACTCGATGTTTCAACTGTAATAGTTTATATCTACGAATCTGCTCCTCACATTGTTACTAAACTTGTATATTTTTTACTATAACAGAATATTATACGAATGGCATACACAGCTTTAGTACTATAAAAAAAAGTCCGATATTCCTGACCATAATCATACGATTGACGAAGATTTAAATGACAGTGATAATGGTAAGTTTTGATGTGTACGAGTAGATATTCCATTGCTCCTGCTTATCAGACGAATCGTTTACGAATTGTATTATTGCAGAAAATGGTAGTTTTTCGGAATCTAGAAACGTCTACTGGCCTTCGAAAAAGCATGAACAAATTAATAATGTACAGCCACATAAATGGACATTTGACGTTTCCAACGTTGCTTCTAACAATAGTAACTTGAACGACAAGGTTGCAGATGCAGATACGATAAATGACATAGAGAATCAAAGTTAGTTTCATATTTTTTTTTCATATATGATACAAAAAATTACTGAAAAATCTAATCTAATACGTTTAGGTTTCAGTAAACGTTCAGCACTCAACTTTCGCCACTACTGTTTGCACTGTAACGAGACAAGAGACGTCTTACAATCCTACAAAAAAAATCATTGTGTAAAATGTGAGAAGCCAATGGTTGCTCAGTGTCTCAAATCTAATAAACAATATGATAAGCCGGATAGCATGAGATACCACATACAAACCTGTGGTGATCGTGAAAAAACATTTCAAATGTGTACAATGTATGATCAAATGATCAGCATTGCAACTCTTACAACAGCACAAACGTAAAAGGCACGCTGATCGTAAGGGGATAGAATGTTCGAAGTCTAATAAAAAATTTAAGAATGTTTTTCGCCGCTGGGTATACGAGAGGATTTGCGGCAAAAATGCATACATTAATTGTTCTCTATGTTCTTATAAGACATGCTGGCGCTCAATCGTCATCTTCAAAGTCATGAAAAGTATTCCCCGAAAACAGTCCAGAATAACGACAAGTCTCGAGTTAGGTAAAAATATCGAAACAAAAACGTCATGCACACACACACGCGCGCGCGCGCGCGCGCACGCACACATACACAGGTTCATACATGTATATGTAAAATATTTGTGTGAAGAGGACAGACCAGTTTGGAGGAAGCTGATTGCAGCCATTTTCGATAAAAGAAAACAAATAGAATGATTATAAGTCTCTCGTTTTTGAAGTTCATACATAATAGGATAATGTATTTTGATATTAAAGTTAGTTCGACGATAATTCGAGAATTAAGATTTACATATAGCATAATACTATTATAACGCGATAAACCGTTAAAGCTACGATGCACTTATGAGGACAAAGCTTCACAAGGATTTTGTCACACTTGTAGGACTTCTGATACTTGTGTCGATACAGGGGGAGAAAAAAAGAAGAAGCGAGTGTGGAAAAATGATGACTCTTAACCGAGCGAACGTTGTTGGAACAAGGAGACTCTTGGCTTGAAGAGCCCGCTTAAAGCGAATGAGGGGATAATGACTTGAAGCTTGCAACGCTGCGAGAGTCGCACAAAGTTGAAAGTAGAAAAAGCATAAGCATAGTCGCGATCAAGCGTATCAAAAAGTTTCAAATATTCGAGCAACATTGATTAATAAAATGCAATAACAAGTAGATCCAGGGATGCATTTTTTTAAAATATTTTCTTGAATGTTTCCTATCCGATAGGCTGCTTTCCAGCGACACATCTGCAATCGGTCGTTAGCGTGAGCTGATAGTTGTAAAGTACAGAACACAGAGAAGAGCAAACGACAAGGCAAAGCAGCGCAGCTACAGCGAAGGCGATGTACTTGAATTAACATCATGGTGTATTTCGAGCACTCTCGGTTTAGCTCTGAAGCACTTGTGGTATGCCGCACCGAATGCTATATACAAAGAGCGACTTTCGGAGGCGAGATGATGTTTTCGCGCGCTCTACAGTCGCCAATAGCGATTGCGCTAATTAATCGTACAATAACTTATTATCCAGCTGAATTCAAAACTCGGTTAAAATCTTGATTTGTTTTCTTTGATCAGCTGAAGCCCGGAGTTTGAAGTATTGGAGAATTAATCGATTTAAAAATTAAAACTCGACGCCTCGAGTATACTTTTGTAGAATTTTTTAATTGTTGAATCTCGTATTATCTGTCTTTACACATCCACACAAAAATTTTCATCAATATAAGCTTACTTCCCCGCAGAAAGGGTATAACAAAGAATTACATATATAATTTTCAGCGTCATCGGAGCACCGGTTGATTCAAAAGTTGGGATGCAAGGAACCGCTACTTTTCTCGCTTATTGTATAGCTATATCTATACTCCCGAGGGCCCTTAATGGATTTTGATGCGAGCGCTCGAGGTAAATGAATAACGCAGCGTGTGTCAAAGGGGCTTGATGGTAGAGCGAGATGGTTTACTGCGCTGTCTGGTGTCGGTAGGCTGGCCTCTGCCCGTGTTACCCGATGCCCCCTTCACCTTCACTGCATAGGGCTGCAGTAGCGCACACAGGCACGCTCACGCACTAGCGAAAAAACTGCATACGCACCAACGATAACAAGTCGTGGGGAAGAGTGAGGGAGGAGGGAGGAGGGGGGGGTGCGTGCCTGAGGGCTATCCTTATGGGGCTTAGGGAGGCCATACAATACTTTAGTAACCCCGTAATACCTCCCTTCTTCGAGAGAGTATAGGCTAAGTATAAAGTAGCCTATACATATGTATCTCCTTCACTTCCCCGAGAGATTAAGGGGGCTATATATGCGCGCGTGCGCTCTGAAATTATGAGAAAACACTAAAGTACAGAATTCGCGGCAACTTCAAAATTGCCGAGCTTGTGATTTCGCAAAAATTATCGACATGAGAACGAGGCAACGAAAGTCGCGTTCTTCAAGTGAAGTCGGACGTATAAGATGCTAATTATATACAATGAATCTTCATAGGTCGCAAAATCTTGTATGTTATTAACCGATCGGTTAAAAATGAGGAAAGAGAATAATTTGAAGATAACCATGATTATCGTGTATTAATGCGATGACGAGGATCTTTCAGAACCCGTTTTAAGAACAAGGGGAGTAGAAATGGCAGTAGAGTGGGCAAAGAAGTCTGTGGGTGGCCATGCAGCTGAGCAACGCACGCAACGCTACGAAGTTATTCGAACTTCGTCTTTTGGCTAGCGCCCCGAAACTTCTGCTCGTTATCGATTTAACATCGTCTTGGAAGCTGAAATATGCACATAGACACTCGAAAGATGCGGTATAGAGTTACGCTCTTTCTTGCGATATTTAAAAACATTGTGAACAACAATTTTTGGGTATATTTGGCATGCAATAAAACTATTTTCTACGACCATAAATTAATAACTCGTAATAATACCAAAGTCAGTTTCTAATGCAACAAGGTAGCCTTGTCTAAATAAATAAATTTTCTATCGAAATTTAGTTTTGTAAAATTAGGTGCAGTCAACTAAAGTAGACAAAATTTTTCATTTTTAAATCACGACGGAAGTGCTCTTTGATGCGCAGAAGCAAATGAAGTCCGCGGTCCTTCCTCTCTTAAAAAAGTGATGTGATGAAGCAAGACATTTATGGTTCATGAAAAATGTTTTATGTGTTTCACAGTGTATCTGAATGTATACTACACCTTAATGCCATTTTCAAACAATTTAAGATAATTATAAAAATAAAATTCTATTTTTCCTCTTTTGACACTTTAAGGTGCATACATACCATAGCATACATCATCATTATGCATCCGGAAAAAATCGCGTTTTAAAGCATCAACGATATCCAGCTAGAGGCAGTTATAGCCCACTTCCTTATGAATATCTATTTAAAGCTTATGTCTCGCGATCAATCTTCATTAACGTCACATCGAATCGACGCCGATCTAAACCCGAAATTCGAAAGTCGCGCGCTCCTCTCGGACCCACCCTCGTTGTGCGAATAAATTCATTTTTTTCTTCTTTTGCAACGCGGCTCGCCGCACGAAAGCTGATGTATATTCGCGACCGGCCACACACGCGAGCAACGATCGACTATAACAGCAGTGGGGTGCATAAATCTCAGAGTTGCCGAATTGTTCGGGCCGCGCTGCTGAGTGTATAGAATGCCCGCTGCTTACACACACATGTGCTCGGGAAGACACGGCACGCATATAGCCTGCCTGTCGAATAAGAATTTATTTTACCTTTCTACCCTTTTGCCTCGGGTTCGCTGGAATGGAAATACATTATTCGATGTGCAATTTGTATTTTTAAGTATTTCGAATATTTCTCAAAATGCTCTATAACTTGATTGAAAAATAAGAAATGATTTTTTGGGAACATACGCACCGGACCACGTGAAAAATTATGAGGATTTAAAAAAAAGAAAAAGTTGCTTAATTTTGTGGAAAATCAAGAACTGTATGATTTTTTCTATACTGAGTTCCAACTATATTAGTTTTCCCTAACGAAATCGTGTGCCACTTATAGTATTTTGCTCTCACTCTGAATGTTCTTAGGAACCAAGAAATCGTGTTCGGGTAGGCTTGCCCCCTAAAATATTTTTTTCCGCAAAAATTCTCATCATTCGTCAGGATAAAGTTTAGTCGATACAATCTATACTCTTGCATAAATCATCAGGCAGTATAAAAAAGAAGAAGAAAGAAGAAACCGTAATATGCGTCTAATAGCTGCCGTCCGACAGGGCCGGGGTAAAATTTGCACCTCAAATTGCAAGCGCCGACGAATCGCAATATATAGAGGCGCGGCTCGTGTAACGCGACGCGTAATAATGCGTCCTATTTTATGCGAAATTCCCGGAAAGGGCCGATGGTATCGTGTGCTCGAGGCCACCCCGGTTGAAATACGCGGGGGCTTTCTCTAATTTCGCTCGATTCCCCCCTTGAGCAAAAGGGGAAGAGAAACGACTACCATCAGCCCTGTACATTGCACACTCCGCGTCCACGTCGTGCTGTCTCTACCTGACAGCTATACTTCGAATTGTGTATTATAGCGAGCTATAGACTGCAGGACTGCACACGCACATCCGCATTCAATCACTCGCGCGCGCGGAGCACGAGCGCCGAAATTGCGAGCTGCCTCTTTTGTCTTGGATTCTTATCATCGGCCCGGCGGCCCTAAAGTGGCCTCTACTGCCGCGTGCTTGCGAAAATAGCGTATTACTGCGTGCGTCGAAAGTCGTTGCAGTATATATATATATCTACCTATCTTAAATAGTCAACCCCTGTATAGCTCGAGGAAAATAATGCCATGACGATTGCTTTCGAGCTCTCTTGGCGGGCGTTTTACTCGCGGATATAATTACTTCTCTTTTTATGCCTTATTCGTGCGGCAGCCAGCTCTTGTACAGCGCTTATATAGCGCTTTGAGCTCGCGGGCGACCTATCAAAAATTGAAATCTTTCGTCAAACTGCAGTCGTTTTAATGACTTTCAAACACTTATGCCGAAGGAGCGCATATTGAGATGATATATGTTATATAAATAAATAAAAGTATTAGTATTACAATCATCGACCGGAGTATTGAAAACTTTAGCATGAGCGGCCGAAGCAGCAGGCCAAACATCAGGGCAGTTGAAGCATTGGTAGCACTAGACTATATCTAAACTCGGCGCGCATATTGTTATATATGAGGAGAATGGAAAAGTGCCTGTGCGTCACCTATATTTTCGTCTGTCAGAGATACGGAGAGTTTAGGCGATGACGAAAACAGTCCAAAACCTGCTTTGCTTTGGCGACTAATATTGCTCTAGCGATCAACACGTATGAATTTAAGTTCAATTTAGATTGGCAACAGCGTTTTTACAATAAAAAAATGCTGGGCACATAAGTATAAGCTTTTATAATTTTGAATTAAAAAGGTCGAGATTATTCCCGCGACAATATATAATAAAATACACCCTGTATTATCATATTTTCTCAATTTTCGCTTTTGCGATAAAAAATTCAAACATACACACAGACATCGCGCGGCAAAACCAACAGCCAGTACGTCAGAGGACGAATAGAAAGATTACCGCATGTCTTTTTTAGAGCAGGATCATTGTTAAGAATAAAAAAACGAAGAAAATGCGAAAAAGACTTAACATTTTTTGAAATATTAACTTCTTGTGGAATTACAAACTATCTGAGGCAATAGCGGCTCAATAATATTGCTTTTCTTTCTTCCAGAATTTGCGAGAATACATAAAATCGTTATATTTACACAAAAGTTATGATTTTATATTCAAAGCGCGATAAAAAAATCCGATTGATGCGCAAGTTGAGTAGGTTATCACCTCGAATGGCTGATTACGTATACGCGCTTCGCATCTTGTAACAGCGTCTTTCGCGGATAAGACAAAAAAACACAAAACCACGATTATCAAGAGAAAGAAAGAGAGTCGTAATCGCACTTTTTTCGGCTTAATTATAAATTCCTCATTACGCTTGCTAATTGAAAGTCGGCTTATTGAAAAAAGTATGCGTTCTTGATAGTAGCACCACACACCGTATAACACACTCACGAACAGATTAGCGAACCTCGAAAAATTGTATGTCATAACATAATATACTCTCTCGGCGCGCGCGAGATATACGTATCAAGAAAGCGAGTCGCAATTACACAGCCTGCAACTATATAGCTGTGTGTACGCGAAAAGAAGAAAAGGAAAGAAGGAGCTGCGAAAATAGAAGAATTAAACCATACGAAGCGGCTAAACATATCCGATACGTATATACACGTTAGAGGGAAAACGAAAGAGAAATATACAGCACGTATCTCGTACCCATATGTGTATGTGTATGTCTCACTCCCTCTCTTAATGCCTCTGTGCAGTGCACTTGATCCAGTGCGCGGCTCAAACAATCAGAGTTGATGAGCAGCAGCCATTCACCCATACCGCTCAAAGAGGTCTCTGACAAGCGAGAGCGAAGTCGAGGTCAGTCGCGCCTCCCGGCTCTTTAAAATTGCGAATAATCGCACGTATACCATATTATAATCGCTCTCTAGCCCGGCCGGCGCGCGAAAGTAGTGCCGCCCGGCAGTACATATCAGAGCCAAATAAGAAGAAAAAGGAATTAACCGGCTGAGTATACTTATACGCGCGAGTGCAGGTATACGCTTACGATTCTCATATTCGCAGGGACAGATCTATGCACTTTGCTATTGCTAACGTTCATTATGCTCTTTCTCGATGCTCTGTAAACAATGTTTATTTATGGACGCGATGAGAGTGCGAATATTGTTGAGCGAGCCGGACTTCGTAATTCATTTTTTCATCGCTTATATGCTGCGACAGCCATTGTGAGCTATTACTGGATTCGACTGCAGACGATAGTTAAAACTATGTTTTGTACAATAAAGTTGGCGCTATCTTTTCTACAGCTGACTGTCTGGTAAACATATATATCTACTGAATTAAAAATTCGTGTCTTTTAGCCGGTTTACATCATCCCGCTTTGATTTGATGTATACTTCAGCAAGAGAAACTTCACACTTCAGTTGAGTTGAGTTGGTGCCGATTAAAAATGTTTTTCTTCTCACACTTTGCTCCTCGATAAGCTGATTACGAAAAGTTGTAAATGTTAAGCCCTTCGATCCAAGTTCTAATTATAAAATCCGCACGATGACACGATTTCGTATCCACATAAACAGTCGATAAAATAACCCCGATGGAGTAGGTTTCTTATATTACTTATAAAAATTCAAGCGCAATTAACGATCGCAAGTATGTAGCAGTGCATAAATCGGCGACGGTCTTTATCAATCAACCCGTAAACGTATGCGGAAAGTCCCCCCATCAATGCACAAAGCGCGATACATTGCGCTCAAACTCTTTTAATTATTACGACAAAAATAAACGTAATAGAAAAATAACGCGGAAATTAGTGTCAGTCTATAAAAAGCTCGCAATAACTCGCTTTACAATCTTTATAATTAATGAAGTTCATCAAGCTCCTCGTAATCGCGTGCATACTAAAAATACACGTCAACTCGGCTGCAGCATGTACACAAATGATCTGTTTTTCTCTTTCCACGCGGTCAGCAAGAACGGGGCGCTTGTTTCGATCGGCCTATATGAAGGAAGCGTCTTTTCCCGATATCGGCGCGATTACTCCGCCAAGTGACTCTTTGATCGTCAGTGCAAAGATGAGGAAAAAAAAACGGAGAGAAAGAGCTGATATGGAAAGAGCGTTGCAAAAAATCGCGATCGGCGAAATCCCCGGTTGCGACGAGAAAAAAGAAAGGAGAAGACAACGCGCAGCCTCGAATTCCAGGAAGGCATAGCGCTAATCAACGGTCGAGACGGCCGCCAGACAAGATAATGGCAGATCAATCTAATTCATTTGTCTATACTCGGAGACCTGCCTCGCCGTACATAAGCTATGTCAGTGTGATATACTTAGCGGACGCGCGCGACATCGATTCGGAGGCTTTCGGCTACTGATTCGACTATGCGTTACGTCGCTCGGAGCTTTCGCTCGTGTGTTTTGGTTCGTTGGTTTTAACGGCTGATCGAAGCTTACCGATTTTATTGAACGATGAGTGCACGCCTAAAGCAATTGTTCGATAAAGATTTGAATTCCGCCTTTACTATAGTCGGGGGGAAGAACCTGCAATTAAGTGTTCTCTGCTTTATCGACCACTGGCACGACCTCCGCTGGTACTCATCCGACGATAACGCGGATCTCGCGTAAATTTTTTCGGCGAACGAATTTCACGCAACATATTCTTGGACCGAATAAGAATCGGGTGCCAAATCATATATGATCCACCGATATAAGAGAACTTTACCCTCGAACGATAACTCGCTCTTCAGAAATCTAACTTTCCATCGCAGGTCACGTAGGCACCGACACCGCGTGGTCGACAAGTACGTGCTGCTTTCGGCAGCGAGAGCGAGCGCGCGAAGAAAGCGCGGCCATCCGAGAAACTTCGCGAAACGGCAGGGGGTGTGATCGCGAAACCGGTAGCCACCCAAGAAGGCGGTTCCCTTTCTCTTGACTCCTTCCCTCTACATCTCTCTCGCTCTTTTTCTTTCCTTCTTTTATCTTTCTCGATTTTTTTTCTCCCCAAGGCTAGCTGCCACGTGCAGGACAGCACGCACAAACGGGGATTAATTCACGGGCATACGTATACCAGCGGAAGCGGTGAAACATCGGACGTATAAAAACGTACGGCATACCTAGACAGAGGAGGAGGAGGAGGAGGGGCGCGCGCGCGTAGAGTGAGAGAACGCGGCGAGAGACGGAGAACCGCACCCTCTGGCATGAGATCGCGAGATGCGGCTTGTTAACGTCTCAATTCGGTTGCTTTTCGATGCACAATGCGCACGCAAGGCTTGTTTTATTATTTCGAAAGGAAACTGCTTTGTATAACACTGTATCATGCGTGCACGATAGCGATGAGACAGAGGCGTCTGTACGCGATGAGACGAAAAGCCATTAGTCGCGCGGATGCATGGAGAAAAAAAAACATAAAGCGCGGTAGACGCACGCGAGGGAGCTGCATGGTTTGAGAGAAAGAGAGAGGAGGGTTTTTCGGAAACGTCGCATTTGAGGATCCTAGAGAGAGAAAGAGAGAAAAGGAGGGAGGAAGGGAGCTAAAGGATAGCAGGAAGATGGAAGCCTTGGCTCATAATACGAAGAGAGGCCGGCGCCTCTCTTTCTCTGTTTCTCTCTCTCCCGCTCGCAGCATCACCACGTGGCATGCGGCCAACTACCGTCTCCTGATCAATATGCTTACCAGCGATAGAATCTCTCCTCGCCTAGTCCTGACTCGCAGAACTAGCTCTCTCCACCATACACGCACTAAAGAGAGACCGGCGGCAACATCAGCGAGCGCGCAGACGATGTCTCGAATATTATATTCTGCTAACGTCGAGATTTCCTCCTCTAGTTCTGCTCCGAACGCGCTGGGTGACCTGCACTGTGCGCTTTTGACCAGTAAGTATCGCTGTAAATATGCATCTGCCGCCGTTTGAAAAGCCCCACTTATGGCCGAATAAGAAATGAGCAAAGGCTGGCGCGTGTCGACTTTGAAAAAAAGACAGTAATTCGGAACGAAGGACAGTTGAATACTTAAAATCACCAAAAAGGCGCACGCGGCTCTAGTCTACGATAAGCAGAACCTCTCCGAAGAATCAGCGTCACGTGTGCCGCTTGAAAAATCATCAATGATTAACCGAGCGCATTCCCCGTTAAAAATTCACTGAACAGAGTCCCCCAAAACACCCCACACCAACTCTATAAGTCTCGCTGTCTCTAGTCTCTCGTCTCGTGAATAAATCAGCGCGCGAGCGCTCTGATTAACGTCAGCGGCTCGTTAATCCGCATCGATTAATGAGTCCCAGCACACTGCGTGTCTATATGTATAGAGCACGCGATAACCACGTGGGGGCCCTAGACGATTCGAAAAAGAAGATGCAGAAGAGGGAGAAGTCGCAGGGCCGGTTACCGGCGGAGCCACGTTCGGATGTGTATATAGCGAGAGACGAAGAGCTAGTATAGAGTACGAGTCTGCGTCCCTCCTTTTCGCGCTCGAGGCGTCGTGGGTGGGTAGATTATAGTGGTGGTGGCGGCGACGGCGGCGGCGGCGCGGCTGGTGGTGGCGGCGGTGGTGGTGGATGAACCTCAGTGTCCGGCGCGCCTCCGACAAGCGTGCTTCGCCGGTGTCGTATGTAGAAACAATACATGCTCTCGCCCTCCTGCGCTGTCGTATCAGCGCGAAGATTTACCGCGATCCACACACACACACACACACACACACACACGCACACGCACACACATACACGCGCGCACACACACACACACACATACACGCGCACGCACACGCACACACACACACACACACAAACACACACACACACACGTACACGTACACAGGCACGGTCACACGAGGACTGCAGAGGAGCGAGGATTTTCAGTGCAAACTCCAGGATCGAGTCGTCGATTTGTTGTGCGATCCGTGGAGCCGCGCAAGTCCAGTGCATAGACCGCGCGAGACTTGAGAGGAGCTGCGGACCGTAGAGGACATGTGCTCGGTCGCGAGGGGCGAGAACCGGTCGCGCATCGTCAGCAGTTTTTCTTCTCCTCGGAATTAAGCCATCTCACAGACATTACACTCTCTACCGTACATTGCTTCCAGCTCGAGTCTCAAGACTGTAGTTTTACGTAGATAAGTACACGTAGCTAACCGATCCGGCGCGATATAGGAGCGGGTAGCGCGAGGTGTGTGCCGGGCCGAGAAGGAAAACAGAGACGGACACAGAGGATAGCACTGCAAGCTCGCGCTCGAAGCTTGCGGATGGCAGATAAGACTTGTCGGTCGAACGAGCACCTCTAGACTTTTTAAATGGTGCATCAGCATCGCGCGAGCCTTACCCGTAGTGAAACTTTAGGTATACATCGAAAGTGTCCGAGAAAGTCTAGACGCCCCTAGACGCGGAGACACTGTCAGTCAGTGCGGTATAGAACTGTCGAGGAACCAGTAGTCCGAAGTACGCGTTGGCATAGGTATAACGCAAGGCCAGGCTGCAGAGGAGGAAGCGAGCATATTCGGCGGTCGCGGGCTCATGGCCCGCAGTGAAGGAGCTACCAGTAGCAGCAGCGCAAGGCTCCCGCAGCGACAGCAGCAGCAGCAGCAGCAGCAGCAGCAGGATTCAGCGAGCTCAGCTCAGGTACATTGGTAATGGGGGGTTTGGGCGAGGATGCCTTCTCCCCGTCGTCGCAGTCATCAGCTTCTGCAGCAGTCTCCTGCGCTAGCGCCGTCCTCCCCAGGCAAGGAAGTTTCCCCGCGACAGCGGAGAGTCCGCCGGCCGCTGATCCCCTCGGTGCAAGCAGCAGCAGCCCTCGTAGCGGCAGCGAAAGCTCGTCGTCGCAAGCGGAGAGGAAACGGAGAGGAGCGCCGGCAGCCGACAGCGGCTGGTACACCAGAGAGGGATCGCGATTCACCGAGGCGCTACGCGCTGGGGGCCGGAGGAAGAGGTGACTCGCCGTCGAGATGCTCCAGGCGCCAGATAGCTCTGGACCGGTCACTCTCCAATCGTCTCGCGAGCCGTCCACGTCCTCCACGTTCTTGTCCTCGGCAGTGGCAGCGGCCTCCTCGCCCGTCGGCAGACTGCTGCTGCTGCTGGCGCTGCTCGTCTGGTCGCTGAGTCTCTCGCCGACGGCGGCGGCGGCCACGCGGCAGAGTCTCCACCAGACCTGCCCGGGCTGTCCGCACCAGCAGCACGCGCACCTGCACCGCAACCGGGAGGCCGGTGGCCCCAACCCGGACGATCTGCGCCTCGAGGCGATCAAGCATCAGATCCTGTCGAAGCTCGGCTTGAGCAGCCGGCCCGACGTGAAAAGGACCCTGGCCTCGGTGCCCAAGCGGCTCGCCCTCGAGACGATCTACCGGGCCGAGAACCAGCAGCCCCTTAGGCCTCCGCCCCCTCCGGCCCCTGCCTCTCAGGCCGAGAGCAGGACGGCCCAGAATCACGAGCCCAGCTCGGGCTACGACAAGCCCTTCGGCTTGGCCGACGAGTACTCCTATAGGAACCTCGAGCAGAACGTGCCGGGAGGAGGCGAGCTCAACCAGAACGCGCCGCCCTATCAGGACTACGACGACATGTACGGCTCGCAGCACGAGCCCGAGGTCATGGACGACTTCTACGCGAGGACCTCCGAGATCATCACCTTCCCCGAGCCGGGTAAGTGCAGCGTTAACTCTATCTCTGTTATTCTGATTTCTCATCCGATTTCTCGTCGCGTCACGTCACGCGGACTCGTGGCGCCACCTACTCCGCGTCACGCCACTCTGACGTACCGCGTGATGTAATCTATTGCAGTATCGTTTGTTTGCAAACCATTTGCATGAATGAACTGCCTCGGAAAGTTGTACTACTCGTTTGCTCGCATTACGTATACTGGAAAAAAACTGTTGTGTTATTATTATAAGTAGGAGCGAATAAGCCAAGGAATATGCCGCTACTCGTGACAAATTAATGATGCACGAATCTTGCTAATAATTAATGGCATTGATTCTTCTTATACGAGTTCAATTACATACGAGCCGCCGCAGCTATAGAGTGTCTTCTGGAAAGTTTCTTTTTTTCTTTCTTCCCGAGTCGTTAAATTCAATGATTTATTGAAGGGTTGAGTAAATGTGACATTCAAGTTTAATTAACAGTGTCGTTATCTAACCTACTTACAAATTGCCGGTAAACTTCAAGGAATATAGCAAGCAAAGTTAGGCATTAGGGTGGTTCAAAATTTCCCGACTTTCGAGTTTTCAATTTGTAATCCCTTGAAAAGCTTAAATACATAAAAAAATAGGAGGGCGCTGTGCGATGAATTTTAAAGGTCTCTACCTCCGAAAGAAAATCGTTATTTTTCGTTTTTTTTTCAGTATTTCCGTTCTTTTTTCGATTTTTGCTATTAAAGCTATATAAAAGTTTTCTTAGGTCATCAGAAGTATTTTTTTCGATACACTATAATCTATTATAAAAGTTTCGACCCACAGCTAACCCAAGTCAAAATTTTACCCGTTCAAAAGTGATCATTTTTGTCAATTTTGGACGAAAAATGCGGGCAATGCGACAATTCTCCGCTCGCCCATTCTTATTTCCTAGTCAGAACAGGTAAGGGCTCGTTTCGAAGAGAATTTGTACTACTATTTACTGAAAAAATGCGAGATAATGCGGGATATAATATGTTTATTGAAACGCCGAACGATTGATTATATTCGTTTTGCTTTATCAGTCCCGTACCCAATAGTATCGATACTAGAGGCCACCTCAGTTTTGATAAAATAACAAGGACGAATTAATTTGCATTAATCTTTGTGTTTTTATACCTCAACACTCCATCCAAACAAATATTTCTATTTTTTCGACAAATAATTGAACCCGAGAAAGTTTCTTCCAAAATAAGCGTTTCTTAGTCATTTGAATTTCCGGCCATACTAATGCATTATGGAACATAAAAAAAGAGCGACAGTTCGTTATTTTTGAAATATCCGAATATTCTAGTCGTTATAAAACTGTATTTCTACGGGAATAAATACTTCGTTGAATTAGTCAATCAACGGCGTTTACTGCAATGTATTCCTTAGTTTATTTTAATATTATTGTAAGTTAATAACCTATTATTTATGCACTAAGCGTTATCACAATTTACGAACGTACTTTTTTATACTAATAGGTATATTAATATTTTTTCTAATAATATTTTTTCCTAATACTTTTTCAGTCTCTCAAGGTTAACTCAGCAATGACAAAACAAACCAAGACTGATATTGTAAGAAATGAAAAGTCAAACTTTGATGATAATTATTTACCAACAACTAGAGATGTTTTAAGCAATTTTGTTATATTATCATTTATCAAAAAAAATAAATAAATAAATAAAAAAAATTTGATAAATTTTTTTTCCAAAAATTCCAAAAGTTTGATAAATCTTTGGAAAACTTAATATATCTTTGAGGTAATTTATTATGCGATACAATAATTCACAATAACTATATTATCAAGTTCTTTATTAGTTACATCTAATTTAATTGGTATATTGGGCACGTAACCATCGAAGTAGGAGAGTTCTTTGATGAATGGAACAAACTGATTCTTAGAAAATAATAAAAAAAATATATATAAATACAGTACCATTGATGGTTACAAAAGGAATAGAATCAATCGTTTGGCGTTTCAATAAACATATTATATCCCGCATTATCTCGCATTTTTTCAGTAAATAGTAGTACAAATTCACTTCTAAACGAGCCCTGTTACCTGTTCTGACTAAGAAATAAGAATGGGCGAGCGGAGAATTGTCGCATTGCCCGCATTTTTCGTCCAAAATTGGCAAAAATGATCACTTTTGAACGGGTAAAATTTTGTCTTGGGTTAGCTGTGGGTCGGAACTTATATAATAGGTTATAGTGTATCGAAAAAAACACTTCTGATGACCTAAGAAAACTTTTATATAGCTTTAATTGCAAAAATCGAAAAAAGGAAATACTGAAAAAACGAAAAATAACGATTTTCTTTCAGAGGTAGAGACCTTTACAATTCATCGCACAGCGCCCTCCTTGCAGCTACTTAATTTTTTTAAATGTATTTAAGCTTTTCAAGGGGTTACAAATTGAAAACTCGAAAGTCGGGAAATTTTGAACCACCCTATTAGGCATATAGACACACGTACCGGACACCTATATGGACGGATCATTAGCCAACGCGTTACAAGACGCGGTGTATGCAAGTAGATGCATACCAGGCACGGTGAGACCACTAGCTACGGTTAAATTTGCATCTACTTGCCCACTAACACTTCTCTCGAACACGTCGTCGCAATGCGGTAGAAAAACGTCTCATCGGAGATTAACCACGCGGTTATTGTCGATGCCCGCGCATAAGATAAGTAAAGAAAGCATTTATATAATTAACCGGAAGAAGCATCGGCTGCTGCTAATCCAATTTGCGAATAGCGTCTGGAAGCTTCGCTATACCACCGGACGCGGATAAAAAGCGCGCGGCTTTGAAAATAATATAAACTATCCGCTCTCGCACGGACTAGCACTTCTCTCGCGTACCTACAAGTGTATACGCAGGACTCGGCTCCCGCGTGGCGGCGCGTTGCGTGGTGTGCCGTACGACGCCTCGCGGCAGCGGCGGCGGTCGGCCGCAAAAAGCCTGCAAGCTCTTTTTGCACCTTATACGGGCGCCGCAGCTCTCGCGCGCTAATACGATTTATTATTTCTGCAGCTGCGTATGTGACTTTGCTCGCAATTTGTTATCGGCTGCGAGGAAAGATTCTTCGCGAAAAAGGGCTGTGGGATCAGGACGTGTGAAGTTGAATGACTGATTTTGGATAATTTTTTCCCGCCTTTTTTTAATGAGTTCGATACTGCGATTGGTCAACGACAATGAATTTGACACTAAATTTATGTCTATAATTATTACGCATCATATAACGTGCTATATTTTACTCAATTTTTTTTAAATTAAATTTGCAAAAAAAAAAATACTCCTGGTGGTCCAATCCTTCAGTCGACTGCGTCACGGTTTTACGAAACGAAGAACTCTGTTTACTTTTTCCAATAAATTATCCATGCGCAGTTAATGGATCGCTGTGTACCTAAAATTTCGATACCGATGCATTATCGAAAAATTGCAGCACACATTTACATATAATAGATACATCTTGGACGCGATCCAAAATCGGTCTTACGCGAATCATTAATTATCTGTTTTTTTTTTTCAAATTTAACGAAACAATGCAGCACTCTCGCGTACACGAAGTTCGAAATAATTCAAAAGTAAATTTCATCGGCTGCAATAACGATGTTAAACAGCAAAACTCAGCGAAGCGTACCCCGCACGCTGACATCAGAAAAATTGATGCTGCTTTCGGAAATTCTTGCTACGATGCGTATATTTCATCACGACGCGCTCGATGCACTCTGTGTATTTAAGAATTTACTCTACTCCATTGTACAACAATTAGCGGTATACTCCTTTCTTGGCGACTGCGGCAGTTATCAGGACAATGGCAGCGAGCTGCGCTGGCGTCGAGCGCGCGCGCGCGCGGCGTTATTCATTGCTCGCCCGGTGCTTCTTTGCTCGATTTTGCTCTCCTTTTCGAGATGAAGCTTGCGAAACGTGCATCCGAAATCCCCTTGCAACGACGCTGTGTATTACATCCTTAAATTTTCGTGTAATCATTGGTTTATCGTCGATTTATACTGCATCAACGCGAATCTTAATCCTAAGAAATGTAAGAGATAAAGTAGTGCTAGAACTCATCGAAATATAGGTGAACGCGCTATCTGATCAGCGAAACTGCACTGGACGATTCTTTGGAGCTTAAAATCAATATGGTAGCTTTTCAAAATTGCGACCACGACGAATAAAGCACACCGTGGCGCGGCGCGGGCTTCAAGCCGAATTTCTCTGCGCTTCGACCGACCGAAGCGCGTTGCGTTTCCTTAGCGAAATGAGATGGCACGAGATATATAGATTCGACTGCGATCGAGCTTTACACACAGCCAAAGCAGCTTTTACGAGGCGTTCGACTACGCAAGCCGATGGCGTTGTTTGCCGTCGCCCCGTTTTCTTTCTATTCTCGTTTCTCCTGAGCTTGCTAGCTTTTATATCGTGACTTTTTCCGCGAGTGGATTCTCGAAATAATATCGGCGTTAACAATCAAGCCGATTGTATGCCGTTTGTTATAGACGATGTTCTTCTTCGTTTTTTTTTTTTTTTTTTTTTTTTTTTTTTGAGTAGGCTACAAAGTAAACATCATGTAAGACAGGCTAGAGGCAAGACTATCAATTTTTTAAAAGTCATTTGTAGACGAGGGAAAAACGTAAGGAGGAAATAAAAATGTATTACTCAGAAAGCGTGTAAAAGTTGCATAAGAGACAGTTCCGAGTCGCAACGCTTCGTGAACTTATAACATAATTTACTTTTTCAAAATAATGTCACTGTGTGTATAATGTTTTAACCACGCGCGGTTTGTTACTATAGTTTTCTTGCTGAATAATTAATCGCAGCGAATGTTTCGACATCATTACGGCTGCAATCCTATTCTTTTGTCATTTTCTGCAACGAAATTTCTCCGCAGGATAGCTGAAAACACGACACCCCGTTATATAATCGTCGTTAAAGGTCAAATTAGAAACGGCAAATCTCCGATTAACGATGCATAAATTATAAGCCGTCGCGGTGATAGTATCAATTGTGACAAAGTACCGCGTCGCGCATAGTAGGCGCGTCGCGATAACGCGGGCAATAAATTCGAAATCAAGGGTCCGATGCGCGGCGGCAGCAGCAGCAGCAGTAGCAGCAGAAGCGAGCACATGCATGCGTGGCCACACGTTTGCAGCCACGTGGCCTGTACTCGTGGGTGTCGTGCCGACGGTCTATAGTCCAGTAACTAAGTTTAACAACAAGGGTAATAGAACCCAAGGTAGAAACTTTATGTCGTGTGCTATACGCCGCCTAGCTGCGGCTCTTACCGCCATTCGCCACGCGGTAAAATTAATGAGAAAGGTTATTCCCCCATTCCTTCTGCGCCGCCGTGCGTCCCACGGTTTTTCATACGATCGCGCGCTATGACTACCGGTCCACCGACCAGTTTGCCGCGCTCGAATGACGCCGGTGAGGAGATTTTTTCCCGATTCGGAGTAAACATCGAGCTGAAAAATCACTGATGAGAGGTGCGCGTCGGAGCGATCGCGAAGGATTTTTCAGAGATCGGTTAGGATTTGCATATAACGAGCTCGGTTTCGAGCTTCATCAGTTCAATTCGAGAATTGAGTTTGCAAGGTGATTCCGTCAAAGATCGTTGGGAAAATCGAAAAGTTAGGGTATATATCCGATACGAGGAACCGGTCACACAGACACGTATGGGTCAGCATATAGTTAGCAACAAGTTTTCCCGCGACGAGTTTGCGCGAATTTTCGAAAATCCAGGCCAGAACGGAGGTCGCTCCGCGGGCATAATTTTCGCGACGCTAATTCCCGCTAAGCCAAACAAAAGACAAGAGCTGAACTTTCTTCCGAACGGAGAAGGCAGAGCGGGGCCGAACAAACTGTTATAACAGAGGTGCAACGTACTTTGGCTGATCCCATTCTGTCACTATGCATAGACGAGGAACACGTCATGCTTTTCGAAGAAAGTAAGGAAAGAACAAGAGTAAACGGGACTGCCACTGGGATATCGATCACGTACTTGGTAAACCATGCGTTCGCGTATTCATTTATCACGGAACAATTGTTACAAGTTTACGAACCTCTCTCTCTCTCTCTCTCTCTCTCTCTCTCTCTCTCTCTCTCTCGTTTCCGAAATTTTGCGGGAGGACGCGGAAATACGCTTTTCGCCCACGATGATTCTTCGAAGTTTTGAAAACGCAGCTGGCACATTCGTCGCGAAGTTTTTTACATAGCCCAGTCTTCTAAATGAAAAACTCGAACTTTTGATTAATTAATTATGTTTCTTTGCTGGTGTTGGCAGTGCGAGGACGGTTATTACACCTATATATAAATTATACACGCTAGATCAAACATTCCTAGCCTAATGTAAAACCTTTCAAAAGTAATTTCACAGCTTAAGAGGACGGATACACCTTAAAATGTCAAAAAAAATAAAATTGAATTTTGCTTCCTCCTTAAGAGAAAGCTTTGTAATAGTAAAATTTTCAGTTTTGCTAATACTTCGTGGAAACGCATTTGGAGGTGTTTGGAGTACGAATCATACGTTTTTAGAAAATGTCCGTGCGGATGGCTGTGTGTGTGTGTGTGTGTGTGTGTGTGTGTGTGTGTACGTATACCGCCATAATTTTGGAACCATGCGACGGATCGTAATAAAATTTGACATGCATATATTTTTTCTAATTCTGAATTTAGGTCATTTTTTGTTTTATGATTCTGACCATTTTATGGCCATATTATAGCCATTTTTCTATTTTTGAAAAAATATTTTTGCTTTTTTATAATGATATGATTTATACAATATATTCAACAATAGTGTATCTAAAAGAACATAAATTTGTCTACTTTTTCCCGCAAGATTTTCTAGATTGACTGATCTGTTCATTTTTTATGATATAAAAGGTAATTTTTCGATAAACATATATAACTCAAAAAATAAATAGTTAAATGTTTTGAAAAAATTCATGACAATAAAAAACAACGATATCTACTAGTTGTAAAAATTTTAAGCAATTTTGGCGACTAGTTTTTGAGATAAAAATCAAAAACTAGAAAAAATGGTTTTTTTATGTCGTACGATTACGGGAGTAAAAAGGTTTAAATTGAGTTGAAATTTTAGGAAAAGATTGATCTTTTGATCACTTCGGCTAGGTTCTTTTTGTAGCTTATGAAACCTTTTAGTTTAAGATTCAAATTCTTCAATTCTCACCCTGTATACTCTGTGTGACTGAACATTATTATTTTTGTTAAACCATATAATTTGATAATAATTAAAGCTTAGTATATTTTGAGAGTTTTCATGGTTTTCAAGGAGTTCACGGAGCTCTATCCTTTTGATATCCACCTTAACCCCCAGTCCCCTGATACCCCTCCGCTACAAGTGTCTTCCTAACCTATCCTTTTAGTATCGAATAGTAGCGAATATTTAAATCAAAGAATGAGTTGATTGTCCCATGTAATAATCTTCCACTAGCAGAATAGGAGGAAGCTAAGTGCCAATGACTTGGCAGCTGTTTTTTATTTATAATTATGTTAAATTGTTTAAAACATTGTTTAAAGAATGGTATAAACTAAGAAACATTGTAAAAAACCGAATACAATGTTTGTATTATCATATATACTAGGTACAACAAGTCTTCGAAGGCCAGAATTCATGATTTGGGCTTCGAAGGGCACTTTTGACAGAAATTCCTGAAACAGCTATAGTTTCCAGATGAATGTGGGGATTTGAAAAAGATTTTAATTTAAAAAAGTTGTCCATAAGTTGATACAAAATTTTGTTTGAAAATTCATAAAGTAACAAATATTATGCATTAATTATAGACAACTTTTTTAAATTAAAATCTTTTTTAAATCCCCACATTTATCTGGAAACTATTGCTGTTTGAGGCATTTCTGTCAAAGAAAAAGTGCCCTTCAAAGCCCAAATCATGAATTCTGGCCTTCGAAGACTTGTTGTACCTAGTATATGACATATACAGACATTGTTTTTAATTTTTTACAATGTTTCTCAGTTTCTACCATTGTTTAAACAATATTTTAAACAATTTAACATAATTATAAATAAAAAATTCAATTTTTTAAATTTTTTGACATGCGATATTTTATACACGAAATGAAAAAGCTTTAATAAGTTTGAAAAGCTCGCGGTTATAGTCGCTAAATACATGTAATTTTATTCAGTGAATATAGGCATTATAACTTTTCTTCATTATTATGCACAACGTTTACATTTTCTCAAACGTCTGTACGCTTGATCCGATAAAAGTTGTTTGGATCAGAATCGTGAATATCCTGACTAAACAGAGCTTGTCATCGGAGCCGGAAAGTCCCAGAGGGAAAAACCAAAGAGCTCAAAGCGCACGTATAACAAAGCTCGGTAAATCAGCAGTATTAGATCAATCGCTGTAAAAGTTAACAGCTGCGGCGATCTGCTCGTCCTTTTACGCAGCCAGTCCGCGTATAGGCAAAATCCACATGCAGTGCATTGGCACACAGCGAAAAGCTTTCGTGCGCGCGCGCACACACACAGGGGTATAAGAATAAGAAATCTCGTAAATTCGTTTCTTTAGTCGAGAGAGAGAGAGAGAGAGAGAGAGAGAGAGAGAGAGACAGAGAGCAAGAGGAGCCTGGTCTTTCCGAGCGCGTACAGGAATCCCCTTAGTTTCCTTCCTTCGTCTCTGCTTCCTTTCTTGCCATTTACTTTCAACCTCTTGCCTCTCGCTATCGTTGTTCGAATCGCGCAACGCAACGAAAGTCTGTCTTAAAACACGGTAGACCAAGAGCAAAAAATAACTAATGGAGAGAGGGGGCAAAGGACAGTGAGCGCAAAAAAGCAGAGGTCAAAGACGCACGCCCTTATTTGATATCTAAGCGCGTATTATATGGATCAAGATAATAAGCTAATCGCGAAGCTTATTTCATCTTTGCACTGGCAGAAATTTCCTTTTGAACCAAAAGGAAATAATCTTGAATAATATGTTGTCAAATGGAAAAATTGTTTGATAGCAACGATATTCCTCATCACTTAAATGGATTCTGCTTACTTCAACTAGAATCATGTTACTTTAAACTTTTTACATGAAAATGAATATTTCTATATGGAACATGGAAACCTCATGAAAAAAATGTACATTTCCATAGGATATAGAAATTAAATAGAAAATCCTTTTGACAGAATCTTTGATTCCAAAGGATCATTTCTCTCAGTGTGGATACTCGAATTTTAGTCGTTATCGCATGTTGCAACAGAAGTGTCCAGAACCAACCCCTAAGGTTGTATTTATAGCAGAAACGCTTTAAAAATGAAACCGATCATCAAGGTTTCATTATTTATAAATACGTTCTTGAAAAGAACAAAAAAATAACAGATTCTCAAGACTATTCGAAACATCAGTGCACTTGCGCACACTTTTATTTCACTTAGTAATGAGAATCAATTAGACGATGGTGGGCGTTGTGCGCAAGTTTAAAACAATAATTGATGACAAGGATGATAATCTCGGCATTGTATACTCTACATCTTAACTACACCTTAAACTGCGGAATATGAATCGTTTTTCAGCAAACTTACTCGGTAAATTTAGCGCTCGCACACATTGCAAGTAGCGCACATTTCGAAAAGCTCTCGCCTAGACAGCAGTACACATGCGCGTAGGCGTCTGCTATACTATAATATACTGATCGAAAGTAAGGTCATTTTTCTTACAATAGCTTTACAGTGCGAATCGCAAACCTATATATTAATAACTGCGAAAAGTCGATGACCTTATACTATTTCACACAGCCGTGTACGCGCGAGAGTCTGAAGAGAAGAGGGAAAAAAAACACGTTGCGTCAAAGCCACTTATACGCGACAGTTGTTAATTAAACGACACGAAAAGCCAAAGTCCCGTTAATTGGTTTAGTGTGTGAAACTACTTGTACACAATGAACGACGAGGGCAGAGAGAAAGAGAGAGAGGGAGGATCGACGGCGGAGAGTATACAGCCTGGAAATTGAATTTCAAGACTCAAGTTCGCCTCGAGTCAGCGAACCGATGAGCAGCAGCAGCAGCGCAACCCCTTCAGTAACTTGAAACTGCCGCGCGAACGAGTCTGACGGGCTAACGTTTGTCAGGCTTACACGTCCGCCGCCACCGCGACGCTGTACACTGCACTGCAGCGTTGAAATCGATACGCCGAATCGAAGTCCGCACTCGTATATCACCTCTTAATCGAGGGCTGCGAAAACGATCGAAAGAGAGAGAGAGAGAGAGAGAGAGAGAGAGAGAGAGAGAGAGAGAGAGAGAGAGTCCCGAAAAAAAAAGAGGAAAGAGTACAAAGCCATAAAAGACTATAGAGAGGAGAAGAGAAAATGGTATTACACGAAGCAACACGATGAGAGGGGTTCTGGCCTCGCAACAGCCTCTCGGGTACAAGTGCGCGCACGAGGACTCTCTCGGCTCTGCGTGTGGAAAAACAATGTTTATACCTACTCGCGGAGCGCGCGAATATCGTTTTCAAAACACTCGAAACGCGTTCGCGCTCTTCCTCTCTCTCACTTTGCCTTTGCGCAGAGAGCGCGAAAATTTATGAACGCGCTCGACGCCGCCGCGCAAATCTCTCTCCCGTTACTCCCATCTTTATTATTTCACTCTCCAGTTTGAGGGAGAGAGAGCGAGAGAGAGAGAGAGAGAGAGAGAGAGAGAGAGCGGCGTGTGCCTCCGAGAGGGAGAGGGTGACTGTAATCTTGCCGAGAGAGACGTAAACCTTCAACTTTGAGAAAGGGTCCGCAAAACTTTTTGACGAGTACGTCAAATTTAGGGGGAGTATAGGGAGCCTGCAAACTCGAAGCTGAGGCTAAAAAATAGTCCGTTAGAGACGTTCTTTTTTTTACTCGATTGTGGGTGGTGAGAACTCGTATATCTGTAGCCAGAAACTGCCTTTATGGGTTCTTTTATTCTACGCGTTGAAAAAAAAATGCCGTCTGACTAACCGATGACGATACTACTTAAAACTTGTCCGATTAATATCACGTCCGTTTGATTTTTTCGTATATCTATAAATACTCGATTCTGCCAAAGAACGACAGCACATATCAGTCTGATTCAGCGCTTTCCGCGCTTTGTTGAGATCGAAAAATCTACACACTCCTCCCAACATCAAGATCGAACTGCACCGGCGGCGCGCATAGAAAATGATAGACTTCGACGTGCGTCTGTGCAGCGACGAGTTCGCAAGTTCGCTGCCGTGAAAGTCAATTGCGCTCGAAGGAACAGCTTTTCTCTCGAAAGTCATCGACTCTCTCTCTCTCTCTCTCTCTCTCTTTCTCTCGCTTACACCGTAAAAAAGCGCTATCGCTGTCCCCGTAGCTTTCTATGCGTAAACTGGTTGATATCGACTTTGCCAGAGGCTTCACGCACTGTTTGCCGTTGTTAACAAGTTCGCGCGAGGTGTCGTCGCGCAATCGGTAAACAGCCGACGCATCGTACTGAACAAATATGAAAGAAACTTTTTAACTTCCGTGTAAAAAATTATGCATAAAGTATATCCAGACTCATAACGTATTTACGATCGTTTACGTGGGCACATCAATTGTTAACATAGCCTTTAATAATCAATTTATACGCGCACGTTATATTTAGGAGCACTTCTCACTCGCTTTCGCCTTGCGCGTATATTTATAAATGCGCAATCACTCGGAAACTTTTAATGGCGTCGCGCAAAAAC
Source organism: Pteromalus puparum (assembly GCA_012977825.3). Taxonomy (NCBI): domain Eukaryota; kingdom Metazoa; phylum Arthropoda; class Insecta; order Hymenoptera; family Pteromalidae; genus Pteromalus; species Pteromalus puparum. Next base: position 14,665,015 of record CM053168.1, on the reverse strand, counting down.
TTCACTCGCCGCGCGCGCGCACACACCCGACACACGAGATTAAATTTTTGTTTATTTTAAAAACTTGAAAAACGAATGAAAGATAAATACATCGCATCGAGGCAACTTCTCCTCTGACAAAAAATTATACGGTCGAAGCTGCAGCGATCGCGTGGCTTTATTATGATCGTATATAATATTTTCATCGATCCATGTCCGAGCTTGGTAGAATCGTTTGCAATTTTGTTTTTTTTTTTTTTTTCGTTTACGAACTCGTCTCCGCCATTTGAGAAAAAAAGCGAAAAGAGGTAAAATTTCGAAATTGCTTTCCACGCTTGCGAGAGAGGAGAAAGAAGGGCAACCGAAATTATTGGCGTTGTCTTTTTGCGCGCGCGTTTTGAGGACGCGAAAAAATTTGAAAACGATTATTTCGAGAGGCGCCGCCGCTGTATAAACTTTACGATGGTCGAGTCGTTAAGGCTTTTTCTGGAGGAAACTTTCGTATCGTGTGTATGTGTGCGCGTCGCGTATGCTTAGCATCGCTCGATTCTGTAAGCGAAGAAGAAGAAGAACGTTCATTATTCGCGTTCGAATGAATTCGAAATTTTTCGGGTTGCAGATACAGGTTTCGGTTGTGAAGTAAAAGTCAAAATTGAAGCGCGTTCCTTTTTTCGACCAAGTTTCGAGAAATGATTGTAGGAAACTACTGTTCGAAGAATACGAGGAAAGGCTCGAAATTGCATTACCGGAATTCTTAAAGATAAACGATCAACTTTTCTCATTCACAATGCCGCAGTGTAGTCGAGCAGCGAAGAAATTTGCCAAGAATCATTTACCCTACGACTGACTTCCTTTTTAATTAGTTATGTTTGCCCCCGCCTCGTGTATTCTCGTGTATAATCACACACTACATTGCTGATTCAAGGATGATAAAACATGATTATAAAAATATAATAATGATTTTGAAAAGCTTGCATGCAAAGCTTGAAGCATTATTTTGAATCTCTAGGAGATGACAAATATGTGATTTCGCATTAAATTTTTAAGACATGTGATTTCTCATCTGATATTTGAGATGGCTTGACAGACTCTACATAAGACAAGTCATTTGAAAATACTGAATTTTTGCATGCAAGGCCTGTCAGCTTCTAGTTCTCACTCATCAATTACTCGGAATAAGCGGACGAATAAATCATACACTTTTAAACAATGTTATATTTTCATTGGAAAATAAGCTGACGCGCGCCTAGCTCACGTGCCAGTTCTTCTGTATAAGTTTAACAAAAATTATAAGGAACTTTTCAGCGGCGATTCGTGATTAATTGGTACGTGTCTGCTCGACGCGTAAAATTAATAACTTTTCAGTGTACATCGCGTGCATTCAACGTGTATTACAATTAAAACGGCAAGGAGTATAGTATAACAATAAGTCCGCGCAAAATGCCGTTTGTGTAAATCATCGCCGTAAATGCCTCTTACAGTTTACAGAGCAGTTATATATCCAAGACAGAAGACAGTGTCGAGCGGATCTGCCATTACGCTCGATGTTCTCTTTTAACAGGTCTTGGCGACGAATCTTCACAGCGATTCTTCATGTGAAATTCTCCGAAGAACTAACGCTCCCGCTCAGAGTCGTCATGTATAGTATTGCACATACTTTCGACGATGTACTATACACTCCGCAATAATTTTCCTCCTAATTTCCCTCGATTCTCAACCATATACACTCGAGCATCCACTTCGATCATCTCATCATTTATACTCTCGCGCGTCGACATCAGCATGACTGAAAAATTCGGAAGCCTGCACACAGTAGAGATAAATTATTAATCGCATAGCGCATCAGAGATAAGCATCACACATGCGCGTACGCGAGAGCATCAGAGAAAGTACCGCAGCGTGAAGAGAAGCAGTCGCGGATATGAGTATTGATCTCTTCTCCGCATGTTCTGAAAAGAATTTCTGAAGAATCACGTAATGCGAAAATCTGTGAATTAGCTCCGTACCCGGCAGCAGCTGGCTTGAATTTCGCGAGGATGATGCGGCGTCGTATATACGCGAGTTTCAATAACATTAATCACAATCTAGTATCATCCGAGCCCCATAATGAGAGTTATTCGTCAATTTTTCACTGCTGCGCGTCGACTTCTTTGTTACACAAGTGGGTTAATGGTGTCGTCGAACTTCCGGAAGAGCGATTTTCGCGAAGCATGTGAAGTGAGGATTAGCAGTTTATCTCCCGCAAGGCGAGTCGTTCGTTTTAGTGCCGCTCTCGCGCAGCACATACACATATACACACACATACAGTGTATCGTTCACTGCACTGCACTCGAAACTTTGCGGTGCTACTCGTATCCACTGCAAAAATGTGAGGGATGCGAACGCATCGCGGCAAGAAAAATCAATCGACTATACTACGTGTCCGGCTGATAAAAAAAAATTGAAAAATTTACGCGAATTGAAACCCATCCAAAAATCCCTCGAACGACAGTCGCGCAAGAAGAAGCCCTTTTCGCAACTATGCAAATGAGCCTTTTGTTACTTTCTGAACGGCTTCCAATTCTCGAAAAAAAACGCGATTTCCAAAAAGCGCGAGTATAAAAAAAGTCCGCAGCGGTAGACAGGAGATCAATATCGGAATCGACTAGCGATTGCTCGCGAGTCGCGTGCGCGACGGCATCTGCTGCATCGGGAGGCGGGGGCACTTGAAAGTCTGCGGGAAGGTCACGACATCGCCCGCGCCGGGGATAGAGAGCTGACGGCGGCGGTCCGCAGGACGACGAGAGATGAACTAGTTGGAGGATAGTTCGCGGAAGGGGGCAGGGTCGAATCGCTTGCTCCGATATATACGTATATGCAGTTCGGCGATCGATTTGACATTCGTGTTTTCCCTCGACACCTCGACGATTATGAGAAAATCCCTCTTCGATATCTCTCTCGAGCGTGGACCTCCACCGCGGGGGTGTCTTTTGCAGCAGTGAAGCTATGTGGCGATAGCAGCGCGCTCGCGCGAGTTCGTTGAACCTGGAGCAAGCAGCATCGCTATTCGAAAATTCGCTATCTCTCGTGCGCGCTCCTTGCCCTCTCTTTACGCTGCGGCGCGTACTATACTCTCGTGAGCGGGCACCGATTCTCTGGGAAAAAAATTTCGCGGACGATTATTCGAGTGTTGAGTTTCGGTCTCTCGGGGGGATGAAGGCCTCGAGTCCGGTGTACGCGTAAGTGGCGGCGGAAACCGCGAGGAAGGGCAGAACGGGGCAGAACGGAAAAAAAGAAGAGTGCCAGCAGCCAAGCTCCCTCTCCCCTGTGGAGGGAAGATAACGCCGGGGATGGAGAAAGAGAGAGAGAGAGACATAATATCGAAGTGTCGTCTCTGCGTGTATGTAACGGAGAGAGAGAGAGAGGGGGGGGGGGGAAGGACGGCTTCACAGGACGCGTATACTGGCGATGGAATGGCTCGAGATGGGCTGCTCGCTCTCTCTCTCTCTCTCTCTCTCTCTCTCTCTCTCTCTCTCTCTCTCTCTCTCTCTCTCTCTCTCTCTCTCTCTCTCTGGCGAACGAGTATAAGCGAGTAGCGGCGGCGTGTGTAGTGGGGCAGGGTCGAACTCATGGACGAACGAGCCGACGGATAGGACGGCTGGCGCCTGTACTCAGATCGATGCACATGGCTCCAGCTGGGCGCCGCTCTTCGTACATCTCTCTCTCTCTCTCGCTCTGCGCAGTCCCACACCCGCTTTATTCCTCCTCCTCTATCTCCCTCTTCTAGCCCGCTCGAGTCGTCGCGTTTTGCCGCTGCTCCGTTCCAGCAGCATCTCCGCGCCGAAAGAGAAAGAGCGCGAGGAGAAAGGGGTGTAAGGATTCTCCTCCGGCGGCGGCGGCGGCGGCAGCTCCTTTGCTCTCTGGCTCAGGATTTGCTCGCAAGCTCCTCTCTCTCTCTCTCTCTCTCTCTCTCCCGCTGCAGCAGCGGATCGCGCGTATTGTAGTGTGCCGCTATATACGTGTGCGAGAGCGTTTCGGCGCTATCCCATCCTCTCAGCACCTCGGCGCGTGTGTTGGCTCCGACTGCCGGCGCTGCTGCTGCTGCGTACTTTTTAGGAGCGCTCCTCCCGAAACGTTACACTACATACATGTCCACTTTGCAGATAGCCCAGCAGCCGCAGTATAGCGGCGGAGAGAGATGCCGGCTATATACAGCGTACTACTGCCAGCAGCAGCGCAGACACCGAAAGAGAGAGGGAGCGAAAGCGCGCTCGCTAACTTACTACGCTCTCCTCTCCCCCGCGCGCGTATAGCTATACACGCGTATTGTACTCCGTAGTACGCCCGTAGCCAAACTGCGTGCGGAGCACACACACTCGCGCTATCAGCGATCGCCGCGAGTGCACCGCATCGACGCGCCCTCGCCGTCTCTCTCTCTCTCTCTCTCTCTCTCTCTCTAGCTCCTTCCTTCTTCGTCTTTGACTTGGAGTGGTCTGTCTGGCCGACCCCATCGCCGCCGATGTCGTCGTCATGCGAACGGATCCAAGCCGGATATGGTCTATGTTTGTACGCATGTGTATGTAGCACAGAGAGCAGACTCGCCACGTCAGCCCCCGCGACGCAGCCTGAGAATTTCACGCCGCGAGACTATGCGGCAGCCGCTGCTGCTGCTGCTGCTGCTGCGATTTTTTAGAACGAAGAGATTGATGAGCGAGCGGTCGGGATATTCCTTCTTTTTTTACTCTCAGCTCTCAGCGCCGTGATTGCGATGGCTTGGCCGAGTTGACTCTCCGGAGTGATGCGGCGCGTTGCTCGGGAATAATGAGATTTCCTATACGCCGAGCTATTCTCGATTCTTTTGATACCGAATCTATTCCACGACGCCAGTTCGAATTAAAAAAAGTAACACTTACGCGTCGAGAGCGAGCGATATAAAATTTCGAGATTATTCATTCGAGAGCCATGATTCTTAAAGCTCTCGCGCGATTTCACTCGTCTCCCTCCACACGGAAAATATTATCCTAGCTTTAAAGCGCCAATAAAAGCGCCGGAGAGAGCACTCACACTCACTGCAGCTTTTGTAAAATTGCATCGACATCGTCGCGCGTGCGCGCGCACTTGTACGACGAAAAATCGAGAAAGCGTCGTAGGTGAAAAAAAGAGGCGCGAAGCACAAGTGCCGCTCGCGCGGAAGGAAAAAAGCGCTTTACAAACACGTTCAGCCGAGCTCGTATGAATGAAAAGTGGGGGCGGGAATTGTGGGGGAGGTGGAGTTCTTCGCACTCTCTTAAGTAGTAACTCTTAGACGAGCCGGCTCCTGTATGCAAAGCCGCTCAGCATACGTACACAGGCTACTGAGAGAGATAGAGAGAGAGAGAGAGAGAGAGAGAGAGAGAGAGAGACAGGCGTGTGCAGCCGAGATGTAGGTACGTACGTGTAACGGTGGCTGGGCGAGAAGTGCGCACCCCCTTACGTGTGTATACGGCGCGAGCGAGCGCCTACACTAGAGCCTGTCTCGTCGCCCTGTCTGAAGTGTCTGAACTACCTGCGGCTTAATTCAACCCCACATATGGGTGGGGGTGGCGGGCGTCGCACACGGTATATATGGCGCAGCTCTCACACTTGAACGACGCGAGCGGGTCTATAGTAATTCTTCCCGTCGCGCTCGCTCACCCTTCACACGCTGGTGTATACGTATTGCGGCGCAGCGTGCGCCTGAATTTTTTCGCAACGAGAGAGAGCCGCCGCCGAAATGATTGCTTTGAGGTGTTAAGCACCGCGGGCACTCGAGGCACTGTATACGCCCTAATGGCAACGGCCGCCAGCCCGTATACGTGTGCGTGTGGATGAGCTTCGTCTACGGGGGTGGCTTGTTAAATTATGCACCAGACGAGGTGTGAAAATCGCGAAGAGAGCACAGCCCCCCGGGCTAAACGAATACTAATGAAGTGACACAAGCCTGGCTCTGCTGTATTTTGACTCGGCAGCCTACTATGACACCTCTTTCAGCGTGACTACCCGGCTGGAGAGCTTCTGCTGCTGCTGCTGCACAATGGAAGCGCTCTCTATACTCTAGCTCTATCCGCATGTATATTACTCGTTGTTGCGCGCTTTTTTTTCTTCCCCTCGCTTGGCATCGATACCGATTCCAAAAAAAGAGGCAAACTACGCGAGAGACGAAAAAGTGACGAGGGAATCCCTTGCATCAGCTATAGCGCGGGCTTTACGAGCGCACTGTAAAATCTGTAATGCTCTGTCGCCGCGCTGTAAAGTCGACAGGCGAGAGTGTACGTTTCAGCTGGATTTAGCGGGGATGAGAAAGACTCTTCGAGTATCAGCGACATATTGGAGACGTTAGACGTACAATAGATGGTCGCGGATTCGCTGATTTCATGCGTCCAACCGTACTCGGGGTTATCTACTTACCGATCCTTCGTAAGAAGATCAAGCGACTATGTCTGGCCGTACGCTCGGAAAATTAACAATCCTGGAATCTCCCATCCAAAAACTAGACGGCAATCCCCCGACAGTGGCGCATGCGTAACAAAGGATACCGCATGCGCAAAAAACGCTCGATCCGCACGCAGAGGCTGCGGATATCGCTAGCGTCCCAATCCTCGCTCGAATCGATGCAGCGTCGTACAATTAACGTATATATATATATATATATATATATATATAGAGAGAGAGAGAGAGAGAGAGAGAGAGAGAGAGCAAGAGATAGCCGCAGCAGCGATCGGGGAGCTTTATATGCTAGGCTGCGTCGCTCGCGCGCGCGCTCGTATGTATATATATATACACACACACGCGGAAGAGATTAGCCGATTGGTAGCCGCGGCCGCACACCGCCGCAGTAGCAGCTGCAGCCGGCTGGCGCAGTCATCGATCACACGATCACTATACACGTGTTCTCTCTCGCTCTTGCGCGCGCGCAGCCTCGCTATATACACATTCTATCTCTATCGCTCGCACGTAGACCCGATAGAGCGCGTACACTATCCGGAGCACGTGGCGATAGATCTGGATCAGGGTTACTCCAGCGGCGAGTACCCCCACTCTCGCTATATATCTCTATCTCTCTCGCGCGCTTCTCTCTCGCTCGTCTATATCTGACCCTCTTATTTGACTGAGGGTATTACGGTCAATCGCCTCCCCTGCCGCGTGCAGTGTGATTATTCCTTCGGCTAACTATTTTTGAAGCGCCGCGTCAATGACACACGCGCTGTGGTGTGTGTGCGGTGTAATCGATGCGCTACCACCTGATAATATGATGACTATCCGCAACCGATTGCTTACTCCGCTTCTATATTGGTTATCGACGAGGCTAGGGTTAGGCGGTACGCGTAACCACTCTATCGTCTCTCGTGGTGTGCGGTAATACATTCGCTTGACTATTGTACGACTTGTGCATGTCGATGCTGAAATATGCACATGCATATGAATTTATACACGATGACGTGATTGCATATTACGGTCGAACGCCGAGTGGGTTGACAACGACCCTCGATGCTTATCACGAATTATATATAGAGCTACATCCGACAATCCAGCTTCTTTCCGGTCCGGCGTCCGCATGCACCGGCTATGCGCAAAGCTCTTTTCTCTCACTCTTGCGCGCAGCGCGGATTAAACTGGATCGCAGCGAAGGAGGATGATGATGTGTGTGTGTGTGTGTGTGTACCGCAGTGCACCTCTTCCTCCCCCTCTTTAACCCAGCCGGAAGTCATCCATACCAGCACGCTTGTACGCGCGGCTTTCCGTGCGCGCTCGAGACTTAAAATACAGGAGTTTATGCAGCGTGGATCGCAGCTTATATTCCTGTATGTATATGCACGCGGTAGAAACAGCAGCAGCAACGGCGGCGGCAAATACGAGGACTTTTTTCCTTCCCGCGCGGCCATCGCTTGCATATAGATATATCGGTCACGGGGTTGCCGTTGGATACCACGCCGGCCAGAATTACGGAATTCATGCTGCGAATGCCGAGTATAAGGAATGCGTAACGGAGGCACTCAGCGCGCATTTGAATATAGCATCGCGTATAAAGAGCTTTCTCTCTCTCTCTCTCTCTCTCTCTCTCTCTCTCTCTCTACTCTCTCCCGAGAACGGGTTAGATAACAGCGGAGAGAGGCGCGTGTAAATGCGCGCGCGGGGACACTCCAAGGGGATGTATAACGCAAGAGAGGGGGGAGGCTTGCCACACTGGGCAGAAGAGGAAAACAACTGACAGGTCAAGGTTCCGTGACGCAGCCTCAAGGGAAGAATCTCCGCATTCGTCTGTATTACATCTCCCGAGTATAGCTGTCTCTGCGCGTCGTCGTCGTCGTCGAGCTGGAACAGCTGCGAAAAAGTCAGCGTCCCAGACCTCTTTTGGAATTTCCCACACTGGCGATTGCCAAAATATTCAATCGACTTCCGAAGAGGAAATGAGCTCTGGCTTCTCCTTCTCGTGACAACTTTTTGGAGCAATTTCAACGCCGCCTCTCTCCCTCGACTTTGTAGATGATCGGCTGATCAAACGCTTGTTAGCTTGTTAGCTTGTCTTTAAAATCATTATCCTGGACTCTACCAATGCGATCCTTCATTCCATCGCCATGCGAGCAACGATTATTATTAACCTCGATGCAAGCGAGCGCGGATTATTAATGCCGCGAAAACACATCCCTCGAAAGTTTGCACTAAAAATCAAACTCGCTCGACTCTACATCACGCGTTCTCTCTCTGTTTTGCAGCGGGATTTTCATTCCAAAGCGATTAATTTTCTCTCTCTCGGCTGCCGAGCAGTAGAGCAGGTCTCGAATGAACACGGCGTCGTTGCGCGCGGCTTTCTTAATGATCCCAAAAAGATATAGGTAGCTGCCTCCGAGAGGGCGAAAGAACAACCTTAATGGAGCGCGGCTCGGTGTACAAATCATGCGATTAAAATCGGATGAAGATTCTCCGCGGGAGGGAATTTACGCGCTCCTTGCCCAATTTCCCTTTGATTACGAATTAAACAAGTACTTAGTTTGTCCGGGGGTAGCTGTGCTTCTACGCACGCGACTCGCTCGGTATATCTAACGCAAAGGAAGAAGAGCAGACTCGGTCGGTAATACCAGTTTCTTTTTGCGGCGCGCCCGGGGCCAAGTCGAATCTTTATCTCGACAGGAGCTCGCCATTTCTACGGAGAGCCTCAAATGGACGACTTGGCCGCGAGCCCCTTCTCGCAAGCGAACGAACGAACGGGGAAAGAAGCGAAGAGATGCGGAGGGTAGAGAGAGACCCTTGATGTGCCCCGTAGCAAAATTTACGATACGCGCACGATCGTGTTACGTCGATTACGAGGAGTTAGTTTATAGATGTACGTGCATGTGTGTGTGTGTGTATAGGGAAGTCGCACCCCTCTCTCTTCCTGGGCTGTACGCTAAGCTTTTGCACTTTGCGTACGTCAACTTCGATACGTAATACTTGAGAATTGAAAAATACTCGAGTGAGGAGATCAGTATACGGCCGCGGGGACATTTAATTAAGGAAGAGTGCTCCGCGTACAAATAATACGAGAGAAACCGCCGGGATCCTTTCGCCTATCAAACTCAAACCGTGAAATACATTACATGCGCCGAACATAACCAACTCGAGGCCTTTTGTCACGACGTGTACTTTTCCGCGTGACGTGACACAACAGGTGCAGCAGCGTGTACGTACAATCGCATTGCAATAATTTAATTCAGCGGGACTCACGGAGAGGAAAATCCAATTTGTATAGTGAGAGCTGAGGGTGAGCGGATCGATGTAAGAGCTGCGGGATTTTTTTTTTTTTTTTTTTTTTTTTTATGTCGCGAATTTCGAGGATCCTTTTTTGGGCTAAATCCAAAGAGCGGAATGACAATTTTTGTAATGCAATACCATAAAGAGTTGCTTCAACTTCCTCTTCGCTGGCGGATGCGAGGAGTGAACTTGTTTCTTATTCTGGACCAAACGCGTTTTTAGCACGATGTACCCGTTGCAAGCATTAATTTATAAAATCAACCCAAATATCGCTCTCGAAGATAAAAAAAATCTGCGATCGAGCAATAAGTATACGAGGAGAAGAGAGAGCGCAAACTTTTCTCAGAAATTGGCCTTAAACTTCGAGAGCAGTTCGAGAGAGAAAGAGTTAGCGCAGCTATACACAGACGGCAAAAGAAACTTTCAGCGCGATCGAGCATTTCGAAAGTCGGCCGGTGATCACCGTAGTAGAATATTATACAGAAAACGAGAGTGTGGACATAGAGAATACTGCACACGCACAGTACAGCCTCGGATGTTGAAAGGAGGTATATATTTCCCGCGATATATTACATATTTCCTTCAGCCCCCGTTCTACGCAGTGAAACGGAGCGTGTGTTGCGGGATCGGCTTTCGGAAACCGGAGAAAGATGGATTTGAATTTCTCTCTTTCCCGATGTGATGATCCAGCGCTATTCGCGCACCGACTACTGCTGCATCAATGCCGAAAAGCATACGTCGATCTTCTCCCGCTGCAGCAGAAACGATCGGCGTCGGCGGCTCTGACCTTCGCGCGCGGTAATTCGAGAAGATATTTTTAAATTACACCCACAGCGGTTCAGGAGGCAAGGAGATATTATGAAAAGTTTCGTGATTCACGGGCTTTTATCGGATTAGTTTCAGGAGAAAACAAACGAACGAGAACCTACTGCAGCTAAATTAAAAAGTTTCCGATTCTGGAAAGCTCTCTCCACGCGGTGCGTTGTAGTAGTTTTGTTTCGGAAAAAAGAGAGAGACGCTGCGGTTCTTCACCGTTTTACGCAGTGCGATGGAATTACAAGAGCGAGTGTATCGCGCTTATTGTCGCGAAACGTGACGAATGTTAATTGCAAATTTCGACTCGGAAAAAGACACAGTAAAAAGCTCGTACGAACACCAGGAATGCTTTGTATTTTTCAGCCCACAAACCTACTTTCGCGCGGAGTTTATTATGCTTCCCAACTATGTCGAGAACGCGTCGCGTCGTCTTTTTTAAATATTCAAGTGCACAACACAGTTGAACAATCGAAAAGCCGTTGGCGTTCACTTAGGACATGAATTAGACGAGTATTATAGGCGAAAAATGAGAACGAGCAATCGGCCGCTGACTGTAAAGAAACACTATGGAGTCTCGTTTTGCATTCGCCGCGTATTAAACCGCGAATATCGCCGCGTGGATTATCATTGTCCCGCTACTGCTGCTGCTGCTGGTGCGCATCTAAATATCATCCGTGAAAACATCGCATGTGCTGGTGGTAAGTTTTCGCTTCCATAAAAGCGCCATTACTGAAACTGGAAGGCGGCTACATAAAACGTCAACGGTGTTTGCCGCAATATCGCAGTACAGCGCCGCACCGAGAGGAAAAACGAAGCGCAAGTTTTCCTTTCTTCCTCGCATTTTTACGATTCATCGCGCAAGAGAGCAGAATAGGAGCTGCTCTTTTTGCGCGCGTGTCTTAGGACGTGTTTTGTTTTTAGATAAAGTGTGACGTGTATACGTGCGTCGTGTAGGGAATGAAAATATTTACGCTCGTTTCTTAAGTGTTGGTTGATATCGCGCTTTGCTGAAAAAACCCTTATATAACGGCTCTATTGTTCATTTTGAAAATCCGAGTTATCATGATGCAGAAATCAATCGCATCAGTAGGAAATCAATTGCACCTATATATAGCTAATTCTCCGCTAATTTCTCAAGATCCGCAACGTACTCCTGGCGCAGGGAAAAAAGCCGTCTCTGGCCAAAAATTACAATACTCCCGCGCGGCTCATGAATATTTTAAGAATATAAGCTTCGAAAACGTATCAGAATGCAAACCCATTGCCGCGCCGCGGCCAACAAAGTTTTCCCCCTTCGACTTTTTCCGCAGTAGTCTTTCGCGAACTCTCTTGCCGTCGCTTCGTATAGTCGCCGTGTATACATGCAAATAAGTGCAGCCTCTAATATCAGCCCGTAATACATGTATACGCACATATACACGCGATTGTCTTCGAACGTCGGGTGCACGCGACGTCGCCAAATACCATTGCCGCAATTTGGATGGCTCTTTTTTCTATCGTCTCTCTCTCTCTGTTAAGCGACGATATGGATTTCCTGGTGGAAATCATACAAGCAGTTGTACGTTTCACGAATTCTGATCGATAGTTCCTACTTATGCTACTTCTCTTCTGTCTAGCTTCGAGGAAACGATTGATACACGCTTCGTATATTTGAAATATTCTACCTTCGTCAATTATATGAAAGTTTCAATTTTTGTTCTCTCGCGTACGTCAATCATTAAACGCGCCCGTTACGAGCATAAAACACTTTATATCATCCTAGCTACTATATACAAAAGCTGCGCTGTCTATATATCAACCGATCAATGTTTAGACTGTAAGCAAGCGCGCGGCAATGTCAAATGTGAATTACCGTGATCAGTCTCAGGTTCAATGAATTCTTATACTCAAGCGCGCCACTCAACGTAAATTCGCGTTACATAACTCAGCTCGTCAAGAAAAATAGAGAAAGCCAATCGTAATTAAATCAAGCGCACACATTACGCCAAGGATAAAGAGCTTCTTTCGGCAAAAAGGAGCATCGAAAAGCGATACGTTAACGGTCTCGCGCGCGGGTTTTAACGACACGAGCCATAAGAAACAAAGCGCGGCTGCAAAGGATGATCAGCCCCCCTTTAATGGGAAAAGCAATTGGCTGCTAAATCAACTGGCCTGGCAAAGTCCTCACGAGCTGCTTCTCGGAATAGGTGCTGGCGTGAGAGGAATGCGCGTGTGTGTGTGTGTGTGTGTGTATGCGAGCGCGTATGTATATAGATGAGAGCCAAGCCTGTTAACTTTACTGCCGTTTCCACTAACGACTCGCTCTGCGCGCGAGAGAGCGGCTAATTAAAACGCTTAGCGCCCCGCGCGTCGCTTCGTTAGAAGGGCTTAGTGAAACCGCCTGGAATCTACCGCTATTCTCTCTCGGTTTCTCGACGCTGAGCTTCCACGAACTGGAGAAAAAGCCCGAGGATTATCGGTGCGAATCCGTTGTTGCGATTCTTCGAGTCACTTGCGCCGATTGCGTGCGATCGTGACGCGGGAATAACACGCGTGTACAGGCGTTAAGATGTGGACTGATCGGATTATTCACTGCGTGTAATCTTGAATTTTGCATGATAATATTTACGAGTACGCATTTTTGTGCAAAATATATTTAATTTACCGGTGGTTCGCTCCCAGTGTCCAGAAAATCGGCACTTTTCTGACTTATAAAAATTAGAAGATAGTAGTTCTTGCCACTGCAGGAAATCCGGAAGAAAAACTATTTTACCAAAACACGCTTTCCCCCGGCCCGTCAGAAAACTAAAAAAACAAAAGACTGTTCTGATCTAACCCTGAACTTTTAAAAATCGAGAAAAAGCGCGCTTGAATATTCTTTACCTCGAAAAGCCAAGGCGAAGAATCATAACTCGTCATTTTTTGAGGCTCAGAGAAGTAAAGAATCAAAGACTCCATCGCTCAAAGCCGAGCGTACCGCGCGAAAGCTCGCGCAAGCTTCGCAGTCGCGTCGCTGCTCAGGTACGCAAGTATATATACGTATATATACATTCTCCTCTCCCTCTCTCTCTCTCTCTCTCTCTCTCTCTCTCTCTCTCTCTCTGTCTCTCCGACTTTCGCAGCAGGTCGAGGAAAGGGTTGCTTAGCTGACTGGCGGCGGCCTCCGAGGAAATTTCAACGCCGACCAAGGCGTGTGTACCGCGACGCTTAGCGGTGCGGCTGACTGCTTGCGCTTCTATATAATGATTGATTCGCCGCTCGCGAGTAAGCGAGACGGCAGCAGCAGCGGCGGCACGTGATGCTTGCCGCGAGGCGCGTGGGAAAGTGACACTGCGCTTGCTATACACTGGAACCTTGGCCGTGTGCTAATACATTGATTCGTTCGATAGACTCAAGAGCCGTCGCCGGCGGCGTTGGCGCCCACCTTGTCCGGATCGTCGTCGTGCTTTTTTTTTCGCCAGTCATCATCGTGAAAATTGTCGCGCTTTGTTGACCGTGTGTTTGCCTAGGATAATCGCGCACTTCTTTACTCGCAAAAATTTTATTATAGCTGGCGAGTATCGACGATAGTATATACAGATAACTCGTATTTCCTTTGACTTAAGAAAAATCCAACTTTATTAATAAAAAGAAATTAATGCATAACTTAGCGGATTCTATTTAAATGGGTAAAGGGGATATGCACTACGCTTATTATTGTTTTTAAGGTTTCATTGCCTGTGTTGTTAAATTATGAGACCAGGTAAATTATTTATGACCAAATGGACTGACCAATTAAAAGAAAGTCTATTATTGATTGCGGTTCGATGCAGTCGTAATCGCATTCGCACATGCAAATAGGTTGCGTTAAACATTCATTACGCTATCATACTTGAAACTGAAGACTGACCAATGTTTTATAAACTGGTTAGCTAATGATCAGGGAATTTGCGACTAAGTTGTTTTTGAAAAATGATACAGTTAGTCTCAGTTTTTACTAATCCAATAATCCATTATTAATAATAATTTACACTGCAAAATTGTTCGTCGGTTGTCAACTCTTTCGAGTGAAGCTTCTAAAAAGCGCCGCTTTATTCTCCTTGATACTCGCTAACACACTTATAGCACGTCTCAGTTCTTTTGGCCGGCTATTTTTTCAGCAATCATGCAAGACATTCTCGCTCTCAGCGTGTATTGGCAAACTGCCCCGAAGCAGCTTTTCGAAATTTCCAAAAAATTCCCCAACACCGCAAGCACTCGAAGTGTCTCGTATTTCGAAACCAACCAGACCGATCTAGACAGCGTATAACAAACGCGAGTAGTTTCAGTAAATCTCTCGATTTTCGCAGCTCCAGTCATCGCTGATTCGAAAATATTCGCTGAAAAAGCTCGTCATCCGGGGCCTCTAAAAAGAGAACGCGCGCAACAACTGCGAATCGCTCGGGCACATGCACGTGCCTGCGGCGTAGTCCAAGAACTTTCATCGGGGGCGCGATATAACGGGGTGCAAGGGGTCAGAGCGTGCGCGCGAACCGGGAGAGAGAGAGAGAGAGAGAGAGAGAGAGAAACCGCGCGGCGGCGTATGTCGCATTGCGGCGGCAACCGCCAATAGGACCCAATATTGACCTCGAAAAATTGCAGAAACGACCTGAAAACTGCGAGCACACACACACACACACACACACCGACCGGCGGATTATCTCGCCGCGAGCAAAAAAGCGCCAGCTATATCTCGGAATTTTCTTCGCTATACATTTTTGCGAGCAAGAGCCAGTCTTCTGCTCCGAAAATGCGCCAGTAGCGCGTTTATGTTCGCCGGGGAAAAAGTCGGTGTATGTGCGTGCGCGTGTGCCTCGTAGAAAATGTGTATTTTCAAAGGCACCAGCTAGCTTCACTCTCCGCGTCGAATGCGCTCTTTCTCTCGTTTTCTCCTACTTCGAAAAAGAAGCATGCCAAGAATCGCCAGGATCTACGGCTTCCTTTTCTCTCTTCGCGTGTACCTTACACATGTATGAAAAAATGCGACGAAATTTTTAATGGAGTGAAAATTCCGTGATTTATACGGCGAACGGCGACCGTGGCTAACAAAAAAAAAAAAAAAAATACACCCTCTCTGGCTAACTTTGGTAAACTTTCCAACGCGCTCTGCGCGCTTTCGAATGCTCGTCCTAGTGCAATTTGTCGATTGAATTATGCGCGCGGGCGTTTGCGTTCTGGGGTAACGAATAATGCATTGGACGAATGCTTTACAAGTTGCAATATGTATTTAAGCATTTTTGAAGTTATTTTTCAGTTTAATTAAATTCACTTTTTAAATTGAAATTATAGCTACGTAAATGTTAATTTCATTAAGTGTACCTCTGGCACTTTTCCCGGCCATTTTTGTACACGAAATTCGCTGGACAAGTCGTTAAAAACTCCGAACTACACTTAAAAGAATGTTAAACAAGAGAAAGACAAAAAATTCATGAACTATATAATACACAAAATTGGCTTATCAAACTTTCATAATGCAACATTATAATTTTCGCATGAAACATTCATGGAAATCGATTAGCATGATTAACCAAACCACCGGTGTAATAAGTTTACTTGTACGTGTATAGCGACTGGTGAAAGTATCGAAGAAAAACTGTATGCAATCGTAATCGCGTTCTATCTCCATTCTCTCCGTCAGTCCCTCGTGCAGGCAAGACGAAGAAGAAGAAGAAAAAGAAGAAATTACCGCGCGATACAGTAGCTTATAATCTTGTTATCGTCAATGAGACTGCAGCGGTAAATACTTAATCGAAGAATTCACTGAAAGCTCTGCCGTCTCCGCATCGGCTATACCCTATCGATGTAATCGAGCGAGTAGTGATCACTTCGATTCTTAGGCCAACCACACGATCGTCAGCCCTCTCTCCCCCGTGCTCTCATCGCGTTATATTTACAGCCGGTCTTATAAAAAATGAATTTCCGCTATAGAATCCCCCCCTCTTGGCGGATCGCCTTACCGCGCATCGACGAGTCCCTATATAAAAGTATACACACACAACAAAGCGCCGGGTGCTGACCATACACACTGTGGCGAATCTAAAAAAGAGGATCGCGGTGAAAAAAAACAAATCGAAACAACAAAACCGAAAGCACCGCTTAAAACGACGAGGCGCGGCGAGTAGCGAATAGCTCGCACTCGCGCAAGAGTAACTCTATATCAAAGCATTAATATACCATATCACGTATTGATTCAGCGTTTTTGCGAGAGCGCGAGCGAGCGAGCGAGCGAGAGAAAGAGAGAGAGAGAGAGAGATAGCTAGAGATATCTAGAGAAAGACAGAGGGAGAGAGCCCCGTTCCTCCTCCGCCGCGACGTTACAGTAGCGTCATCGACCTGACTGACCTCGTAGAGCGCGTAGAACGTAGCTCGAGAGGGAGAGGGGGGGGGGACACCCCCAGTATGCACATACGCGCGACGGTGCGTGTTCGCTAGCCAGCGCGAATTCGCAATATGCCGCTGGCGAATCTGCGAGCTTTAATGCTCCCCGCGAACTAGGGGGGGAAGGGGGGGGGGTCGGCCTCGTTGAATTTTAATGGGAAGTGCAAGGCAGAGGCGATGTGTATGGGTGTACTTTGGAAATCATTGTCGTTTTTAAGGAGCGAGATGGACGCTGTTGATAAGGTGGGGGGAGGGTGTGAAGTGGGTCGGGAATTTAATCGAGTGTGCAGTCGAAAATCCGCGGGTTTCACGCGTTCTGATGATGGTTGTGTGTGAATTTTTATCACGATTTTGGAGATAGCTGGGTGATTTTCGTGGAATTTAATTTGCGCTGAGAACGTTTGATAGTCGAAGGGATTTGATCGGTTAAATCGATCTGCGGGTTGAAAAAGCGTAATTTGGGTGGACGTCTCGCTATGTTCGGATTGATCTACTGAAACCGAGTGCCGAAATCAAAGCCACATCTATATGTTTTTTTCGTTTAAATATAAATCATAAAGAGATCCGTTAAAAAATTTTAGTATCATAGCCAAAGTTTTATTTGGCTTTGAGAACTTTTTACATCACACTTTATTATCGTCACGCAGAAAATAATGTAACTTACGTAAGCACTTTATACAATAATATCGATCTATATACCCTTTCCCTCTACTTCAATTATAAGTTTATGTATGATTAGATGATCGATCCATCTTTCTCTTTACTATATTCAAAATAGTACAACGTAAAAGTTAGTAAACATGTGCGATAGCTTATTCAGTACCAATACGCGTGTGTATATCTGCAGTTCGTAAAAGTACACAAATATAAGCGACGAGGGTTAGTGATATCATGGTGAAAGTTTGCTCATTAAATTGCTCAAGCTGGGTTAGTAAGACAATAGAAGAATCATCGGAATCGGTCGATGTGCTTCTGTTTTACGAGCCTTCTTATTCGTTTTTTGGAAAATCTCTTTTTCCAAATCCTTCAGAAACGCGAGTTTACCATTCGTACGACAGTCCTTATCGTCGCAGAAGAAGTTTTCCTTTTCTTTAGGTCAAACGAACTATTGTATTTCACAACCGCGATACATTTTTAAACGACGTTATGTAAGCTTTGGTATATAGCAGGGAATTTGCAGTATTTCCATCATGACCCAATTCGTTGCAGAAAACTTAATTAAGTTGAAAAATTGTTTGATAAGTCATCGTACTTTGTAAAGAAATGAAGCCACGTCGCTGGAAAAAAAAATAATAACCAAGGTTGAAAAATATTCCCCTATTTCGAAAAGCAAAATACATGGATCGATGCGGCCGTATACATTCGTGTTTTATGCAAATACACGACTTCAACTTCATAAAGTTTATCGAACTTGAAAATCGCATGAAGCATTTGAATTTTCAAAGTCGATAGAGTCGTCGATTCTGAAATTACGAGTATTATACCTAGTTCAATAGCGTATAAGAATCATCCTCATCTTCTGCAGTTCAAAACGCGCGAACACAATATTTCCCCTTTAATTGAATAATCGAAGATAAATCCAATCAATAAGAGTAAGACGAAATTGGCTTAATAGAAAAGGGCGCGCGGTGAACCATCATTTCTCCCCCCCCCCCTCTCTCTCTCTCTCTTTCTC
This sequence comes from Pteromalus puparum, assembly GCA_012977825.3. Classification (NCBI taxonomy): domain Eukaryota; kingdom Metazoa; phylum Arthropoda; class Insecta; order Hymenoptera; family Pteromalidae; genus Pteromalus; species Pteromalus puparum. The sequence continues at coordinate 14,646,444 of CM053168.1, read as the reverse complement.
TCCCCTTTCATTCCCGAAATTCGACACAGTTGTGTCAGAGAGAAAGAGATCGGATGAAAAAAAGCTCTCGGATAATCCAGACGGTTTTTCGCAAGAGCCAAAATAAATCAACGACCGCGCGGACACGCGTAAATCTGTGCCGATACAAATCTACGGGGAGTATTCTCTCACTTTTTCCATCCATTCTTTTCCCTCCCTCTCGTTATGCCGTTGTAGTTGTGTGGATGAAATTTCTCGGATACTTTGCGAGAGCGCCGCACACCACTATACGACGCGAGCGGAGAAAGAGAGAGAGGAAAAGTGAGAGGCATGTAGTCTCTGATGCTGAGAAAACTGACAAAGTGCGGTAGGGGGCAAGGGTGGAGGGACGGAATGACTTGCGATTTCGCCTCTCTCTATATTACAGTCTTCGAGACTTTGGCTATAGGGCGATGGCGAGAAAAAAAGTGGCCAAGTGGAGTACTGTCTGGTATGGTCAGACGGGCGCGTTATAGCGCGTATATAGACACACACAGGCTGAACCATAGGATGAAGGGCTTATTTTTCGGCTGCTATTCGGCCGGTGATCTAAAGACTGATTAATTAACTTTGACTGATATAACCCGATCGATCGGTGTCGGTTAGTCGAAGTTTTCTGCACTCGCTTAGCACATCGATTAGAAATGTAACGGTCGAGAATATTTTTTTCTCGCGTAAATGCGATTTCAAGGTGACTGTTTTTCAGTGAAACAACAATTATACACAGTAGATTTTCTGAGCAAACTACTTGGCGAGGAAGATAAACGACTTTCTGCTAATACACCTCGAAAAAGTCGGAAAAAATAGGCGTCCGAGAGGAGGAATAAAAGAGCGTAAAAGAGAAATAGCACTATACGCAAGGGGGGAAAGCATGTTAGCTCGCTAAAGGGCAAGGCGAAATAATTGAAAATAAAAACGATCGTCCGGACGCAGTGTCACAGGCGAAAGAGTGATAGTAAGTCGGATATCTCCTTACCAGAGAGAGAAAGAAAAGGAGACGAAAAAACATCCTCGCACACACACACGCTCTCGAAAAGGAGAAATTCTCTCCTAGCGCTTTCGCGCGTGCGAAAACGGGAGACAAAGAGAGAAAGAGGAGGAGAGCGAAAAACCGAGAGAGAGAGAGAGAGAGAGAGAGAGAGAGAGAGGAAAGCTGGATAGACGGCAGTAGAGAGTGAAGTAGTTAGGGGTAGTCAGGCGTAGTGAGGCAGTCAGGCAGGTTAGAAAAGGCGGAAGGCAGACGGGCGGCAGACGCCCCATGCTTATCCCCTCCAGCTTCTCTCTCTCTCTCTCTCTCTCTCTCTCTCTCCCTCGCTTCCACAATCCGTGACTCACCAAACCGTTAAGGGATGAAGCCGCCGCCGTCGCCTCTCTCCCTCTCGTGCGCTCAGACACACACCTATAGGGCCACACGTGTGTGCGTGCGAACTCGCGCGCCGTGTATGAAATAACCCGCTTGCGCGCGCGCGCGCGCAAAGCCTCTCGCATGTACACACACGACGCCGACGACGTGTTATACTCCCCTGTATACGACGACGCGACGCTTGCACTAGCCTCCCCCTCCGCAACGTGCAGTCTGTGGATTTTCAAATTTGCCGCCGCTGATTTGAAAAGCTTCGGTGTTGTTCGACTCTTCCCGCGCCGCACGTTTATATAGATATAATCGTCGTTGGCTTTGAGCTTTATCTAGTCTATGTAGGCTTGAGGCTATTCAGATTTTCGAGTGGGAGAACATGAAAATCGCTTGGTACAGCGAACGCACAAGGCGACCTCGAGCGGCTTTTTTCTCTATTAATCCGCGGAAAAAAGCTATTGAGACTGGGAGTGATATGCCGCAGCGAATTTTAAAATTATAACGTTATTTTTAATGAGCGGATGGCATCAGCTCTCTTTCCTCACACCTACGATCGGTACTTTAATTATATACAACGTGAGATTTAAACTGCATGGAACTATAATACAGAGCGATGCTTATCAACGGCGCATTTATCTCGTCACTCGTAAACTAATTACAGCTGCCGCTTTGAAAATGCAATGTAAAAATATAGCTCCATACAGCTGAGAGCATTAAAGTCATTATTTTATAAAAAGAGCCATTGAAATATAACGCGTATCGCATAGAACGTGTGGGAGCTATTTTATCGATTACGTGGTGCGAAAAAACTTCAATCTCACTGAAATACAAGCCTTCTCGACGTCGCTGAAGCTTGATGATTGAAAAATTGCGCGCTTAATTATTAACAGCGAAAAAAGGATGGCGACTATAATTGTCGAGAGGGTGGGTGTGCAGGTTTATTCAAAGGGATGAGCTACGAATACACGAACACGCGTTGAGCGAGTCTTTGTCGCGCGCTGCTCCGAAAATAAGTTACGAACGTAGATTACGTGTGCTTGCGCGGCTACAAACATTATATTAATATAAATATAAGCGTAATGACGCTTGAGTCGTGTTCCAAGAAAGTTGTAATAAAACCCGGCTAAAGTTTACAAAGTAACGAGTAAAAGTATGTCTACATCTACGTGTCCGCTAGTTTCACCGCTTCCACTTAATATAAATAGACAATCCACTTGTCACGTATGCATACGTACAACGCACGCAGCTCTTTGTCTGACGAAGCACCAAGAGTTTAGCCCTTTCCTCGTTAAACCTGTATATAATACCCAATATCATAACTCTTCTCGGCTAATCAAGCTTTCGGCGCACACAGAGCAGCCTCCGCCGACTGTCCTTCGCCCAACTTCGCTCCAGATTTTTTTTTCATCGCTCGGACGCTCGTATTCGCTACCCCCTACCCCCGGCGAACGGTCAGTTACGTAACGTGTATAATATCGTGCGCGCCGACAAAAAACGAAGACCGCGAATCTCCATCATGTTGCATGAACTATTTCATAATGCACCGAGAGAAAAATGGGAGCATGCGATGTCGATATTCCGTACAAGCCTTACTTAATATACTTAGTGTTTACATATAGCTAAACCCTCGACCCGACACGAGAGTGACACACGGGTATCGGTCTTCCTTGTAACGACTCGCTGCTGCGGCTAATATTTTTCTTCCGTTTCTTTTTCGCATCGGCATATAACTCGCGGCATTGAATATTAAATGCGGGCTCGCTGCGAGTGGACGTCATACGTCGCGTGTTATTACGGGCGGATTTCGAAAGAAAGAAGCGCGCGCAAACGTTCGACTTGTATAAATATTTAAATCGCGCGGCAGTTAGACCACGCGAGACAGTTCAATCAGGAGTATAAAGCAAAAATATCGCGGAGGGAAAGGAGTTTATAGGATGGAACCGCTGGAGAAGTAGAGAAAGAGAGAGAGAAAAAATCGATCCTCTCTTTATCCCTACTACTACCCCCCAGCAGGAGCCGAACCTTGGAACGCGTCTCTCTCTCTCAAGAGAGAGAGAGAGAGAGAGAGAGAGAGAGAGAGAGGGAGAGAGAATATCTCTGCGCGAGAGACGGTATAGTTGGGAAAATATCGCGACAATATAGTTGGACGAAGTTACACGCTGCTCGACGGATAAACTCGCATTACGGGAGGGTCCGCGATTTATAGCGGTGCAGTCTGCCAGTCGATAAGCAATGTCCGACGACGCATTAGGCTGACTTCACACACGCCTGCGGATAAAATACTCTTTCGGAAATCTCTCCCTCGCTAGAGCGTCCGCTCGACTATTAAATTAACGATCGCCTCTTTCGGAAAATTCAACTGAATAACGATACACCCTTTCCCCCAAGCGCGGGTCTTTCGAAATATCGAGTTTATGCGATTTCCAAGCTGCAGAATTTTCATCCACCGTTGGATTGTTTATACGCTTATTCGTATGCACGAATTTCATACATTACGCCAGAAAAATGTTCTTTCATATCGAAGCAGAATGCGCACACTCTGACGGAACGAAAAAAAAAGGGAAGCGGAAGAAACGAGGCTGTATATACTTATACGCCAACGACCCCATAACTGTTAAACAATAACTCTATTCAGACGGAGACTAGAATATACTCGAGGGAGAATTAGTTCAGTGATAGTTTTCGCGATCCGCCCACGCGCACAGTACACTCTATATACCTACATTATTGAAAAACTTTCCTCAACGTGTAGACCTGAAAGTTTCGTACAGCCGCGTACAATATTCAAGGAAAATTATTACTGTAACCGGCGCTGAATACGTAATATATAAGCCTACTACCGTTTAAAAATAGTCGAAATTAACGAGCGGATTTTCTCATTCCAGGCCGAACGCTGAACGGCCAGCCGCTGCTCGAGTTTTCACTGTCCAGCAGCGAAAAGGCTCTGGAACCGTTGAGCATCAAGAAAGCGGAGCTCTGGGCGAAAGTTGGACTGAGGCACGAGCACAATAACCAGCACCACCGGCAGAACCCCAACAACCAGAGGAACATCACGCTCTGGGTGTTCAGGGTACGATGCGGGAACGTGACGCACTTGCGCGGAAAGGTATGTGCCAAAGAAGAGCCGTACATCGGTATTGGAAAAGAAAAAAATAGAAACGGTCGACGCGCTGGTGCATGAAAAAAAAAAAAAAAAAAAAAAAAGGGAGGAGTAAAGCAGAGGCTCAGCAATCTCATTTGATTTATTACCATTTAATCCTGTTAAAACCTTTGCCAATCTCTCGCGGTCTATATTCGTTTGATATAACATCTCTCCGCAGCCCTCCGGTTTGTTTCTCCTCCCGACTGCACTCTCTTCCTCGCTGCTGCGAGGCAGTTACGAGGCTTCCCCAGTGGTATAACTACGCGATGTGATGTGTATACGAGCAATGCACACACGCACGCTATGTATGCAGTCGCATCGGAATAATAGGGGATAGTCCGAGCGCACACCTCCGTCGATTCTATAGCTGTGAATGATACGCGCTCGAGAACGACACCACACGTTCGATCATTTCCCCTTTGATGACAATCGCTCGTTATACGCGACGATGCACACAACGCGTGTATTATAATACTGAGAGTGAGAGATAGAGGCCGACGTAAGCTTAGCCCGATTATTAGCACTCGTATGTATAACTATACGCTCGGCTTTGCAGGAACTCGGTCAGCATCTAGACCTGGTGACGTCGCTGGTGGTGAACATCGGACAGCTAGGCTGGCAAGAGTTCGACGTTACGAGGGTCGTCGGCAGCTGGTACCAGACATTCAACAACAAGGACAAGCTCACGCTTCTCGTCGATTGCACAGGATGCGGCTCGCACGTGCACGTAACCACCTTCGGCGGTCATTCGCCCCACGTTGTAGAGCCGTCTTTAAATAGCAATAGTAAGCGATTCCATAATGCAATCGTTGTGCCGCCCGCACCAACCGCATCGTTACTTATAATACTTGCGCGCGCGGCACTCGCGGAAACGATATAAAGAGCTGCGACGACGGGGCAATCTATAGGCCACGACGACGACGACGACGACGACGACGACGACAAAAGCAGCCGGCCCGCACGCACGCACATTTCGCCGTTTAACTTGTTTTCCTCTTTTAATATGTCCGCGTGTGTCCGCACATGAGAAATATACCCGGCAGGCGCGCGCGGATACGTGTACAAACGCGCCGGGAAAATCAATGTATGTAGCGGCTGAGTCGTTGAAGAAGTATATGCACACAAAGAAGAAAAAAAAGCTTTCATAAATATACATAGTCTATATAGGGGCTCGCCATGTAATGGAAGCTACTACGTCGTGCTGTATATATAATATAAGCGTGTGTATGGCTATCTTCGACGATTACAGCCGATAGTAAGACGGGTAAGAACAGTCGGCAGCTCCGCGCTTTAAAAAAAGGGGCGAAAATCTTTTTTCTAGGCACGGAGGACCAGCACCGGCCGTTTCTCGTCGTGAGGACTGAGCCCACGGCTGTGAAGAGAGTCAGGAGACGGGCTATCGAATGCACGGGCGCGGTCAAGGGACAGTGCTGCAAGCAGAGGTTTTACGTCAGCTTCTCCCAGCTTGGCTGGGACGACTGGATTATCGCTCCGCAAGGGTAAGCCACTTTGTTTTTTCGCTACAAACAATCGCATCCGAATCCGCTCGATACTCGGCCCATTTTGATGCGACACGCGTTCGCTCGTATGAGCGCTAGAGTAAAAAGGCTATGTCAAGGTTTTGGCAGTGGTCTTTCAAGTATTTTCTCACACATGCATACGGAGGATGGAAAAAATTTGATTTGCATAAAGGTCAATGAGAATCTATGCGCGCTCGGGCTGTAAAATATTAAACGCGAGAAAACAAATTTCGAATCTGTTGTATAAAATAAATGTCGTTTGATTTTTTTCCGTTCGTATGCACGCGGGCAAAGACTATAAAGGTATCGACGATAGGCTCTCAGCGGTGTGAAACAATGGCGATACTTTTTCATGTAATCTTCAATACACGTAACAGACATTCGTAGGGTATCGTGAAACCAACAGGCCATGCACAACAGCTCTGCACAAGGGGGCTTACGGATTATTTGAAAATTATTGATAAGACATGGAAGTGAAGCAGTTTCAGTGCAGAGTGGAATTAAAAATAAAACCGTTGCATTTACAAAACGTTGAAACTTTGCAATACGGAATAAATTGTTTGTTTATTGTTATAAATTCGCGTCTCGTAATTCACGTTGTGTTCGTTCAAAAGCCGAACTTTCAAACAACTCGCTCGTCTTACTATACTTGACGTATTCTACTTAAGGTTACGGAGATCACTCAAAAAGTTCAATTAATGATCACTCTAAAAGTTAAATTAATGAATTGGTTGTTGAGTATTCTATTTCGAATGACAATATTTTATATGTCTTATCAAGTACAAACCTGTAACTACAATTTTCTTTTTAATCTGTCCTACTCTAAAAGTCGAGCTTAAAGTACAATAACAAGGGCAATAACAAGGGGTTTTTTGTTATATTGTCGATTTAAAAAGGTCGCGAGAATCTGGACCTTTTTAAATTCAAATTTAAAGCTTGCTTATATACCAAACATTTTTAATAATCAAGCAAAAATTGTTCTTAATTATAGAAGAATCATTTAACACAAAGTTGATTTTCATCTTGAAGCTCAATACAGTCAGATTAATTAGGTATTATTGATGCGTGAAAAATTATTTTTGTCAGTGCAGTTTTTCCTTTCATAATCGCCCAAACTCTTTGGATTCGTGGTGTATGATAATAGGTAGCGCATAAGCACTTTTCTATTTAACCTTCAAAACAATATGCGTGTCGAGTCTAGATATAGCGGTATGCCACCAATGCTAAGACTGCCTTGTTTGGCATGCAGCTTGCCCCCCTCATACTATAACTGCGCGCGAAGCGTCTAATGTTGTTTATTTTCTCGATTATACTAATAGCTGGTTATAAATTAACAAATCCGTGGTGTGATTCGCAATGGATACGTTGAAATTTTTATGAGGGTAAAAAGTACCAAAAAATAGTTGTTTTATTTTTAAATAAAGTAACCCAACTTCATGTTGGGTAACTTTTTTTAAATCCCCAGTAATTCCAAAACACAAATATCTTTTACGTTAGATTCATGGAGAAACGATCAAATTCACACGATTTTAAAATTATCTTTTAGAATTTTGATATAAAATTCAAAACAAGTTCGTTCAATTAAATCTGCCGAAATAACGACAAGGTAATTAAAATACCGTTCCTGAATTTCAGTTACTACGCGAACTACTGCAGAGGGGACTGCGCGGCGGGCCACAGGACGCCCGACACCTTTCCGAATTACTACACGCACGTGATCGAGGAGTTCCGCAAGATGGACCGACTGGCGGGTATGCAGCCATGCTGCGCGCCGCTCAAATTCTCCTCCATGTCGCTCATCTACTACGGCCCGGACTCCAACATAATCAAGCGGGACCTGCCGAAGATGGTCGTCGACGAGTGCGGCTGCCCCTAGACCGAGACGGTCGGGTTCACCGCGCCGCGGATCACTCCTTCCCACGACGACGATACCCGCGTATCTATATACGACTATGGAATCCAAGGTCCAAGCGAGCGCACTATACATAGATACTATACCGATTTCTATGGCGCGGCGCGTGCACTTCGGTCACGGTGAATCTCTGAAAGAGAAAAAGAGAGAGAGAGGGAGTACTCGAATGACGAAAGAGGGAGAGAGAGAGAGAGAGAGAGAGAGAGAGAGAGCCAGGAAAAGTCTCGAGCATAGCTAGAATTCAGAGAGATACGACGATTGTAAAGTTGCTTATTGCGAGCGAGGAATGAGAGGGAAGTAGGCGAATAATCAGTCGAGTTAGGATAGCGAGTGAGCGAGAGAATTTAAGAGACGCTAGGAAAATGTTGGTCTGCGAACATTCTTATCGAGAGCTTAGTCCTTTTTTATTAGTTGCGAATGTACTTTACGAGTATATGTATATACGAGGTGGTTTATCCGAATATTATATATTATATATAAATATATATATGAAAGAAAAAAAAGCGATTAAGGTTTAAGTGTAAACAATGAAACTCAATCTAATTGCCTTGTTTTTTATGCAAAACCTATGAAAGTATCGAGTAACGATTTAAAACAAAGTCGGAGCACTATTTAAAAAAAGTCTATATATATATAAATCTTATATATATTATATATATATGCGCGCATGCGCGATGGCGACAAAAAGAAATCCGAGCGCGATAAGGGTTGGGCGGAAGATAATTAAGAGTTCAAAAGCTAAGAGAAAAATACTATTAATTATATTATTATTGATGAATAAAAAAAAGTAATAAAAAGAAATCAAATGAGGAACCTAAGGGGTAAGAGGTGTAATATGTAAGTTTTGAAAATTTTACAAAGCATGTTGAATTACCCGATATCTCAAAGACCGAGTCTGTACACTTTAAATGATCTTAGGGCATTCCGTAAGTTAGTTAAACTTATACATACAAAAGCAAGAAAGCTAATAATATATTGAATTTAACAATGAAGAAATAATAATAATAAATAAAGAATAATTAAAAAGGGGAGACGGGCGGTGAAGACGAGGAATGAGAATTTCAAAAATAGGCAAACTTAAAATTTACGCGGTCAGAACGATCCCACGTGGATTATTGAACAAAGCACGATGGACGGGATGGTGACGTTAACAATAAAGAAAAAACAAAACAAAAAAAAAACAAAAAGTTAATGACAATAATGAAAATGTAATAAGACAATGCTCGTTTGCCGAGAGTTACACGATAGGGCTGACTGATTTTGATTTTCTCGTTTTTCGGGATCGGAATAAGCCATTGTAATCGTTTTGCGAAATTACAATTTCATTTTTTAACTTTATAAAACACACGTAACAAACTGGAAAACGGAAATAAGAGAAGTCAGTGAACAAAGGCAGGGAAGTTGTACGGAATATTGTTAGGATTACGATTGAGCATCACACACAAGAGCTTGAAGCTTTAAAAATTTAGTGATATAGACATCGTTTAGTGTTGACGCATTAAATGACTGAAAAGGAAAATACACACTACACATACATGCAAAACTGACACGTCTACAGGATACGCAGACTCAAAACACATGTACACAAATAAAGGACAAGTATTAAGATCGCGAGCGGGAAAATTCACACGAGAATACGGAGACTAGAGTCGGAAGCAGAGAATAGACGACGAGCAGAGGAAAATAAAAGCGTTTTTAAAGGTATATTAAATTTTGTGGGATAGTCCGTTGACCCCACGCAGCCTTACTGGGCCTTATTAAGATATTATCGCATTACTACTAAATTACTATAAAATAAAAAAAAGAATAACGATATTTACGCTACTTCCAATATCCCCCATGCAGGTAAACTTAATGAAAAAAAAATAATAATAAAGTAAAATTACTGACGATTAAAGGCGTTGTAGCCATCGGTCAAAATTTTTTCTGAAGGCAGTTTCGTATAAGCGTAATTTGGAGGACGGACGGTCGACGTGTAAGAATTACGAAAGACAAAGAGATGTAAAGCTCAATGTTAAGCTCGAAGAGGCGAGACAGAAAGCCATAGAATTCAAAAAGAGTTTTGCCATTTTTCAGCTACTAGCCAAAATAAATAAAACAAGAAAACTATTGCGTCCAAGTAAAGAATGAAAAGACTTGCGTAACTCTAGCGTAACCGCGTAATTATACTGTTAAGAATCTTTGTCTTTTCGTTTCTCTGAAAATGGACGTCACTGAACGGATGGAATATATAGGAAAGAAAGCCGGAATGCGGGATGGACAAGCGATAATAGTTAAAATTTGTACGAATCGCTGCAGGAACGTTGATTTTTTACGGAGAAACGGGACATTCGAAAAAAAGTACCGACGCCTTTATCACAGCTCATGGATTGTGTTTGAAAGAGAATCATCCGACGTAGGCCTATCTAAACTACTATTCTCTGTATAAAAAACGATGCCAGAAAAGTATTAAGAGATATTGAAAGGAGAAATCTACTTGAATCTATTATTAATTACTGAAATAAAGTACTCGCGGCTTTCGACTACTTCCACGGCTTCTTTCGAATAAAGGAAAAAATATATATATATACATACATGAAGCTAGCTCCGGCGGAGATGCGCAGCAGCGAATACAGTATAATATACGGAGTCGCTATCGCGAAATCGTCAGGCAGTCGTCTGTTTGTGAATTTTCTACAAGTGTAAGGCTCAACATTTTGCCAGTGCGAATCTCCACCGGGAGAAGTGTTACGTGAATTTAAAAAATTGTAAGGGCGAGGGCAGCGATGTAAGGGTTATTTCATAATTCACATATTATATTCTTAAAGAGCAGCATAAACGAAAGTGATAGTATGAAGAACTCGGAGTTCTTGTGCGAAACGAAAGTCAAAGAACAAAAGTATTGTTTTGGTCCAGCTGTTTTTGTACTATACCGTCTCTCGTTAAAACAATGAAAATCAACCTTGTATTGGAATTAAAGTTAGGCGAAGCGAAGTATATAAAAGAAAAAAAATGAAGAAGAGAGGACGACGCAGGATTGTGATGTCAGGGGACAGATGAAATTAGTTGGGGAAGGATCGAGTGGTGGCAATCGAGCAGGTGTCGAGGTATCACGAATACGCAAACAATAGAAATCATAAGCTATAAACCTTTGAACGCGTCTTTCTAGCGACTGTACACGCGTATTCGAAGTTCGACTCTCCTGTCGATTCGTGCCACTCAATTTTTTCCAAAACAGATGCAATTATGACTCAAAAGACTTGAGAAAGTATGCCGAGTTATATTGTAACGTGTATAAATATGTACAGGGGCTCCCGTGTTTAAGATTTTTCTCCGAAGTCACGCATTGAATATGATAAATAAAAAAAAAAAAAACGCGCGTAACCGTAAGCCACATTTATAAAGATAAGTTCTCGAGGATTATCTTGTGTGCGTCGAATATTTAATCCCCAACGAAAACTCTTTAGAGCGTGTGAAAGGGTGTGCACGTGTTGTAGAGAGTGTCAAGTATCAAATTTAGCGAGAGAAGTGAGGACATTGAAATAGAGACAGCTAGATAAAGGACGAAAGAAAATAAAAAAAGTTAAAGGACGAAAAGAGTTGGTTGAAAAAATGTCACACGTGGTCGTGAATATAGGTGTCGCAATAACGAAGCTTTGTAAAATGAAATCTTTATCTAGATGGCTTATTCTCTTCTTTCAAACTCGCGGTAAAAAGACGATTGACATATCTTTTTACTTGGATTTTCTAATAAGTATATACAAACTAGCAATACACTTGCGCTGTCGAAAAAGTGATGATAAGCAATATGCAGAAAGTATTTAGTCGAATCACGAAAGTCTACTCAGAATGAACTTAATGATAAATGTAAAATAATAATGAAAAGTATAATAAAAAAAGAGTAAAGTCACACGTTGACGTGTGTCTAAGAATTTATACTCGATACAGAATCGACTTCTTCTATTAATTTATTTTTTACATTGAAAATAAATCTCTAATTTTGAACGAGCAATAAGATGAAAAAATAATGTAAACTCCTGTAATGGTAATACTAATACTAAAAGCGTCATTGTTTCTTTAAAAATGACCAGAGCCATTTTTTCAATCAACTGTGTTTTATCCTCTCTTAGAGAAGCATATGGAATAACGTAAACAAAAGTAAGTGAGAAACTAGATCGCGTGCGGAAGAGTGAAAATAATACGGAAATAAAAAGTGAGAACCGGAGGGTGAAAGCTCGATGCGAGTGACTGTGACACGAGTGCCTGAAAGCAGGCACACATAAAACCATGTTCCTTCGCAATAGAGATGTGCGTAGAGTGGAGCGAATGTGTTTTTTCATGTCCTCGAGAACAAGTCGATATCGATTTTTCTGCCAATTAAAGAAAACACGTTTCTTGTAAGGGGTTTCCTTTTTTAACAACCTGTCGACTTGGATTCATTATCAAAACATGATCGTCCGACGATCGGCCGAACGGCTTAAAAGTTCGTCTCGGTGAAATGTCCATGCCGTGCGTATTGAGAAAAAGCCCTCGTCGTTTTGCGTTCATTTTTGAAAACTTGTCTAATTAAACGAATAAAATAAATAAAAAAAAACATTGCCTACGACTCGAGGCCCCTTGAACCATTAGCCAAGCGGGTTCATCGTTTGCGTGGGCTTTTTTGAATAATGCGAATCGCAAATGAAAAATATATATAATAAAACACCCTGAATAAAAATGAAAAATATGAAGCGTTGTTACCCGTTATTTATTCGCTTTTCTCATTACCTGCAAGCAGGCCAAGTTTATTAAATTAAGAGAAGAAAGAAATTAGAGAAATTTGCAGAAACGTTTGAAAATAATGAAAATTTCACAGGGCAGGGTTGACGCGCGTCTAAAAAAAACCATGTTTTTCGCAGTAACAAAGAGACACGCATTATGAAAGTATTTAACACTTTGTAATTATAAAACGGTTAAAAAATTATTATATTTACCTTCTATCGTGTAATTTTTACTAGCGAACAACCTACGACACCGAAACTTAGCTTCGATTTTTATATTAATTATAATATATATATATAAATATATATATATACATATATACATAATTATATAACGACAATAATAAGTGAAAATATCTTCTTTTTAAAATAAAGAGAATTCTTGCTTCTCGTCTTTCTCCATAAAAGCCATATCTTGCACGAAATCCGGCCCTGCAATTTACTAACCCCCGATTGTATGAACTATTATTCACACTTATATAGCATTAGAACCATATCAATAATTGACCTATCTCTTATCAAAGACGAGAGAAAAGTGTGTCACGATTCTGGTTATAATTAACCAGTGTATTATGCATTGTTAAGCGTTAGCAGATTATTTAGCACTTGACATAGCACTTTCTGTCTCTAATTTATTGATCTTCCATATGTACAAATTCATTTTCTATAGAGTTACGTAGTCTCTCTTGACCACACTGGATGAGAAATATGAAAAATGTTTAAATTCAGTAATTGTAACTTAACCACTATATATTTTTCCATATCGATAATAATAATTTAAGAAAAGATTAAGAGATCGAAATACTTTTGCAATCGACAAACCTGATATTTAGATTGAACTCGCTATTAAGAGTTTCAAGTTTCAAAGACTAGGTTCACAAAAGACAAATCTTAGATTAACAATGTTTCACTTTGGATAAAATGAAAAGTAGGTTGTTTGCCAATCTATCGTTTATTTGTATCGAATCAATATAGGATTAATTTATTTTATAAGTTTATATCTAAGAAGCAGCACTGTCAAAGGAAGTAGAAAATTATTAGCAAGAAGCAATTTATACTGTACGATACCTATTTAATAGTCCTCTCTTCTTAATATCTTAAGCTTTTGTTTTTGAACCAAGGGTCTGCTTTGAGAAACGACAAGAATAAACAAGAATAAAAGTCATTTCATTATACATTCGAGTAAACGGCCTTGCATTTATTCTTTTCTTCAACTATCTTTATGAAAATATAATTTAAAATTTATTTTTCAGATTTCGTAAGTAGTTTTTTTAGTCTTACGTACTACGGAGTAGTTATAGAAATAAAACTTTTTCAACGATTTAGATTACACTTCAAATATTTTTGTGTGATTCCTATCAAACATTTTTTTCGAGCAATCGTGTACGTATGTGAACTGTGCTAACTCGCGGAAAATGTGCTAAAATGATTTACAGCAATAAACACAAAAATATTTGTTTTATGGGCAGTGTAGTAATAGTTAATTTTTTTAGTTGCAAAAATATAATTTCTAGAATCATTAGATTTTGTATGAAAAAGATTATTTAAGAAGCTATATGGCGTTACTCTACAAATAAAGTCAATTTATTAAAACTTGGTACGAGTTCAAAATAGAAAAAAAACTAAATCACAAAACTTTTATTGTTTTTATTTAAAATTAAGATTAATTTAAAATGCATATCGTATATCAATAATCAATATAATATTTATTATTCATTTGAATATCCTAACATAAAAGATGTTTCTATTGATTTATTTGAACTACGTCGTTCGTAAAAGAATCGGTTCTTTTATAATTTTATGACATCTGCTGAAACTGTAATTAAATTGAACGCGTTTTCAAACAGAAGCATATTTATACATCTACTTTGAGAGGTAGTACGCATTAAATAAATTGTCGAATATCGCTGAAAAAACATTACAAACTGTAATCAATGTATACAATTTTATTTAAAAATATGAAAAATATTTACATTTTTATTACTTATCAACATTTACATAATATGAATAATGCTTATGCTACGTTGTGGTAATTTTTCAGTTCACAAATGTCTTGCTATTTTTGACGAAAGATTTTGGAGAATCACGTCTTTGATAATTTAAAAAGCACATACTCTTATTTTTTCATAAAAATAACAATCACTTGTGTAGAAAACAGAAAACCCTACTGAAAATTCGACATTATGAACTCAAAAAAATGAATTTAATAACCATTTCAGTAGAAAATCCTGATACAATTCACAGTTTTAAGCAACATTCAAAATCATTCAGACTTTCTTTACTTCGCTATTTATATAAAAATTTGAGGATTAGAGATATCCACAAAATTTTTGTCAAACGACAATTCATCCAAAAACATTTACATTACTATACAGTACAATAATTACAATAACTCGCTTGCATTTTATGCACATCAATGTCTTTTTCCCCATCTTTTAATTTATATTTTTATATTTTTATTTTTTGAATGATAATCATTTTATGCTTGATGAGAATAAATATTCGACAGTTATATAAGAGAATTCCTATAATACTTTATCGCGTTCTTAAATCTTTTCAATAATTAAATTTTGATAATATATTGAAATCTGTAATTAAAAAAGAAATTCATAACAATCTTATAACATTATAACAGTTTAACAGTATTATCTTTTACTTACAGATTTTCAATCTTAGATTCATCGTGATTTTAAATATTCTTATTTTATCAATGAAAAATTAAATAAATTGAATAATATTAATAATAATTATCATAGTCATAACTCAATGAAAATCAGAGACATTAATTTTTGGTATCATTGCAATCGATTTAACAACTGGTGTTTCCGTTAATGAAGCTTTTGAACTCCCAAGTACTAATGTATCTGACTTTGGCATAGAACAAGAATGCAACTTTTTTACATTATTTGCTTGTCAAATGGTCTATACCAACGCTCGAATTTTATAAAAGTTAAATGGTCATTTTTCTTTGATCATTTAGTAATATTTCGTATGCTACGAATTAATGACATACGTAATCCAATCCACCGTCTTCGCAACACGATGGTAAATTCCTGGCTGCCCGGGTTGAGCACACGAATATCCAGCAGACACGATACCAATAAGGTACCATTTTCCAGTTTTCTCAAGCATCAAAGGACCACCACTGTCACCCTATAATATAAAAAAATATTAGGTAAGTAGATAGTAAAACTAATGAGTCATATGTATCCCTATTTGCTCATTGCAACGCGCTTATAATTAAAAAAAAATGTAATTTAGAAGAAAACAGAACAAACGATTTAACATTGTTGATAATCTTAATCAAAAATCTATACCTGACACGAGTCTTTTCCACCGCCCCGATAGCCAGCACACATCATTTCATCGTAGATGACTACATTGATACCATTCGAACGATGCCACCTTTCACAAACTCGATTGTCAATCACGGGTACATCCACAGCCTGTAACGTTTTTGGTCGAAGCCTTGAACCTGAAGAAATGCATTAATTATTATTATTGTATACGCATTCGTGGAAGGAACAAATTCATTATAAATTTATAGAATACAAAAGTTGCAAAAGTATTGAATAATTATTTACCTGCTTGAAGAGCACCCCAACCTGCTGCCCAACCGTATTGTCCTAAAAAGTCTTCGTTTTTCTCTGGCAAACAAATTGGAGCAATGTGAGGCATGTAGTGAACTGGTCTATCCAGCCGTAGAACAGCAACATCAAATCTAAATTGATAAGAATGAAATTATTAATTTATAGTTCGTGTCTTTATTTATTTACATTTTTGGTATAGTAGAGAATTGCCCTGAAATATGGTCATTTTATAAATAACCATACTGATCAATTCGCCCCTGTATTTATATAGTCTGTTTTAATCTTGGTGAATTTATTGAAATTAAATAATTTATATAACATAATAAATGGAATAAGTCACGCTATACAATAGTGTGCCAAAACCTATTGTGCTATTTAAGTAAAATTCACAAAGAATGAAAGGATGTTCATTGAGCGTAATCGTTGGGCAGCAATTTTGACGAAATAGGAACTCAAAAATTTGGAAGTTTCCGACACCAGTATTGTGTCAAAGTTTGCGTCTATAGTTTCACCACACTGGTTTCACCAAAATTACAGAGATAATTACACTAAAATTAGAAAAGATAACATCTGAGAAAGTAAATATTTTTAAGCAGATTAAAAACCTTTGTCTTCGTAGCTACTATCATGGTATAATTTATAATTAATTAATAATCTAGAAATGACCTTAATTATAAACAGCGCACTTTATTACGCATATTAAGGATACAAACGATGATCAAAATATAAGCGTAACAACAATAATATTTTCATACTTTTTATAACAAATAGCAACAAATACTTTGCGATGAATCAAAAATATTTTATACATTTCTTCAGGAACGCTATGACTTTTACCAAGAATTTCTCTTAGCATCATTCCGCGCTCGCAGCAAATTCTGTTGTTAGTTCACTTTCAACGTCACTCCTCCAACAAAGTATCAGTATATTCAACGCTTTATCTTTCGACTCGGTCTGACGCGTTAACGCTTATTTAGAAATTAGCAATTTACGGTAAGAACCCATCGCGCGAGCGTTTCCCAAAGGCCGCGAGATATAAATTAAAGAATGAGAGGTGCGTATTACCTGTCAGCCTGTGGTGTAAACTTGAAGTACGGATGTACCCGGATTTCTCTTACGCCGAAGGTGTAGGCCGGCAACGACTCTGTCGCCGAATTTACGACATAATCACCAAGCGTGACCTGCACCTGACGAGCGGATGCCCTGAGTAAACACACAACAAAGAATTAGTGCGGGTGCAAAAAGCGCGAGCGAACTCATTCAAAGAGTTTCTCGAGAGAGGAAAAAAAACAAAGGTAAAAAAAAGATCCGTAATGCTAACTTAGCTACGCAGTGGCCAGCCGTAACGACGTGAAAGCGATTTACAAGCGTTCCGCCGCATCTGCTCGAGCCTATTCTAATGTAAGCCTGAAAAAGAAGAAATTAGGGATTGCATTAGTCATTAACGATTGAGGTGGGATTTTTCGAAGAAAGTTGTTTTACATGTGTATAATATATTGTGTTTGAGAAAATAAGATTCAATTAGTTTTAATGAAATTATTATTAGTATATATTAGTTTGGTATTGTAAATCCAGTTATTACCTGCCAAGGAAAACTTCCAAAGCCTGCTTCGTCTCCACCAACGATTCTCCTCTGCGCAGTTTGTTTCGAGGCCGAAATACCGCATTCTGAAATGAGCATTCATCATGTATAATATGAATATAAGCACGGATAGGAAAAAGACTTACAGAGGAAATTATTAAACAATACGAGAGGTAAAAGAAAATTTTAATGTTCTACTACTGATCGCCATAAACTTATAAGTATAGGTTACCGCCTTAAAAATACTGCGCGACGCTCGCAAAATTACATTACATAATTAGAAAATGCGACGTAAATAATAGTATATAAGGAGTCAGATTTTTACAATAATACAGTATAGGTGACAATACATTGTGCGCTCGACTGACGTGCCTCGACCATCTAGAGTAAAATGGAAAAGTAGAGAGAATAGTAAGTATAAATAAATTACGATGATATTCAACAACAGTCCACTGTTTAATGTCTGCTTTGTTGCAAAAAAAATATGTACAGTGCAAACCATCAACGATGCTCCAGTAAAAAATGGCAAACACATGCTTTGCATGCACTCCCTGCAGGCGTTATGTTGTTATGTAAGAACAAATGTCACCTCGTCAGTCGATCGAATGCAAATTTTTCAAGCCCGGACTATAAGTCGTGCAAAAATATGAATACAATTATTACTTTTATTGCAAACGCTATATGTGTCATTTTCTTTTGATCAAAATACAAAAAAGTTTCTCGTCCCATTGAACAATGCAATGTAGGTATACAGGAACCGGAGAAAATAATAAACTTTTTTTTTTCTCAAGAGAAGTGTGAGAATCGAGCTCGTTAAACTCACACGTTGTCTTTATTGTAATAGATCTCATCTCACGTTCTAAAACACACATTTACCGTTTTAATTTTCTGATAAGATCCTAACTGTTTAGGAAATCTGGGGACAGAGCAAACCGTTTACGCGAGAACTATAAACTCGGCTAGAGGAACTAACTCTCAGAATTTTAGAAAGCATAACTTACAACTTCTTACATCCTTATTGACTCGAGGAATAATTGATTTTACAATTGAACAATATTTCCTTTTATTCCTTTTATAAATTATTCGAACTGATAATTAAAGCAAACGAAAGATGCGAGCATAAGAAACTAGAGAGCGTTAAATTAACAAAAGGCCTGCATTTAAAAATCTAATGAACGAAACAATAGAGAGTATAATTATAATATACACATAGATTTTTTTTCCTCAACATTGCAAGTAATAATTCATTCACATTTTAGCACTGCAATCTATAGTCTTAAACGGTACATTATCAGTCAACACCCATGAGGTAGAAATCACCGTATACACCCCGTTAAACAATAATAAGTTTACAAGTACAAGTTGGTAGGAGGTCTCGTTAGTGCATCCTTGTGGAACAAAACGTGCGTTATGTTGCGTGCGTGCGTTAACGTGCGTTGAGTCACGGAACCAAACAGTATACAATGTTTTGGACCACCATACACATCATGCTCATGCCATATACTACTATATGAAAAACAATTACGAGAGAGTCAATGCTAGCACCCAGCCAAAAAAATTATATTTCAATTGACAAATGATCATTTTCCGCATACTTCCGAGGGTAATAATCAACTAGTTTGAGAAAAAGATTGCTCTATTGTAGTGCTTTGAATCACGCGGACGAAAGTAACAACACGCGACGTATTACTACTGAGAAATGTGTAACGTGTGCATCCATATTTTTATTTCATTCAAGAATTGACGTGATATCACTGCAGGAACATAATTCAGAATTTTATTAAACTCTCATAAAAAAAAATACAATTCACGCTTCCTCTGACGGCAATGGCAATGATCATTTTCATTGTCGTCTCAGTCCCTCTATCCGTGAGTGTGTAAAATGTACATGATTTACAAATTCGCAGGTATAGATTGTACAGAACTAGCCTCATCGTCGAGTCATGTCAAATGTGTGCGTTTGTGTGTGTTTGTGTGTGTGTGTGTGTGTGTGTGTGTGTAACTTACGATCCTCGCTGGTGGCCTCAGCAACGTAAGAGTCCGTGGCTAGCGACTGTATCTGTTCTCGTGGCTCGTCGACGAGATTATAATCATTGCTTGCCTTAGCCGCGTCTTTAGTCCGGTGACAGCAGGCATACATAATGCCACCGCAGCTGCCGTCCAGCAAACCCGCGGACATCCAGCACATTAGAAAAAATTCGCAGCTCCGTCCGTCAGCGCACAACGAATCGTCACCCTTCCACGCCGGTCTTTTTTCTTTCCGCGGCTCTGCACAGAAGGTTTTCAAAAGGGGTGGTCTGGTGAACGATTCTTTTTTTTTCCTCTCGCGTGTTTTCGCGTTTGTATCAATCATTTATCATTGCTATATCGATAACGGGATTGACTGACGCTCTGTTTTTTTACAATATTTCAAGCGATGCTAACAGTCCCCGCTAAATTACCCTATTTTACTGAATCTACAACATCTAAACTAAGTTCCGTTCACTCGGCATCGGAATCATTGAACGAACAAATTCTACGAGGAAGTGAGAGTTTACACACTCGAAATATTCAATGACTTTGCCAACAAAATTTGCATCAAAACAGCGAAAAAGATTAATTTATCGATGCACCGGAGCATAAAATTATAACGGATTACGAAGCGACACAAAGTCGACGGTAGTAGTTGCAGCATGACGAGATCGTTACCAAGACATTGCGTTACGTTACAGTCTCGGAGCTCAAACAAATGCATTTGACTGTTTGTTGGGATCGTAAAACTACTTAACCGTTTTATATTTATTTAGTCGTTATGATTTCTATGACACGAAACTTTCGCTGACTCTAACTAACTGAAACATGGCTTTATTAAGATAAAAGTGTACAATGGCAGCGTGACATTACGTACCTGTTTCCAATCTGGGATATTCATTAAAAATTTGCTTCCGATGATCTGAAATGATAAACGACATAGCGTGTAAGATTAAGTCGAACGGAAGCATTGTTACGCTATCTATACAAGAGCTTTCGGTCGTTTCGAAAACATGCTCTTTAGAACCATCACCTTTTTTCGTCATTCATCTTACACGTGCAATTAAAGATGAGTTTCTACTTGCTTAGGAGTTAGTATAGCCTAAAAAAGATCATTAATCTGCATACACCGTGCAGTTTTATAAGCGTTACATGGCTTTCTCTCTGCACTTCTACTATTGCCTAGGATTCAATGCATTTACATAATTGACGATTCTCGCATTCGATTGCATCTCTAAAGCATAGACTTTCAGAAGAATGAGAGATGTGTTTTCTACCCACGTCCTATTTTGCCTTCAAATTGACATTTATTAGCCGATTAGCAATAAGTAGCTTCACATGATGTAGGCTCCAAGCTAATTCTTTATTAACACATAATGATCCTTTATTAAATAAGAAACAAATTCTGCCGCGAGTGACCCCTTTTGCAATTTGAGAGAAAGCAACTGGAAAATGTTCTCGAAATGAGCGAATCAAATTGCAAAGTATACATTGTACGGTTCGAAAGTAGTATAGCTCAGATTACTATCCGTGCTCTGCATAAACAGATGCAAGCTGGGTTTTTTCCAGATACGAATGTTAATATTCACGGTTGACTGTATGATTAATAGCTGCGAACCGCTTGAGGCAAAACCGGCTAAATCTACAAGAAAATCTACTACTTGTCAAAATACCATGCGTTCACGTAAACTTTCTTCTGAAGCTACAATTACAGTATAGCAGTTTCATCACTCTTGCACGCCGACTTCCCAGAGGTATTAGTGAATCGCACAATGCACAACGAAAATTCCTTTCCCACTCTGTCAAAATTGCTGTTCTCACCTCTAAAGTCCTCCTCGACGTCGGGCAACTGGTTGGACTGAAAGAAATTGTTGGCGCTGCCGGAAACCACGGGGAAGTCGTTATCCCTGAAGATGAGCCTGGGCGTCCTGTGTCCCATCACCGGTGCAGAGGGTCTCGCGGGGTAATCTGCACCGATGGTCGGTGGTCCAGAGTGTTGTCGCCAGTAGGACTTATGTTGCCTCCAGGTTGGATACTGGCCAGCGCTGGGACCACCGAACCTGACGCTGGCGAAGCCCAGATTCCTGGACTGCTGGACCGGTGGAGGAGGTGGACCCGCACCCTCGAGCACATAGCTAGGCGGCAGTGCGGGGAAGCGCACGAAGCGCCGTCTACGAGAGCGACTGGGAGCTGTGGTGTTGCTCGAGGTGGCGAAACTCTGGAGCGGTGAGGTTGGATTGCTGCTGCTCGTGCTGCTGCTGCTGGTCGGGAGACTGACGAGGGAAGTACTGCTGCTGCTGCTGCTGCTGCTGCTGCTGCTGCTGGCGGCGGCGCGACACGTGCTCGAGCGAAGGCCCAGAAGGAGAGCGAGTAGTAGACAGCTGCATGGCTTCGTTATCAGCATCTTATTACTGTAAAGGAGATAAAGGGTTTAGATACTTTGTTATTGCATACAACCTGCGTCTAAATGTTAGAAATTAGCAAGTCGCGAGATGCAGAGTTGCTTATGTTAAAAACGGCTTATATTATAAAATTAATAAGTTTATTGCGATTTCCACGAACTTTTATACCACCCAAAGTGTCGCTAATTTTAAACGTGATAAAAGTATTTAAATCTTTTTTTTTATGTTGTAATCTCTGGTTTTATGATCAAACTCACATTTAACTACTTTAATATTCAGGTCGGAAATATTATAACTAACGTCCGGCACGTGCGAAAGCTCGAGATAGTACAGAGACGCCTTTTTCAAATCATAAAAATCAAAAACTTTCTATAAAATAACAAATATTCATTATCGAAAGAAGATTAGTCACTGATGGAGTTGTTACAAAATCTCTTATAATGTTTTGGTGATGATCAGTGAATCCGTTAAGTGAAATTCCAGTGTGTCATCATGATGCGGTATAAAATAATTTGATTACGTACTTCAATTTTGTCAGAGCTATACTCTTCATCTCAAAGGCTTGGATGTAAGAGTAGGTGAAATTACTCTAACGCGGATGAAAGTAATTATACTAATCTAAGAAAAAGTCCGCACGAATGTTTTCACAAAAAACACACTTTATATAAGACTTGTGTAATAATCATGTAACCAATAATGTTTAGCCAAGAGTTTTCCTCTATATTTCAATAATGGCTATATAAATCTCTATCTCGAACCGCTGACACATGCTACGTGTTTTTGCATCCATTCAATATAAACACACATCCAGGCCCATAAAAATACACACAACTTTCTCCATTGACTCTCACAAGAAGAAGAAGAAGAAGAAGAAGAAGACACTCTCGGCCTATAGATTTTCCAAGTCGTTACCCATCCAAACAGTATACCGGCAATTGAACATCGAAGCGGAAGCCATTGCGCTCGAAGGTGCGCGCATCGCGTCGTGATACGCTGAGTGTACAAAAACGGATCTTCTCGAGGCTCATTTCCTTACAAACAAAAAGAAAGCAATCTTCTCTTTCTCATCGCGTACTCGAGAGCACGACATCTCGTCCGGAGAGGTGATCGTCCTTACGTAACGCAACCGTCCGTAAAGATGTGCCGCTACAAGCATAATCGAGCGAAGACGCGTTGGTCAGCTCTTTCTCCGATGCTGCACCTCGTCATTCTCTAAGTTCGAGGTCGTCGAACTGCACTCGAGAGAACAAACTGCTGCTGTTACTGCTCCTGTACCATTACGCGCTCGCTTCGGAATTAATAGCCTGTGTCACTACTCCCATTAATTCTCGCTTTCTTTCTTTGTTACACGGCTGCATCGCAGGATGCGAGAGAAGAGATGAAAAAAAGGAGAGGCACGATGCCCTCTAAAGCCCGTGCAGCGGAAATCACGTGCGTGCAGTGAATCCAGTTTATCCCGAGCCCGACCCCCATCAGCTTCGAAAAAATCGGAGGAGAGGGAGAACAAGCGCGGCAGTCGAAATCCAGTTTGCGTCATATTTACTACATAATGAGTGAAAGTAAAGAAGAGGAGGCAAGAGACGCTCTCCCGGAACTGAAATGCAAACACACGACTCCGACTTGAAGCTTATAACCGCGACTCTGGTGTACTTACGCCCCCGATTGGATGCTGCCGTACTAATTTGTTAGGTTCTTAATTATATATACGCGCGGTGCACACGGGATGCTGAAGGGATTAATTGGTGGGACTTTTGTTTCCTCGTCGAACTTTTACGCTCTTTCTCTCTGTGACCCGCTCTTTCATTCTCGAGGCGCGGGAGTTTTCAAATTACGGCGCCGTTGCCCTTTAATCATCGAATTAAAGCGGAAATTGAATTCCTCTCACGGGGACTAATGATTTTCAGTGTATATATTGAGATCGAATGTTCAGTGCGATTTTATAATAGCAGTATGCAAGCATCATCCAAAATGTCAATAAACATCACGCAATTGCGAATGAATGAGTCACTTCGTTCGCGTGTCGAAAATTGCTCGGATCCGGCTAGATGCCTCCTCGGCTCGCGCAACGATCACCGATCGCGAGAGTTCCATCTCCTTCTCTCTCCCGAAGATCGCCGCCGGCTCTCGGAAGGAAACGAGTTGCGCGATTCGCTCAGAGCGAGAGAAAGCGAACGTCGTTTTCTTCGTCCAAAACACGCCGAGGGATATTTCTTTTTTTTTCTCTCTCTCTCTCTCTCTCTCTCTCTTCTTTCATCTCTCGGACAAGCGAGCATTATCGCGCGAACGAGCGTGCTTTCATCGACTCTAATTGCTTCTTTAGGCGCGAGAACAATTACGGAGATCGGTAAGTAGCGGCTTGATTTTCAAATGCTCCGAGATCGTAATAGAGCTGCAGTGAGGGGTTCATCACATCCTTCGATGTGTGCGATTTAGACTGCAGTAAGAGAGTTAATTATGCAGCGCGACCATCAAGGCGCTTATTGCTGATTCGATCAGGACACGCGTGTGCAGTTAGCGCGATCTCTTTTTTGTTTTGCCGGATCTTGACGATTGAGCATAGTGTTTTGATGCTAGATAGCTTCTTCACCTTTCTCCGCGATCGGATTAATGCTGTTTGCGCACGAAGAAAACTTCACCAATGCCAAATTCACCATGCTAGCCGTACACGCGGAATCATTCAGTATGTATAGCTGTGAGTTTTGGACTGGTCTATTCCACCGCGTTAACTTTTCTTTACTCTCTATAGTCTCTCTGACCAGCGACGATAGGTGACGCGTAGGTACTTTTCTATTATAATCCTCATCTGAATCTGCGTCCTGAGTCTAAATATAGTGGTGCATGCTACAACTGTAAAGTCTGCTGTGTAGCATTGTTGTAATTTCTTAAGGTCTGACACCTCTTGATAGTATAAGCATACAACCAAACATATATAATATGATATTTCGTTTAAACTTTCAATATTCTCTTTTTGAATGCGATTCGAATTTTCAAAAGCGACTCTCCATCATGACGTTATCGCTCGATCATTTTTACGTTCGTCGCGAGATCGAACTTTCGTTGTCGAATGTCACGAGTGCATCTTCGACTTTCTCTCAAAGGTCACTGATTTCAGATCTCCTCGGGCATCTTTTTACATCCGATACAAGTTATCGATTAAAAAAAAAGAACACTGGAAACAAAGTCGGGACTGTACATAAGTTGAATTCTCAACCGCGTGATCGAGCTTTTAGAAATGTCGTTCGATGATATCTAGAAGTACGCCTCCTCGCGATTTAATTGGAATATAAATTAGGAAAGTTTAAATGCTGCTTTTACAACCACACTTCTTTTGCGCAGCATCGCCGTATAAGATTGTATACGACAACTTATGTTTATACTGAAGAAATAAACGAACCTTATGAATTTTTAATGTTTTATTAACTCGTAGGTGTATTAGAGAAATCAACGCCACATCGATATGACCAATGCTAACTATAGATATATGCAGCACAAATCAGTGACAATCGCTAAATCATTAAAATTCCATAGTGGCAAGGCTACACACACACGTGGAGTAACGATTTCTGTTAAAAGTCGCGCATAAATTAACCCTGACACATTCTAGATACCAGTGCGCTTAGCGGCAATGTCAATGTCAAGGGTTATAGACCGCCGGCCTATATACATATATACCCATCAGCAAGTCCACAGTCGCGCTGCATCTGTTTAATTAAACACTAAAAAACGAAGCCGATGAACCGCTATACATATACAGTAGCTATCTGCCCCATCGGGGCCTCGAACGATATCGTTATAAATTCAGCATAAAGCCACGGTAGCCAATCGATATCATCCGCGAAATCAATGATCGAGCTAGTTACACAATCGGCGCGAATCTGGCCCGAGAGGAATCGATTAATCAGCCTCGGACACAGCGCTTTGCTCGTCTAGTCGTGTGTAGGTATGTGTATAAAACACGGTGCCGGCGCGAACGCTCGAATCGAACGTCCTTGTCAGACAGCTGTGCGGAGCTCTATGTGTTAGTAGGTCATTGGCTCTGTCGTCGCACCGATTCGCCGCTGCTTTTATACACGTGTATATAGATACCTGCGCCACTGAAGCCTAAAGTGAAAGTGCAACACGCGAGCGCTCGTGCATTTTTTTTTTATCGAAAAACACACACACGCGCGCGACAGTCGATCCTGTGCGAAGTTCACGTTCGCTTCCTTTTTTCCCCGCAACGTTGTATACACATCGAGAGATTATATACCTATACTCTCACTTACGATCGTGACGTCAGACTAGCCGATAGTAGGGGAAATCGCGAGTGAAATTTTCTCTTCTTTTTTGTTCTCTCTCACACGCGGCGCTTTGATTTATATACATATACACACGCATATGAGCGGAGGAGTGACCGATCGCGGGACGACGTGTGTGATTAGTCGTCGTCTAGCTCGTCGTACCTTTCACTACCGGGTTCGTCTCCGCGCGGCGCCGGTACTCTGATGGACACTGACTCGTTTCTTTTTATAAATGACGAGCTATCAGCAAACGGCTGTGTGTTATACATCAGGTATATGCTGAGGCTGTTTTCTCGGCAAGGCGAGAGAGCTTGCGAAATGAAGTGTGACAAGTATATCCAGCAATTTTAATGCGTCGCTCACATTTGTAACAGCGATCGCTCGTTAGCGCTTGTGAAAACTGCTGTCCAATTAGAAGCTATACCGGCTAATTTTGATCTGAAAGACCCGGCCTGCGTGAATTTTCACGGATCATTTTGAAATGCACGTGTTTAATGCGTTTGTTTGATTTTTATCTGTATCTTCGCGCTGAATTATATTAAACTGGATGGGATTACTAGTGGTATTACTGTACCCGTGTGCATGCATTATTGTACGAAAACGTGAAATTGAAACTGACAAACACGTCGAAAGTGCGCGCCGTCGACTTTCTTCCTAAAATGAAAAAGAAAGTGAAACCCTTGGATACACATAAATGATTAATAGCCGTTAATAAAAACAATCTTAATATTCGCTCGTTAAAAACTGATCTCGCCGGGGATATTATCTACATAGTAGCTGTACCTCGGATGCACTTATTCAAAATTTCCTGTAAGCGTGCCTGTGTGTGTTGTATGTGGGACTTTCATTCTCTGTACACTTAATCGTGGGCAAATTGACGTTTACGGGAAAGACGCTGCAAGAGGCGCGAGGTGGGAGGTTAAACGATGGCTTTGAACTCCATCACGGTTTCACGATGCCGCGAGAGATTTCTCCTTCGATATTATCAATGGGTCATTGTTCGCGCCGGACGCTAAAGTTATGAATTTCAGTGGAAATATTGCGAATCGCTTCATTAACTTAATTCTTCTTATGTTGATTGCTATAAGCAAATTTCGGCTTCTCTTATATAACCGAGTATTCGCGCTGAATGTAATATAGATATGCATCGATAGGAAACTCTTTTATTTTTACCGTTGAACAGCGATCGTAATTTTTCTCGATATTATTAAGACGGCGAAACCGGCATCGTTATATTTGCATGAATAATGATTATGATTAACTTTTCTTTTCACCGGAAAATCGTTATTCTTCTATATTGAATACATTTTATTTCCATCATTGCAAGAAACGCACACAACTATAAAATATCTCTTGTGCAAATCACACGTAAGCTTCTTTCACTCGTAGTGAAAAAACA
Organism: Pteromalus puparum; assembly: GCA_012977825.3. NCBI lineage: Eukaryota > Metazoa > Arthropoda > Insecta > Hymenoptera > Pteromalidae > Pteromalus > Pteromalus puparum. The sequence goes on along the minus strand of CM053168.1, from coordinate 14,618,496 downwards.
TTAACACCTGAAGCAAAGAATCATCATGTGGAAAAACTCGGAAGCGAAGCGAATCGAAAAAAAGCCGACCAAATTCGTTTATAAATACACAGCATCCGCGATATCGTGCTCGCGAGAAGAAGAAACGCTCGCTGCCTCCAGCCAGCGCAATAACAAAAATAAGCCAGCTCTGAAATAATTCACTTTCTTGTATACGCGAGCGAGCGCATCAACTCTCCGAGATTAGAATCCTTGATCATCCTCTTTCTCTTTTTCCGCAAGCATTATTCCGCTAAATCGACTCATGTGGCGCGCAGCTTTTCGACGATATATCGAGGCTCGTTTGTGTATACATATTGCATTCACATACAGGCACAGCAAGCGATCATGGGTATATACAGAAGCAAAGCGGAATTTTTCAGCGGGAACTACTCGGGCGAACTTTCACCTTCCTGCGTTGTCTATCCTCTCGGAGCAGTTTCTATAAAGAGACGAGCGCGAGTCGAAAGTTGCGCGAGCATTCGTTTTCCAGCTGCTCGTGAAAGCAGAGGATATGTACAGTATGTGTATGTGTGTATGTGTATACTCTGCGATGCGCGGCTCGTAAGGAGACTGCGTCGCTGCTTTTTTTTCTGCTTCGAGAACTCGTGTCGTTGCGGTAGCACGTGGTGCATGTAGAGGTAAATGCACCTTAGGTGTTCTCCGCGAACGATTTGTGTTTTTATGCGCTCGAATGAATTTTCATGCGAAAGGAAAGAGAGTTCGAAGGTATTTGATGGTTTTGATTTGACGGTATCGAAAGTGTGAGCTTTTTTTTGATATATTTTATTTGGATGGTGATTGTTATGGCGAAGAAAAATGATCTAATGGGAAATATTGCAGTTTACATAAGCTTCTTTTTTATTAGAAAGAAGCTAGAAGAAGATCTTGGCGTTTATTATGTGTAATACATTACGTGTAATTGGGATTACACAGAAGCTTCTTGTATACCGATAAAATTATAGTTTTAATTATCAGAAAACATAGCAACATTAGCAAAAAATGAATAGGCATCGACTAAATACTGGCATATATACTAGTTGAAAAATGCAATACACACGCCTAAGATTATCCTATATCGCACGAGGACTTTTTTCCATCATAATTGACAGGATGTGTATTGCAACGACTTATCCGGCATTTCTACAATTTTTTTTTATATTACAGCGGCTATTCTACTATAGCATCTTCTAACAGGGTCGTCTGCAACTTCTTATTATTTTAAATTGATTGGAGCTGATTATAGCCGTATTTTGAAGCAAAGCTCTAATGACCAAGTATGAAAAATTAGAGTTCAAATTGTATGTGTTTATAGATTGTGATTGAGTTTCTTAATGTTGATGCGCGGTTTTTCATTGAAAGTTCTGTAGTAATTTTTTCAAAACCATTTTTGAGGTTCGAAAAAAAACTATAACTTTGATAGGTCAAATCTTGACTCTACTGTAACGTGAACAAATTGCGTGAAAAGCGTGAATGCATTACACAGAGAATAAACAGTTACACAGGACTTCAAAGTCAGCAAACGAAAATGAAAGTAGAAAGTTTAATCTTTAATTTGACGCCCGTAAGACTTTAAAAGCTCAATTCACTTCAAATCTACATACGATTAAAAAAATAATAGAAATTACAGGCGTTGAAACACGTCTGAATTAATCAAACGTTCGTTCTCACGTTTTTTTACGTAATTTTTCACTTAAGCATATATTAATCGTTGCATGCATGTATGCAGGTTGTACACAAATTAAACTTTTAGCCACATTTAATAAGTGACAAATCAAACTTTCTACTTTCCTTTTTCTGTTAAAAAAAAAAAGTGTCGTCGCATTCTTGCTTGATTATTTTACAGCTTGCAATACTTATTGTTATTTTTGCCATTGAAATCGCGCCATTTCTTTAACGATGCGCACTATATAGGAAGATACTTTAAAAAGCAGATTTACGGTCGTATCGATCTGCGCGCGGGAGTTTCAATTCAATTAAAGCATTCCGGAGCACCTACACGATCGATACGGAGCCTCTAATATTGAAAATCATTTTCGACTCTTAGCTTAATAAAACTTTCAAGTATGGACTTGTCGCATGGTCATAAAACAACGTGTTAATCCTGTTTTCTAACTCCTACGCTCACTCGATCTTTCGAAAAGTAGTTAGCCCCATCAAACTTAAAACTATTAGAAAACGCCTCAGAGCAGTGTTTCCGATTTCCATGCCACAACGTGCCTCGACAAGACGGTTAAGCCCGTTAAAGGAGAAAACGCAGCTAAGGCATATCGCACACTCGATAAACTGTATATACCCTTTCGTTCCACGCGTGGCAAATTTGTTTCCGAGGCGCGACATTAATTGCCGCGTATAACACGCCGCTCGCTTTTAGGCTTAATGCTTCGAGCACGCGTTGAATTAGCCGCGAGGAGAAAAATACGGAGAAGTAGCCGTGATCATTATCATATACACACGGGTGTCGACGCGCCGTGTAATTTTTCCGTCCGCCGCTTGATTTGTATGAGCGATGCCTGTATATACGTATAATAAACTCTTTTTGCTCTCGTAGATTTTTTTCACTTTCAATTCGGAGAAATGGTAAAATTTGCGTAAAGCTGCGAAATAACGGCTAATTAGGAGGAGAAAGGCCCGTCGCGTCCGACTGTTTTTATTTATAAACAGAACGTTGTAACTATATAAAGATGGGATGCTTGGAGCTAGATTCTTTTCTGGGCTTTTGCCGGGTCTAATTACGGTCTCTCTCATGACGACCAAAGAAGTAGAAAATTGTAGAGGTTTTATCTTGACATCGATTTAATGAGGCTGTATAAGCGCGCACTAATGAACTTGGTGTCTAATTTTCTGTCGGAAAAAAATGTAATTATGAAATTACTGGCTCTGTCCGTTAAATTTACTCTCCGGACACGTACTAAGCGTTTTACCTGAATCTTGATCTTGTGTGCGTTATATGATAATTATCGTGGTTTATCATGCGGATCTAATTACAACAACAGCAATGTGTAAGATAACAGAACTCGTTGCATCGAAGAAGTACTTCGAGATTCAGTCAGCTTCCGTTATGAAAAGTCTGTGACATGGCTCTCAAATTTGTCGCAACAACGATTTACGATGCATTATAATTCGCGTCCTCACGCAAGCGCCGTGCGGTTGGGTCATTATTATGCAGTGTGCTTTTTTACGAAGCCCTATCTCCCTCAACGATTTGCGTTTTACTACTAGTAAAAGTTTGATATCATTGACCCGGCGAAGTCGTAAACTTTATGAACACCGAGCACCGAGTCGTATCTTTTTAGTGACAATAGACGTTGACAGTGAGCTGCTGCGAAACAGATAAAACTGTCCCATAATAAGCCGCCCGCGCGCGCATTACGTCTTTGAAAAATATTCTTAATATCCTTAATGACGTAATTTTCTCAACGTTTCTTTGGTCAACAGATTACACCGACTCTAAATTAAAGAAAGCCGAAGGGAAATTGATTTGAAACAATCAGATGATAGAAGTAAAATACACGTGTTCGAAGACTGTTACGTCTGTCAAAAGAAAAAAGCCTGTAATCACAAATCGGAGCTATACAGTCAGGCGCGTTTAAAAGGAAAAAGAAACTCATCGAGATCGACCTTGACGATAGGGGCATACCCATCTATCACTTTTAAGTTTTACGCGACAACGCCCCGCGCGCGGCTTATGGAGAGCCTTTTTAATGGGTCTATTCACGGCAATCCGTTTTCGTTAGAGCCCGTAGCCTCTATAAAACTAAACTGAGTGCCCTCGAGCATCGATCGAAAAACAAGACGCTATAGAGACAGAGACAGATACGTTGAGAAAATGCGAGTCAGGTGAAAATTGGTGTTAAAGGAAAAGATGTTTTGTAGGCCGATTTGGTGATTTTGACACAGATTCCCGTATGGAAAGAATGCGAATATCATTGTTTGTAATAGGCGATATATGGGAAAAGAACGATAAGATCGGTAGGTGTGGATTTCAGATCGGTGCGAAGTTATATTGGCAAAACTTCGATATCCAGGGCGTATTTGGAATGAAAACAACGAAATCGTATTCGCTCGCAACTGGGCATATTATTGTTTAAATCTGAAGTATATAATATCACTTTTTGCAGCCTAATATACTCAACGCGATAGTCCGCTGACGTCGAAACTCGAAAGGCAGAACTTTCTTAAAGAATAATAAACATTAAACCAGTGCGGATAAGTAGGTGATCCGATAAAAGTACAGGGATATAACAATCGTGAAATTAATTAATCGAAGCCGGTATTGTTATAGATCGAAAGTACACACACACACACACACACACACACACGTCTCATTTCCACCGAGAGCCGATCACCGAAAGAGAAGGTGATATATATCGTATAGAAGCAGAGTATAGACTCTCTCGAAGAAATTTTCTAGCATCGCTTCTCGCTCATACACGTATATAAAATACAGACAGCCAAACACACGTACACAAGATTCTTCATTCGTGTGGCCTTGAAAACATAGAGCGCGAGTAGTCGCGCTCTTCGCGGTCTGATTCCACCGATACCCTTTCATGACGAACACTTTCCATTGTGTAACGGATTTTTTCGCACCGCTTATACACGCTTTAAATACTCGCCGCCGCCACCGCCGCTTTTCCGTCTTTCGGTCGCCTTTCTTATTCGATCGGCGAGCGCGCGTGCGAGAGAAAACGCCGCGATCGAGCTGCCTATCTCTCTTTATTGCTATAATAAGCGCGTGCACGAGCTCCGAAGCTGTGTACTATAGCTGATTTGATGCGGCAATTATGATTAAGATAGGGCATTATAGTCACGGGTTGTTGTTGATTCGCGATTGATTCGCCGTTGTTTAGTTTGATAAAGGGCTCATTCCTTGAAATTTTTCGGAAACGCGATGCGCACGAGATTTCATTTCTGAGCACAAGTGTGTGGAAGATCAGAGCGAGGATGCGATTGAGACTCGTGAGTGCGTTCGCGCTTCGATTTCTTGGCGAGAGACGCGCGCGACTTTCTCGATCGCCCGGCGAGCCTGTGGTTTCTTTTCGGTTTCATTAAAGAATTTTTTGCCTCGTTTGTTTCTTGTCGCAATTACTACGAGAAACTGCAGGCGTTGTTGTTTTTCTGCCGGTTTATAATACAAGAATCGCACTGAGCGCTTAGATCGGTTTAATTCCCCGTTATATCGTTATGAATTTTCACCGTCGCGTTTGAACTCGGAAAGCATATTTTTGCGAGAGTCTTTGGAATTGCAGCAACAAACGGCATCGTTATCAGAAACGGCGTATCGCTTCGAAGTGAAGAAATAGAAGAGAGGAAGATTAGGTAACGCCGTCACTGCGGTGACACTGAATCGGTCACGTAAGGCGCCACAGAGTCGTCCTCACGGAAAGTCAAATATTTTATTTTGAAAGAGAGGAAGTAGGTACACCGTCGCACGAGCTCGCACTTTCACTGCACGCGCGCGAGACATCGCTAATGCAGAGAAGCGATCGCATCCGTTTACTTGAAATTCAACTCGAAGCCTTTTAATTACGTCATCTGTGTGACACGAGTGCTTCTTACACTTTTTCGTTCGCGGTGATACTTTTTTTGTAACGAGATGCACTTTGTGAGCCTTGGATGAACTTTTCCACTTGGTGGGCAATGCCTCATTCACAGAGTTCCACCGAACCTAGAACTGCACCGGAATAATAAGCCGACACCTTTGATCCAATAAAAAAGTAGCTTGCCGTTAACGAGTTCTAAGAAAGTTCTCATTCATGCATACAATAATAATAAAAAAAAAACGGGTGCGCGCGCTCTTTTATTTGCGCGTGACAAAGATCGTAAGGTCAGAAAAAGAGAAACTGGGTACGGCCGCGCGCGCGCGCGACAGATTCACGTTACCATCAGATAAAAGAAAAACACACGTATGTGTGCATTATCTCTGGCTCTCATGAGTCGACACGCTGACAATTACTCATACAACATGGATTGTTGGTTCGTCTCCGATAAAGCGAGCGAAAAGGAAGAGACGCGACTGCGCGGCGCGTTTAGCGGCTCTTAAATCATAGAGGCACATAAGCGTGGAAATCGACGGGAAGAAATTTTGTAAAAGCGCTCTGATCTTGCACCTGATTTATAGATTGTTAACGCGGAACGTGCGCCGAGTGCATTTTCCTCTCGCGTATATATACATGCTCTCGCGCGCGCGCGAACGCGTGGAAATTTTTCAGCGCTTTCACGCTCGTCGGGGATTTACACGCGGGTATAATGGCTCGCTCGCAGCGAGAGCAGCCGCCGTTATTATTCTTTAATTAACTCGCTCTCGTGAGTCGCTTTAAGGCGAGAAGAGACAGTATAGCGGATGGAAAAAAAAGAAAGACCGTATCTGCGTACTCACCGACTCGAGCCAAAATCCCGGCCGACTGCTCCTGGAGGATAAGGATGGACTGCGATCAGCGAGAGCTCTCCTCGAGCGGGAAATTCGAATCTTCTTCTTCACTCGCGATCGAGATCTCGCCGATCCTCTTGCACCATAACACAACGAACCATGAAAATTTTCTCTTTTCCCGCGGCCGATTTCCTCTTTAATATACCGATACCGATCCAACCCCTTGACGATCGTTATACGTGCTGCCTTCCGCCGATCCGATATCGATTTACAGAATGATGATCGATGAAATAAAAACGGAGATAAATCACGTGTCTTCGTTGCACTCGCGCATCACAGGCCGACTTCCCTCGCGGTCAGCAGTAGATCTGATTCATAACCCTCTCTTCCGTCAACAGTGCAGCGATCTGGCGGTCCAGCTATCTGCAGCCATAACACTCCCCGACGCGTCACTTTCCTCGAGGAAGCAGCATCGGTCTCTCGTCACTCGCACACACTCGGGTTCTCCTCGGGGTGCAGCTGCCGGCAGCTCTGCGTGCTGTGATCGGTACCGCGCGGCGCCCAGCGTCTGTCTACTATAACGCACTGCTGCTGCTCTTCAACGAGGCGACTCTCTGCTGCTGCTGCTGCTGCTACGGCGGCTCGAGGAGCTCTTACTTTCTCCGCGCTCGGCTATGCTTTTCGCCGCCGACTTGCTGTCTCTCTCTTTCTACATACACGAAACTCTCGAGAGAGCGAGTTTACTACCTCCTCCTCGACGCTGACTACTCCCACTACGCTCTCTCTCTCTCTCTCTCTCTCTCTCTCTCTCTCTCTCTCTTTCTCAGGTATAGAGAGTCTTTATTCGAGGCGCTTCTCCTTCCTCGTTCCTTTTATTTCTGTCTTCCTTGCGCGAGCTTTTCCGCCTGGAGGATATTTGTCTCCTGATGCGCTGCGTGTGTGTGCGTGCATGCGGTGCATGGGATCACCGAAAGTGACAACTTGCTTCACCGGACAGACCGGAACGGAGAGTTTGCGCGCGTGCGAGATATCGTCGATTGACTTGAAATTTTTTTTTTTCTCGTCTCGAGCGCAGGTGGTGCACCTCGAAGCTGTAGATTCCGATGAGGTTCTATTTTTATCTCAGCGCGCTTATTCTAATATATTATAATGTTTTGAGGAAGATCGGTAAACCTACACGTAGACGATACTGCGCGTCGTTTGAAGAAAAAGCTACCGGTTACAGCTCGAAGCCGAGAGAGCCTCTTATACTACGTATCACCGTTTTATGCAAATATGACTCAACGAGCATTATTGACATGACTTTAATGATACCCTTGTTAACGCTCAACTTTCTCGCGAGCCGTGTGTGAGAAGACGCATTTCTTTCGGATTGAAAAGCAAAAAAAAATGATAAGGCTCCTATACAGTATGATGCTTACTGTATTTTATGCTCGCGTGTTTGTTTTTTGCGACGGGAAAATAATATCCTCGAGTGCTATAAGCCTCTTAATGTACTTATCGATACTCACGCGTTTCTTTTTTTTTTCGTACGCGGGATACGATATGCATGAGTACCAGCTGATGGAGAGTAGATCCTCGTTGATTTCGGAGCTGGAAAGCGACGAAATCGCTGCCCGTGAAATTTTGACCGTGAGCTGCTTTTCATGCGGACGTTTTGGAAACTCCAAGAGGATAAATTTTATGCGTAAGAGAAATTATATGAAGGTGTTCGAAACTTTGCTGATGCTGATGATTCGATGCTGTGAAAGACTTCTAGAAACGAATAATCTTTGATGTAAAACTCTCGTAACTTAATCGAATTTCCGTAATTCAAATCACGTATAATTTATTATGATTCATGTCAGAAATCAGATACGCGCGAAAGTGCGAATGAAGTAAAAGTGCTTTGGGATTTATATTTATTCTTGCTATTCGCTGAACAAATTATACAAGTTGATTCCTCTCGATACATCAAATCAAGTTACGACTTCTAATGCATATTCAAAGCGTATTTTTACATCCTTCTATATATATATACAATAATTATGATGTATTACAATAACTCGCGAGCGGATCAAATCGAACATGTCTCGTAGAAAGTTGCATTATTCGCACCGATTCGGTGAAATTGTAAAAGTCGCTAGATTAGTCATCATATCATCATCAAAAAGTTCACGATGTTGTAAGAACCTTATGAATGGCTATTTTTGTAACGCCGTAAAAGAGCCGTTAAATTATAGTCAAAGAAAAAAACATGACAACGACAAAAAACCTAAGCTCCTTTTTTAAACATTCGCGCTATTATAGCACCGAGCTCGTTCAACTCTTTGAGCCCTGTAAAGATTGCATTTTTGGCTTGAAATTAGTCTTAATTGTCGGATGACTTTTTTTCAACCGGGACTTTCTAATGCAGTCGGAGGCTGATACCTGATTTATGCACTTACCTTATGGAGAATCTGCATACGCGAATAAGCCGTTGAGCAGTTTCTATGTGCGCTCAATGATTAACTGCGGTAAAAACGCGTGGATTTTTTGCCGATTTCCATTGTCCCTGTAATTATCCAGCGCAGCTCGAGCCGTTGCTATATACGGTTTACAGACGTTGTTCGGCTAATAGGGAGACGTTTAGGGTCGAGGTTATTGAAGTTGTTTTCTTTACTCGATATTGGTATTGCGGATTTCGATGATACAGTAATCGATACTGCGTACTTACACGAGAAAACCGATTCATACTTCGATAAAACCAATGGTTTTCTCCTTGACTCTGGCCCTTCCGGATAATTTCACGTCTCGTTTGTCGCCGCGAACAATATCCTCCATCTCTATATCAGCCAAGATGATCCTTGACAGCGAGGCGTATAGGTGTCCATTGTCTCGAGCAGTCGCAGAGAGGAGGAACAAAAGTGAGAGAAACTCTTTAGCAGAGCCGTGACTCTGTAGACGCTCGCTCGCCTGCAGCACTCTGCTCGTTCCAACATCCCAGTAAATTAACCATTTTTCCCTTTTAATCAAAGAAAGAAAAAACCCTGAATTGCAAAATCCACTTAACGCTGAAAATGACAATGTCCAAAAGCAGCTCTTGACATAGGTTTATAATTATACACCTAGACCGTCCTGAAATACCCGAGATTCCTGCGGAGAAAAACTCAATAATGACCGAGGAAGTACCCTAGGAATTCGCGTCTCGTTACGGAGACTATGGGAATCGCATGCGCGCGAGCGCGAAATCCAGTTTATACTCTCGGAATGACACGCTCAGCATTTCGTCTCGCGGGTTTCTCGTCCTCACCTCTCTCGAGAGCGAAGTTGACCGACGGGGCAGGCTTTCGCTATCGTTTTCACTGCAGCAGCTGTCCATCTGCTCGATATCTCCATTTTCGTATATGTACCTTGAGAGTCTGCACACACGAGCGCCGGGCTAATTAAGAATCGTAATTTCGTGTATGCGACTAGACACCGGGGTTAATTGACGCTTTTTGCCATTTCTAAGAGGTGTATCTGCATTTCCATTCGTTGAACCTTGGCGCGAACTTAAACTTACGGCTATTTTTAGATGCTTGTTCGATCGCTTGCCGTTAAAGGTTTTGCGAGCGAGATGGAATAATTGAAATGCGAATGCATTCAATTTCGAAAGTTTGTAACACCAACCTCCAGATGTAAAAAGACAGACAGTTGATAAGAAAACTATACCTATACAAGCTCTAATACAGTCGAATATTTTTTATTCCAGTCTAATTGCGCAGTCGATAAAATCCATCCGCAACGACTGCGCTATCGCAGTAAACATTTTTTCGATTACGTGTATACCTACGATTCGCGAAAAAAAAACCTGCGGGCAAAAAAATCTCGGAAGAACATAATCTCACCCGGCAGCGTCCAGACCCTATTACCAAATAATAATTGTGACTATCAAGAGAGACAGAGCGCGCAGTAATCTCGCAATAAAATTGCGACGAAAAGGTGTATTGTCGTGCCAGGATATTTGAGGCAGTTAAACGCGCGCTCGCGTGCCTCTATATAGGTACAGCTAGAGACTTTACGACAATGAGGCCCCACCGCCGGAAAGTCCGGATACCATGAAATATTGTTTAAACAGCGGAGAAAGTCAACGGCACACTTGGGAAACGAACCGAACGCCCGAAATTTATATAGTTTTTTCATACGCCCGCCTACGCACTGATTTATTCTAATCGGCATCAGAGGAGGGAGATACGAAGCTCTTCCGAGATGGTCTCATTTGCGCGACTCCGAGATTTTCAGCTCGCAATCTTTTGTTCGCGACTCGGAATTATTTAACGGGCTGACTGCCACCGGGAAACTTTTACTTCTTCTGCTGTAATTAAACGAGCAGTTGTTTACGTTGCGCTGTCGTGATGCGGGCCGTAACCAATAATCGCTGCATTTTTTATTTTCCTTTGTGTGGATGCATCTCGTACACCTAAAAGCGCTTTGCTATGGAGTTTTATTTTCTACTAAAAGCCTAAGTGATACCTGCTGTGATGCATCCATTCGTCGAGGTTCAAGAGAAAGGGTTTAGGGGCAGTTAAATTTTTACACTCTCGTTCTAAGCTTCTAAGAGTACATTACTGAGCGAATTGACTACCGATACTTACTCTACTGTACCTCGATTTCGAGTCACTCTTGAATCAATTACAACGATTGTTCCACCTCGTGAATCCGGGCAGTAAAAGTGTTAGAGCTTAGAAAGCGATAATAACACATTGTTTCCGAAAATATAAGCCTCCTGCATGGAAATTCATAAAACGTTAGGTAAAATCATCATCAGGCGTAAATTTATGCAAATGTAGTCTGCCCTGTTACGAAACCGTAAAATCACTCGGCTCCCGCCCCGAAGAAGAAAGAAAGAAAGAAAGAAAAAGTAAAATCGGCGTCAAAACGAAAAGTCGGCGGCAGCCAAGTGGTAGACAGCGTAACATCCCATTAAAAATGTAAATCCGATATAGCCGGGCGCGAGTAGCTCGCGCGAGTCTATTACACGCTTCCGTAATTTAGTGGGATGAGCTGCGGCCGATCGTTGCGCGAAGAAAGTAAAAGTTTCTCCGAAAAGGAAGTCGAACGTTTTCGGCAGCTCGCGCGGGACCGGCGAAAGTGCTGGCCCGTCGAATTTTGCCGTCTGTGTGTGCATCTTGTGTGTGTGTCCTTTCTTCCTCGGATTTCTTTGTTCGATATGTAGGTGTATACATCTCAGCGCTCGGATAATATTCTTCTTCTTTTAGCGCTTGTTTTTAACTTTTTGACTCTGGTAGGCGAGGCTACAATGGGAGATTCATACGGATAAGACCGAATGTAATTACGCTGACTCAGTGTGTCTCTCTGCAGAGTACGAGTTGATTGTAGGATGTGGGCGAGTTTCGTTTTTGAGCAGAGCATCGCTTGCGGAAAGTGACGTTTTCTTGAATTACGTTTGAATCGCATTATCATTGAAAACGCTTTTAATGATACAGTCGTTCGATATTAATCATGGATCGTATTTTTCTGCGGAGTGCTGAATTATCAAGAAAGTGGAATAACATAGGCTTTGGCTAATAAAACAATTATTAGCTCGGAAACACTTTCTGCAAGCGGCAACACGCGCATTCATTGATTTCGTCACCTTATTATATAGCTGTTTGAAGCTTCGCCAGAACTTTCTCATCATACTTATTCACGATAAACGAAGCTAAAATACTTGCTTCGACAATATCTATTGATGGCCAATTGGCGATACAGGTATAACAATTGAAACAGATATGCAGCTATATATATGCACTGGCCACGCAAATAAACATGCAGTGGAGAATAGGAATAGAGAAAAGTGCTTATGCGCCACCTATCGGGGTCAAACGTACCTACAAATCAAAGTTAAGTTTTCGTGAGACTCTCAATAGTTTTCAGCAGAAATGGTCAAATAGATTCGTTATATTTCTTCATATCAGAGTTTACACGCATTGTTCAGTCATGTATGTATTATCACGTATTATTATTGGAAAATAAAAAGAATACCCGGACTATACATAAACAGAATGTGAGAATAAAGGTCTAAACAAAGAAACAAGATTGTTATCACGTTATCAGCAGTCATGCTTCGCTCTGTCATCATATATATTTTGTCTCATTTTGACCTTCACATACTTTAGCAGGATATTTATATAAGTTATATTGTATAGTCTACAAAAGGTGTGAAGCGAGATTGTTTCAAGTGGATTTCTTCAAAAGCTTAGTATTATCAGTGCAGACTGTCATCCAGATAGTTAGTTCTACGAAAACATATTGTAATCATAATAAAGCCCTGAGCTACTTTGTCTGTACTCTCTTCTTCTTAACGATTTACAAAAGACGTTCGGCAATAAAAGAATCTGGCAAATAAAATACATTAAAATGTGAATTAATTTGAAGTATCATATTTACACGTTATATACTTCATAAGTAGAATTCGAACAATTCTCATACCAGCGTAAAGTATTTGATTGCATTTGTTTCAATTGCTTCACCTTTTTCTACCAAGTAGGTTAAAAATTACTTATGCTGACATTATCTTTTATGCCTGCATATAATAGCAAGTTATTTAGCAGACCTACTTGCAGCCCGATAATGTTATACATTTTTTATAAACTGTAGAAAGAGATGTATTTTACAAGCAAAATCCTCTCCACATAATATTAAAAATTAAATACACGAAGTTCTCGGATATATCGAAATCAACAGAAGTAACAACGAGCGCATTTTGAAATTTGAAGCAATCAGAGAAAAACTCTTCCCCCAAAACTATAGTAATAATTTTTTTTAATTGCCGTGTCCTCAGAACTCTGAATCATCGTTATGAAATTTAGTTACAAAACCAACTTTTCTCGGATATCCGCTATGATCGCCCCGTGATTCACAATATACGGTGACGTGCGTCACACACACACACACACACACACACACACACACACACCTTTGTCGTTACACCCAAAGATCTCAAGACTGCTGGTATCCTATTTATGGGTTTTACCACGTTCTGTAATCCGCAGTTACATGATGTATCCGAATTGAAGCGGCAAAGTGCTGCAGGAAAAGCCCAAGCGAGGAAACGCATAGCCAGCAGTGTATAAACAACGAAAGTGAAAGAAGCGCAGGTGGCCAGTGGCGCTATAGCCAACGATTCCTGGAACAGCAACAGGACGTCGATTATCTCACGTTGATTGGCCCATAGTGACCTGCTCTGACGACCCCACCGCTTGCTCCTTTTCTCGTGGCTTGGTTCCAGTTTTGCTACAGTGATTTCTAAAATTTATTTGAAAATAATACAATATTTTTCACGTTACTATGAAATATAACTCTTTATATGGCTGCTACAGCTACGTTCAATACGAAATAACAGTTGAAACATTCCGCCCGCATTTGGAAACGTCGCATTTTCAAACACAACGGGTAGGCGGCAAGAAAAAGTCAACATGAAATTAAGATAATGAAGTTAGCACAGACAATCACATGATTTTCCAATATTTGTCCTATTAGTCGGAGGAGTCTGTGAAGATGCGTCACTGCTTTAAATCACTGCAGATAATAAACATTTTCTATAATTCTTTCAACAAGCCGATTCTATAACAATAAGAAAAATTGCACGTAATCTCTATACTGTATGTATAGGAACGCCATCAACAATAACAACACAATCTAAACAACACTTCTTGAGTCTAATTAACGAGCATAATTATTTAAAAAAAAAACCTCCTCAATCTGCCTGAGAAATCGAAGCACTTACTGTCCATTAAAACCAAATACCCAACTACTGCTCATCTCATCTCGTTCAGTGGCGTTGTGTACAGCTATTGAAATAATGGCCGATTTAACGCGATTATAACGAGCGGCTCCCACTAATACGCGTAGAATCTCTCTCTTTCTCTCTCTCTCTCTCTCTCTCTCTCTCTCTCTCTCTCTCTCGGTGTATATATAAAAATTGAGGTCAGTTGCGCCGACGAGAAGAATCGCGATCGCGCAGCTGATGTTCCTAGCATTTAAGTCTATACACACTCCGATGTGTACAACGTCTCTTACACTCTACACATACACATATATACCCACGAGACTTTCTCCTCCTACTCGAAAGTGCCAGGACTCGATCGAGCCGCTAATAAATGCTCGGCTCTCCGTGTGCAACTGATTCGCGCATCTGAGTTGCGTCAAAGCTTGTATATTCGAAAACGCAAGTGTGAGTTCCTATACGCGTGCTCTTCCTCTTCCGATACGTCGCGTATATAAATTCGCGATGCGCGCCCGAGATAAAGACACGCGTTGGGATGCCACAAGCGTACAATAATTTGCATGGTGTAATTAGCGGAGATGAGGGAAGGCCGCACCGCTGATGTGTACATACGTGTGTGACGAGAATTTTATGAACGCTCGCTCGTCGGAGAAAGTTTTAAAGCACGATCGATATTTTTGCATCCATGCTCTCTGTGTGTGCGTTGTTAATTGCTACCTTTCCTGATGTCCTCTCTGACGTAATGCGCGAGCACTCGGCTATTTCTGCGCTTGATTATTTCACGGCTACTTTTTGCGCGAGGGATTTGGAATTGGAATTTGTATTATGTATAGGTACGTTTCGATGAACCTAAATATTTGGTGTTGGACAGAGTGATTGTTTTGTTCGCTGAATGAATCGTATTCTTTAGACTTTTTTTGTTGTTTCAGGAAAAGAAAATGTTTTTCTTCGATAAATGGGTTGATATGTTGGGTATAGCGAGTAATTTTTTTTTAATTCGCGGAATAAGTTTTTTAACCCATACAAAATAGATTAATATATTTGAATCAATAAAGAACTAAAAAATGTATTTTTAAACTAATTAATCTTGTCTAAAATTTCGTCGGATCAAGATCAAGACAATTAGGTACAAAAAATTTTCAAAACGGTACAAGAAGAAAGACTACTACAAAATAAAGGAGTGTCGAGAATCGTTATTATGGAGGGCATATTGAAAATATCGTAAAATTTACCCCAAATTAATCTGACTTTTAACATGTATTTTTAATTCATGATTTCTATACTCGCCCATTTATTATTTTTGTGTTTAAAAAGCTCGGGTCAAAGATGGGAATATTAAAATATCGTGAAACCCATCGTAAATTCGCGTCAGAAATAGTAAATCTGTTTTTTTTTTTCAAGTATTTTAGAGGATTGTGATTTTTATATTCACAGTCATGATCGTTGCTTGAAAGACCTTTTTTGCATACTTTATACATTTTAATGGAAGCCCTTTATGCAGAGTTTCTACTTTTTCGACCACATCGTCGTAAATACGCGAAAAGCCAGATTTATATGATTATTTTTATAAATTAGAGTTGCCTGCGTTTCCTCCTTTTTTGCTTTTTGTATGACAAAATATCCACAATACGTTGACAAGTAAGCCCAGCATATAACAACGGCTAACTCTAAGTAGTAACAGACGAAGACGACTATATCACCCGGCGCCAACCGCATCGGTCGAAAATTGAAAACCGCTTCCACCGCAATGAGAAAAAAAAGACGCCGATTCCCCCGGAACAGCCTAAAATCAACAACTTTTTCACGCTTTCACGCGTACGA
Organism: Pteromalus puparum; assembly: GCA_012977825.3. Lineage (NCBI taxonomy): Eukaryota > Metazoa > Arthropoda > Insecta > Hymenoptera > Pteromalidae > Pteromalus > Pteromalus puparum. Next base: position 14,602,555 of record CM053168.1, on the reverse strand, counting down.
AATGCAAAATCCTCGCGCACTCGCCAGCGATATATAAAGCAATCACACTAACAATGACATTGAAACCCGGGACCTCGCGAGAAATTCCCCACCTGTTTCCCACCATTGTACATCAGCGGCGGTGGCAATTACATCGTTATACACACGAAAGTTCATCGTCCAAAGCGCAAAGGTATATAATAAGCGTGTATAAGACAGACGCGGATAAGAAAATGCATAAGCGTCGAGTGCGGCTCCTGTGTCGCGCATAGCTAATGCGGTGGTCGCTCGCGAAAGCTTCCGCTGTCGTAACTTCGTTAGCCGCTCGCGCGAGGGATTACCGATTCTTCGAGGGGAGCAGCGTTTCGCTTTCCGTTTTAACTTTTCTTCCACCGCGCGCTTCTTCTTTTATCTCTCCTATATAGTATAAAACTTGCCTGAGCCTTGATTAAACATTGATGAACGCGTGATCGGATCGGAGGAGAAAAATATGTTCCGTCTTAAAGTATGCATAGCTGGTACACTTAATTGCTCATCAGGCTGTGTGCAGCAGTGCGCGACTGTAAAGGAAAATTGATCAATAGTAAAAAACGTGCAGGACATAAGCATTCGGCAAAAATAGTAAATATTATTGAAACCGTTCTCGAGAACTAATTTTTCATAACCGCTGCGCTCTCCTCTGTATTTTGAGCGCAGCGCCGCGCGCGATAAATTATTCATTTGTTCGCTTCCACTGCTCACGTTTCGAAGATTGTATCATACACTTTCACATCGCGTCTATATACCCTCCTCGCGCGATACACCTCAACAAAACAACGGCCAATTGAGCAGAATCCATTATCCTACATATAATAAACTGATAAAAGAGAAGAATATACGCAAGACCGGCTGTGCGCCGTATATACAGTGTTGTAAATCAAGTACAGGATTCAGCGCGTGCGGTATACGAATGCAATGAACTCGAAAAAAAAAATGCTCTATAGAAATGAAAGTGGCGCCGAGGAATCTGAAGAAAAACCAGCCACCGCGTCATTAGCGATCCCGGCGTCCTCCTGTATATTGAAAATCGAGCGATCGGAAACATCCGAACGCACTCCTGCTAAGTGCACATCTACACAGGAACAAAGGCGAAGCTACAGCAGCATCCGCGGAAAAGTAAAAGCGACCGCTTATACTTATATATACATCGCATCTCTAATGAGCTCTTTGTTCGAACTCCTAGAACTTTGGCTATTCGTCACACCGAAAATGAGAATAAAAAAAAGGAGCAAACTACATTCTCGGCGACACCTCGTCGACTCGTTACTCGCATATATCGCGTATACACGCACACATGCGTCTCGCAATTGGACTTCTCTCCGTCTTGCTCTTACGTCGCCCTATATAGTATTGCCATACGTGTGAAGGCGACTTCACTTTCTCGAGCGGTCGCCGAGCGTCTCCGCGCGTTACTTTCTCCGCTGCTGCTGTTGCTTGGCTCAAAAGTAGGTCCCAAATGGATCCGAGCGCGCCCGGCTCGAGAGAAGAGAGAGAGAGAGAGAGAGAGAGAGAGAGAGAGAGAGAGAGAGAGAGAGAGACCTTGGCAATGCGATCGTGATCTCTGCACTCGTCTAAAATTTTTCCCGCGACTCGGCTCGCGCTGAATTCTATTGCGAACATCAGAGGGAACTAAAAAGTACCGTGTGAATTGGCTCGTCTCTATATCGATTAGATAACGGGGATCGTTTAACCGAAGATTTTCCAAGAACGAGGAAGAAAGGATCGAAAAGTGGTATGGCTTCGGGTCGTCGTCGCCGCAGGTCGAGTTTGTACGTGCGGTTTTGTTGTTGACGCTGTGTACAGCCGCGTGGTGACTTTTTTTTTCTTCGCGTCTCGTCGAGCCGTGGAAAAAATTTCAAAGGAAAGTTGACGAACTCGCCGCAGCTCGGACTTTCGATTTCCTCCTTCGATATAATTTATCCGTCAAACGCGCGACGATCAACGAAGAAGTTTTGCGATGCGAATGTAATATATTATATTGTGTACGCATATACCAGCAGCTTCGTTACACACGCACCTCGTGCATATATACGTACTTATGCGTTATGCCAGAGCGTGTATTGCTTTCTCAAGGAGAAAGCTTTGTGACGATGAAAAAATAATTGTTTCTTTACCAAAAAAATCTCCGAGAGTTTCGTTTGATACGCGCGCGGCTGCATGCGCGGTGGTGTTTTCTCAAAAGCCCGCCGGTACACGCGCGCGATATGTGTTTCTCTTAAATGTTTTATCTCCGCGCGTTCATCGGAATTTTATTTACGAGCAACGAGTTTGATGTGCTCGGGGATTCTGTGTATGTGTAGGTATACGTCGTCATAACCGAGTGGCTCATGAATATGGATATCTCGCGGTATAAAATATTGATTTTTATCGCGACAAACATATGGGGTGATAACTTCAAAGTGCGTAAATATTAGATTGCCTTTGACTGCAGTACAGGCTTTCAAATGATTTCTGATTTACTATCGAGAGTATTCTGTATGTATATGAAAAGGAAAAGCTGATGCGCGGGTTTTGAAAATTGAATGAGAAGATTCTTTTCTCGACGCGCTGTTTGCGTTTTATTAAATTTATAATTTAACGGCTTATTAATAAAATTCGATACAATCTGACTTGCAAAACAGCGTGAAACTTTCTTCGAAAAATTCAAATGAGTGTTATTACGTAAATATAAAGCCCGAAACTTCGCAGCCTGCAGTAAACCTACTTTTGAATCACTCCAAAACCCAGCTTACAATTATTATAAGTAGTAAAGTGAAAAATAAAACGTTATTCATATTAATCAACCGAAAAAACAGTTTTAAATTTCTATTTTGATTTACGTCCACTATGTTTCTAATCCAGTTCCTTGATCTCGCGGTAGCGCTCGTAAATACACGAAAATCTCAGCCTAGACAAATTGACCTTCACCTCGAAAAAGGAATCGCTCCTCGCAGTTCGTCCATAAATCAGTGCGCTAAGGAAGAGAGAAAGAAGTCACGCGTTACGCGCCGTGATTCCGCCACACATGGACAAGCCGGTCGCTTCACTCTCGCTTTCTCATCGGCGCCCGATAGCTTTCTTCCAGAAAATTTCATACCTCGTGCGCGGCTCCGCTACACATCTGCTATACGACATCCGCGACGATCGCGTAACAGTGCGATTTTTGATTCAGGATATATATGCGACGGACGAAAACATCGAGGATTCGATATTATATTAGCGATATACAAGTAGATGCGCGCTTCGACCGCCTTTTGATTTTACGATTGCGCGCGCGGCTTCTCCTCGTTTTCATTAGCGAAAGTGAATGATACGTGACGGGAGTTTCTAATTGGCCACGGGCTGCAATTACTTGTGCATGTATACTATATGCTGCTTGGCAGCTCGATGCAGTATATAACGTAAGAGAAGGTGTGCATTGATGACCCGCTTGGAATGTCACTGGCTGTATTATAGCCAGTGAATTGTTGATGGATTTATGTTCTTCGATTGTGTATGTGTATATATGAGAGGCTATAGTGGATTACTGTCGCGGAACTACGAGAGGATTATTAAAAGAGGGAGATTTTTTCGGTTTTAACAACTGGTGCGTACGGCATAGGCGTTACGCAGTTATTATAATCGATGATATAGCTGAGGAAAGTTCAGTCGCTTCCTTTTCCGCCTCCGTTCGATGAGTAATTTGCCAATTAAACGTTTATTACTTCCCTGCGAGTGATGAAAGGACGAATTTAGAAATTTCATGGATTCGTGTTAGGTATACAAAAAATATGCGCGCGTCACAGCTGTAGCAGTATATGCTCGTTAAAATCTATTTTGAACGCAAACTTTTCGATGATAAAAGCGGGAGAAAAAGTATTTTAATAGAGGGTGATTCATTTAGGAAAAATAAGTCCCAGCATTTATAACTTTTCGATTGAAGTATCTGCAGTTGTGGAAGTTACCGACCGTTGTAGTAATGAAAAAAGTTCGCAAATTGTTTTCTCTTTCCGTCACGTTCGACGTATTATCATGTTCATTCTCCTATTGTTCCTCAACCGCTATTACACACGTACACGCACACACTTTTGCAGTGGAGTATATTTTAAAAGTAAAATTGCCCAACTGCGAACTTTCGATTTCGAAAGATTGAAATACCGAACATTAGCACAAAATCAAAGTGAAATTTCCAATATAACGTCCCTCCGTGTACGCGCGAGCGAGCCAAGTTCGCGCGACGATCGGCAAAAGTCGGTAAGCGAGTCGCGCGAATAAGTTTCCTCTCTGTGTATGGCGAAAGAAGCCGAGACATTCATGAGCGGGATTCTAATTTATCGATTCTGCGTGGCGTACAAAACGAAACCTAGAATCGCACTGTGTCGAAGTCGATGCTATACTTGTATGTTTGTTTATCGTTGCAGTTGGAATCTAGTACTTATAAGATATACGTCGCGACAAATCGGAATTTTAGTTTGAACATGGAAGCCGAATTGTCAATTATATTTTATTGCGTTATGGTTACTTTCGCTGCTATATCAAGTTATTTTAATTGGTATCGTAAAATTCGAATGTATTATCAATCTTTTTATGTCTCTGATATTGCAGATATTGAGAGTATCGAAAAGCGTGTAAACATCTTTTTGTTGGTTTATATAGTCAAAAAAGTTGTAGAACAATAAACCTTAATAAAAATAGACATTGATACTTATTGTTAAAGTAAATCAAAAAAAGTACAAAGCGTATTTGTACTTCACGGTGAAATGCATTTGTTTAAGTAGAAAGTTATACAAAATGAAAATGCATTCGATGGACCACAGAATTCAAAGTTTATTTACCAAAACCCACGTGTAAGCGATCGGTACAAAATAAATCATAATAGTTTCAACACAGTTTCATACTGGCCTAACTTTCCAGTTCATTAGTCAGCTTTAGTTTCCGGCTAACAAAGATAGGTGACGCATCGATGCTTTCAAATTTTCCTCATCACAGTCTGCGCGAAAAATGTATAAACAACGATTAACTGCCATAACTGTCTTAATTTGCTTTTACCACAACAGGGAAAAGAAGACTAATTTGACTATAATGCTGTATTGGTACCGATATATCAGTTCCTAGATTGGGATTGGAGATATGTTGGAAAAAAATTCACACAATGATCATTCACCGTATCCGGCCTTCATCGTATGTATCGAGCAAAATTTTTTAATTATTACAGTTCGTGCCAGATCAAATTTTAAGATTATACATTAACGAGCCCCAAGTTTATTAGCAAACATATTTTTAAAATAAAAAGAAAAACGTTTAGAAAGATCAACATGACAGTACCCGATCGTTTCTCTGAAGCAAAGTCAAGCAAAACAAACTTTCTCCTAATTGTTTAACTAGCTGCAGTTATATAAAAGATTATGCTCATCAACCTATCAACCTCGTCCTTAACTTATTTAAACCATGACCACCGCGTCTACAACGTTTTACTGCTACGCGACAAATAATGCGTCAGTTATGGCAAATCAAGTCGCAAACGATCATAAGGCGCCTTGCCTTATACACTGTAAACACAGCGGAAGTAATTTCGCGCTCCGTTAAATTACGAGGAAATAAAATATTGTGCAACTGACGAAAACTTGTCGTACGTGCGTGTTGAGCCGATGCGTGAGCGACGTGTTTCAAGACCGAGAAAGGCAATCAAAGCCAATGGAACCAGAAATTAATGTTTTACTGGATACTTTCCGAGCGGTCCGTCAAACCACCTGTTATTAGTTTGTTTTAAAGTCGATTCTACGATTTGACTCGACTCGGTCCGAAAAAAAATCAATTTCACAAATCTCAGCCCCTGCAAGTGGGCAACTGCTTGTCCTTAGAAAATCGGTCAGCATCTCCCATTGTTCTCTTTACGCCCATAGATACACTCGCTTTCTACATATAAATGTACGCGTCCAATACCTGTATGTAAAATCCGCAGTCTAATAGAAGTGTTTATTCATTTTTATAAGAGGAAGCGACAGTTGCAATAAAAATCAATAGTCGCCAGGTGCTTTAAAACGATCGGTAATAAAACAAAGAGTGTAAAATAATCGAGGATTGGAGCAATAACGCTCTGTACTCCAAATAGCACTTTCTTCGTGAGCAGTTCTGTTGTTATCCCATAAAATCCGGTTCAGCTTTTAGGACGATCAAATTCTCTTTTTGGAAAACGCAAAACGCATTTTAAAATATCCAGACGTGCGTCAGAGGATTATACGTTTGCACAGTGCGAGCAAAAAATTGAAAACTAAAACTATAGATTTTCAACACGTGTGACTTCTTTACTATTGTTATAATATATTATGTAATACATTAGTTCGGCTATTATTATTATTATTATTATTATTATTATTATTATTGTTATCATAAAATTAGCAAGAGCTTAGCCGAAAGTAATTGAAGGAAAAAAACAACAAGGATTTCTGCGTGTAGTGTGTGAAGATAAAGCGTATTAATTTATAAAACTATGCAATTAATGTTTATTTAAAAATATATAACTTACACAAGCAATGAGTTTTGTCAAATAAAATGATTGAATTACGACGTATAAAACTTCAGTCAGATCGTAACAATGCGGTGACACGTGCAATAATACACTCAATTGACGGAAGTTTGTGAATTAATATATTACTATATTGTTATAACTGTATGATACAGTCAAACCCAGGCACAACTTTATGAAACGATACCGAGACCAGAAGTATACACTATAGGAAAATTCGCTAGTCTGCGCTTCACAGAAAAACCAAAGCGAACAACACAATCCATAACGATGCCACAAAAATATATAACCGAGGTGTTCGCGCAGCCTTTAACGCCATATCCATCTCAGATACAGCCCGCTTATGCCCACGAGTAAAAGCCAAAATAAAATCCATCGCTCGCGACGAACAAAAGAAAATAAAGAACGATAGTAATGCATATGTATAATAATTATAATACTAAAAGGGCGACGAGATCAATATTAACAGCAGTGCAGCAGTCTAGAGAATAAGAAGACATCGCTCAATTGCCGAAATTCAAATCTTACTGAGTCCAGTGTAGGTGTAAGGATAGATTGCCTCGTCGAGCTCGTCATCCGGCGAAGTGTTCCTTGTCTCGTCCTCGATCTCCTCGACCTCTGCGAGATCCTGCTTGACCCGATCGATATAGTCGATCGCGGCCTCGAATCGTTGGTAGTTCATCGCTTCCGGCGGTGCTCGTTGCGGTTCCAGCACCGACGAAGATCGTTTGCCGTATCGGCTGCCCAAGAAGAATCGGTCGACCCGCGGCTCGATTTCGAACAACTTCGGCGACTTCTTGAGATTATTGGCGTCTTCACTGCGGCCAAATCTGGCGGCGGAGAAAAACGACGATTCCTTGAGACGGTTGCCGGAACTGCGACCCTCGCTGCGGCCGAATCTGGTCGGCGAGAAGAGCGACGACTCCTTCAGACTGTTACCGGAACTGCGACCCTCGCTGCGACCGAATCTGGTCGGCGAGAAGAGCGACAACTCCTTCAGACTGTTACCGGTGCTGCGACCCTCGCTGCGACCGAATCTGGCCACCGAGAATAGCGACGACTCCTGCAGACTGTTGCCGGAACTGCGATCCTCGCTGCGGCCGAATCTGCTGCCCAATGGGAGTTGCGATACTGTTGGGAAGATATAATGATTTTAATACTTATTTATTATTATTTTATTATTATTATTATTTTTTTTTTTTTTTTTTTTGCTCGATCATACTATGAAGCAAGGGTTTGGAAACATTGTGAATGCGTAAAATATACGAGTCATTACACTTTAACCAATAAAACGAGAGACAAAGCACTTTAGGCGACCCTTTGGATAATGCAGAAATTGCGAGCGTAGCTCTCACCGTATATATACGTTACTTGTTTTATAAAATTCCGAGTACAGTACATTTGTAACTTTAAAAGCGTATTGTGTATTATTTAAGCTGATTCTTAGAGCGGTCGATTATTACAAATATGTAAGTGCGCAACAATACGTGGCTTGACTACGCATATAAATTTGTAATTATATAATTGTATTGAACGAACTGACGAGAAGTAAGAGATTTGCTTCATTAGCAAATTCCTCAATCAAATTACGTTCTTAAGTGTTCTTATTAATGAAAAACAATAATGCAAGCAAAAAATTAAATGAGTGATATAATTACCGTCCAACCATACAAATATAATACTATAACTCATTCATCGTTTATGTCTCATTTGCAATTTTAACTTCTCATTTCGACGTATATAATTCTCTAATACCTGTATACATCTTTTAACCGCTAATATTTAGGCATGTTACGTAGTATAGCTATATCTACATTATAGCTTAGAGTGGAACACAATTAAAAAAAAGTAAGGCCATGGACAGTTTCGAGTATCTTTTATAAAACTCTAAAAATTCCGCAAAAAATATATTCATTCTGTATCGAAAGAATTTATAACCAGTATGTCCAGAGTATAGCCAATACAATATTTTAAACAGGCAGTTGTGTTATATTTAGGCCCCTTATAACATTTATTGAGTTTATTAATTTAGAATAGTAAATCCAAGAATACTCTCTGCAGGGAGCATCATTAAACGAAATAATCCTAGAAATAGGGGACTAAGGTAGTTATAGCCTGAGCAGCCCAAGCAAAAGACCCAACAATACAGTTTTCGCATAATTGGCAAGCCGCTATATATATATGCAGTGTGCGCTAAGATAAATGATAAGAGAAATATATGTGGGAATGTGAGTATGAGAGAGATAAAGAATACTCGCTAGCTTCTCTCTAGGTAAGGTCCTAAAGAGAAGGTTAGAGGGAAGTACGCTAGAGGGATGCGTGAGAGAGAGAGAGAGAGAGAGATCGGAAGGGCAGTTCCGAGATGGGCCAGTAGGCCCAGAGAGAGTGTGATTTGGGACGTGGGCGAGAGCGGACGTTTAAGAGAGTTGCTGTCGGTCGGCCTGGCGGTCGACCGAGACTCGAGAGAGCGTCACTGTTAGTTATCTTGTTGTTAATAAACTATTGTTAACTGTTAACCCATAATCTCCATCACTAAATCATATATGCCTACACCTCAAATCCCACATATATATACTACTGCTAAAAATAGCCTTTGGAATCAAAGAAGAGAAAACTACTCTATCAGCAAGAAGCGCAAAAATCAGGCGACGGGTCCAAACCCTGTACACGTAGGTGCACCCGAGCTCCGTTAATTACCGCTCGTAGGCACTCGCTACAAATTATACTCTACTACGTCGGCTACGGCCGACCCAATACCCACTCAGCTAGATTCGGTTTCCGCCAGGTCACAGCTATACAGCAGATTCGCCGAACAAAGTCCGCGTTTTACGCTGTGCCATATGCTATGCGCGCTCGCGGGGATTTTAATTGAAGCCACATCAGCGTCGCGATTGCGCGCGTAAAAAGGGAGGCTTTGCCCGAGAGCGCCCTGTCATTATACCAGCGGGCCACGTGAACGGGACAAAAAATAGCTGCTTAGATTACTGGCCGGTGAGAGAAAGACGCACGAGAGGAATGGAACTGTGTACAAATTTGCGCCAGTAGAGCTTAGAAAGAGAGGCATGTCATAATGAAGAGCTAAGCCATCCGGTTAGGTTTTTGAGAAATTTGAACTTTACTTTCAATAGCCTTAAATAGATAACGAGCGTGGTTATTTTTGAAACTGATAACTATTGTGCAGGTCTTTACGTAAAATGTTTTTTTATTATAATCATTTTTCAATCTTCATCGTTACAGTTAATGAGATTCATTTCAAGTTTCGTTTGAAATTGATTTTTTAAAGTATATAATTAAAACTCAATTAAATGAAACCTGTTAAGAAAATGTAATTCTAGATTGCGAAGAACTATCAGAATTTAATAACAAAGAAGTTATGAAAATTCATAAAAATATTTTATTTTTAATTTAGATATCTGAAATAGAAATTCTTATGCACGCATTGAGATACGAGTACATTCAATATAACGTTCGTCAAAAACTCAATTGCAGAATATTAAAACTTGTCAGAATTGTATAACAATAAGGTTACAAAAGTTAATACAAACATTTTTTATTTATTTTTTATTTTAGATTGAAATCTACCCACATGCACACATTGCTGTGAAAATACAATTAAATTGAATAAAAATGGTTTGTATATGCTTATACTCACTTGAAAGAACATCTTTTCGCTTGCCGAAACGCCCACTTGCATAGAACTTATTTTGTGATGAAATTGCAGTTACGAATATGCAACTTATCCACAGCCAGACGATGATTTTGTCGAGTTTCAAATAGTCCGACGCGCATCGGATTTTTCTACTACTGGAAATCATAGTTCGTGCTAAAATCAAACCAGTAAAAATTCTTGTTTACACTGAAACGGTTATAATATAAACATTATTGGTTGTTCTGCGACTAGATTTAAATTCGATTTTTTTTTTTTTATTACCGGTTTGAGCTTGCCTCAACTTTTGCCAACATTTGCACAGTATATTAAACACGAATAAATTTAATATATTATAAATTATTTTTATACGGTCACTACGAAAGTACTTGGGATCATATTTTTTTCATCAGCTAATTCATGTAAGTTTTGCGTCAATGAAAGCGTAACTGCTATCATAATGAAAATATAGCACCCTTGGGGAAAGTCTCCAACGGTCAGTTTAGAGCACAATTACTTTTCAACTCGGATGCTATTGCAAGTTAAAATTAGTTTGTTCTCTTTCGTGGTGCAAATAATTAATCGATAAATACATTTTGCTATAAAAAACAGTTCATTCAAAAATATTATTGCATTATAGTTGAACTAGATTTCTAAAAGGCCTTATATAATAGTGAACCGCAGCCTTTTAACTTTGAATATGATCTTATTTCGATTAAAAAGAAAAAAAAATTTTGCATCTATATAGCCTGTAATAATAAAATTAAAATGTATTAGTCCCTACAAAGCTGCATGATTCATTTTGATGGATAGTGTTATTGGCTCGCTATTTCCATTCAATAGCAGTTCCAACACTTATTAAATTGATACACCCCGGTGAACATTTTTCACCAATCAATAACCGATACGATGGCATACTTTATAGTTTATAAAAAAAATTAGGATCATTTTTAGTTTGGTATATAAAAGAATATAAAATTGATGGTTGTTATAAAACGTTCTTGCTTAGTATTTATTATATTTTTCTTCAATGTCTTTATCCTCGAGCAAATTGGTTATCAAACATAGAAAATTATTATCACATTTGTAGTATATACGGTATCGGCTTAAAGCGAAACGTGACGTTAAACAATGCTTTCAACTTATACGTAATAATACTGTGATAAATGTTGAGCCATCCTTTATTGTACACATGAAAGCTTTGCTACTTAAATTGATATATCTAGAGCTTTAGTTAAGAATAGCTATTATTGCACCTAAAATTATATCGATCACGCGAATACACAAAATATCAATTCAAACCGCTTGAAATCCTAAATATGATTAAAATTAGAAGTATGAAATTATTTTCCACTGACCACTCACCTTATTTCATAATCCTAAAATGCACAATTGATTGGTAGGGTCCGAGTAGTCGGAGCACCTGACTTCAAATATGTTATATCTACTTTTATGCAATGCCTGATTCACAGTCCTACTTGTCCCATCGCTGTTGACCCAATAAGCAATTAACAATGCAAGTCTGCGTGCAAACAAAAGAGATCGGTAAACGAGGCTGTTTTGCTACTGTTTACCGTGAGAACGAGATTTTATTTGCTAAAGATATACGAGAATTAAAAGACAATATTAAACGAGCGTTATCGGCTCTCCGAGATTTTCGTGATCGCCTTCTTCGAATGGCATCGCCTTAGGGGAGACGTGAAGAAGAGCGCAAACAAAAGCTCCTAAAATCGATTTACATATCGCCGTTGTCTAATCGCGATAACACCGAACTTTACTTCAGCAAACACCCAAAAGGGAATCGTAGAGACTGTTTTCTTATTTCGCATAATCATTTGTGTAAATTATGTATGCAACTTAAAGATCCGACATATGATAGGCATCATAAATTGCTAACTCAGAATCGAGTAACGTTTTCAATGTTTGATCAATTAAATCTAAGCTGCGAAATTACGATATTTGAACACCGACACACGCGTAATTTTCTTTCGTTAAAAAAAAAATTAATAGATAAAATAAAACAATCATTACTAACCAAAATACAAGTCGGTGGTGAGATCCTTTCTTCATCTTTCCAAGCAAACTTCAGCAGTTCAGCAGATGCGATTGCACCAAGTTCCACAGAATCAGAAGAACGAGGGACGAAAAAGCACAAACTAGCCACAGTATACGCAAGAGAGAAGTGCAAGCTCTCGATACTTGATGGCAAAGCGCGCGTTCCACGAGTGAATGAAGGGAGGGCAAACCGGCTGCAGCACGCAAGCAACACCGCGGACTCGCTCCGCGAAGAAGAGAGACTGTGGGGTCCCGTGAACCGCGAAAGCTTTATATAGTCTCTCCTGCTTACTGCCACCCACAAGCTCTACCTTTGGCACCGCGAGTGACACCCCCTCAACCTGCAGGGCGACGCACGCCACGGCTGCGCTTCTACGCTCTTCTCTCTCTCTCTCTCTCTCTCTCTCTCTCTCTCCCTCTCTCTCTCTCTCGCTCTCCCTTCCTCCTCTCCTATAACCAGCTACGTGTACACCCGCGTAAATCTATACCTATACACATCTCCAAACTGTTGCGCCTCTTTCACAGCCCGGACGTGTCCCACGCTCGGACAGCTGTTGCTGCTCTACTGTTCTTTCGCTGTATGTACTTTGATTTTTCCAAATAGCAAATAATAAGATCTTGATGTGCTGCGCCGAAATTGTTAGAGGTATAAAGCTTCTAACAAAAAGCTGTGAATCACATTCTTAAGTTGTTTTTCGAAAAATTAGTCCAATCATGCTTCAAAATGCAGATAATAATCATAGTTTTATTATAGGAGCTTTATTATTATTCTAAAGAAATGGCATGCTTGACTAAAATAGCTTTTTTAACTACATATAAATAAGCGCTGCAAGCAGAACTTTAAATTACCTTTTTCATCAAACAGTTAAGTCTTCTTCAGTCGTTATATCTGTTCCGTATCCCTGATACCAACTTTTTTTCCCTTATCCTATTACATTTTTCTACCCAACAACGTGTCTTTTTTTCATTGATTTGCACATAATCTATTTACACTGTTTGTTCATACTTAGTTTTCATTTCTAATGTTGATCGACGTCAAAAATAAAAATCACCTCTTGTATCAGGGCGTTCGCAAAAATGGATATAATCGATAAAAATAAAATACTTCGCTTCATATGTATACGAACAGCACAAATATCGCCACATCATTCGAATCCACGCTCTTCCTTACGATCGCGCCAATCAAAAATTTATGGTCACGGACGGAGGTTCGTGTGACTGCAACGATCGTAAAAGCTTCTAGACGTAAAAATCTCAAGAAGTCATATGAAGGTAGACTTGCACAGTACCTTGTATACCCTTTGTTTTCTCGTGTATATATAAGGTACAATAATACTTGCATTTCTTTCTTCGAGTTCTTGTTACCACAATGTTTCCGAGAAATATGTGTGCTCGCTTCGATAAAAATTGTACATAAATATTTAACACGCAATGCTTTGTTAGTAGCTCCAATAAAATTCTGAGATCTTAAATTTTATTTCGCGATTTTCATTCGTCAAATTTGAAGATAACATCTCGTATGGATTTTTCAAGTTGGTAATCATTTCATCTCGTTTGGAGTAACAAGCTTTCATTGAATACATTATAAACAGTGCTCGTTAATAAATTAATAAAATTTTGCAAACGTGGCCAAATATTAAATAAAGCGATAGCACACTCTGATACTTAGACTCTGTACACAATTGGCTTCAGCGCCAATGACGTATAAGGATCGGATTTTACTTTTCTAAACCATTGAGAGTATGGCATATATATACTCTTTTGAAGACTTTTGTGGTCGATGCAATCCTTGCAGCAATTGAACATTCGAAATCAATTTGCGAATACACACATTTGCAAACGCCTTGAACTGATACGAATCAATGCCCGTGTAAGTCAGTCTATTAAAGTTACGCGGATGTGGCGCTGGCAGTAGCAACAAATAAATACAGCTTTAATCTGCTTTACAGAGAGTTACCTAATTAGCGGAGTTAACGATAGCCATGAAACATCAACGAAAACAAATGTGCCAATCAATGGCATACGTTAGAGATACGTATGAGATTCTTCCAAATGAAATTAATTCATTTTGTAATCTCTCTCAAGGATGATATGCAAAAATGATTTCCCAGCAACCAAAGAGAACTGTCTGTCCTTTGTCATAAGCTCTATAGCAATACGTAATATCCAGCTTAATGCGGCATAAGATCGAACGGTTGAATATTCGCAAATGGCTGAATTCTAGGCTCCGTATAGACCATGGCATCTAATACCATCACTGTATCGGCTTCGTTATCGGCCCATTGTGTACTTAGGCACAATCGCTAAAATAGAACTTGCACACGTGTGATAGACACATGCATGCGCAGCGAAACTAGCGCGCGCGACGCGCCCAGGAACTGTTGTGTTGCATTCGACCCATGTGACTTGACGCTCATGCCTGCGTACTCGCGCAATCCGATGATTCACCTGAAATTCTTATACATAGGGATGACCAAAGCGGTTTCAGCTCATTGATTTTTGCTTCCTTCTAGAGGAAGCTTTGTAATAGTAAAATTTTCACTTTCGCTAAAACTTGGAGTTCGAGTCACGTGTTTTTAGAAAATATCCGTATGGATGTGTGTGTGTGTGTGTGTGTGTGTGTGTGTGTGTGTGTGTGTGTGTGTGTGTGTGTGTGTGTATACCGCAATATTTTCGAATCAAAGCTATGGATGATTACAAAATTTGGCATGTATATCCTTTTTTGGATTCTGAATTTGGGAAAAGAAGTTTTTCAATTGTGCTAACTAAATTTCATTTTATGGCCGTTTATTGAATTTTGCAAAATTATTTTTGACATTTTTTGTATAATCTTAAGGTTACAAACAATACAGCTATTACGTATTTAAAAGAGAATAAAATACATATCTCCGAAATGAAATATCAAAACCTCGCAAAAAAAATATGATGAGAGGTTCTGAGTCAAGCTATATACCACAAAAATTTCAATTCATTTGACCACGTAGTTTTTATGAAAAACAAATAGAAAACTGAAAAAAATGAGTTTTCTATGTCCTACGTTTACGAGAGTAAAAAGGCTTAAATCCATCTACAATTTTAGGAAAAGGTAGACTTTTGAGCACTTAGCTTAGCAGCTCTTCAACCCTTATGGTTTCTAAGATATCGATGATACAATTTTTTATTGAAATTTTTTTGATTTCTTATAACTTCAAAACTAAGCAGTCGAACGCTTGAAAAAAAAAGTTAGTAATTTATTACAGCAAGAACAAATTGCTGTTAAAATTTCAAATGATTCTATCGATTGGTTCCTGAGTTATAAGCCAACCTCTCCAATCCGTTTTTCTGCTTCAATTTTTTGCTTCCTCCTAGAGGAAGCTTTGTAATAGTAAAATGTTCACTTTCGCTAAAACTTCGTAGAAATGCGTTTCTTTTGATATCCACCTTAACCCCCCTGATACCCCTACCCTACAAGTGTCTTCCTAACCAATCCTTTTGGTATTCACCTTAACCCATCCCCTACAAGTGTCTTTCTAACCTATCCTTTTGGCATCCACGTCCCCGCTTCGAGGGGAAAAGAAATGTATATAAATATATAGTAAACAAAAAGTATTTTTTTAAATAAGTTATATACCATTATTAACATAATACATTCAATAAATACAACTTCAAGATTGAATTTTTCATTTCATTGAGTGACTGCGTGACTTTCTGATTCAATTTTGTACTCTACAATGCGAAATACATCCGTACAGATTTTTTAGAAAACATGTAATTATTTTCCACTAATAGCTGAATAGGAGGAAGCTAAGTGCCAATGACTTGGCAGCGGGTTTTTTTATTGTAGTCGTTTTCTTTGGCCAAAGAAAGGGTTCAAATGTTTCATGTATTCCGGGAAAAATAAAGTTCCTCCGAACTTTGGACGATCGCAGAACGTTTGACATCGATTGGAAAAATATTCGAAACTCGTAATAATAGCTGCATTTAATTTTTACTCAACAACACAGTGTTAACGTCATACGCTTCATTAAAATACTATGCCCACGTCATTATAGAATGTACGTTGATATATCGTCGTCAGAAACGAAAAAAAATTTCATGAAAAATTAAACGCTGAATAATAAAAAGTGGCCCCAAACAACCCCGCGACCTCCGAAAATTCATTGCTCCTCCACATTTGTTTGTGCATACATTTCCCGAAGAAAAACCCGAGTCTCTACTTCCCTCTGATGTTGGCCCATTATACAAAAGATACACCCGCGACTTCCCCATGCAGCAACACAAGGGTCGGCAAGTAAGTGCGTAAGTACACACACAGTCGTCTCTTGATGGCTTTTTACGATCTCACGAGCCTCTCTCTTAAGTCGAAGTCCCGGATGATTGGCCGACCCGAGTTACAGCCTTATGAATAATTAAGATGGGAGTAGTAGGTATATAATTAAATACCTATAGCGAGATCTCAAGTGAACAAGGAAGAGAAGCGAAATATGACGGGCTGCTGTGAAAGTCTCCCTCGAGGATGACGAATGGCGCGGCTGGTGGAAAGCGCGCAATATAAAAACTATCAACGTTATACGGGAGGCCAGGCACGCGCAGCTAATTTAATTACGTGCAGCAGCCACACTAGCTGCAACCGCGTAAGCTGAGCTGATGCGAGTGTGGGTGACGTTGTCCGAGTGTTATATATATTTGTGCGCGCACGCGAAAATCCCACAAACTCTTTTTCGGACATTTCGTCTGCGTGACGCATATACGCGCGTGTTTGTAAATATGTTACCGCAGTTTGTACGTTTTTTCAATGTCCTGCCTTTCAAAATTTACATTAAATAATCATTTATCGACATATTTTCACGAGTTTACGTACAATTAACCGGTACGGACAATTAGGTATATGGTCTTATCTTTCTGCAAGCTTTATGAAACAGCACATCTTTTGGTCAATTCAATAAATACACGAAGACATATACAACTGACAGCATGTTTACATTGTATCAGTTTAAAATTCATAATTTATGTATAATACCTTATAATATAATATCGTCATGCCAATCAAATACACGAATTCTACCTCTAAGAGGTATTGCGTCGGACTATAGGTAATATATTTGGGTCTCCCACCTAAGGGTGGATACCTCTTTCTTTGTCCTGCGATCGCGATTATCGCCATTGGTGTTTGCCAGAGCATCACAAGGCTTAAATCGACGCTTCCAAAAAGCGTTCGCTCTGCAAAAAGCGAGTTAGTACCGTCACCGAAAATGAGAATGACTGGTTAAGGAATGAATGGTTTTTTTCATCAATCATCACAAACTGAGGTTAATGAATAATTGGGATCTTATATATGATCGAATAATGCTATGTGCATGTATGCGTGATAAATAAAATGTATGCGCATAACTCCAGGCACTCCAATACAATTTATACACAAATTTAACACAAGATCTACTTTTGTTGCAAATTACCCAGCGTATATGTCATTTGTACAAGAATATTTATGTTTATCTTTAATAGTTAATTATATAAGATTAAATAATCAATTTAATATACAAGCATTAAAAAACCGCTGCCAAGTCATTGGCACTTAGCTTCCTCCTAGTGGAAAATAATTACAAGTTTTCTAAAAAATCTGTACGGATGTATTTCGCATTGTAGAGTACAAAATTGAATCAGAAAGTCACGCAGTCACTCAATGAAATGAAAAATTCAATCTTGAAGTTGTATTTATTGAATGTATTATGTTAATAATGGAATATAACTTTTTTAAAAAAATACTTTTTGTTTACTATATGTAATACATTTCTTTTCCCCTTGAAGCGGGGAGGTGGATGCCAAAAGGATAGGTTAGAAAGACACTTGTAGGGGAGGGGTATCAGGAGGATGGGGGTTGTGGATACCAAAAGAAACGCGTTTCTACGAAGTTTTAGCGAAAGTGAAAATTTTACTATTACAAAGCTTCCTCTAGGAGGAAGAAAAAAATTGAAGCAGAAAAACGGATTGCAGAGGTTGGCTTATAACTCAGGAACCAATCGATAGAATCATTTGAAATTTTAACAGCAATTTGTCGTTGCTGTAATAAATTACTAACTTTTGCTCCCTCCTAGAGGAAGCTTTGTAATAGTGAAATTGTCAGTTTCCCTAAAACTTCTTAGGAACGTGTTTAGAGATGTTTGGAGTTCGAATCATACGTTTTTAGAAAATGTCCGTGCGGGTGGNGGTGTTTGTGTGTGTGTGTGTGTGTGTGTGTGTGTGTGTGTGTGTGTGTGTGTGTGTGTGTGTGTGTGTGTGTGTGGGTGTGTGTGTAGTCATAATTCAGCAAATTCGAATATGGTGTTTTTTTAAAAAGAAGCCATATCTTTTAATTGGAATATCAGAACCTTACGAAAAAAATCATGTTGATGGGTCACGTGTCAAGCTATATTACACTAAAATTTCAAGTGATTTGACTAATTATTTTTTCAGTAATAAATCGAAAACTGAAAAAAATGGAATTTCTATGTCGCACGATTAAGGGAGTAAAAAGGCTTTAATTAAGTTGAAATTTTGGAAAAATATAGATCTTTTGCTTACTTCGGCTATCCACCATTGGACAAGTTGAAAGTTGTCACAGTTTGTCCACATCATAATGGAGCGTACAGAGCTAGCTGTGCTCTCCATAATGTGCAACTCATGCATAAGTATCTAAAGAAGCGAAGTATGCCATTAAACGGCTCATTGATGGAGTGGGAGCCTCTATAAATGCGTTGCATCGATTCCTACTCACATCATTCGTACGTATTTTGTGTGCGATGGAACCAACACCAAGCAGTACAGGATATGCTCCTCTTCCTGATTCTAAGAACAAGGAGAAAAAGGAACAAACTTCAGATTGGAAGCAATACTCGCAAAAGTTTTCAACAAACACCAAATCTATGCCTGAAAAACAAGGATACAAAAGATTTTAAATAATGGGACAGTCACAAAGTAATGTGGTGTATGTTCCTAATTGCAAGAGAAAAAAGATCAGTTGGAAACATTATCTTCCAAGAATTGAGCAATCTAAAACACCAAAGTATTCAAGAGTCCGCATAGGTTGATTCTTGTTGAGTCTCAACAAGTTTGAACCTATTCTAAAAATGGGTGAATAATAATGATTTTTCAAGGTGAGCGTTCTTTCCAAGCGGAGGCTCTCCCGCTAGATGGCGTCGCGAAACTCGCAAGAGAAGTAGCTTCGCGGAGTCTACATATAGGAGTGCGCTCGGCGAAGGCTCTCCCGCTAGGTGGCATCGCGAAACTCGCAAGAGAAGTAGCTTCGTGGAGTCTACATATAGGAGTGCGCTCGGGCGGCCGCAGCGGCTCGTATCCGCTGCGGTCAATGGATGCAGTTGGGCATAAAGGTGATTGTACGATTGGGTTATATGAGCGCAGCTCTGAGGTTATTGTATACGACCGCAGTTGGGTTATTATACGAGCGCACAGTTCTGCGCCCGTATCCCCCTGCGCCAGTATCCCCCTGCGCCAGTACCGGCCTAGCTCACCTACTGCTACCGATAAGTAATTTAACGTTTTCTTATTTTAAAATATTCCAAAACAAACTCAAAAGCTGGATGGCTCGAATCTGCGAACCGTAAGGTTGTACTCAGAATACTAGAGGCTTTTTCTATCATCTTCTGTATTGCAACAGCCACGTCGAACTTTTCCTTTAATCCAGTCAGTCTCGAAACTATTAACAATATTCTCGTTTCTTGCGTAGCAAGCCACCACGTCTAGCGGCTGCGTCAATACGGACAGGTATAGGTGATCGTCGTAGCCCCAATCTCGGCAGTCCTCATAGCCATGAGCTCAATTTGACACATCTGGTAGTAGCTGTTGATCTCCGGGTTTTCCTCTATCACCATCAAGTTGTAGCCGTCAAACAGCCGCTCGTTCGATCTCGACCTCGGCCACATACTCAATAATTATATTCAGCGCTTCGAAGTCCTTATAATTAATCATCATTTCGAGAAGCGACCGTTGGTCCCTGTTGTTAGAAATCTTTTGGTTTACATCGCTTCCATACTCTAGCAGCAACCTTATCACTCGACGCCTTTCCTCCGCGAAATTAGCTCGCAGCAGGCACAATGGATGGTTTTGTAACTTTTTAGCCAAATGCGGTAGACGTATGCAATCAAGTAATGGCTTTATGTCTCTTTTATTCACTGCGTTGAGGTCAACACCCAAAGATATCAGCCATCGAACGTACTCAAACATTGACGCTTCGCACACGCTCTCAAACGAAGATATTCCGTAATCGGACTCGACGCCAATCTCAATTCCTGCCCTTTCCAACACAAAGTCAAAAACCTTTTTATTCACATTCAGAACCGCAAATGTCAGAGCACTTTGTCCCTGAGGTCCGCTTTGTACTCTTTGACGCAGAGATTGATCAATCTAACGTCGCAGCACTGGACGATATAATTGAAGGGCGTCATGCTATTTGTGTTCGGTGTATACAACTTGAAACGGTCCAGTTAGGTTAGTAGAACCGCGAGAGATTCGAGACACGAAGTTAGTTTAATGAAATGTAAGTACACTCGAAGATCGTCGCCGGACCCGGGATTACCCCGCACTATCGGTTGGGTAATCGCAAGCCTCCCTACTCCCTGTAGCAGATATCCACCAGGGGGACGCTGCTCGTATGTATCTGGGAGGAGAGGGGGGAGAAATATCCCTCTTACACCACACACTTAGGTAAACCACGCAGCGTCAGACTGGTATGTGAGGTACTACCATCTCACTACGAGTCTGTGATCAGGTGAGAGCCCGGGGTACAGGGTACTACCATCCTGAACTGAAGGATCACCTGTGAGGAGGGGAGAGGATATTAACTTGGTGTGAAAATCAAAATATCTATACTTAATTATTTGTATTTGAATCAATAGAAATTACATGATCTGACTCTTAATAACTAAGGGGAGAGGGATGGCCGGCAGATGCACTGTTCAAGAGCGCTATGCTCGTAGAGTGTAGACTACTAAGTACACTGGAAGCCGAAGCAATAGACGAGTACTACCATTCGTTCTATAGCTCCATATGAGAGAGTCAGATCACAAGTGACCCGCTGCTTAGCTCGGGCTCCTTATATACCCGTAGCCTTCCCTCTCCCTAATGTTATATGCTCGCACGCACTCTACCCGCGCTTGGGTAGATTAATACATGGTGTTTAAGTTTTAGATTAAGTGTTCTGTTTAGGTAAATCGTTAGGGCGCTCGTCTGCCACGCTGAAATTCCAGGTTCGATTCTCGTCAGCGACAAAAAAAAAAGTTGCTTTCTCTAAACTGTTTAAGTAGGTTACTAACATTAATAACTACAAAGATAAACAATAAATAGTGAATATAAAGGTGTAAATCGAGATAACTAAAATAAATACATTTTTATTTTAACTTATAAGAATATTTTAGAAATATTTCGGTAATATTTCAGAAATATTTCAGTAATATTTCAGAAATATTATGAGAAATAATTTTACCACGAAAATCTATCATAAAATATTTCAAAAATAATTCTGAAATATTACTAGAAATATTTCATGTAACATCTTCACAATATATATTCAAAATATTTCAAATATTTCATGCTGTGTGGGAGTCGGGAGAATAGACGCGATAACCCGCTTGAACGAGGTACTGGATGACTGGTATGATAGCGTTGGTCGTAGACGACGGCCTGCTTTGCTACGAGTGACGCTATAGTAACTCCCATTATAAACTTGCAATAATGTATGTACCTATCTAACGCCGATTTATATAAAATTCAATGAGGATTGGTAAAACTCCGACGACACACTAAGACGAGAAGCACTTGTCAACTGGTAGTACGTCAGACGACTGGCATGAGCTCCCAATTGGCCAATTTTCGAGACTATGAGGAAGTTTGCCCTGCAAACTGGATCCAGATGGCGCCAGTACGCGTCTGGACTGTCATGGCCGCCGCACCTATAAACCTTCCTACAACATATACTGAATGCATAGCCGTGTATACTCATATGAGCCTAGCATAGAGAGCGTGGAGGGGCATTTGCCATTCTAACCAACATGATTTTTCGCATAATTACTGCAAATTTTGCAAAACCCAAGGCATTTTGAGAATCCGCAATTGATTTACAAACATTTAGTGCTACTCTTATCCCAATATACAGATTACTTTATGATATTCGCTATATAGAATAAGCCAGGTAGCCTATTCTTATTATAAGAAAACAAATTATAGAACTGTGTATATTTGCACGATCGTATACAATCTTTGTGAATTTACGATGCAGTTTATTATAGAGATTCAAGAACAGGGAGAGCAGAGACTTTCGGCGGCTTTCCTTTCAACACGTGTTGTTGATGACTATAGGTATACCATATCCATGCATATTATTTCAATTTGTACACAATATAGAATAGTATATTTCGATACAAGTGCGCAAAGTAAGTGATTCTCGCACGGGTGTAGTTTGTCGCCCGAGAGAAGCAAAGGCGGCAAACTATACTCGTGCGAGGTTCGCTTACTCCGTGCACATGTATCGGACTATATATTTTTTAACGCGACGTGCGCGAAAAACGCGGTTTCCCGGGGCTCGTTTTCGTGTAGCGTTTGCGAAACAACATTTGCATAGCAACGGCATGTTTCGCGCCATATTATTTGTTTCGCACACCAGTTAAAAAACCTAGTGTTTCGCGCACGGAAAACGAGCCCGAGAAACCGCGTTTCGCACACGGATCAGTGTTAAAAATTCCATTTTTACTAGAATTAGCAACAAAAGAAGAATTCTGTATTAAAAATCAAACTCCTCGAATCATCTCTTACGCGAATCCGTCAACAACAGTCCAGAGACTCGTTAACGAAGAAACTCTCGGAGATATTAGTTGAACGAAGGGAACTTTTCGAGCCACGCGATCGCGGAAAAAATGGCAGCCGCCTCTGGCGGAAAAACCGGCCCTCGGGCGCTTAATAGGCCCGAAGATTAAGATGACAATCGCCATATCATCTCGTATTCGCGTTGCCCCACGGGAAATAAGTAGGCGTTATGATCTCGCGCGACCTGCATGTGTGAGTCTTATAACTCCAAGAGGCGCATGAATTAATTTATGGAGTATCGATCGCCGGGATACGCGCGTTTTAAAAGGTTGGCGATGGCTCGCTTGATAGTTTTCAAACGTTATTATAACGATAAGATTCGTTGCGTTTATTGAAAGTAGAGGAAAGCTTATAATTATATGCATTATTATTTGTCTTTAAAAAACGAAACGTTGTAAAGAGATCTCGAGTAGGATGCAACTCGAATTCGAAGAACAAATATAACGATGAACACCTTTAAATCTTTCTTTTTCGATATAAATTATGCAAGAACACGCGGAAAGATATCTGCCTCTCTTTATTTGTCTGTAATTAAAACTCGAAACATCATCCCCATCTGAACAAACTGTATACAATACATCGATTTTTGAAATTATACACTAAACGTGAAACGTCAGAGCATACGTTCAAAAATATCACAATAAATAGATAACCGCTATGCTACCTTGTGACGGAAGTCATATTAAACTTGACTCTGCAGCGTGTCATGAGCAAAAATACGTTAAAAACTTTTTCAGGTAACAGTAAAATCTCATGTGACGTCACTCGCACATGTGCGAATGCTTAATTCTTTATGATTTTCACAAAATAAAAATAAGTAATATATAACTTATTATTTATTTATTTCTATCATTACAATACTTTTATCGTTTTGTCTATATATTTTNCCAGAGACTCGTTAACGAAGAAACTCTCGGAGATATTAGTTGAACGAAGGGAACTTTTCGAGCCACGCGATCGCGGAAAAAATGGCAGCCGCCTCTGGCGGAAAAACCGGCCCTCGGGCGCTTAATAGGCCCGAAGATTAAGATGACAATCGCCATATCATCTCGTATTCGCGTTGCCCCACGGGAAATAAGTAGGCGTTATGATCTCGCGCGACCTGCATGTGTGAGTCTTATAACTCCAAGAGGCGCATGAATTAATTTATGGAGTATCGATCGCCGGGATACGCGCGTTTTAAAAGGTTGGCGATGGCTCGCTTGATAGTTTTCAAACGTTATTATAACGATAAGATTCGTTGCGTTTATTGAAAGTAGAGGAAAGCTTATAATTATATGCATTATTATTTGTCTTTAAAAAACGAAACGTTGTAAAGAGATCTCGAGTAGGATGCAACTCGAATTCGAAGAACAAATATAACGATGAACACCTTTAAATCTTTCTTTTTCGATATAAATTATGCAAGAACACGCGGAAAGATATCTGCCTCTCTTTATTTGTCTGTAATTAAAACTCGAAACATCATCCCCATCTGAACAAACTGTATACAATACATCGATTTTTGAAATTATACACTAAACGTGAAACGTCAGAGCATACGTTCAAAAATATCACAATAAATAGATAACCGCTATGCTACCTTGTGACGGAAGTCATATTAAACTTGACTCTGCAGCGCGTCATGTGCGTCAAAAAAATCTCGACTCTTCGAAAAAAGTTGACACAAGCAGTAATTAATCTCGGCCTTGCGATAACCATCGGTGTAATAATGAGCGTACAATATGTCACGTTCTTTCAATAACAAATACGTTATCTATCCTTATCGTGGCCTACCGTTTGCATTGTAAATTGCAAAACTATATTCTACTGAATTCAAAATTGAATTCTGCTGTATATCTGATCTTATCGCGCGTATGCATATATACATTGTGGCATTTTCAAAAAGTTCTGTATTCGAAATATTTATTATACAAAAATCCTTATTCGTTTATTTATTAGTAACGATTGAGAAATCTCTACAGCTCATCTTTCGCACTACCCGATGATTCCAAGACATTTTCTCTAAAGTTTATGGTCCTCCAGAACTGCTTGTCTCCAAGGTTGTCGTGACTGGCCATCTTATATTTGCCTGGTCCAGAAATGTGCAAATAATGAAAATCATTTTCGGATGGATCAACCTTTTTCCATTCTTTAGGAAAAACTTCATTTCTACAATAAAAGTAATATGGCATCATTAAAATTTGTTTACAATATTGCAGATAACAAAGTCTTCAATGATCGTTTGCATACGTTTTTTCCACAAACGTCGAACACATGTTTAGCATATGACTCTGCATGGCCCGATCGTTTTCCGTCGTTGTAGGGTCGAAGAATAGATTCTCGAACAAGAGGAATATATCATCAGTATGGCTCACACCTAAGGAGGAAAAAAAGTCATAAGCATATATCGTATCGGAATAATTTTTCAGAGTGCAGTTAGACATTATTTTAGACTCGTAATCTCAACCGCGCGTTGTGCAATGCGTTTGCGATAATTTTCATATCTACTAGCAGAATCTCGGAGTCGTAAACTTTTTTCTTCATGAAAGCATTGTCAGCTTTTAAACCGATTATCAGCAATAAAATTTTGCGTAACCAAAAACGCGTTCTCATAATAATTCTGCAGATAAAAGTAATTAAAAACATTATCAGATTACAGTCGACAATCCAAAAAGATAAGTCAAATAATTGTAAAAATAGGAGTAATTAATGCTAGTATAACAAACCAAAATCTTCCTTAGTTCCACTAAGTGCATCGCAGAGGCTTCCAGCGGCTTTGTAGCTGTAGTAATAAAACCACACCGGACTCTTATTCGCTTTAGCCTGCATCCTGACGGCTTTCTCTGCGTCCACGACGAACAACCTATCGCCCACCATTTTTGTGATTGGCCTCACGTTCTGCCGGTTAATGGGATTGTTTCCCATGTAATGTCCTCTAATCTTCATCACCACCTCCGCTTGCTTCTCACGCGAAATCGTGTAATTGAAATCCAATAAGTGCGGTGCCAGTGACTCCCAATTTTCGTCCAGCTCTTTTAAAAGTGGCTCGTTAGCCGCGAACTCTGCGCGAAAAGTGTCCGTGAATGTTAAAACGATTTTGTCGAGAAATAAGATCGATTGATTATAAAGATGTGTTTTTTGTTTTCGTGTTACCGGCCACAGGGTATAGACCCTCTTCGCTGGTGATACTCGTTATCCAGGGGACGTCCGCTACATCGCCGCTTGCGAGCATTTCTACGGGTGGACGATCGATGAACGGCTTGTCGACGGACTTTTCAACCACTGGTCCGAAAGGTGTGTACGGGTTGTAGAGCCAGGGCTGAGAAATGGAGTTACTTTCAGCACAAAAATGCAAAATATAATAAATTATAATAATGTTACTCACCATGAATTCTTGGACAGCCTGCACCATAGATCTGGCAGGACGATGCCTCAAACAGTCAACCATCTCCTTGGTGCTCTCGGTGGGGCAGCCCATCAAAGCTCCGAGTTTCTTGGCCTTTTCGAGCGAGTTCTCAGTCTGGGTCCAGCAGTTTAAAACGGTACCACTGAAGGAGATGCCGTTCTGGAAGAGACCGGCGCTCAGCTGCGAGAAGTAGTGGTAGTGCACGCTCGCACCACCGGCACTGATACCAGCTAGGGTTACTTTTTTGGGATCACCGCCGAAGTACTCGATGTTGTCGTGAACCCATCGAAGCGCCAGACTCTGGTCTTTGAGGCCCATGTTACCGGGTACGACATCGTCCTCGGTGCTCAAGAATCCTTGAATGGAATTTATAAAATGTTCAATATGTGAATAATAGATGTTTCATTGAGTGAATTCGTTGTCGCTTAAAAAAAGTATATATACCTAGAGGTCCCAATCGATAATTGATGGCAACGACGATAACGTCTTTATCCACGAGGTACTTGGCGCCAAAGGCATTAGCTGTACCATGGGTAAAAGCGCCTCCGTGAATCCAGAAGATAACCGGCAAGAGCGATGTGTCGCCTTCGCGATCGGGCACGTAAATGTTCATGTAGAGGCAATCCTCTGCACCTTCGACGAGCTCCACGTCCTTCAGCCATCCTGGTTTATGAGTGTACTGCAGACATTCGTGAGCCTTTTTCGTTGCTTGCAATTCGCCCTCCCATGACTTCACAGGTTGCGGAGCCTTAATATTGCGGTAAAAATCAAGATTAGACCAAATAAGTGCAATTATATACGGTTATGCATTTAAATGATAAACAAAGGATGATACAGCTGCATTTTAGATTAGATATCTAGTATATTATTTTCTGTATCTTTTAAACGATATAATATCTTTATAATTAATCTTTTAAGTGATAACAATTTCATTGTTTCATGCAGAACATTTTCTGAGCAGAGGAATATTTCGTCTTCTCCAAGTTATCAATTCAATAAAGATTAATTATATTCTTGGACCAAATTAATGAATACATAGTATCTTATCTCCTTCAAGAATTGAATGGGACGATGTATTCTCCTACTATTTTCATGTTTTATTTATTCAAATAAGTTACTCATAGTTCTATAATAATATGAATTAGTTAGAACAAAATAACAATGGCTTTATGAAGATTTTTTAATTCTTGCAAGCATCGTCAAATATCTAATTTTCTATATTATTTTTATTAGATGATTTTCCTAATTTTTCATTACAATTGTGTATATAACATACTACTTTGTGATCACGACATCTGATTACGATATTTCACTAATAATACATCAAAATTTGCAACTACTGTATCCTATCAAGAATCTGATAATCTTATATGGGAAAAACGTGTATTATTACCTTAAATCTGAGTTTTCCGACTGGAGGTAGTGCATACGGAACACCCTCGTAAGCTTCGTAAATTCTTCCATGTTCAGAAATTTTGTAGTATCCTTTGATGCTGCCAAGAAGTGTCTTGACTCTCGGCGCATCGTCGTCTGAGCGAACAGCGAGATACAACACCGCAAATACTAGAAACAGACTCGCCGGTCTGATCATCTTTGCCTTACCGGATTGTGCACGCGACTGCAGTGAGTTCGACGATACACATAATATATACTTAGTCCGAGCTGACAACGGTCATACATTTTTTGCGCGCCGCCCCACTACGCCGAGTTTTAAATATGTGTGTTATGTATTTCTAAATAAACTGCAGCAGCATCCAGCGATGATAAGACGTACTGAATCGTTTAGCCTAATGGAAATGAAACTTGTACAAAATTAAAGTGTAATCAAATGTAACAGATTGAAACAGATGTTGTAACATTGTTTCGAACGATTTTTGTATTTTATGACATTTTATAAAAGCTGATGCATATTTTATTTTATTGTATATACTTTCTTATACGTTTTGTTACCTCATTAATTGAATAATACCTATTCTTTAGTTGGACATCGTCGTTGTGACGTATTGATGATAAAATAATTTATATTATTATTATCAACGTTTTCTATCTGCAACTGCATGATATTCATAGACATACAATATATTAAAAAAAGAAAAGATTATATATTTTTATACATATGATATAAATCTTAATCTTTATTTTACTGTTTATTTTGAAGAGAAAAAGTATACGATTGATTTGATAGTTTATTATGTTTACCTATCACATTATTCACATTATTATAGTTGAATGCAAGTATAATGTATAAAATTCAAATGTTGTACTGTGTGGATTCATTGGTTCACTGAATCGGCCAATCGTTATTATACGTGCAGCTGCAGGCAGCGCAGGTATGGGAAAATTTGAATATTTCATCAACAACTTATAGTTATATTAACATAATTTCTGCGCAATTGAAGACACGTTATAAAGTATACATAAAATAACTTCAGTAGATAGGATAGTTTCAGTTTAAAATTAAAAACTTAACATCTCAAGGTCGTGACAAAACCATTATGCGTCGTTTGCATATGGCTATACACACACATATATATATATATACTTGCACGTTAAATAATTGTCACCAACATCTCCTGTTATTAATATCTTTATTTAGCATCTTATTTTCGTTTTATCTATCTGTCCTTAGAAAAACAAAAACGTGCTTATACGTAAAAACGTACGCATACGACGCATAGAATCAAATCAAAATACGCGCCACCAGCCAAAAAGCCAAGAAGTTAGTGCGCATGGAAGACTATAGAAAAAGGAGTGTGTCAACGATATATATATACGCGCGAGAAAGCAAAATCGCACTGAAAACTTTTTCACCGCGTGGCGGCGCTGCTATCCGTAAGTTTCCTGACGTCATTCTCGCGCATGCTCAAACGCTCTGAGTTTCAAAATTTATTTGATTTAGCATTTTCCAAAATCACAATCAGGAAGACTATAATTATAGGTATAGATGAGGATTGTCAATGAGATACGGTCGGAGAGCAAAAATACGTTAAAAACTTTTTCAGGTAACAGTAAAATCTCATGTGACGTCACTCGCACATGTGCGAATGCTTAATTCTTTATGATTTTCACAAAATAAAAATAAATAATATATAACTTATTATTTATTTATTTCTATCATTACAATACTTTTATCGTTTTGTCTATATATTTTTGAAAAAAATTGATGCGAAACCGACGCGAGCAAGCCACCGATTAAGTTTTAGCACAGGCTAAGAGAGTAATTGCCTTTACTCATAGATATCAATGTAATAGTTATAATAGGTCATTTTTATGCTAATGCTTATTCAAAATAAATGTCAATAAACCACTTTTCAAATATTTTACTAAAGCTTTATTTAAGTCAGCTGACTCGCCGAGATGACAGCCATCTTGGATTTTAGAAATTTACTGTTTCGAGCGCCGCCTATCGGCGATTTTTTCTCTGAAACTTCTGAAAGTTTTCAGGATTTTTCATAGCGATTGCGTTGACACTCCTTTTCTATTGTCTTCCTGACCTTCCTGTTAGTGCGCATGCGCCAAATTTGAAATCAACCACTAGAGGGCTCTGACTGTTTTTGGCGGGTAAACAGACGCGCGTCCATGTTAGTGAAACGCGACAGGCGATTAGGCGAAAAGGCGTCGTGTGTCGTTATTCGCCGAACAGCACTCGGCAACAAGGCGCGACATGATCCGGCAACGTGCGAGCGAAGCTTTTTTCCACTAATATTGGCAGGTTATGTATTCGCGGAAAAAGCCGAAAAATATTTCTTATCACACCGCTAAACTTTGAAAAAGTGCGAAAAATCTGCTCCGGAAAGATACCGGAAAAACAGCAGCCAACGATGGACGTTCGACAGTGAGGTTTCTGTATTAGGTAGGAGTGTGGTTTTCGGAGGGAAACGAGATTGACAAGAGAACAAAGAGAAAATGGATCTACCAGCTACGCAGGCTATGGGCGAAGATGAATTTCCAGCTACCCAGAAGGTCGCGTCAAATGAGGCTGAGGATAGAACTTTGGTACTTACTTAATCTGCTCACGGAGCCGTGTTTTTATTTGACAGTTCGAAATCCTGATGACAAAGGATTCAGTGAATAAAATAATATTAATTTCTCTATGTTATTGTTTAGGTGGGCACTCTGCTGATTAACAGGCAAACGCATTCCATTTTTTCCGGACTCACCAGAATCGGCAGGCATCCTGATTGCCAAATAGTGCTTACTAGCGAGGTATCTTAATTTTTTTCATATACTTACTGTGTAAAAATGTATAAACAATATTTTATACGTGTTACTCTGTTATTTATTGTATATGCTTATATTGAGAGGTTATACGGATGTTATTAATAGTTAAATTTTCTAATCTTAAAGTTCTTCCTTAGATCCTCGTTTCAGCTTATTCTCGTTGAAATCTATCGAATTCCAAAGATTTTTCTCTCCCAAATTGCCACTAGTTTCCATCGCATACTTGCCTGGTCCTGATATATGCATGTAATTTAGTTCTTTCTTGGTTGGATTCACTTCTGTCCATTCAATTCCCAAGTCTGGTTTACTAAATTATCAAATAATATTGATTGTTATCATTAAATTTGAACGTCTTTTAATCTTATCAAAATGGTTATTTACCCTCTAGTCGCAACTGAGACCCAAAAGTTCAACAAATCTCTTTGCAAAGCTCGATCTTCTTGCGTCTTTGTTGGGTTTATATAAGGTGTTTCAATGACCATGTAAGCATCATCAGCATGGCAAACACCTAATTGATTGTAAAAAAAGAACAGTTGTACTCATGTCTAAGACACAGCAATAAAATTTGAATCACAATCGCATACCAAAGTTCTCTTTTGTTCCACTCATTACATTGCTCAAGCTGTCTGCAGCTCTATGACTATAGTAATAAAACCAGACAGGGTTTTCATTTACTTTAGCTTGCATCCTTGCTGCTTTTTCTGCGTCAACAACAAATAATCGATCGCCAACCATCAATGTCAGTGGTCGTGCATTCAATCTATCAATAGGCTTTGACCCAAAATAATGCTTTTTTATTTGCTCTGCTACTTCAGCATGTTTATCTTTTGGTAATGTATAGTTATAATCAAGCAAATACTTTGCCACTAAGTCCCAATTGTCATCTAAATCTTTTAAATGCTTTTGATTTGTTATGAATTCTGAAATCATTAAAATTTAAATAGTTATCTTCTTAATATTACAGGCAAATGTAATTTAATAAGTACTCTTACCCGCAACTGGATAAAGTCCTTCTTCACTTACAACCCCAGTTATCCAAGGAATGTCTTGTACATCACCACTAGCAATAATTTCAACTGGTGGTTTATTAATAAAATAATCTCCACCAGATTTTTCTACTACTGGTCCAAATGGAGTGTAAGGATTGTAAAGCCATGGCTGCAAAACGTTGCATTAAAGTATTTCAATAATTATTAGTACACACAAAGACTACAATATTTAGAGATTTTTATTTACCATGAACTCAGATGTAGCTTGAACTACAGTTCTAGCTGGGCGATATCTTAAACACTGTATCATATCTTTTGTATTATCTGTTGGACAACCTAGTACAGCACCTAACTTTTTAGCCTTTTCTAGTGCATTTTCAGTTTGTGCCCAGCACAACAGTGCTGTGCCGCTAAATGAAATACCATTTTGGAATAATCCTGCACTGAGAGGAGACAAATAATGATAATGTACGCTAACACCTCCTGCACTGAGACCTGTAAGTGTTATTTTTTTCGGGTCTCCCCCAAACCATTCAATGTTATCGTGTACCCAACGCAGAGCCATACTTTGATCTTTGAGTCCCATATTTCCTGGAACAACTTCATCTTCGGTACTTAGAAAACCTATATTAGGGAATGAATATATTGATTAACTTTATAAAACTTTTCATGCATAAAAGTTAATTAAATCAAAATTGTGTCACCTAGAGATCCTAATCTGTAATTTATTGTAACTAATATCACATCTTTATCAGCCAAATATTTTGCACCAAAAATATTTCCAGTTCCATATTGAAAGCAACCACCATGAATCCACAAAATAACTGGGAATCGTGAAGTATCTGCTTTACGAACTGGTACATAAACGTTTAAATATAAGCAATCCTCACTTCCCTCGACTCGTTCGTTTTCAACAGCTGGTAAATGAGTATACTGAAGACATGCATCCGAAACTTTGGTTGCTTGTAGTTCACCTGTCCAAGCAGGTATTTTCTTAGGTGGCTTTAAAAAAATTTCAAAATTATATCCAATTCTAAGTAGCATTGAAATTGTAGATTTTATAATTAAAATAAGAATTAATGATTGTACTTCTGTTAATTAGTTTTATGTTATTGATACAAGTTAAACTTACTCTAAATCTTAATTTTCCTATGGGTGGATATGCATATGGAATGCCTTCATATGCTTCATACAATCTTCCATTTTCAGATTTTTTATAATATCCCCTAATACCTCCAAGTGGTGTTTTTACTTTTGGATAATCATCCTTACAATTAACTAAAATAACATTTGTTAATAAAACCAGCGAAATTATCCACAGCATCTTGCTTTACTATACGGCTGAAAGCAGACTGAGGTCTTTTCTCAATGCTGATAAGTTATCCTTTTCCCCTTCTTATGACCTTTATCTGTCAGTGCATACAATTCTTTGCACTGGAAATAGAATCTTTCAACTTGTCAATGACTGTCATGATGTGTTATCTAACATGCAGACATAGCCAAAGCTATTCATCTATGTAAATTAATCAATGTTCAATATCTCACAGTATTGGTGATATATTTTTTTTTTTTTTCTATTTATAAAAAGTTGTTCATTTCAAAATATCACAATTAAAGAACGGATTTTTTAATTCTTACAAAGTTGTTTATGAAACTATTATTGAGAATCTGATTCTCAAATTTACTTAATTACATATTATGGAAGCTGCAAGCAATTTGCATTTAAACTTTGCTTCCTCATTCAAAGCAAAAAAAATTCAAAGCTTTTTTCTAACATTAAACAGGTTCTGTGCTATTAAATATCTTTACAATTCTAATGAAATCAGAATGTTTGTTCAAATTATATAAGATTGCAGAAAATAAGAACATCTAAATGATACAATTAATACAAACATACCTTTGTGAAAAAAAAATGCAAGCACTTAAATTTAATAGCACTAAACGTACATCAAAAATAAAAGTTTTTTATATTAGTTTGTTCTATTCATATATTTTTATAATTTTACAGACAGTTTCTAAAAGACACGCAGAAATTGAAGCAGAATCTCCTAATAGACCTGTTTTTATAAAAGATCTTCAATCATCAAATCTAACAAGAATTAACAAAGTGAGTAGTGCACATAAAATAAAGTATTTTATCAAATTAAATTATTTATCCATGTTCCAGGGAAAATTAAGGCCATTATCTTCATATCAAGTAAAGGATGGAGATGAGTTGATATTTGGAAATGTCATAGCAATATTTAAACTGTATCAACCAATTGATGATTCCTTAGTATCATGTACACCCCAAGTCAACCGAAAACTGAAAGCAATCATACCTGGAACACCTGACTCTTCAATGGTTTGTAGTCATAAACTACTGTTATATCCTAATGGCAATATATTTATTTGAAACATTTTTACAAGACTAAAAACAATAGTAAATAGTAATTATAGATAAGTAGTTGGAATAATTATCCACAAATATTTTCAGTTTCATGAAAAACCATTCATAGTCTGTATAATGTTTTAAATATCATAGCCGCTTTATGTTCAAATAATTTGTTAATTTCTCATTGTCAATCCCACGCCATGTGTCATAACATTCATTTGTACAGAATACATCATCTGCATCTGAAAGTGATAACTCCATTATACCTGGAACACAAACGGATAAGACTGATTCTAACTTCCGACTTCCGGGAATTCCAGTCAGATCTTGCAGAAGTGATGAACACAGAAGCCCAAGAGTTCCAGCATTTACTCTCGACGATCTTCCATCGCCATTGTCTAAACAAAAAAGCAGGCAAGACGAAATTTGCGAAGCTAAAACTCAAAGGTTTTCTACAAGTAACAAAAACGAAGATCATGATGATAGTGATAATATTTACACTGCTGCAACTCAAAAAGCTTCAAATATTGCTAAACCTGTCACATCGGATAATAATATATACGACATGGCAACACAAAGGCCAACTGATTCTGATGAAGAAATTGATGAGTTAGAAAATCTAACGACTCAACGACCAGACTATAAGTATCCAGAATCGAGAAAAGTGACAGACAATGAATCTATTAACGATCTTGAAACACAACCATTTAATGTTGAAAAATTGAATCCTGCTATAAGAAAGTCTCTTGACGTGTCTATACACAGTGCTCCAACTCAGAAAAACGTACCCGATAATTCAGGCAACGAATCTATTGAAGATCTTGAAACGCAGCAATTTAATCTTGCAAAGGAGAATGTTGATAGTAGCAAATCAAATGATGTATCGATTCACAGTGTTCCAACGCAGAAAAATGATTGTAACAAGTCAAACAGTAAATCTATTGAAGATTTGGAAACTCAGGTATTTGATACCCGAAAATCAAGTGTTTCTAATTGGGAATTAAATGATGTGTCCATTCATAGCGCACCAACTCAGAAAAACGTTTGCAATGAATCATCTGAAACTATTGAGAATTTGGAAACTGAACAACTAGACGTAAGAAAATCGAATACTTCTAACAATAGTTCACATGATGTATCAATCCATAGTGCTGCTACGCAAAAAAATGTTTCCGAAGACTTGAGCAAGTCTATGGAAAACTTAGAAACTCAGCAATTTGACTTGCACAAAACGGCGTTGGAAAGAGAATCTCATGATGTTTCGATCTACAGTGCCGCAACACAAAAAGTTAATAATGAGGCTCCGCATGAGTCTATAGAAAATGTAGAAACACAAAAATTCGACGCCAATAAACCAGAAAAGTTTGTAGCGCCCAGTCCGTTTCGAAAAAAATGTAATAAGTCACTGGATGATGCCGAAACACAAAGATGCGTACCCGAAGATACTGTTCCCGAGTCCATTGAAGATATGGAAACGCAACATTTTATGACTAATACCACCACTACATCTGAAACGCCTTCTTCAAATAAAGTATCCGATGAGTCAATTCATGCAGCTGAGACAAACAATGAATCCATAGATAACTTGGAAACACAACAATTTGTTAACAAAACAACAAATGAAATAATTGATGAATCCACAGAATCGATGCATCTTGTTGATGAAAGTCTATCCTTTACAACTCAAAATACGTCACTTGTAGATGCAAATGATACTAAAGAATCGGCATGTGACACTGATATTCAAAAGACAGAACAAGAAAAAGAACAAAACAATACTAGTAAAGACCAAAATAATTCTAATTTACAATTTGAAAAGCCGTCAGTGTCTTCATCTATTACAGGTATTAATACATCCAAGACAGTAAATAATGAAGAAATCAATACATCAAAAACTGTTGAAAATATTGAGGAAGAAAAGAGTATATTAGAAGGAGAGAATGAAGAAGATATCTTTTCGCAAAATTTAATTGAAGATTGTCCATTTGCTTTCCTTCCAGAAGAATCAGTTAGTAATGAAAACCAATCATCCACTATATCTAAAATTGAAGAAAAAACTGAAATAAAAGAGAACAAAATAATTAATAATAGCATTTCTAATGCTTCTGCAAATACTGAAATTCATAAATCTAAAACGGCTGAAAGTAAATCTCACAATATTATTAACGAAAGTGACTCTGAAACTGATGAAGAGGGTGTTTTCACTAACCATTCATCTAACGAAGATAAAAGTAATCTATCTAGTTCTAAGTGTAGCTCAAAAACCGAGAAAGACGTCGCACATAAGGAAGCAGATTCCGAAACAGATGAAGAAGGTGTATTCTCCAATCACTTATCCAATCAAAGCGAAGGCGATGTAAAAAATAGTAAAAAGAATAATGAGAAAATTAACGAGAATGATTCAGAAACTGATGAAGAAGGTGTATTTTCAGATTGTATGGTTAAAGAAAATAAAAACCAATCTTTATCTAAAAAAGACAATAATGTTGATAGTGATGAAGATATTTTTGATAATATACCTGAAGATGAAGACGATGAAAAAACTAAACTTAAGAAATCAGTCATACCATCTAAATCTAACAGTTTAATTCGTCAAAAATCACCAACTCCAGATTCACAAGATTTGTTATTTGATGATAACTGTGTAGCAAAAAGCACTAGTATTAAAAAACCACAAACAGCTGGTACAAATTTATCAGAGAATAGAAAAATGAATGATATTGAAGTTGACGATCTTGCTCCTACACAATTAATTAATACTGGCATAACTGATAACTTTTTAGCGCCAACGCAAGTAATGCCCAAAGAAAAAGATTCGGCAAAAAAGACTAGTGAAAATTTGGATGATCTTGACTTAGCACCGACTCAAAAAATCGTGGACAAACAATGTACGGAATCGCAGTTTCCTGCACAGAATAGCAGTAGACTATCCAACGATCGCTGGAGTACAATAAGTACTATTGACTTGGCACCAACCCAAAAACTTGCAGACACGCAATTGTGTACAGAATCCCAATTTGCTACTCCAATTGACAAAAAATTAAACAATCGTAGCAACACAGGAGAAAAACTTGACTTAGCACCGACTCAAATAATTGCAGAGACGCAACCTTGTACAGAATCTCAATTCGCTAAACCGGTTGACAAACAATTAAATGAGCAAAGTAACACAAAAAAGACAGTCAACGTTGCAGAGATGGCACTGTGCACGGAAGTTCAGTTAGCTACAAAAATTAATGATGAATTACCAAACAATCTGATAAACAGAAACACTAATATTGAAGATTTAGAATGTAAAAGTGCTCCAACCCAAGATAGCAATAATTTAGAACGTAAGTTGGCACTTAACCAATCGAAACGACAACTTGAAAAATTGGAAATCACTTGTAACAAAAAAGTAAAATCTACTGAAGACACTCAGAATGTACAGTTGGACCTCTTTGCTAATGTAGAAAAAGATTTAGGTGAAATGTTTGAAGGACCTGAAAATGAACCAAGTGAAGTAGACCAGTCAGCATTGCTAACACAACAGTTGGCAAATATTTTGGAATCTAGTCAAAATGATGGCAGTCTTGTAACAGATTTGAATGAATCAAAACCATCTCCAACGCTCAGCTCTGGAAGAATTTCCAAAACTAAAAATCGTCGCAGAGCAATGTTCCTTGGACAAGCTGACTCTCTTAGTCCACTAGTAAAACCGGTAATTAATCTCAACGATACTATTGAGAGAAATTTGAATGAATTATTTGACGACAACATCAATAACATGGAGGCATACGATACTGACGAAATGATGACACAACAGTTAAAAAACATTCTTCAATCGCAAGATGGCCATCGTATGACAAACGATGGAGACATTACAGTAACGAAATCGCCAGTCTTGAGCAAGGCTCACGAGAGAAAGAGGAATCGATTAAGCCTGTCGGTGAATTTGAATGCTTCGTCGACTTCTAAGAAACAAGAAGAACAGTTAACACCAAAATCATCATGTGTGCAATCAAGCTCGAGCAATAAAACTGTAGAGTCGCAAGAAGCCGACGAATACGTTGCGAATCTCAAATCCAGCAAAAAGCGCAACGCCATAGATACTAAATCCGATGAGGAACCAATAAATTCACAGTCATCCACTGACAACGAAAGGGAAATCGTATACAAGCGCGGAATGGTAGGTTTCTCTTCCACAATGCGACCAGTAAGTACCAAAGAACCAGTAGCACTCTTAGAACCAAAAGGTAGAAGCTTCACAAGTGACAGTCAGTCTGACGGTGACGAGTCTAGTATCCTCCGCCATAAGAAACGCTTTAGTTTGAGCCTATCAAAGCATGTAGATTTAAACTCGTCGCTGTCCTCGTTGAGCGACCAAGAGGTGGGAAAGAAGCCTTCTACAAAGCCATCGACACCATCGCTGAAGAGAACAGGTAACAAACATCCTTCTAGTTCTTCACACCACGCGAAGAGGGTACTCGCACGAGGAACCCGTGGTTTCACGAACGAATTGCAGCCGATCGAGAGCGAAGATCTTGTCTCAGCTGCGTCGACTGAGAGCGACGAGGAACTACGAAGCCTTGCCACCACCAGCAAAAAGGTCTGTACATCCAAACTTTATCGTAAGGTAACCGTAAACTTAACTAAGCTCTCGCCGACGACGGTCGCCAAAAAAACGTCGAAAACACCAACTAGTGAGAAATTCTCGGACCCCGACAGCGATGACAGTGAGTTTCTTAAGAGCATGCCACCTATCAAAATAGCCGGTACTGTGGATTGTCCGCCGACGAATTCACAGCTTGCCGCGCCAAGCGACCCCGAAGACGATGACGACAGCCTTAAGGTCCCTTCGCCCGTAGACATCGTTATACCGCCCAAGTGGAACTGGTATCTCCAAAAACGGTACGATCTCGTATACAAAAAGAACGCAGTTAAATCTCCTAAGAAGGACAAGGATGAGAATCAAGCAGGCTCACCATCACTTGAGAAGCACGACGCCAAGATATTAAGCGTCGACGAGATTCTAGCGGAGATCGATGCAAATCAGCCTATTGGTAAAAAACGCGTTATGGTTACTCCTAAACAACGCAGGACCAGAAGGAGATCCTCGAACGACTCAGATGAGAACAACGTTGCCAAGAGGACCGTAAAAACGAGATCAATGCAGGCCAACAGTACACCTGACCGGTCACCGAAATTCAACATTGAAATGGTGAAAGGAAATGAGAACAGCTCGTTCAGTAAAGCTCAACGACACAGCAGCGACTCAGACTCTGAGTCTACCATCATACCCAAATTCAAGCCACTGCCACAATTCAATCTTAACATGAACTATGTGGATTCCGATTCAGACTCAGAGTTCGAGCAGATGCGTTTGACCTGCGAGCGTACTTTGGCAAAACCGAGTACCTATGTTCCCCAGGTGCGAAGCTCCAGAGGTGGTCGAACACCAAGGGCGAAGCGGACCAGCGTGACAACCTCCCCTGTGTTTACGAGACGACGTGGTCAAAGTGCGTTAAGCAAATGCAATTCACTTAACGTAACGCATACCGGCAACGATCGAAAGGCCGAGATCCCGTGCAAAGCTGGGACTGTTGATCAAAGTGCCTTTGTTTTTCAGGAGGCCGGCGACAGTTCCAAGGCAGAAGGGGCGACGAAAACAACCCAGTCGAGGATGCCAAGCCTGACGATTATTCGGACTAAGCGCTCCGTGGCCTCGGACGTGGACGACGCGCAGAATCGACCGCCTAAGCGCTCCAAAACTACAGCTGTGGAAGAGGAGCGCCCCAAGCTTCAGCAGGTTTCGGTACTTATATCCCCGCTAAGCAACAAACCCCTTGCAAAACGTTTCTTTGGTCGCCATAACATCCCTGATGCTAACCAGTCGTCCAATTTTAAACAGCCGGCTCCAGTCACCGCCGCCGATGTGGACAAGAAGAATGCCAGCAAGGTGCCTAAGACACTGGACAGCTTCGTGGTCAAGCACAGCTCGAGGAATAGAACGGACTCGTCCCACATATCGGCGATGGAGAACAGCGTCGTTGAGGAGACGCAGAATGAGAAGAGCAACAGATCGCAAACTAGAGGCAGAGCTGCGGCGGGGAATAGAAAGAAAACGAAGCTTGAGGCGCTGATCGTACACAGCAACAACTCCAGCAAAGAGAATCTTGTGGTGGAAAATTCCGATGTCGAAAGCGCACCGAATACGTCAAAAGCTCGAAACACAAGACTAAAAAGAAATCTAAATATTACAGACTCATCTGTAATTAAATATAGTAGTAAGGATGAAATATCTAATAGTAGCGTCGAAAGTGATAGTAAAACAAAAACGAGAGGTCGACCTTCTCGACAAAAGAAAGATATGCCGGTAAAAGAGCCCGTCGTAACGAAAAAAGTATCTACTATTATACAAGATTCTGATACAGAAGAATCAGATGAATCGAAATCTCTTGAGGAGTCTAAAAATAAGTTAGTTGTTACTACTGAATCGTCTAATTTGGAGAGATCAAGTAATTCAAAAGTTGTTAAAGCAGAATCTCAAAATCAAAAGGAAAACGATGTCGATCAAATGATTTCAGGAAAATCCGACAAGTTAGATGTTAATCTTACTATAAATACTAAGAGTAAACGAACTCAACGCGTTAAGCAATTAGATTTAGAAAAAAATAATAGCTCAATAAATGCTATTAGTAAGAAAATCAATACTCGAACTAGACGAGGCATAAAAGTAGATAATTCAAGCTTAGAAGAGTCAAGTAGTTCTGACAATGCAGCTACAAAGGCAAATACAAGTGGCCAAGATAAAAATATAAAAGAATTAGATTTAGAAAAATCAGATGCTGATGTCAGTAAAACAAGTAAAAGTAGACGAATTAAACAATCAGATGCAATCAAAATTAAGTCTAAAGTTGAAGAGACACATGAAGATGAAGTGATATTGGATTCGGATTCAGAAAAACCAGATCCATCAGCTAAAGCAAGTAGAAGTAAACGCGCCACAAAAACAAATGTCACTCTTAATAAAGGAACAAGGAGTAGAAGAGCAAACGCGCGTGATCAGTCGTCAGAATCAGTATTTTCAGAAAGCGACACTGAAAAAGATAGAAATTTATCTTTGGCAAATAAAAGTAGTAGTTCTCGCCCAGTGAGACAAACAAGGACACGTAAGGCGTCTATCAACATAAGCATGGTTGACACTCCTTCGTCAGAAGAATCGCAAGAAATAGCCGAAATCCTGCAAAATCGTAGCGAAGAAGACACAACCAGAAGTCGGAAACGTAATGCACTCAGAGCAAAGAATACTCCGAACAGCTCTGAAGACACCCAGGATTCTGAAAGTAATAACACCCACGTAGATGATGTTTTTGAAAAACCAGCGAGTAGACCGAAGCGTGCTAGGCTCGTTAAATCTACTAAAAATAAGTCATCGACGCAAAGCAATTTACTTGCTGACGAAGAAATAAGAATACGTTCGCCGCAGCAATCCTCCACATCTCAAAAAAGAACACCAAGTCCAGATCTACCACTTACACCTGCTCGATCAACGCCATCAAGAAACAAAAGAACAATGTCCATGTCACCGATGAAAGGAGCTTCTTACAAAGTACTTTTCACCGGAGAGAGATCTGAAGTTCATCGTAAAATTGTCGCCAAACTAGGTAAGAACAAGCATCCGATCCAGCATCAACGGTCAATTAAATTTAACTATGTATTATCATAATATGTTATCGCTACAGTCGAAATCAAACACATTCTTTGATTACTATCTTTTTATACTTAGTTTAATTTAATTTAAAGTATACATTCTCAGTTATGTATTTTCTTGTGTATACTCTGGGTAAATAGTAAAATTTTGTAGAGATCTGCTTTATCATCGAACTATACACATCTTAAAATTGCTAAATGTGTCTTTGATAAAGAATAATTAATCCAGTATTCAAAATTGCTTTTCAGGTGGTTCGGAAATGGAAGATCCAGAAAAATGTTCCATTTTGGTAACTGATAAAGTACGAAGAACATACAAATTTCTTTGTTGTCTGGCACAAGGCATTCCTATTGTTTCTGTGGATTGGCTAAATGACAGTGGAAAGGCACACCGTTTTCTAAACTGGGAAAATTATGTTTTGCAAGATCCGGCTGCTGAAGCGAAGTTCAAGTTCAAACTGAAAGAAAGTTTGGAGAAAGCGTCAAATCACAGATTATTGGAAGGATATACCGTCCTTATAACGCCGCGTATCACACAACCTCCAGTCGCTGAATTAAAGGGTAAATTACACTTAACAAAGAACGAAGTATTTTTAACGTTAATATTCGAGCATTGATTAGTCACATTACGCATTGTTTTCAGTTTTGACTTCTTGTTAGCATTAACTTTTTTGAATGTGTTCTTGCAATTTTTGTTTTATTATTCATCATTGTAATATGTATCTATTTCTAAGAATCATATCGTTTCAGGTATGGTAATATCCAGCGGAGGGAAGCCTCTTGTCAAACCTCCAACAAAATGGCAAGAAAATACTGTTATAATTACAAAGGAAGATGACTTACAAAATGCAAAAAAATTCATAGCTAAAGCTCCAAAATCAGTAACCGTGCACTCCACAGAATTTATTTTGACTGGAATCCTAAGACAAGAATTAAGTCTAGAAGAATTTAAATTAACAGTTTGAATATATCTAAGTGTTGGTAGAGTTGTCATATAATTTATTATCGTTAGTTGTAATCGAATTTATATTAATTTTTTTTTCAAATGAACTGATCGCGGAAAAGATATTTTTTACAAATGAAACGAAGATATTTTATCATACAAGACAAAAAGAATAACTTTAATTTTGTTCAAAAAGTGAAGATCATTCGCGAAATGAAAAGTGCACTTAGTATATTTTGTCAGTTAAAATGTGTAACATGTCGGTAATTTTTATTAGACATAAATGTATTGAAATATTTTATTATTTTGTAATCTCTAATTTTTTGTAATTATTATTGTATATAATATATATTCAGTTTTCTATACATAAACATGACGTTTTTTGCCCAATAAAATTTTATTAACTACTAATGGACATTGTGCAATTTGGTAAGAGTATAATTGTTTCAATCCATTATTTTCTGCATTACTTGCTATATTTGATATGTGGTGATTACTTATTGAAAGATTCAAATTCAAATTACGTAACTTCATAATGTTTACAAGCTAAAGGGGTAAGGGTTTGGTGAAAAGGGTTTAAAAAATTACACATTTATTTCGCTTTTTTTTGTACTTTTTTTAAATACTTTTTATTCTGTGTCTCACTATACACATACTCGTCCTGATAATAGGAAACTTTAGTTGATTTTATTCAAGATTTACAAAACCTTGAAAAAATCTTAGAAAAAAAAAGTTTCTAGCAAAACTAACAACAATTTACATCGAAGATACACTAATGAGATTAAAAGTTAAATTAATGATGAATTTAATGATGATTTGAAGTTTAGCGACTTTAACTAGAAATATCGTATAAATAACGCGATCCTAACGTGCAATAATGCTTGATGCGAGAATAATGCAAAATCAGGATATGCAAAAATGTGACTCAATCAAGTTATACACTAGAAGTATTTGGAATAGAGCAAGAGTTTTTAAGTCGCGAATATTAAAATTTAAATGCGTTTATCAATACAGATAACAGGTGCACGATATCGAGCCGTTATGTTCCTTGCATCCTAGTAGTAGAGCTTAGCGTGTTTGTACTTTTTGTACTTGTAGAT
The DNA here is from genome assembly GCA_012977825.3 of Pteromalus puparum. Lineage (NCBI taxonomy): Eukaryota > Metazoa > Arthropoda > Insecta > Hymenoptera > Pteromalidae > Pteromalus > Pteromalus puparum. The sequence continues at coordinate 14,558,812 of CM053168.1, read as the reverse complement.
TTATAATGGGAACTTCCACTGGGCAAGGAGCGCCTCGAAAAACCTAGAACAAACAAAAGGAAAAATTTGTTATTATTAATTCATGAATAATGGCAATACGTTATCAAATGAACTTATCAAGCAGTATGCGCTTCTTTTATATATTTATAACGCTATAAACGTATAGACACACTCTGTTTGATAAAAGAGCAAATACATGTATCTCGTTGAGATATTTTATTTTTAGACGTATGTACATGCAAGTAGTTTGCGCGGATAATTTTGTTGCGTAAAGTTAAAATTTGTTTATTTAAAATGAAAAATAAAATACAGTTCCGACTTCTATAATTGCGACGTAAACTTCGTAATAGCGGCTATGTTTCATGTAATATATATACCAGCGACAAGAGTAAAAATAAATGGTAAAAAAATGAGTAAGTATAGGTAAGTATAAGTAGGAGCGCGCCTGGCAACAACGATATTTTCATTCAATCTCGCATATAACAGACGCTGTTCGGACCTTCGGGCGAATCGTCAAGGAACAAAGGAAGACAAAGCCATGAAGCGTCATCGATTCGCCTCGAGATAACCGCGCGATGCGTAAAAAAAATAAGCAAAAAAGAATTATTACTTATACACATCTACACGCGCGACTCGAACGTCCGTGACCCGCAACGATGCGCAGCGTAGATGTGCGAGCTATACAGCATATGTATATCTATACCTATATATATCAATTCAAAAGACGCAGTTTGCTCGGACCTCGGAAAGACTGCTAACAGCGCCACCTACGCTGCGCTCGCACCGCGACAGAGAATTAAAGCGCGGCGCAAAAGCCAAACAAATAAATAAACAAGCGGAGAAAGGAGAGCGCTTTGTATTTTTCAATCCCGTTTCGCGACCTCGAATCACGCGCGCGCGTACAAAAAAGGGTGATCATTACTCATTAGAGATGAGAAAACGCTACGCGCGATCGATAGCAATACGAGAGAAAAGAAAAAGGATTAATATAGAACAAAGAGGAGACGTATGTATGTATGTACCTGATGTATGGCGGAGCGCGCCTACGACTTAGTCTTGACAGTCTCTTTCTTGTTGTGCTCGGTGTTCATGAGCTTGGTGAGGATTTTTCTGGAATGACCATTCGGATCGAAGTAATTCGTGTGCATAGCAGCCTCCCGCTTGCTTCGCTGCTTGCCGCTGTGACCGGTGTAGATGTGCTTGTCGTAGTCGTAGTTGAAGTGCTCGTACTCGTCAAAATGAGATTCCGACATATTCAACTGCGTACTCCTTTTGTTACAACGACTGTCAGACAAAGAAGTTCGTCGCTTTCTCTCTTCAATGCACAGCTTGTGCGATCAGCAAATGTGACTCAATTACGCTTGAATAATTCGATATTTAAGAAAGTATGTACACTCTCCAGCTACACGTAAGTAGATTTACTTGAGAAAAGAGCTTTGGGTTATACAGTTATGCTTAAACGTCGCCAGACAGTTCGATACTGTTTTGCAGCGGGCCGTCGCGTTCCTTTTATAACCAAGGCGTTGGCACGCATGCGCGTTATCGGCGACGCTCCCCCTAAAAGTCGCGGTCGTCGCGGATCGCGCAGTTCCCCCGTCCCCGCTACTGCACTGTTTTGAGCTATAACAAACCGTTTATCGGTTGAAAAATCCTACGACAGCTACGCAGTTGTCGATTTCCTGATAAGATCTTCGCGGGGAACCTAAAACCAGGGGGGGAAACCCAGGTTTTTTGGGGAATTTTCATTTTTTTTCGCTTTCCAGTTCACTTTGTTATTGTGCATCTCGGCTACCGGCGAACAAACTCGAAAGATCGTTGCGCGCATGCGCGTTTCGCCGGTGCACGCGATAGGAGTAGTAGAATGTGCGACGTTGTTCTATAATCTATCCTACCGCACCGCTGCAGGCTTGTTGTGAAGAGCTTGGCCGCGTGTGTGGGTGTGTATGTGTACATTCGCGATACTACGTGTGTGCGGGCGCAGTCTGTTATTAAACTAAGCGCATGCAGCTGGGCAAAGCTGGTTGTGTGTATGTTTTTGAAATGAGGACTTCGAGATTTATTTCGTTTCGGTTTTTTTCTTTTATTTTGCGCCGTTTTGGCATTGAAAATCGAACTTCCTCATTTTCGCTGAAGCACGCATCCCTTATGCCTATACGAGAACACGAGGAGAAAATTAATTAAGTTTATTTTTAGCAGCCGAAGGTAACGTGCATCTTGTAAACGTACTTACTTTGAACTTATTTATCTCAGAGCACGTTTCGACAAAACGGAGGCTAAAAAAAAGGAAGCGAAAACCGAATGATAATCATCAACTTCCATTTTATTGAAATAACGACAAAGGTTGCACTTTTTCGCGCTCCAACACATATCGACTGTTTTTAAATTATCTGAATTCCTTGAGGGGTATACACAATGATAGTAAAAAGTTTATAAAAAAAGACATGACTAATAGTCAAAAGCGTGCGAGGTCGATAGCGACAGTTAGTTACGCGCATCCTCATACTTTCAATGCGCAAAAGTAGTGCCTATCGCCTCTCAGTGTAGATTCGTGAGCATACGTGCGCATTTTTCTCGTGCAAAACATGCCTGAAGGCTACAAATATAGATATACCTATATTGCGACTCGCGAGTTCGTTAAAGGTGTGTATCTCTCAGCGGCGGCAGAGGAGAGCGGAGAAGAGGGACGGAGAGCGGCTTGGAAGCGAATACGCGAGTAAGATCACGTTCTTTCTGTAAAACGCGCAGCTAAAGATACTCGCCTTTACGTGTGAGTGACTGTGTGTGTGTGTGTGTCGTCGGACTAGTCGAGGTAGCGAAACAAAAAAGGGAGATACTGCCGCGTGCGTGGATTATACCGCACGTTTGTGTGTGTGAGTTGCTCCGAAAAGAAAAACACGTTTTTCGAACGGCCGGTGATCGAAAATTTATGTTGCCGTTGTTTGCTTCAAGTTTTCGGTTCGACGTGTATCCAGATGTTCTCGATGTTTGGTAGCGTTTTCGAGAGCAGATACTCGAGCAGATACGTGCGGGCAGGTTGAAGGGAAATTTGGAAGAGTCTAGAATGTTCGAGAAAACTTTAAATTTGAAACGGGGTTGCATAAGTGCGTTGCACCTTGGGCGCATGACATATACACACCTAACCTTTACTCGCGAGCCCGTTTGCGAGGACTGCGATGAGGTGTGGCGTATACTTAAGTATAGTATGATCATATATGAGCAGTATCCGACCCCTATACGCGGGTACAGCTGCACGCGCCGGCTGAAAAACAACAAGAGTTTCGAGCATCGCTTTTTCAGAGCGCCGACGAGACCGGTTGTTTTGATTCTATCCCATTTTTTAATGTTGCGTCATTATAGGCAGCACGTGAAACATCTGATATACGCTATAAATAATTATACATTCAAAATACTTTATCGATAGATATTATTTATAAAACAATAAATAATGAAACTTTAGAACTTTGTTAAATACTTCGTACACGTACTGGCACTAATTTAATCAATTTTCACATTTTATATTTACAACTTTTTTATACTCGACAATCAAGCGATATCAGTGCTTTATTGGCAAGAAATCGCAGAGTAAAATGATGTAATTTTGTAAAAGGAAAGTACGAAAAACAATCGCGAACTTTGTTTCTTCCTGATGCGTCAGTAAATTGCAAAATACAAAATTAAATGATGTAAAAGTAACGTCTAGAACTTTATACGCAATCCTTAATTTTTACAAGTCGTTGAACTATCGATACAGTATAGCATACGCCACTATACGTAAAGAAATCCTAATAAATGATATTACTTTGTGCAACATGTTTTTTAGAATATAAACAATGACTCATCAACAGCCCCAGAAGAGCGTCCACTCTCCCGTAAAAACACCTATTCCTTCATCAAATCAAATAATTTCGTCATAAAATTAACCGCGCTTACTACGCGTAACGCAGTACTTAATCTTTGCCGTGTGCAGAAACGTTTTTTTTTCTGCGGTGACTCATGCCACCGCAGGCGCACGAACAATATTTGAGTATCGGAACTAACGATCCCGAATATTATTACTCATTTAAGGCTTAAAAAGAAATCGATGAGATCGCCTATACTTTGAAAAAAAAAACGCATTTGCATCGTCAGTCGCACCGATAAACGCCCTTTACTGTTCTAGATTCACGTCGAGACGACTCGAACGATCTGATCGAGTCGACGCGGGCTCAGATATAAGATAAATTTATTCACGAGGCCTGTGCTCTCGAGAGCGCTTTCAAAATGTATCCAGATTATAATTTTCAAAAGTTACCTCGTTGCGGTCTGCAGTATCAGCAGAAGAGCATCGCGTCGCATTACTTTCCAACTCGACAACGCGTTCAATTTTTACAGTCAGTGAAAATGAAATTAAGCACGAAAGTGAAAATTTTCTGCAGCGTGTGTGCGCGATCACTTTTCGCGTCACTTTGCAAATAACTTATTGATGCCGCTGTAAAAATACGAGAATGTGTACAGTAGAAGAAATAATTTGAGACTCCATAAAATAGAAATTTTGATAATATGCATTTTTAATTCTGATAAATTAAATGAGTGTAAGCAACAACGTTTTTTTAACTAGTTGTGTTGTATACACGCCTTCTCTTTATTTGTGAAAATATTTTTGTTTAATTCGTTAAGTCTTCTAAAGGTGTGCATTAGTCAACAAAAATAATATGAATAATTGCACGAATTGTGTGAAAAATTAAACCGCGCATCTACATATTTTACATTATTTCAATCTTTTTGGTACTAAAATTTTAATAGTGCATGATGTATGCAGCTTAAATTATAATAAATGCACTTTATTCCATTTATTTGATTTAAAGAGAACGCAGAAAAAACAGAATACTTTAATCTGTATACATAACAAACACGACAAGGCTTACTATACTTAGGCTTTATCTTGCGCAACAATATCCGCGATAGTATTGTGCAGCAGAATTTATAACCGTTAATATTTTTTGCATTTTCCTAAGAATTTATTCTCAATATGCAATAAGTTTTTAATAAGAAATATTGCTCAATTAAATACACCCGCGACGATGATCATTATTCAAAAGAAATACTTATGTGGTATGAGTTTAGCTTCCTCTTATAAAATATAGTAACGGCGTCATTTTAAAAATATAAAATATATTCGAATCTTGAATCGAATACTATCTGACTACGTGTACTACAGACGTGTATACGTTTTTAATCCTCTGACGCGTACAACATTGATAAGATGTATCAAAAGTAAGCACAATACATCATTTTACTATATTTCAAATATTTTTATTTTTAGTATAGCTTTCTTTATTTTAAATAAACATGTACATTCAACAGGCATTTAATAATCCCTGTTGAATGTACATATATACTGTTAATACGAATATACAATGAATTATTGAAAACATTCGAAGATAAGGCTGTTGTCATCGTTCGATCTCACACGAGTATTATTTAGCAAACAAGATAAAACTTCGGGAGAAATCGGAAAATCTCGCGAACGAGCTCTAATCAGACATTACACGGTATACCCGATCACACTTTCTATATGCTCTACATAGATTTTTAATGAATATATCGTAGCTATATATAATAATTATCTGCACTCAAGCACAATTTAAAATTATTTTTAATCTTAAGGTCTGTTATCCGAGGTTCGTATGATTGCCTGTTCACCGCCGGTGGCAGAAAGTCTTAGTTTGCGAAAATCAGTTGACCAAGCAATTTATAAGCTGAAGAACAATAAGTAATATAATAATAACTGCGGCATCGGTAAGTTTGCAAGGAAATTCTTCTGTTTTACGATCGCGTTTCCTTATCAAAAATAGCGCTTATGAAATTGTTTTGCCCAGTTAAAAGTAGTGCGCATTTGTATTTCTGCTTTTATATTTTTTTCATAATAGCAAATATATGCTTACTTAAGTTTATTTAATTTTTAATTTCATCTGTGACATACGAATCGGATGATTCTCGATTTTATCTTTTGATACTACATATGCAATTATGAATATTAGAATAACAAATCATAAAGTGATCTGAGTCTGAGGGCGAATGAGAGAAAATATTAATAAAATGCTGGTTATTCATTGTGTTTTTATTCTTTAATAACATATTCTTATAATCTATATAAGGACAAAATTTTACAATCTTGATAAAACTGGACGTTATCGATGTCTTCCGCCATTTTGAAGACGTTGTATTAAAAATTCTCGCATGAATAATTGCTTACAAAATTAAGCTATTATTTATAATTAACTTTACTTCTTAAATCACTTGAGTATACTATCAATTGATAAGAATATTATCTTCAAAAATGATCTAGCCTGAAACGTTTGGTAAAAAAAGGTGGATTCAAATATTTATTGGACACGTGTATTGCTCTTAAACAATTGTTGTTCTACAAGATATGCATTTGTTCGGTTGCTTTGATGCATACGCCATATGAAAAGTTTTACAAATTCGTTTATGTAAAAATGTAAAATTTTTAGGAATGTAAATTCAAGTCGAAAGTACAAACAGAGGTGCAGTGTAGTAAGTATTGGTGTATTCATGAAATGCGGGTTACTCGTTAGTCATTGTTTCGAATGGATAAAATTAACGCGCACACTGTACGCCATTTGTTCTTTTACGAGTCTTTAAAATAACGAATACACGTGAAGGTTTGAGAGTCTATAAACCAACGCCAAGGATAAAGAACGCTGAGTCAAACTGATCTCTCTGTAAGGCCGAGTCCAGATGATTGTACTTCCCGTCCCCTTATCCTGTAGCCGTACCCCGTCCGACTGTGTCATCGAGCTTTCATCTACATGATTCTGTGTTCATTGGAAAATTCGATTAGTGAAATTAAACAATTTATCAGACTATTTATTTATTAGCACTCTACTGTAGGTACGGCTACAGGGTAAGGGGACGGGGAGTAGAATCATCTGGACTCGGCCTAAAAAAGTGATGACCGGATGTTTTGAAGCCGTTAAAGAAGCGATTTGATTGGTTGAGAAACAAATATTCGGTCTGAATATAGTTACGATTTTAAACTTCTAACCGTAGGAAATTGAGCGCGCGATATTTTAAATTGTATAGGTACTCGGTACGTACGACATATGTTGCAACATAAAAACTACTCGAATGTATGGATTAAACTAATATTTAATATTTTAAGTTTTTGAAAAACGTTGAAAGATATTTGTGTTTACTAATATACTTGTATTCTAATAAGTTTAAAAATGCATATTTATCTAGTTAAAAAACTTGCCTATTCAATATTGCTTATGTATAATAACTGAACAAAATAAAATAATGACAATGTGAAACTGTAGAAACATACATTTTCGGATTATTTTTTACAATGGAAAAATATACATAAAACTTTCAGAAACATTTAAACTTGCCTATAGTACATATATATTTAAATAATAAGCATATTCTTCAATTTATATAAAATTATGTTTTTGATAAATAAGGACCTACAAATATTTTTCCATAGTTTTATTCCTTCATTTATTGTTGTCTTAACTTCTCTATAAATATTGTATGTATTAAAATAAATCACTACATAAGTTAATTTGAATCTTTTATCAGTTCCAATCGTCTTTATTGGCCTCCAAAAGTTAAACGTTACGCAATCAAGACAATGAAAAGTCTAATAATACTCGCACCCTTCAGTTGATTAAAATTTGTCTCGCGACGTAACAATATGAGATTTTTGGCGTGACTGGTGTAACAAGAGAGATCCCTCTCAATTGATTATAGACCATAGACATCTCCACCTTTGCGGTGGTCAGCATTGGCGTAGATGGTGTCGTTAATCTTGACTAGCAGACATACGACGCTACCACGTTCCCTGTAACGCAAGGTCTTGTGGCCGAGGGCCTTCAGTCCATCAACTATCGGTTTTGGCACTCCGTACTCGTAGGACACCTTCATCGGGTATAGCTGGTGATGTATTCGCGGCGCGTCCACCGCTTCCTTAACCGTGTTGCCCATCCAGAAGTGCCTCGCTATCACCTGTTACATTGTTATAAGTTAGAGAGCTTTTACTGAAGTGACTTACTGTTTAAGTCTTGTATACGCGCACGTGCTGTTTACATAATGTGAAAGCGGAAAGCCGAACCAGTGCTATTTTAGGCATAACAAAAGCTTTACAATTCACGTTCATTAAATTTATCCAAATATGCCGTATTTCGTAATTGAATACATTTATACGTATATCAATCAAATCTATTATATCTAAGATAACAGCAGATATGGCCTTGTATAGAGAATCACCAAAAAGTAACACAATAAAATTTCTATCGCCGATATTATTATTTGTTTAGAATACACTTACAAAGGGAATTGAGGTAGTAATCTTGGTGCCGCCGGCAGCTCCTATTGTCATTCTGACATCTCCATTGTTATCGACAAGAATCGTCGGACTCATTGACGACAATGGCCTCTTTCCTGGCGCAATGTAATTGTTTTCATTGGACGGTATACCGAAAAAGCTTAAAACGCCTGGTACACCAAAATCGTCCATTCCGCTGTTCATTAAAACTCCCGTATTTTCGCTTGCTACACCACTTCCAAAGCTAAAACGAGTGTAAAAAGGACAGTCTTGATTACAGATCTTTATAATTAATAGTTTGTCAAACAATTATTATACTTGATTCTGAAAAACTTACTACATGTTAATGCTACTCGTAACGGACACAGCATCACCGTTTGCAGCGATGACCGAAATATGTGCTGTGCCGTGATCGTCCGGGTTCGTTGAATTCGGTGCTCCATAATGAGCAGGATCTTCCCACGTTCTGTTATCTCTAATCATCATCCTTATCGAACGAGCGTAGTCTTTTGAAGTTAAATTTTTAAACAGCTAAAAATAAGAAGCTGCCCTTTAATACAATTCGATACTATAAAGTGTGCCTATAGAGACATATATTTTAACGATAATTACCTCAGGTAGCTTCACATCACCCAGTTGAGTTCGAAGGGCATAAGCGTACTTGTAAGTTTCTATCATCCTATGATATGTTTTTATAGTAGAACTTGTATTAGCTAAGTCATTTGGTGTGAAATGAAACTCGTCAAAAACGTTTAGAATGAGTGACAGCAATCCACCACTTGCAGGAAGACCTGCAGTATAGACCTTTGTACCGTCATAAAATTCTGTTGATACAGGATCTTCCCATTTTGCCCTGCATTTGTAACATCGCACATTAGTCAAAACATTTTTGTTTCTATTACAATTCATCGTTTGGGTTATAATTACCTATAATCGTTTAAGTCTTTGAAGGTGATAATACTGCCGCGTTTACGGAGATCTTCAACTAGCGTCTTTCCTAAAGTCCCATTGTAAAACTCCGTTGCATTTTTTTCAGCTACTATCTTCATGGTTTCGCATAACTTCGTTGGTCGAATGATTGTACCGGCTTTATAAAATTTACCTGATGTACGATTTACAAAAAGCTCTCTGTTAAAGACAATTAAAATCTGTTATTTATTGCAAAATCCTAGAATTACGTAAATAGATTTCATGGTTTCAAATTTAGAAAGTTGGAATAGGTGCCAGAAGTAATAAATGTTGATTTACAATCGACAAGTACAATGATCGATTTGAATGACGTGTTTTTTCATGTACGTTTACAATAAATCCATATTGCTATTCAATAAACAATGGCACAATACATATGAGTATATGTATACGCAGTCTCATTGCTTCTGGTTCCAGAAAAATTGTATATAAATTCATCCAATATTGATAAAAACTCACTTCAAATAAGGATCTTGAAAGATTTTGGTTTCATTAGAGAGGAGACCGTCGTACTGAACTTTCGTCATGTTGTATCCTTTCTCACAAAGTTCGATGTTTGGTTTAAAAATGTCGGCCCATGGCAGTTTGCCGAATCTTTGATGAGCTTCCCAGTAGCCAGCCAACTCACCAGGAACTGATATTGCCAGTGGACCTTTTGTGACATAATACTACGTGTTTTAAACATGGATTTCTATTTATAAATTCTTTGTGAATTTGACCGCTTTATGATATATTGTTTTCGCTTAAAATCAAATGCCATATCTTATAAGAATCATTCAAACTTTAGAAGTTTGCTAATACCAAAAAACAAAAGTGTTCATAGAGATGTATACGAATATTTTCATCAATAATATATCTTGAAAATATGAAAAACTCAATGTAATTTTCTTTTTATAATCCATAATATATATTTTGTTAAAAGAAACCTACCAGCTTGTGACGCGCGAGCAACCGTTCCGTTATACATGTAGGCGTGTGCCGCTCCTGGAGCAGCATCTCTAGCATTTAAAATCACAGCACGATTACTCTCTTTTTCATAAATTGTCATAATGAATCCACCGCCGAAACCCATGCTTTGCATGTTAATTAGCCCGTTGCAAATGAGAGCAGCGAGAGCCGCATCGACGGCTGATCCGTTACGGTCGAGGATAGTTCTGAAAAAAATCATAAAATTAATAATCTAATAAATCACCTCGATTCTCTCTGATCAATTTTCGAAACAGGTTTCAACACCATAGTTTTTTACTCGAAAAAAAAGTAAACGAAAATGACCCGTACTTGCCAATAAGAGCACAAGGCTCGCCGTCCGCACAAACGGCTCCATGTTTAAACGTTCTGAGCTTGCTCCAGGACGGTGGCAGTGACTCTACGGGATCTGGTGGCACAAGCTCAACCAATTCCCGGTTGCTCTTGCCCCCTCCGCCGGATAAACTGCTCGCCAGTATTATGATCAGCAATAAACCAGCGAGGATGAAGCCGCCAATCAGCATACGCTTCTTCGTTAGACATGGTCTGTAATCAATGAATTTCGGTTTTTAGATTCAATTTTCAAGTTTTTTATTTCACATGTACCTAATTGATAAATATCGTATTTTCATATTTTTATACAGCTTAGGTGCTTGCGCACAACATTGGTTAGTCGCAGTTCGACTAATGCGCGTAATTTATTTTTTTATGAACAATAAATTTTCATCGAAGGACAAGTATTTTTTATGCTACTGTTAACATATGATAAAAATGTAGTTTATTTTTTGTGTTTTTTTTTTATACGAGTCAACTGCGAATTAGTCATTTACGTAATTATTAAACAAAAATAACTTTATTCGATTACCTTGGCAGTAGTCCGTTTATAAATTGGTTAATATAGGTAACAATAGTTTCGCAATGAAATACGAGTAGAAGAAAAATTAAAAGGAAATTAACAATCACTTTTGTAAATTATTAAGATTTTTTTGTATATTTAGAAATTGGATGAATTCCTCCACGTTTATTTGATATGAGTATCATCTTATTTCACAATAAAAATATTGGTTATGGAATAATATTGAAAATTGTTAATAAAACTAAAATTTAGATATTTCAAAAAACTGTGAACAGTCGACCAGTAAAAGGTTAGGCGCAACCATCTCTTGAAGTTGTATGGCGAAAATGATATCAAAACATTTTTGTTGTTGTTCTTTTGTTTTCAATTTACATAATTATACCCATTGGCCTTGAACGGCAATTCTTAAAAACCTAAATCTAATCAAAGTACGAAAAAGCTGCATAATGCTATGCATGCACATTTTTTGTCATTGATGCTTGGACAGGCTTGCAAAACTTGATTCTGCGATGAACCTCAGATCAGACATCTCTCCAGTCGTTCAAAGTTTATTGCAGAAGATAGGCGGCCTCGCTCGATCAGCTGACAGGCCATCCAAGCGTTTATTGATATTAGTCTAACGTCTGCTCGAGCAGGTACGATACTCATATATCTATCGGTATCGATGAAAAGTCGCCGATCATGAATTATTAATTGATCAATGAAAATGTTTTGCACGTATGCAGATTGGTTTTGACGCAGTGAAAGTGCAAAAATAAGGTTATGATCGCCTACTTTTCATCATCAGAAGCATAAGAAAGTCGATTCTTACTATACCATTTTGTTAATTCAGCCGTGAAAAAACGTTTCCACTGTATTTTATGCAAATAAATGTTTCAGGAATATTGCATTATTTAATGAAATAATAATTGAGAATATAAACTGGACAGATAAGACTGCAATTCATCTATGGCAAGGATGACATTTGACAATTTGATACTCATTTTTTTCTGCGGTTCAGTTTATCTTTTACTCGCAACCAAGAGACGGCGCGATCTATATAATGGACTAATTGGAAGAATCTATCGTCCGTATAATTATATTAATTTATAAATCGTCGGTAACGTAGGTAGTTACTCAGCTCGTGCCATCCACAGTCTTGATTACCAGCAAAAGATAATGCATTTTTCGGCGCGACTAGTTCATGCATTTATTAAATTTATGAATAACTTTTAAAAATATTTTTTTCATTTAAATTAATATTTAATTGTTTATACATCTATTCATGCTAAATTTCTGAGCATGTTCTGATTACTACTTTCTAATTAATCTTCTTTTAATATACGTTTGCCAATTTAAAATTATTTCTTTCAACAACCATACTACAATAAAAAAAATTCATACAAAAAGTATAGTCACTAACTTCCAGAATGTCATGCAAATTATTCCCTCAATTTAACCATCGCAGCTTCGCGAATCCGTCAACAATATTATCGAATAAAAATCACGCATAGTCTCGATTCATCCGAATACAACACATATCAGCCGACTCACTTATGCCAGTAATAATAGAATAGCCCAGGACAGAGGCTGGTTCTGTCGTGCTCGAGCGAGGGCTCCCGTAGAAAGTGCGAGCCGGCGACTTCATCGGAGCTCGGCGAGCTGAGATTCGAGGGTTGAAGTGCAAAGTAGCTACCCTCTCTGCCGGAGCCCGCTTCGAAGTCGAGGCCACCCGACGACGGCAGAATCATCCTGTTCCTCCTTTTCCTCGCTTTCTGCACCAGCTGCGAGATCCTGCGGTAGCCCAATCTCCGACGAGGCTCATTCGCGTGAAACTCTCGAGACGAGCAGTGACTCTAGCCTCACTCGCCGCACGTTCGCGAACACTCGATGCATTTTCGTGCTTTTTTTGGGCGATTCGTTACTGTGTCGCGATTTTTTGTCTCGGTTGGACTGAAAACTCGGAGACGTGTGGGTTAGAGATCGGCGATGTCAAGGAGGGAAGCCCGTACGGTGCTGCGACAGCTGATCGATCGGAGCTTGCGCGACGCTTTCGAGAGGCACTTGCATCGGGGTAGACTTCTGTGTCTGGTAGTTGGTACTGCGGCGAGCGACGCTACTGTGTGGGCGGTGCAACGACGATATGCTGCAGCGGGTCGGTAATGAGACGAGTTGCACCTGCGCCGTGTTCGCTTATCAGATGTCGAAGTGCAGTTCTCTGTACAGTCGCGATAGGCTGCAGATTATTGATTAGTCGTTTAGAAGTACGATGCTGATTTGTATCTTTGTAGGAGAAACGCGGCTATAATTAAGTTTGGTAAATTCATTGGAAAACAAATGATTTATTCGAATGTCAAAATTGTTTTGCTACACTTTTCATATATTTTTAAATTAATTTAAAAAAGAAAGTAAAATTCTATCATCGTCAGATACGCGCATCAAATTCGGCAAAACGAATTCACATATGAGAGAGAAGTCAAAACAGTCTTCTTATTAACAATCAATGAAAATCAAAGAGAGCGACTACTTAGTATAGAAGTTTGAAATCGCTCACAGAAACATCTAATTATTTATCACATTTTACTAACGAACACGGATGCCAATTTTGCAATCGATCGTGAACATATTTATGGTCCAAATTTTATATAAAAGTAACTTACATTTTAAACAATTCAACTTGATCAGGGATATCGATCGATATTGCAATCAAACCTTATAGAGTTACCATCGTGCGTCATCCTGCCCTGCCAGTCTTTTGATTTTCTTCTTAACGTGCAAATACAGCAGTAGAACAACACCCAAAGGCGATATAAATCTCGACTCCAGGAAGATAGAAATAGTATCCAAATACCGGCGCAAAATGCGCCAAAGTAACATCCACGCCTTCACTCTCAATATCATTCCCCAAGAAGGCGTGTTGATATTTTCACAAATCGTACGCGGAAAACGAAAAATTTTATCCAATATTCACGTGAAATCTCGCGAGTGAATATGGGTATGACTTTCACTTCCAATGTAGCCTGGCTATATCTGTTACTAAGAAATTGACGAGCGAAAGGTGGAGAAAAAGTGTAGCGCAGGATCACGGTACAATGCAATTTTTAATACTGTAGCTTGATCCGAAGCATCAGCTTTAACGCTTAGCTCCTCCGTGCACTTATCCCGCCAATACGCCCCCAATTACTGAGCTCCAATTAGATACTTCCCGCTAAGTCCTCGCAATGTCCTTGTCTGTATGTATAGACCGATCTCGTGTCGTGTGTATACGACTTTTATTTTTGACTTCATTTTCATCTTTCTGCTGGGTATATTATACCATTAGACAATTAACCCTATATTAGACCAAATACACATCATCTCTGATTAGACGGGTTTCAAGCTTCTTATATAAGCAAAATAATTAGTTGAATGGTATAGTATCTTTTCCGAGAAGAGAGCATTGATCACATTGGAATAATAGTAAATTGCAATTTCTTATTTTTAAATATAAATAAAAAATTGTATTGCCAATGGGGCTTTCTTTAAATCCTCAATCCTGATCAATAAGTTGTTATAAATATTGATATGAGTATATAATATTATAGTCAAATATTAGGTTGTAACACTGAATTTTACAATATGAAATATATTTGAGGAAACTATTAAAAATATAGATGTAAATGCTTCATTAAAATTAAATTCTGTTTTATGATCACTGTGATACATAAAATAATACATTAAAAAAAATTAGCTATTGTGTAACTTAATGTTCCCTCCAATTTTGTTTGTATGGAAATGTTAGCTTGATTTTTTTTGTTTCCTTGCAAAAAAAGGACTTTACTAAAAAAAATTAAAGCAAAAAATTTGAGTTGTGCTATTCTTCGTAGGAAGAGATGATGTATAGTAAATCATATATATATCTATAAACATTACGTATAGGAAAAAATGTATACTGAGAATGAGAGAAAATGTTGAATGACAGAAATAGTAGGTAGCAAAGCTGAATCGATGAAAAGTTCCATAGGCTGAATGCAAACATTCATTACAGGGTATTATGTAAGCGCACGGATGAACGAGTAGGGGGTAATCGTTTGCGTTAGAGCCGTCAGAGGCAAAAATTAAAGTTCATTGCTTATCCTCTCTATATATAGTCTATACTACATGCAGTATCATGCGTGAGGTTATACGCGTTTGAAATGTAATCCTATGTGAGTACTAAACCTACAATTACATGTGTGACATAAAAAGATTCTTAAAGATTACATTTCTGTGTTTATTTTTAAGATTTATCTTTAATCAAATTTACATGACAAAATCGAGGACAAAATTGAACGATGTAAGTGTATTTTTATAATTCACGAGGCCGTAAAAAAATTAATACAATCGTGAATAGCATCAAAATAACGCAGCATACTGATTGAATTTAGTTTTTGTTTAACGATTATTATTGAACGTTGAATTATTATTTGTAGCTAGTTGTAAACGGATTTTAAAAAATGACTTCATAATGTACTCGTATGTATTATTTTTACAAACTGCTATTCAAACAACCATTCTGGTCACATCACATTATTCAAAGAAGATGATCATGCTGGATCACACAAATAACCATTGTCAACAAACGGAAACTTGAGATAAAACCCGTTTATACCAACAGGAGGCCACATGGTTCTTCAGACTTACCTGTCCTGTTCTCGCAGGGTTTCGAACTTAAGATTATTCCTTCGTGGCATCGTGTACGGATACTCGTACAATTTTTGTCGGAACAAGAATCACTCACACACGCGAATTAAGATCACAATCGATGCATTCGAATTTTCAATGGGACCGATAGTTAGTTTCCTAAACTCGTAGATCGCGTCATCACGGCGCGAGTGGACTGGCGACGCACATGCGACTACGCTCGAATTATACTCAAAGCCGCGAGTCGAGCCGGTACACGCGCTCATGCGGTGAAAGGGACATAGTACACGCGGCTGAGCGTTTATTGGGCCCGGAGCCGGCATATTTAACTACTTATGCGACAAGCAGAACCTCGGGTTCAAGTGGCTTGTTCGTGAACTTGATCTTTTTGGCAATTTACGCAATGCTTGTACTAAGATTCTAATTCTTAAATGGGTTTTGTTATTCGCTGATTTTGCTAATTAAGTACAATTCAATTGTCAACTGTGGGATATTGAGAATACAGATGAAATTGAATTATAAAAAGCTATATAAATACTTATTTTGATAAAGTCAGAGGATAGGTAGAAAAGCGAAGCTGCGTGTAGTAAAACAAGTAAGTTCCTCTTAATTATAGAAGAATAATTTAAATACAGAACAAAGTTTGATCTTGAAACTATAGTGAGATTAATTCTTCTTGGAGTAAGAAATGATTTTTGTCAGTGCAGGTAAGCTAGAATCTGTTGACTATAGTTTATAAAAAATAAGATGGTTGTACTTTTCAAAATTATTCTTATAATGCTTACTTGTCGTCTCGTTGTCTTGTAGTCTACGATGTGCATAGAGTAAATCATATGCTTACAAAAAACCACTTATTGATTACTTAACAATCGATACCCACATATGAAAATTTATCGCCTTTTCAATCAAGACAGATCGTAAAGCAAGATTATCAAAGAAAAATAATATTATGATTCCAAAACTACTCACTATTTATTCCAATTATTAAATTTAGTTTTGAGATTTTTTCTTTGCAACAAATGTGGTATATTTGAAGATTTTTGCGACAACATAAAGCTTTTTAGATTATAATAAAAACTGTTGTAATTTGAATTATCGATAGACTATAAGACAACGGGTTACGGGACGGCAAGTAAGCATTATAAGAATAATTTTGAAAAGTACAACCATCTTATTTTTTATAAACTAGTCAACAAATTCTAGCTTACCTGCACTGACAAAAATCATTTCTTACTCCAAGAAGAATTAATCTCACTATAGTTTCAAGATAAAACTCTGTTTTGTATTTAAATTATTCTTCTATAATTAAGAGGAACTTACTTGTTTTTAATATATTTATTATTTTGCTCATTTCTTTGCAAAAGATGATTCGGCTTAGTTTTCAGATTAATTCTTCTTCGAGTAAGAAATGATACTAAGATAGATTCGTTAGGATGGGCACATAACTTATAGTTGCCAACATTTTACCTTGTAAAAGGTGTTCTTTGAACTGATTCCACAACCTTTTAATGAGTTTAATTAAATAAACTTATAATGGAAATGTTTTTGACAGAAACAATCCCTCAAGGGGCTGTTGCAATATTGTCGATTTTTACGAAATCTAGCAGAATTATGATTTCCAATAAAGACTAACACAACTCAAATTTTTTGCTCTTTTTTTAGTAGTCATTTTTTGTAAGGAAAACGGCAAATATCGAGTTCGCTAGTCTTCGTTAGAATTTGTTAAATATTGATATCGACCCAACAGCAGCAGCGTAGTAGCGTGCCGATCTCCAGGGCCATGTCGGTTCAATGGCGTCCACCTTCTGCTCGTTCTCGAACTTGATGAGATTGTTGCCATAGTCGATCGCATTCCGACTCGAAGTTCTTGGGCTCTGCTTGGGCCTGACGCACCATTCGGCAGCTGCTGCAGCTTTTGCTTAAGCACGGACTTCTCCATCGAGTTGGCGTTGAGCGCGTATTGTCGCTTGCTGGCCGTTAGAGCCGTGGCGCGTCTTCGGCGGCTGTCGTTGCGGTGCTTGCCACCTGCGGCAAACTCTGCTGCACCAATGACATGTGAGGCCTTATCGGGTTCGAGGAGTCGACCATGATTGAGGTGGCGTTATACAGTCACTCTCATGTCGAGGTTGAAACAGCTGTAACGAAAGAAGGAAGATCTGGTCGTTAATTTTCGACTCCGGAGGAACAATTGAATATGAGGTCTTGGAGTTAGAGTATCTGGTTGCCATTGAGCTAGGAGCCTCTGGTATACAACTCAAACGACCAGCTACGAAGGTCGTCCTTGCGACCGACAGGTTCGTCGTCGAGGACCGAGCTAAGAGTGGCCACTGATCACACTATCGGTCTCGCTCTTGATGTGGCAGTCCAGCATGTTCTAATGATGCAATTTTTCGATGTCCAGTGTCTAGTCCATCGTTGTGAGCCGGGGGTCCTGTGCCGGTCTCCGATCCGGCGCGCTTGTGTGGCTATTCTCCATCTTCATACAAAGACGATCTATATACGCAAGTTCTCGCTCATTGTCCTCGACGATCACGTCATTTTCATCGTCCTCGGACTCGGTAAGATCGTTACCATAGTCGCATTTCTCGAACTCGTTCTCGGCCTTTGGAAGAACAAGAAGGTCTCGTAGTCTTCTGCTAATTTCGGGGAAACAAGCGCTCTAAGCCTGTGGAAGACGAGAACAGTCGAGATCTTACTTATTATATCAATTGTGTTGCCTTTGTGTATGGTTCTGGTGCAAGCAAAAATGGTCGTTGAGGTTAGAATTGAAGCCAACGGGAACTCCAGTAAGCAAAAAGTTGGCGAAGTTACGGTCAAGCTTCGATCGATTATCCGTGGATCACGCACGCTGTCGACTCAATATCTATATGTCGCACTTCGCAGTTTGCAATCTATCGATGTGGGCTAGGAGTTCCGAGCACGTTGCTGTGTTTTACTATATGTATCCAGCATTCATGCACACGTCGTGTCTGCGACGATCTGCTTGGACTTGTTGCGGAATATCGTGCGGGTATGCTGAGCTTGAGGCTGGACTGCTGATTTTCGCCTGGAGAAGCGTCGGCTCCTCGTTGATATCTACCTCCTCCTCCATGTGCTTGATGTGCTCAAACTCAATGAAATAGTTCTGGGGCTCGCTGTCATAATGTTAGCTGTTGAGAAATAGGACCGAGTTCAGGTTGACTGATAATGATCAAGGCGGCGAATTAGACCTTGCAGTCTTCGACACGTTACGGAAGTTTGCGCGAAAATGAGGTTATGGAGAAACGGATCAAGATATATATAGGTATAGAGAGCGCTCGATGAAGTTGAAGCCGAGCTCGGAAGGGCTACCGATTACGTTGTCGATCTCGCTCTTGATCTCTGGCGATCCACGCTATAGTACTTGAGTCGTTCTGACCAGCGCTCGACGCTTTGACACAAAAATCTTGACGGGCGATGCACTAGCAGTAGCACAAGTATCTTCTTTGCATACTATCTCGCCCTGCTAACAATTGGAGATTAGAACGGATTAAAATATTAAAATGGAGCACAAATGCCGATTAAAATCTATTAATTAAGCATTTGTGCTATATTTTAATATTTTATCTAATCTCCAATTATTAGCAGGGCGACTGCCGTTGATATTTAAAATTTGAATGCAACACTAATTATGCACCAGAACGTAAATACTATTCGCAAAATTTTATACAAAAATCAAAACATAACTTGTTGATTCCAAGTAGCACAGCAGGATAGAAATCAAAATATCCGACTCGAACATGAACGAGTCCAAGTGCGTATTTATTCAGGATTTCCAAGTTATGAAGAATGCGAGGTGGACTCCAAAACGAAACGATGCTCTGGAAATTATTTATTCGCGCCGTAGTCGTAATCAAGAGGGTATCAACTTACAGATATTATAACCTTATAACCTATTATATTTTTTGACATATTCTTGTATTGTACTTAAAAAGAAGAGAATCGCATGGCCAGAAATTTTAAGAAATTATCGCAAATTAATTTTTGATCTTAGTTATTTTTATGAAGGAGCAATTTGCTTAGAAAAATACTACGGTCATTAGAAAGATCTGTTTAAAATCTTCGAAATAGGATACTCACACATATGAGTCAACAACGGATCAAATAAAATATAGACAGAATGAATAAAACGTAAATAGGTTAAAAAGCAAATTCAAAGTATAATAGCGTCGCGGGACTCCCCGACGGCACACTGTATAAAAACTTATCTTGCCCCTTGATTTTTAAAATTTGCGGGGCCCTAAAAAAATTAATAAATACAATCGTGAACAGCATCAAAATAACGCAGCATACTGATTGAACTTTTGTTTAACGATTATTATTCAACGTTGAATTATTATTTATAGTTAGTTGAAAACGGATTTTAAAAAATGATTTCATAATGTACTCGTATGTATTATTTTTTTACAAACTGCTATTCAAACAACTATTCTGGTCACATCACATTGTTCAAAGTAGATGATCATGCTGGATCACACAAATAACCATTGTCAACAAACGGAAACTTAAGATAAAACCCGTTTAGATTTAAGTGTGCCAACACGAGGCCACATAGTTCTCCAGACTGACCTGTCCTGTTCTTGCTGGGTTTCGAACTTAAGATCATCCCTTCGTGGCATCGTGTATGGATACTCGTACAATTTTTGGCGGAACAAGAATCACTCACACACGCGAATTAAGATCACAATCGATGCATTCGAATTTTCAATGGGACCGATAGTTAGTTTCCTAAACTCGTAGATCGCGTCATCACGGCGCGAGTGGACTGGCGACGCACATGCGACTACGCTCGAATTATACTTAAAGCCGCGAGTCGAGCCGGTTCACGCGCTCACGCGGTGAAAGGGACATAATACGTGGATGAGCGTTTATTGGGTCCGGAGCCGGCATGTTTAACTATTTCAAGGTGGCTCGTGCGTGAACTTGATCTTTTTGACAATTTACGCAATGCTTGTACTAAGATTCTAATTCTTAAATGGTTTTTTGTTATTCGCTAGATTTTGCTAATTAAGTACAATTCAATTGTCAACTGTGGGATATTGAGAATACAGATGAAATTGAATTATAAAAAGCTATATAAATACTTATTTTGATTACGTCAGACTTACGTCAGACTACTTTATTTTTTTTTTATTTTTTTTTTTTATTCGAATTCTACGACTTTTAATTAAGCAACCATCACATTTTAATACTTATCCTTTTAACAGACTACACTTAGTAAAGCCTAACTCACAAAATAAAATTGTTCTGCTAGCGTAAGCAAATTATTATAAAATACGCATTAAAATATTTCAAAGATAAAAATAGTTACTATTCAAACTTTGTAGCAGCTTTGACAAACAAATGCACGAAAAATAATTTGAATCAAAATTGAAACCGTAACCTCTGACGTTACAGCACTTGTGTAAACATTGCCCATATCCTTTGATACCTAACCCAAAAACGCGCACTTGTAAGTTTTCCAAAGACATATAAAACTATTTTCGTTGCGTATATTGTCTATTTATTATTTATTCATTTATTTATTTATTTTAAATAAATAGCATTTTTCAAAATAAAATCAATAATAATATTACATGATATTCATACGATTTTATAATAATAATTCAATGTTTTTTTCAGGTCTATTATTCTTTCCGATTTTCCTTGATTCGAAGTAATTATCTGGAATAGGTAAGTTTGTGAACTTACATTTTAAACATTCAATTAAATGACATGCTTTGTTTCTCATATAAGTTTAAATAAACCGACCTATTACTTTTCGGGAAAGTTCGTCCACTCTAATCCAAATAAACGTCGTCTATAAATAAGTCATGCTGCGCAAATATATGGGAGAGTAAAAAATACAAAAACGAAGAATTTAAAGACATCGAACTCCCAACTCATTTTATTATACATAACATACTTAACTGTTGTACACTCAAACATTATCCTTTTAACGTCAATATCTCTGTTGAACTTAATTATTCTGTCATACAACGTTTTTTTTTTATAACATCGAGATCATTTACAGGTCACAGCAATAACAGTCACGACGCGGTGAATTTTTTAACAGTATTACAAATAGAGACCTGCTTTGCGATTTAAAGCACGTCGCTGTACACTTGCGAGCCCTTAATTGACGGTTACTGTCCTTAACAGAAACAAAAACTTCGTGTTAGAAAAATTATACGATGCATTTGGCTTTCTACGTTCAATATTCTACTACTATAACCATAATATAGATTAAATTAGATCCGGATTGTGTATTTGTTTCGAATGCTTACATAACTTTGCATCGAAATTTTCCACCACGGAGAGTACGTTGTAATAATCAAAACCGTAAATATTATAAACGTAAGTTTTTTATTTTTTCATTCAGTTTAGTCTTGCAACTTTTGATACCAAAATAATCCAGTCAAGAATAACGATATACATACAAAGCTTGGGGAGTACAAAGGAACGAAAATAGAGAGCTTCATATAATGATAGCAACATTGCGTTTTTACACAGTACAGATAATCACATTCTTTGGAATCATGACGATTTCAACAGCTATACATATATGTTTATTTGCTCATTAATATTATCAGTATAATGAGCAATTACAAATGTGATTTTTTTGGTTACAAATAGTCTATTTCGCCTTGATTTTTTCGTATATGTTAAACAGGTTGTATCTTTCCGCGAAGTCACTTAATATTCTCCATAAAATATTTCGATCCCGCTTCACAGAATATGATTATCTCACAGAACGAGTCACAGCAATAGATATTTTTGTATTTTTCATAACATTAAATCTGAACAAAATAATTTTTTAAATTATAATAAAAGCAATCAAAAATGATTTTTTTATCAAGTAGTAGTAAAGGCGGTATTATTTATAAAGTGCAAAAAAACTACAAAACACGTCTAAAAAATATACTTTTTTCAAAAGATTGTCTTTTATGCAGATTTTTCGAATTATACATCAGCAATTTATAGACGCCTGGTCAAGATTTGGCTAGGAGTCACTTTATTCAGACACGGACGTTATCCAGTAATCCAAATAATGATTTGCTTTTTCACAAAAATGTAAATAAGAGTTTTTAGAACATTTATTCCATATACTTACTTTTAAAAATGTATGCATTATTTGTTTATTATTTTCGTACTATTTTGCTGATGACATTTTGGTAGATACAGAACTGAAGCTTTTTATGATCTCTATTACAAAATCGTAAAAGAACACAATTTAACACTATTTTTCCAGAAACGTCACCTGTTACATAGTTCAATTTTAATTTTTGCAGTTGAAAACTACGTATATAAAAAAGAATTTGTAAAGAATGTTTTGCCGGTGCAGATTAAATTCCTATTGTGCCTTCAAAGGAACTGGCGAATAAATAAACCTTTTTCGAACGATTGAAATTCCACTTTAAAGTATGGTGTAAATGTAAGCAATTCAGGTATAAAAGCATACAATTTGAAAAAAGTAATTTTAATTTTTTTTTGTACTTATGGTTGCTTAAAATTTTTTAATTTGTTCATTATAAAAATAAAATCCGTTGTTCCGTGGGAAAGAAGCCAGTTAAGCCTACTTTTCTGCATTACTATTATGGGCTCATCCTTTTGTACTCGATTGATTGAACTCGAGGATTGAATTCCCGTCGTGCGATAAATTTCTATTTGTCACTGGACTGTCTAGCTCACTCTATTACGCGCTTTTTCTCTTGCAGTCTTTCCATCTGCAGTCACGAAGAATCTGTTTTTATTACTTTTTCATAACCTGCGTCCGTATAACGCCCATCAATCACAGTCGTTCAGGTCTATAGAGGAAAAACATGTATTGCGGCAATTTGGCTGATGTGCTATTTTGCTACTTCATTGAAAATTTATCAAGTGCATAACGATGATTTGTTTGTATTCTGTCCCCTTTCGACTGAAGGGTATCAATTTTTGAAAAAATGTTGCAAATATTCAATTGAAGCTACTGATTTGTCTTGGAAATGATTCGTTAAAATGTTTATGGTGTATTATAGTATTTATAGTATTTTGTATTCTATTTTTGGCCTTTTGTCACATCATTAATTTGATTTGAAAGTAGTTCAATATACTTCTAATATACGATAGATGAATGAAATTAAAATCAGTTTATAATGCAGTGAACATTTTATTTATAATATACATTAAATTTCATTACGAGATACCATACTTTATATAACCCTCTTATCAATATTTTGGATTCATGCGAATTATCCCTAGTTATATGCGTAACATTTCTTTGCTACTAAAGTAAACTAACATTCATGAAGTTACAGACTTCTGGAGACACTAAACTACTATTTGCATTAATATTTACAATGGACACATTCAGCTTATCATGGTTTTTTTAAAACTTTGAGTAAAGTAAATGTCCTTTTGTACAAATGTCCCGATACGATCATAAAAATACCTCAACTTAAGGGATTCGAATGTCGTGTCATCGATCCCTTCGATTGTTCTTGTTTCATAAATATACATTTATATATACACGGTCGTACTTATATTACGCGTGAATGAACGATGGCACTTGGCTTCGACAACGATCGATAGAGTTGAAACTTGTGCCTCTACATGGTAAATGAGAGAAGGGAGAAAAGCGAGACTTATTTTACAATGAACAATACGACACATATAGTAACAACACCATGTCTTCACGTTTAATTTAAATCCATACAATCAAGCTGGCTATGTTCCTTTGTCATGTGCGTGTACAAAACATAGACGCTGAACTACCAAGAAAATGTCAGGTTTTAATTTTTATTGCACTGTGTCTTACGTTACGAATTGTTTGTCATCCTGTAGGCATGAAATAAGAGCTTTACAATCTTTAAATGATAAACTGTTACGTAAGTATAACAACTTGAATCATCTCCATTGAAATTTACAAAAATATCACATTTTGCAGGCTTCCCTTGTACTCGTGACAATACAGCAAATGAAGTATTGTATGTGCTAAGAGTTGAATATAAGTTACAGAAAGACTCATTTACTGATAATTAGAAATGCTTTTTTTAGTTAAGGATTAGCTAGTTTGAAAGTTCATTAAAAAATCAATTCAACGTCATAATATACCTAGCAGACAACTAATTTGCTTATAAAAAATAACAAGAAAGGAATTACGATGAGACACGACATAGTATAGTTTCCCTCATTATATAATTATCAATCATTTAACAAAGTTTGATGTTTATACATTATAAATATCTCGCAACTATGTCATGGTTGATTGCAATTTGGTTTTATAAGCAAATTTGTCGCTTTTGTCTGCTATATTGTGGCATGAAAATTAAATTTTTAATTGACTTTCGCATCCTGTTAAAGTAACATTTTCAATGCTGCCATTGTAAAAATAAATTAATTCAATAAGCTATCAAAGAAAAATTATGATTGTCAACATTTGGTCGCTTATTGATAACACAAATCGAAACTATATTCGTAGTTTCTTAATAGAGTCGCAATAACAATTATTACACCCTAATTTAATTATCGAGCAAATATATGTTTACTGCCGTTATCCTTCAGGACAATTAAGAAAGGAGGCCAGACAAACTATTTCAATCTATACGAATATCGATTTACGTTTGAATTTAACATGACTTTATCCGCGAAAGCTGACGAGGGAATATAAGGACAGAGACGGGAATGCAACAGGACGAATATACGATGACTAATAAATATTTGCGTGTATGTGTGTGTCTGTATCATATACGTATGCTTTTGTCATTATTATAACATTATTATTATTATTATTATTATCTTACTTAAAAGCACCGCGAGTCGGCACACTCGACACTGGGCGACCGATAATGGAAGTACAAAAATATAATTTTAGGATATGTCGATATAACGGCATCCCATCGGGACACAATCGTTTGAAAATATATTATAAGGAATGTGTCGCATTTATTAAACTTTATTTTCTCTTCGTGAACATACATCATTATATGCTTTAGGTGCGCATACGCGTTAATGTGTTCGCGTGCTTTGAGGAACGTTGTTGCTTTGGTTATAATCCTGAGGAATTAATAATAATTTTTCGCCCAACCTATTATACTGCTTATTCTTTTGCTCGATATACACTGTCTTTGTTTTAGGAAAATATTCTTCTTGCCCCTCGTGCGTTTCATAAGAGCGAGTTTCAAATGAACGATGACGCGTCTAATTAAAAACCAAAGCTTCTTTTATTTCTCAAACAATTTTAACGAGTCATCTTGTACGCGTGTTTACAAAAATATCTTCTCAAGGTATGGTCATCTCAAAATACACAATTATGCACATTTTCTCTAATATCAATTTCCTTCGTTAGTAAAACTATACACACTTGTTTTAGATAGCTGTACTAGCGGAGTTTCGTGCGCGCGAGCTCCCATTCTTATAGTATTGTATATCTTACACGCGGTATCCGCGTATCACAAGACTCTGCACAACAAGAAAAAACTATATCTGTCTCAACAGATTAACCTCTCCTCAATGAAACAGACCGACGCAATGAAATATACAAAAATTGAACCAAAACGAGTGTATATATGAGAGTCATTTCGCGTGTCTATAAAGAAAACGAAATGTGTCAACAAGCACAAGTAGCACAGCGGCAGTCGCGCTGAAAACTAGACAAATTCACCTAATAGAATTCTTACCCGGCGAGCTGTAGTCCTCTTCCGTCAGCCCATCATACTCTAACTCTATACCTGTACATACGTATGCAGCGCGAGCTTTCCAAGTCGAAAGTTGTCGCACGAAACTCGGCGCTCACGGTGTAATTGGGTTTAGGATTTCGAGGATACTCGAATTTCCGAACGAAGTCAGCCGCGTTGTTCGTCGAAACTCACGCCGCGCATAATTTGTACCTGCTACTCAAAACCTCCCGCTTCGGCTGACCGTTAATTTTTCGATAATCACCGCGTGTGTGCTGCGGATTTCTCGATAATCGCGTTACTTCGCCACGGAGGGTTCCAATTAAGAAACGAATCGGTTCACAAGCATACTGCACCGTCTATAAGTACAAGTAGAAAAACTTAACCGGTATCTCTCTCCACGCGGCAGAAAAGTTAAATAAAACTCCGCTGAAGAAATAACGAGCGCGATCATCTCGGGAAAAGAATGAACGCGCGGGTATAATAATAACCGTCAGAGAGGCGTATCATATGAATCTGCTGTGGTGCGGAAGGAGAGTTAATCCGCTCGTTATTCCGAGCCAGAAGGCTAGATGATCTAACACATCATTCTAGATCCAGACTGGACGAGGCTCGCGAGTCTCCTGTCTCATCAGCGTTAGCAGCAATGGCTAGGAGGAGGACGTGAGCAGAGGCCGTAACTGACTGGCCGCTGGTTCCTCCGCGGTGACTTCTGCTGCACGAACGATTCTCGATTTCCGGCGCGAGCGTCGATCGACCGGATGCAAAGACTCGTCCTCTTCCCTCGGCCCCGTATCCTTTTCGGGAGGACTCCTCCTCGCCGGCTCTTGGCTTTCGTTTTCTGCAAGCAAAGCAGAGACGAGCTGGCTTATACGCAGGTGCGCGTATTTGTTTATACGTTGGGAAATTACGCGCCGCGCGTGATTCGTATGCCATGGGGGATTTCGACGCGTTCTTTTATGGACTTGGAGCGAGCACTCGAAATTTCAATGAAGCCCGATCGGGGGAAGTGTGTATAAAGACTTGGGACGCGAGCTGTAAAATTGATAAAATATACATCCGCGTGCGCCTCACTTTCGACCGGTGACATACGCTTCCATAAAATCCTCGAATAGAAGCTTACCGGCCGTCTCGCCAACGGGCCGCATGACGAGTCCGTCGTCCGTAGAGCCCCGGGAGTTGTCTAGAGCCGAGTGGACGGTATCGTCGGCGCAGCTCCAGCTGCTTGAGCTATCGCTGCGAGTGACTCGGTCCTGGCGTTGCTCTTCCTCGCCGTCAGGCATCCCCCGCTCCCTCATCTCCTTATCCTCGTCTTCTTCATCGTAATCGCTAGGAGGATCTTCCTTGGCCTGCACTACTTCTTCGCGCTCTACCGCGATTCCGCGATGCTCCTGCAACTGCAACAGGTGGCACTTTGGTTAATCGAGCTGTATACGGGGGATATAATTTGCCTTTATTGAAGCTTGATTTTTTTTTTTTTTTTTCATTAACCAGATATAAAGCTCCGCTTGATGGAACTAGGGGTAATGGAAGTTTTTGACGTTGCGTCGTCGCTTTATCACGTGCATTTATAATATAATCGTGCGTAAATTCTGCGACTGAGTAAACTGAATTTGAATAGTATAATTCTGATAATTATAATACGGCCACGTGTGTATAATCGATGAAATGAGTGAACAAAACCATTCTAAAAGTATGCAACAGTTTGTACAACGGCGGGATTTCGGCGGTTGCCTCTCATTTCGAAATTTGAAATCGTTCCAACTCACAAACCTGCACCGGTCCACAATTCCCGACTGAATAAATACAAACACGTGTATCTACTATTTGACAAACGGCCCGCTACATTCCGACCGATACAACAGGCGTGAGTTTATACCTGCCTTTTCCCGATAAGCAATATCTTCGGGCTTAGAAGATAGCCGAAAGCTCGCGCAAACAAAAAAACCGCTACCAAGTCATTGGCACTTAGCTTCCTCCTATTCTGCTAGTGGAAGATAATTACATGGGACAATCAACTCATTCTTTGAATCCGAAAACATATATGCACGTCCAATCTTATTACGATCGATCACGTAGTTCCAGAATCCACACACAACACACACACACACAACACACACACACACACACACACACACACACACACACAGCCATCCGCACGGACATTTTCTAAAAACGTATGATTCGTACTCCAAACACCTCCAAATGCGTTTCCACGAAGTATTAGCAAAACTGAAAATTTTACTATTACAAAGCTTCCTCTTGAGGAGGAAGCAATAGTTTAGGCTAAGATTACGAGTCGTCGGACAAATGCTTTTCTTGGACCTTCTTTTTGTTTGACCAGTACCAATGATGTTTAATTTTGACCGTGCTTATCGATACGCGTGTATGAAAAGTTGTATATTGACGCTTGATTCTATATTTGGTCGATAACTATAATTCAATCCCTATAGTATTCTTTTGCCAACCACAAAAAAAAACATGTAATTTATTGCAAGGAGATTAATCAAGCCTTTAAATACGAATTCTTCAAATCAATAATACGGCTACATCCCAGCGTACAACTCATTCCCTCTAAATTATACTTACACCACGCGAAGCTGGTTTGATCAGAAGACTCGAGTTGGCGGTGGTCGTGGTGGTGGTATCCGTCGCAGTATCACTGCTCTCGCTATTGTTACTCGGCCTGACGAGGCTCACCGCCGAGAAAATAGCTGCGCCTTCCTCGAGAGTCTTGACCCGCGTGAAACGTCTACCGTTTCCTGGCCATACTTCGGGCACGGTCGAGGAGTTCTTGTGGTTGCTGGAACCACGTGGTGGCTTGGCCGCCTGGACGCCAGTCGTCCAGACGCTCGCGTCGCTGCTACCAGTGCTGCTGTCGCTCTCGATGCTCCGGTGACGCCATCTGCGCTCTAGGGACGTTTGGGAGAGAAATTGTTTCTCTGAATTGTCTTTTGATTGGGTATTATTGATTGGGTATTTGGGTGGATATGAGTCCGAAGTTTTGTACGAGGCGCACAATGTGGCCACGTCCAGTCTCCATGTTCACTTTGTCGCAAGTTTCGTTATATTTTTGTACTAATGATAGAAAGTTTTGCGATTATTGGTACGGCAACGTTAAGCTTATATAATAAAAGCAAAGCCTAGTAATTGTAACTTATAGCTACGAGAACTCGATATTCGAAAAGCAATTTTATATTTCAGTAAAAGCTCATTTACAGTAAAGCAAGCATTATCGCAGATTCGTTAATTGCCGAAAAAAGCGTTAATCGATTTCACAAGATTTTTGCATGTATACTCAAATCACAAAAAATTTCGTTACGCGAACTCGTACGCGAAGAGATTGACGTCGAATTTGAATTTCCTCATGCGCCTCCACCCCGTCCATTTATCAACGGCTTGAAGAGCGGAAATATTCGAGAAATCGATACGTTCAAGTCCATCATTTTTACAATATACAAAGGGATTTTAAATTCGATATCCGCTTTACGGACTCCGATCAGCAAGATTCTTTGTGGCGACGCGAGGCAGTTTTTCTCTCTCAAAATACTTCTTATAAACCTATATCTATATAAACCCACATTATACAAAGTAACTAAAATGCGCGTTATTCAATTCGACAACTCCGATTCGATTATATTAATCATCCACGTGGAAAAAGATTCGTCCTCTCAATGAATTATTCGCATAAATACCGTTCATCAAAAAAAAAAAAAAAAACTTCGCTTCCACATCGATAGCATTCGAATCTCGAATCCGCCCTCGTCATCGAAACAAACGTCCGAAAATCCCCGCCTGCCAAAAATTGATAAACATGCAAATGTGTTTCGTCCCCCTGAAGGACCAGCCCCGGACCCAAGTGAATTTCCAATCCCTCCCCACAAAGTCATTCCGTACGTTAGCTGTGGGGGCAGAAGTGGTATAAAAATTGTATAAGAGAACAAAAGAATTTACTCTCGCAAGGCGGCACGGAGATGGGGGCGGCAAAGTGTCGCCTAAGCAGTGGACTGCCTCCGGCGCCATCCTGACTCTCCTCGCTGTAGGCTCGCGTGATGAGTATACGTGGGCTGCGCTTGGGCGTTTCCTGGCTGCTCAGGACGCCGTTGACGCTGCTGTGAGCGGCCGTCTCAGAGATGCTGCCACCGACGACGAAGTCGCTACGGTAGTGGGCTGCCATCAGGCTGACCGCGCTCGCGCTCGAGCGCACCAGTCGGCCGCTCTCGCCTTTTGGGACGAGGAATACAATTCACTATATAGCTGCAGACTATCGCTTGTTGCTGTGCAAGGAAGACGCTCTATATTTTAATGGTGGAATCGCGTAATGCTGATGGTACATTGAATTTATGAGATCGCGCTTGATTGGCTTTTCTCGATGAGGATCGGCTGAGAGTGCTGCTGATCAGTCGTTTTCTTCTGTGTGTGTTTGAGGCGAAAGAAACGCGTTTGTTAAAACGGAATTAAAACGATCGAGTGTCATGTGAATTAGATTAAATTCCATGCACGCACGCGAGAAATAAATATTCAAGGAGCTTGTAATTCCGAGGCAATATTGTGTAGTCAATAATCCCTTATCAGAGAGAGACGGAAGTTTAATCAATTCGGGTCCCTAGTCCACATTTTGATATTCCTCTGCTCATATCGACTGCCGACGGACGGACACACACACACATGCGGAATATCGACAGAAATTAAGGGACGTCGTGCGTTATGAATTTTACAAAGCAGTGCTCGGAATTGGAATTTTAGATTCGCATGCTGCTGTCGGCCGCAGTGTATTTTTATTTATATGTAATAAGTATATATCGATCCGCGTCGGAGGGGACGAGAGGCTAGATATATAGGATTTCAGGCTACATCAAGTCACATCACGGAGTAGAGAATATGTCCTCGAGGAATGTATTGGACTTGCCTGCTGCTATATTTTTATGTGAATGTATTTAACGTGTCGATCGAAAAAGCGAAGCTCGTTTGGCCAATCGCGTTTCGAAAAATCGATTTCGATCGGCGTATACAGACTCGTAAAGAGCTTTCATAACTTATTTTAATATAGAGTTTCGAAGGAGCTGGATGTATAACATTTTTACGTTCGACATCGGCGGGATACTAAAATTCTGATGGCTGAGAGACGTCATTATTCGGTTAAAGTTATCTGTAACCTACTTCTGTTCCAATAATAGCGATACAGTCTGCGCTACTATTAAACCCGCGCGCTAATTGAATGAATCGAATTATTGATAATTCATATACTGGATGCGCTCAATTATCTCCGCGGATTCTCGACGTTAAGAATTTATTTAATTACGAAGACCTCTAATCGTGCGGCGGTGTCCTACATTGGTATGCTATCACAGATTTTTATTTATTTATTTTAGTCTATCGACACAGGTACACATGCATATATGAAACCAAAAATAATAAGAAAACGTACGTGCACACATCCCGTCCTGTTTTTAATAAACCTCAATATGATATCCCGAGCGTCAATTTATGCGAATCTAATGCGGCGCGCGATTCAAAGTCTAGCCACGCTACAGCCAAGCGGAACGTGCACACCCGATCAAAGCTTCAGGCAAAAGCTGCGCTGCACACGTATACTGCGAAGGATTACGGCACACACGAGGCATGCAGGGAGCTGACCCGAGCCGTATTGCAGATTTCTCGCGCGAAAATGTAAACTCCGGCGCTTATACGACAAAGGACGCGACAAACTTCATTTATCAAGAGGTGAGCTTAATTGGCCCCGCATCAGCGAATGCGCGATATCGCTAGCTGATTGTGAGCTGTATACAACAGAGGATCAATATACACGTAGTCACAAACGCATACACGTACAGCCCCTACCGATCAGCTGCCCGGACCGCAACGCACACACATGGAATACACAAGGCACGCGCTGCCTCTCACGAGAAGGTTAGATTATTGATACAGTGTGCAATTAACTGCGACACAATGTCATAGAGTGTACAAAGTGCCGAACGCATACCGCCGCTACCGCTGCTGCTGCTGCTGCTGCTGCTGCAGTGACGATGTAAGCTCCTAAATGCGACCTCGATTGCCACCTTCCTCCCGCGCAGCTCCCCTCGTATATATACTACCGCGCTAGATACCCTTTCCATAGGCAGCTACGCCAAGGAAATCCACTTAAGCAAATGGGAACGCGAATCGAGTTACCGTCGGCGAAAAACCTTGCGAGCGCGCCTGTCTGAAGCTTTGTCGAATCATCGACGGTAAGAAAAAAGCGTCTAGCGCAATTTTTCGCATAATCTCACGAGAACGCTGCACGAGTGTAATACTTTGGCGGTAAATTAAACGCCACACGTGTGCTGCACGCTTATATATAAGCCGTATATGCTGTGAGGCGCAGCGTATGCAGAAGCTCGCATCGGATTAGACTAAAAGCCATCGCAGAGACTATACACATCAGAGAGAGAGAGAGAGAGGAGAGAGACACTCACCGAGCTCGGCGTTTGGCACTCTGAGGGTGTTGCAACTGGCTGCGGGCTGTAATCTGGCGCGATGAAAGACCCCGGCGATGTTTCCGCTGCCGAAGATCCCAGGACCAGCAGCACCAGTCCGACAGTTGCCCAGAGCGATGAGGGCTTCGCTGAGCCGACGTTGCAGCGGCGGAAACTGAAAGAACGACGAAGTCGGCCCGCTTCCCGAGGGCCGTCTCGAGCCTGCGGCGCTTGGAGTGCGCGCCTGGATCTCCTGCAACGGGAAGTCGATGCTTCGTTATAACGATCGAGCTTGCATGTACTCGAGCACATGGGGTAATTTTTTACGTTGCGTTCGGCACTAAAGCTCGGAGCTTAACGGATTTTGCTTACGAAGGATCTATACCGCCGCGTGACGGATGTGACGGTTTGATTGCCAGCAGCGACGTGCGAGTTAATCGACTGGGTTCGTACGTATACGTTTTATTGAAGTTGACGTGTGTATTTTCGAACGAAAAGTTGACGAAACTTTGGCTACAGACTCGTCACGCGGCTAATCTCTATGGAACGGTATACGCTGCACTATAGGCCAAAGTGCCTTTATATTCAAACAATTCATTTATAAGCGTATCGCGGGTATAATCCCCTCAGAAACTTTGATGAGGACGTAATGAGAGAGAGAGAGAGATGAGCAATATCAAATAGCGCGAATTGAGGAAGCAGCTTTGCGAAAGCCGGCCACATTATGCCCGATTACCGCAAGCCCGGTTCTGCATTGTATATGATTCAATCTCTATAGTACACGGCTATCTCGAATTGCACAAAGTTACCTCTCGTTCATTATGCAATATCATGCGAGGGATGGATCGCATTCTCTCTCGACGGCGAGCACCCTCCCACGCCCCTCTGATTATCAATCTCAAATTAATCGTATAAAACAAAACAACGAAGAGTCACATCTCACCTGCTGCAGCTCGCTCTTGGTGGCCTTTTTGCGCCAGTAGTTCTGCACCGATCGCCGTAGCGTTCGTGATTTGAGGCCGTAGAGGAGGCCGTTGATGGGCGGCGAGCAGGCGAGCAACAGTGAGGCCAAGGACGCGAAGCGCGGATGCGCATGGAGCCGCGAGGGATGAGGTATCGGGCTACCGACGACGTCTCCGTCGCTGCTGCCTACGCCGGTGCCCATGACGGAGCCGGCGCTGGACATTCCAGGGCTACCGGCGCTGCCGCAAGCTTCCCACAGGATCAGACCGCAGTAGGGAAAGTAGAGAAGGTACAGCGAGCCGACTAACTGCATCACCTGCGTTGTACATAGAGTTTTGTCATTATGGTTAGCTGTGTTCTTTTTTATGCTGACGTTTTTACGAAAAAATTAATGCGCTGGATTCGTAGCGCGACTACTGCAGTTTTGTTTTATTTATCGAATACTGCGCTGTCTATAAAGCTCTGATACAGGAGGGTTGTGTACAAAGACCGCGATCGATGGAAGAGTCTTCGATGCCTACTTTAAGAAAGGCAAAGAGATGAACGATCGCTTCTATTATACGTGCCACCCGTCAAAACAATGATTTATAGCGAGAGGGCTTTGGGTGAATCTGACTTTTTTCTCCAATTTCACCTATTTACGGCTATATCGCGAGCTGTGAACGCAAATATTTTTTACTTGATCTATTGACTGCCGCGCGTATTAACAACGAATTTACACAGTTACCATTTCCTACTCTGAAAAAGACATGGTAATCATTCTATTCGTCCTCTTATTGGCTGTTGGTTTTACCGCGCAAACTCTAATAATTACTAATAATTACTAATCTCCAAAAGTGAAAATTTCATTATATTGTCGCGGGAATCTCGAACTTTTTAAATCATAATTCGAAGATTTTAATTATGTATCAAAAATTTTTATTGTAAAAACACTGTTGCGTGTGGATCAATATCAATTTTCACAACAATAGCAGTTTTGGACTGTCCCTTTCGTCACCGCCTAAACTCATCTCCATGTCTCTGGAAGGTTAAAATAGGTGGCGCATAGATACTTTTACATTTCCCTCATAGCAATATGCGCACCGAGTCTAGATATAGTGATGTACGTGCCAATGCTAAACCTGCCTTTTTTGGCCTGCTAATTCGGCCGCTCATACTGTGTAACTGCGCGCGTCTAAATGGCATTACTGCGATAGTACTGTTCACTAAGTTGGTTTTCTGCCCTCCGGTCGGCAAGCGCCAACTTTCTGGCCGTTGCGCGAAACGAAGTTGCCGCTTTCCGGCGCCGTCGAGCAGAAAAGTAGTATACACCTTGGCAAGTAAAAAAGAAAGCCTCAGATCACATGTTTATCAACCTCGGCTTCGCCTTGGCCGACAATTACTTGTGATCTGAGACATTTCTTATTTTACTGGCCTACGTATGTAATCTACTATTCTACTGCAGTACGCACAAGGAGCCGTAAACGCACGCGACTTTACTGTGCTTAAACTAGGGAAGCTAGGGAAGCTAGGGAAGCACAACTTTTCTCTCCGTGCACACGTTGCGTGAATTTCAAATATTTGACAATTCAGTAAATCAGTAGTCAATTAAGATGTGCTCGATTTTCCCCCCAAAACATCAATAAGAATTTAATCGAAGCCTCACCGTGCTGGCCGCACTGTGAAACCTGGGCGGCCCGCCGGCAGCAGGCGCCGTCACAGCAGGTACAAAGAACGGGTTCCTCTGATGGGTGATGGTGACCTGCGCGCTAAGCGTCACCTCGTAGATGGCGCTGGCGATGCGGTGACGATGGTAACGGGCGATGCCGAGGACCCTGAGGTTACAGACGGTCACGAGGAGGGCTGGTAACGCGAGTCCGAGGAGCGCGTAGATGGCACCG
Organism: Pteromalus puparum; assembly: GCA_012977825.3. Lineage (NCBI taxonomy): Eukaryota > Metazoa > Arthropoda > Insecta > Hymenoptera > Pteromalidae > Pteromalus > Pteromalus puparum. The sequence goes on along the minus strand of CM053168.1, from coordinate 14,523,098 downwards.
TAGAGCGAACCCGCGGAACCCCAGCCACCGTTGCCGAAGTCCGGCGCGCAACAGCCCAGTCCAGGAACGTAACGGTACGGTGGAACCAGACCCGAGAACGGCGGCAGACAGAGTAACAGAGCACCAGCCCAGGAGACTGCCAGGCCCAGAGCTACCCGACGGGGCGAGACCAGGGCTGAGTAGTGCAATGGTGCTGCTATGGCGTAGTACCTGCAGAGCAAGTTGATTTGAATGATTTAATTGCTACTGATAATTATCCCTGACACATTTTATTAATTACATTTTTATACACCTTATCAAATACGTTTAAGGCAACGAATGCGAACGATTTGTATTCAGCGTCTGGAATATAATTATTCTTTTATGTTATATTGAACTCGTCACGATGAAATTTCAATGGAGCTATACACTATGGATGTGCATGCTTGGACAACAATTCTGAATAATATGTATCTTCGCAGCTGACGCGTTGACGCACTAAAACCCGCCAATCGTAAATAATTGCATTAAAATGTTAATCACGCTCATCCGTCTTTTGCACATATTATACATTAGCTTTGATATCAATTTAATATATGCTTCGCGCGCATATATTTATTTCTGTAAACTACAAAGGCTTGACAAGCCATTTCAATCCGCATAATATAAATTGAAAATAAAAATATTACGCACGTGCGCTCTTTAACAACGAACAATGTGCGTCGCTTCGGACTCTGCGAGATAAATATACGATGACCAGTGATGATTACAAAGGCTTTTGTGAGCTCTGAAGAATCGAATAGTGACAGTATAAAACGGAATAAATATAAAAAAAAAAAAAATGTTCTGCTAGCTTCTAGATTTTACACGTGCAAGCTCGTGCGTTCAGTTTTATGTTTGAAGGTTCGGAATCGAAAGTTGAATTTTTTGATAAGAAATTAATTGTACAAAGTATAGGAATATTGTGTCCTTTATTAAAATTCCATTTAGTCCCTATTTTGTAAATGTAGGTATGTAAGTTGCCACATCACTTTGTGTGATTATCATTTCAAAACTGATTAATCCCAGTAATGTAATTACCTATATTAGCATTTCAGAAACTTCATTTCAGAACTTCATTTAAAAAAGTAGATTCTCAATTAATATCTGCAAGCAATATTCATAAAAGTAAACAGACGCAAGCTCATCAAAAATCAAAAGCTCCAGCGCATAAAATAATCTCTTCTCTTCGCGCCCAAACAACTTTAACGCATCGTTACAACATAAACAAGCGCAAGCTCATCAAAAGTACATGGGAAAAAATTGAAAATACCTGTCGCAATTGAGTCCAGTGACAGTCCACAGGGCGACAGGATGCAACAGCGCCAGCAAGAAGCCGTGCAAGACGCACCAAGTACCGGCGACCGGCCACGAGCCCGTCGCAAAGATCAGCAGTACGATGCAGACAGCCGCCTCGACCGCCCCCAAGTGTATCAGCAGCAGCGTGTTCGCTGTTTGTTGTTGTTGAGTCTAAAATTGGAGAGAGCACCGATTCACTATACACAACTCCTTGCCTTTCATCTCACCGCCGCAGCCGCTACCATCAGAGATAGAAATTGCCTCGCATGCGCGCGTAGGTGCGAGGAAGATTGTAGGTGTATACATACACCTACTTCGAGGAGTTTATGTGCAGTTCTCTCGAGGGAGCCGTGCAATTGTGAAGAATCACTTCATCGTAATGAGTTGTTTTCGCTATAAGCGGATTGTGAGCGGATCATACTGCGGGTATTTTTCTGTTCGAGATGATGGGGATTTCATGCACGTGCGTGCATGAATTTCTGAAACTGCATTACTGCGTTTGAAAGCTACTTGTGTACTTTTTTTTATGTACGGATGATCTTTGTTTGTGCGAGTGAAAGCATTATTACGTGGGTGCTGGGCATTGATTTTTAGTAACGCGATATGCTTATAAATAGATCCATATAAAAGCGTCATATTTTTTTGTTCCTCTTGTGTATACTTTGTCTGAAAGCGACAAACAAGTCCATGTTAACGTTATTTCCATAAATGGATTTGGTATGTAAAAATATCGAATGCTTTCATTGAATTAGTTTCAACGCTTATATATAATTTTTCATTCGCGTTATAATACAGCAGCTACTTTGCAAAGATTATTGAATCAAAAGTTTTCTATTCTGAATGCACGGCAGAGCTGTAGCAGCACGATTGATCATATTTCAGTGATAGATTGTTTCGGAATATAAAACTTTCCGAAGTTATAAGAGTACAGAACTACTTGCTTCCCGGGCAAAAGTTCGGATCCTCTCAGCTGTGGTAAATTTAACAATCTTGCTTTCGAAATCTCGTCGATACTCATCCTAACGCGAGACTCTCAGTGTTTTGCTTGGAAACTTAGCGAACGAGGATCATTTCTTATTTAGCGCTCGTGAATAAATTGCGCCCCTTGCAAGTTCGACTTCTGCTGTTTGCGTGAAACAGTAGCGATTGCAGTTTGTTCGACGTTGTTTAAAAAAGTTCGATCAGCGTACCTTTTACTTTATCTCGATTTATAGTTGAAAACAACCCGAATGAAAAGTAAATGCAGCTCGTATTATCGATATTAGAACCGAAATTTTCTAAGATAATAGAGGAATACGAATGGAAGTCGATCGTGAAAAATGACGTATTCCAATCTAAAAATTGCTGCTGCTGAAAAAAGAGCTGCTTTAAAGTTTCACAGTCACCCGCGAGGATGTAACAACACTATACGCTGCACTAAAAGCTCCGCCAACGCTGCCAATTCCGAGGCCAATTCTGCCCAAATTGCTTCTAAACTTTGGGAAGAGTAAGTGTATTACATAAAAACTCGTCAAACTAGCAGCAAATGGGAAAGAGAGAAATCGATTTCCTCGGACCATGTCGCTATACACTCGAGATTAAAATAGCGCAGAAAAAGACTGCTTGGAAATAGAAAAATATACATCACCGCGCAAAAGTCTCGATCTGTGATCCGCTGTAAAAATTAATCTCACGCACTCTGAAAATTGCTGTATAAGGACGACCGACTGACAGAGCTTTTCCAGTGTACCTTTTCAAAGTAGAGAAAAAAACAGACCTGCTTGCCAAGGCCGAGAACGACGAGTAGGACGTAGGCGTTGAGCAGTAGTCCCAGAGCGGAGACGAGGACGAGTGGCACGCCTAAGGCCCAAGGGCCCATACCTCTCCGCTGCGGCCGACTTTGGGCTGTTGCTTCTTGCGGCTACGTATCGTCGCGAGGCAGTAGTGTGTACAGTTGCGGAAAATTTTCACGCGTCGTCCGCCGACCCTCCGCCGATCATCGTCGTCTTTGGCCCTAATGTCCTCATCTCCGGCCGCCGAGAGCAGCCCCGTGCGTTTCCTCCTGCGGAAAGACAAACAGACAACGGGGAGCGGCTTTTTAGTTTTCAGGGTACAAATGTGTGCTTAGGTAAGGGCTTTTAAAAGAGTGCGACTAATGCGAAGGGTTAGAGTGGCTTTTTCTGATGAATTTCGTTTATAATATGAATCTGAGATGCTTTATAATCTAAATGCCAGCTCAAGGATTATAGGGATGATTTTAAGCTTCGAGGGGGATATTTTATTTTCTAATAAACCCTCCCAAATCCCTCGCGTTGGGTGTATGATCTGTGGCCTCCAAGGTCTAATTCCAGCTGTCACAACTGTGACAAAAACAAGTCTCGAATTAAATCCCTAGCCAAGCGGAGATGTAACCTTCTTTCGCACACATCTTCAATCCTGTGAGTTTTGGATTTATTATATTTATCCAGAAAATTCATTTATTTGAGTTTTTTATTATGATTATACTAAGGAAAACTGGTTGGCGATGTATGCTAATTTTCTCGTAACAAAACCAACCAAAATTGTGTTATGTTTCACTTAATTGCTTCCATCGAATTTTTGCATAATTTGTAAATTAAAACTGACGACTAAGATGCGCTTCGCGCGCAGTTACAGCATGGGCGACCAAAGCAGGAGGCCAAATAAGGCAGTTTTAGTATTGATGGCACAGCACTATATCTAGACTCGGAGCGTACGCATGATGATTAAAATTAAGTTTAAAAGTAAGCTTTAAATTTTGATTTAAAAAGATCAAGATTCCCGCGACAATATAATGAAATACACCTTGTTGTCATATTTTCTCAATTTTCACGTTAAGGTTAGGAATCAAGGGGCGCGGTAGCGCCCCGATAACAAGTATAAGTTTTATACACTGTGCCGTCGGGAAGCACCGAGACCTATTATACTTTGAATTTGCTTTTTAGCCTAAATGCGTTTTATTATCTCCAATGATTTCTCGTTTTATACGTCTTTGATGCGTATGTTTGAGTAATGTATCTAGAAGATTTTAATGAGATCTTTCTAATGATTGTAATATTTTGCTTCAAAAATTTCTCTTTTAGCAAAATAATTATGATCGAAAATTAATTTGCGATAATTTCTCAAAATGTTTGGCCATGCGATTCTCTTCTTTTTAAGTACAACAATACAAGAATATGTCAAAAAATTGATAGGTTATAAGGTTATAATAACTGTCAGTTGACACCCTTTTGATTACGACTACGTCGCGAATAAATCATTTTCAGAGCATCGTCTCATTTTGGAGTCCACCTCGCATTCTTCATAAATTAGAAATCCTGAATAAATACGCACTCGGATTCGTTCGAGTTGTTCGGTCAAGTTCGAGTTGAATATTTTGCTTTCTGCTGCTGTGCCACTTGGAATCAGCAAATTGTTTTGATTTTTAGATGCAGTTTTTCGGATAGTATTTAAGTTCTAGTGCATAATTGGTGTTGCATTTCCATTTCAAGTATCGAGGCTGCGGAAGTAGTATCGACGACAGTCGACATATTATACAAAGAAGATACTTGTGCCACCGCTAGTGCATCGCACGTCAAGATTTTTGTGTCCAAGCGCCGAGAGTCTGTCAGAACAATTCTAGCACTATAGCATGGGTCGCTATAGTGATCGCCAGTGACAGACACGACGTGAGAATTTTGGATACAGAGCTGAGTATGGATAGAGCAGCGTGCTGGATCAGGGATCATCCTGGGACCCTTGGCTCTCATCGATTGACTGGAGAGGGCGCCGACCAATCGCTCTATAGAATTGCAAGAGCGAGATGGACAGTGGCACAGCGCTTGAGCTCGGCGACAACGACGACCCCGTTGGCTACAATGCCTATATACCCCGATCCTCTTCCCCCATAACCTCATTTACTTATTCCTTCAAAACGTGTCGAAGATGGCACGTCACTCTAAGCTCGTCTTGAACTTCACGAGCTCTCTCTACTTGTCCTTGACGACGAACCCGTCGGCTGTAAGGTCGACCTCCATGGCTGGTCGTTTGATTCGTATACCAGAGGCTCCTCAACGGCAACAGATGCTCTAGCTCCAAAAACCTATACGTTTAATTCTTTCTCCGGAGTCGAAAATAAACTAGGAGATCTTTCTTCTTTCGTTACAGCTGTTTCAAGCTGGGAATAGGAGTGATTGCGATGACCAAGTTGAGCGATTTTTTTGGAATCCTATTCGAAAGTTATTGCGAAATTTGCTAAAGTTCCACGCTGGGCGCATCACTCCTACCGCCGCTTCTTACGATCAAGACTAGGATACATTTCTAACAAAAAGTAGCGTGCCTCTCGATATTTGGCCGTTTGTCTTACGACAATGACTTTAGAGATTGCTTCTTAAGAGATTGTTTGTATCTTATTATTATAATTATGATTTCTCATTTTTATGTATTTTTATCAATATATGAATATACGCTAATGAATGTAGTGGAATAAGCTTTAAAAATGTCAAGTATTAAAAACAGCACACTGACAAAAATCATTACTTACTCCAAGAAGAATTAATCACACTATAAAAGAATATAGAAGTAAAAAAGAATAAATAATGCAAATTAATTTATCGAAGCATAGGACCTTATAAATATTATTAAAAATGAGACAATGTTTATAATGTAAAATATGTTTATTTAAAATAAGGAAAATATAACTAATTTATTTTATGTGTTTTGTACGAACTATTCGAACCATTTTATTGAGCTAATAATCGCCGCTCTTTCGTAGTCAAGAATTTTATAACTTCTCGAACTATAAGAGCATCCAAGAATGGGAGAATCTCGCCAAGTGTTGCGAAAAGATCGGAAATTTCTTGCTAACATTCAACTTCGTGAATTGTTCACGGAAGTCCCTATTTTTAGCATAGTGAATGAGTGTCTCGAAATTCTTCGTCGTCGATAATAATTCGTAAAACTTTGAATTCTGGAAATTCCCGCCAGTGCCGGTCGCAGGTTAATTGGGGATATCCAGAATCGACGCGCATACGCTGTACGAGCGTGGCCGCTTTTGATATAGAGCGCATGCGCGTCGGCCCCAGTTAACAAGCGGCAAAAGCCGGCGGGAATTTCCAGAATTCAAAGTTTCATTTAACGGTGTGTGTACAAGAATGCAACAGAGTTGAATACCATCTATGATATGAAATATATTTATCGATGTTTTGAATAGAAAAATGCCGGAATTTTGTCACAAACAGACTTTTAAAAAGGTGTCGATAATTAATTATTAAAATCTTTAATTATTTAATTGAATAAAAATTTAAATTATTATTTAATTCAATAATTAATTAATAAGTATGACTGTATTAAATATATACAATTGATTTATCAATTATACATTTTGAGCGCTATTTATAAAACAGTTCTAATTGTTCAATGATATCTTATAGCTATAAATTTACACGGAGATAAATATGTCCTTTCGTGCAGAATAATATCATATCGGATCAAAAGTTACAAGGATTTTAAAAAAGGGAGTAAATCGCGGATTTTCGTAAAAAATCGAGATTTTCATGATTTTTCGCTATATTCAAGCCTAGACAACTTTTTTTCTAGGCCACCTTTTTTTACCCACCGGGGCTCAAATTAAATCTTTTTTCTGATACTTTGAATGTATAAATACACATTTTTCAATTGTGGTTCCTGATATAAAGTCGAACTTTGGCTGGTTTTCGTTAATTTTCCCCATGTTAAATTCCCATAAGAGAATTTAAAGTGTCCGGCAAAAAAATTAGATATTTTCACGCAGTGGATGGTTCTAGGAACCGAAAAACATTGGTCCGGTAGGTGTGCCCTCGAATCTAAATTTCTTACTTCCACCACCCGAGTTGTTTGCAGTCGGCCGCGGATTTGCACACATGCATTTAGTATATCTATATAGAAAACCGAAATCTGTTCGAGACGACATCTGGTGGCTAAATTACAAAGCGCAGGCTGCTTCATTAAGGGAACCATTGCCGCCGCTAGAGTTTCCGGACCTTGCGTAAAGTTGACCGGGGTCAGGGAAGGTTAGGTGAACGGCGACTTTCTTTGTATACGGGTAGTGCACACAAAGATATTACTGAATCCGTCTTGTTAAGACCTCCTATACATAGATAAACAGAGCAACGTGTTTTGACCTGATTAGCTCATCAGTTACAATTTTCACCACCAAGAAGAACATCAAGAAGAACGTCGAGAAAAGATGGTAAGTAATTTTGTAGACTATTCATCGTAAGCTGTATGATTACCGATCGAGTGAGTGCGAGTGAGAAAGGTTATGGCTATGGAGGTTAGAGTACAGGAGAGGAAACGCCGTGTATAAGCTCGGAGCCAGACGCGGGGTCAAATCCCGTTAGGGGCGCTAGTGTAAACAGACGTTTAATTCAAATGCATTGCATGAAATTGCTGGAAACTCGTCTTCGCTTATAAGAAATACTTATTAGTACTTACATATAATTTCGGTACTATGGTGCAAAAATGTGAATTTAGCCTTGTATAAACGTTTATAAGGTCACACAAGGCTGGAATTTCATTCTCGCATGCATCAAACCGTACTTATTTCGTTAAAACTGTATGTGCAATAGGCTCAATTAAGCTTCCCGTTTTTAACATAATAGCGTATGCTAAACCAAGTTTTTACACAGATGTTTATTTAACGTACAGATAAATTAGGATTAAACTTTTATATTCTGAATGTATATTATTTACATAACAAAGATAATATAATATCGACGCCTAAGAAGAATAACCTCATATTTCGGTGTTGGCGCTCGCTTCCAGAACTTCGTATATCTTAAAACTCGCTTCAAAAACTCCGGTATCTTAGGATCCACGTCAAGGCGGTATCTCAGGATCCGTTTCTAGAACTTGAATCTTAATTAGGAACTCTACTTTGACTGTTTTTAATATAATTCAAAACCGAAGCATATATCGACAATAAACACTTTATAGGTATACCTATATATATATATATATATATATATAACAACGTCTATTCGGAACGGACATTCGGCGTACAAAACTATAGCAAAATTTCGCTATTATGCGTGATATGAAATTGTTCAGAAAAATTATATTCACTATTGATTAATATACTTTACAAAGAACAAGAATGAGAATTATAATAATATAAAAGGAATTTCCTACAATTAACTTTGCAATGAAAATAGACAATATAACCTCTTTTACACTTTTATCGATAATAACCGTTTGCAAAACCATGCAAGAATAAAAGAGAAAACGTATTGAATTAAAAGTTTTGGTGTTCGATAAACATGAATCTGATATAATAATCAATAAAGATATTGTTTAAACGGTTTTATTTAAATATCTAAATAGCAACAAATCTAAGACCAAAGCCCTCAAACCCACTTACCCTGCCCGCAGTGAGTTTAGTAATAAAATATTTTTCCAATAGAAATTAAAACACGCATCACGTTGTTAGCTCGGTTCAAGCATTTCGGATTTAGATTTGTTTCTTGTCACCTATCCTAGATGTGTCGACTTATTTTTTTTATTAAACTCGCTGCACGTTGGGCAGGTGGATTTAAGCGCATTTAGGTTTTGGATTTGTTTCTTACAGTCGCAAGCCTTCCTTCGATGTCCCAATGTATTTTATTATTAAACTCACTGCGGGCAGGGTAGGTGGGTTTGAGGGCTTTGGTCTTAGATTTGTTGCTATTTAGATATTTAAGGTGGAACTCCACTGATTTTTAATTTTTCTTACCTTTTGCCCCATCCATTGTCAGATTTTAGGGGTTTGATTGTGGTGATAAAAGAAGGTTACATAGCAATTTTGGGCCATTTTTATACACATATACTCAAGTTATGATATAAAAACCAAAAATAATCCTTAAAATTAAAGGTTTTTGAAAAAATTGCTTGCGCACAGGGCTTCAACTAAATTAATAAAAAAATTTGAACATACATTTTGACCCGTACTTAACAAAAGTTAATATTTTTTATTACGGGAACTCTCATAGTTCATCTGTAATAAATCAAGAATTTATTAAACAACTAAATCTATGAAAAAACCCTATAATTTACTAATATTTATAATAAAACAAATTTTTCTAAAACAGATACTTTAACTTAAAATATTAAGTTTTGTTCCAAATGTTCTAAAGAATACGCGTAAAAATTTTCAATATGATTAATAGAAATGCCTTGCGCAAGGAACTTTTTAAAGTCAAACGAACAAGTTACGAGAAAAAAACGGGTTTAAAGTTTTATTTTTGTATGCTATCTAATGTAAAATATTTTACTCAACTGCCCATAACATTGGTATAACTTTAAGTTTTTACATCGGGTTGGTTTCAAAATGTTCATAAAACTATAAGCAACTAAAATATATAATAAACATTTTTTCGAGTTTTTGACCAAAAATCAGTGGAGTTCCCCCTTAAATAAAACCGTTTAAACAATATCTTTAATGATTATTATATCAAATTCATGTTTATCGAACACCAAAACTTTTAATTCAATACGTTTTCTCTTTTATTCTTGCATGGTTTTGCAAACGGTTATTATCGATAAAAGTGTAAAAGAGGTTATATTGTCTATTTTCATTGCAAAGTTAATTGTAGGAAATACCTTTTATATTATTATAATTCTCATTCTTGTTCTTTGCAAAGTATATTAATCAATAGTGAATATAATTTTTATACTAATATTAGGTTATATTACCTGTGACTCTTCGTATACTGTTTTGAGCATTTTGGCACTGTCCGTAGANTGACCACATGGTTTGATTGGGCTAAAATTTTAGGAGCATGCTTTGTACACTTATACTTTTGGTATGAATGAAGGGATTTTGATTTGAATGCTTAGAAAATGTTTAACAATAAAAATACTTAATTTTTGGCCTTTTTGAACCTACCTATGCCACATTTTTTTCATAAAAGATTTTCTAAGCATTCAAATCAAAATCCCTTCATTCATACCAAAAGTATAAGTGTACAAAGCATGCTCCTAAAATTTTAGCCCAATCAAACCATGTGGTCACATGGAATTCTACGGACAGTGGTAAAATGCTCAAAATAGTATACGAGGAGTCACCATGGGTAAGTAGATGCTAATATGGATTTACCATGGTAAAAATACAGGTAATATAACCTAATATTAGTATAAAAATTATATATAAATTATAATTTATTTTTGTTATTATTTATAAGAAGTTTATTTTTCAGAGTTTAAAAGTGGTGATTTTTTATTTAATTTTTTATTTGATTTTTATTTAATAAAGCGATGCTGAAAGTTTGGACCCATTCCATTAAGTATTCATTTGAATGGTTTGAAAATCTGCAATGCGGCTACCAATGGTAAAGTAGGGGTGTACCATGCCCTTAATCGAAATTTTCATAATAATAATCACAATCATTGTCTTTTCAGGGCAACGCAAAGAAAAGTGCATTATTTTTAACCACCTTAACGGAAGCTTTGAAAGCCGAACAGAACGATAGAGTGCTGACTCTACTCCGAGAAATAAACGTTCAAGGTGTCATTGATTCCAGGAAAACGACCGTTTTGCATTTATCAGCTGCCGCAGGAAACGTATACATTACGCAATATCTAGTCAAATGTGGATGCACCATCGACGCTGAGGATGAGAATGAAATCACACCTTTGTTGCTAGCGATATACTTTTTTCACCTAAAAGTAATACGAATTTTAGTTGACGCCGGTGCTGATCTAAGCCGTATTAATTCTAAAAATGCGAGCCCGGTTCTGTTTTACAATCTCGGAGGCGATGATGAACATAGATTAGAAATTTATGATATTTTTAGATCGGCGCTCAAAAGTAAGCAAGTGTCTATACGAAGGTTGACGCCGAGCTACTTCATTGCCGCAGCCCTTCGTTCTGATGATATGGAGTACACAATGCACGGGAATGAAACATTAATGAATGTTTTTTCGCATAAAATTGCTTCTATTTTTAACATTGCAACGGCCAATAAGAAATTCTTTCCCGCAGCATCTGTCGCTGTGCAGATGCTTCTTTCTTACGGTGGCGCGGACCTAAATATCAAGAATCACAAAGGAGAAACTCCGTTGCACGTAGCAGCACAGAAATCAAATACGGCCGCTACTACTTGGTTGCTGAATCGAGGAGCTGATGTCAATGCTAGGAATAACAAGACTCAAACACCTCTATGCATCGCTGTAGCGCTCTTAGATGCAGACGCGACAGAAACCGTAGAGGTCTTGCTATGCAACGGAGCCGACCTGCATACAATTTCTTCGACTGACGAGACAATACTCGAGGCATCAAAACGTACGATTAAAAATGTTCGAACAACTGAAGTGATTTTAAGAAGGCTGGCGCTCTCAGAAGTTCGAGGAGAGCCTCTGAATAAGCGAGATCTGCAGATCCTCAAATCGGATAACAAGATGAAAACGTATTATGAGCGATGCAAGGTAGAGCTACAAGATGCGAAGAAGTGTAAACTACTTGACGGCATGACACTTTACGAATTATTATCGACGACGAAGAATTTCGAGACACTCACTCACTATGCTAAAAATAGGGACTTCCGTGAACAATTCACGAAGTTGAATATTAGCAAGAAATTTCCTATCTTTTCGACAAGCTACTTGAGCAAACTGATCGAATGTGTAAATTTGAGGAATATAAATGACCAAGCTACAGGAACACTTCGCGAGATTCTCCCATTCTTGGATGATCTTATAGTTCGAGAAGTTATAAAATTCTTGACTACGAAAGAGCGGCGATTATTAGCTCAATAAAATGGTTCGAATAGTTCGTACAAAACGCATAAAATAAATTAGTTATATTTTTCTTATTTTAAATAAACATATTTTACATTATAAACATTGTCTCATTTTTAATAATATTTATAAGGTCCTATGCTTCGATAAATTAATTTGCATTATTTATTCTTTTTTACTTCTATATTCTTTTATAGTAAGATTAATTCTTCTTGGAGTAAGTAATGATTTTTGTCAGTGTGCTGATTTTTAATACTTATTTCACTACATTCATTAGCGTATATTCATATATTGATAAAAATGAAAAATCATAATTATAATAATAAGATACAGATTGGTAAGGATGGATACAAAACTTATAGTTGTCATTTAAACATAAGCTGATATTGCCTGGTAAAACAAAAAACCAATCAGAGGACGAATAGAATGATTACCATGTCTTTTTTAGAGTATAAGGCCTAACTTTTTTTGGTAATATAATAATGACTATTGAAAATTCTCAAGCAAAAATAACTTGAAGCTTTCTGTTCTAGTGACAGCTAAAAATTTTAAATAAACTTTTTACTTTGAGGAATGCACTGTAGTACCTATATTCGGTTGCATCTACTGAAAAGGTTATTTTGCTTCCTTCCTAAGGAAGCCTTGTAATAGTGATTTTTGGAGTTTGTGTAAAAACATGTGGGAAGTGTGTTTTGATGAATTTTTAGTCGAAAAATGGTGTTTTTAGAAAATGTCCGTACGGATGTATGTATGTGTGTGTGTGTGTGTGTGTGTGCGCGCGCGCGTGTGTGTGTGTGTGTGTGTGTGTGTGTGTGCGCGCGTGTGTGTGTGCGTATGTATACGCCTGTTTTTCAGCTTCTACTTGGTGGATTTTAACCCACCAAGTCTCATTTTCTTTGTTTTTGCTANTTTTGATGAATTTTTAGTCGAAAAATGGTGTTTTTAGAAAATGTCCGTACGGATGTATGTGTGTGTGTGTGCGTATGTATACGCCTGTTTTTCAGCTTCTACTTGGTGGATTTTAACCCACCAAGTCTCATTTTCTTTGTTTTTGCTAGAAGATAGTAGAAAGTCCGTTTTTACAATTTATATACGCGTTTTTTTTATAGTGATTTTTTAGTTTTGAGATTTCCGTTTTTGCCAACAAAGTTATCGGAAAAGTTAATAAAANCGTTTTTTTTTATAGTGATTTTTTAGTTTTGAGATTTCCGTTTTTGCCAACAAAGTTATCGGAAAAGTTAATAAAAGTAAATTGCTTAATATGTAACTGAAAGAGAATAAAATTTCCTATGTTTTTACCGTGAAAAGTTTATATTATCATTCGTCGTTCTTTTATTATACACCATACAGTGCAATTTTTTTAAATCGTTATAACTCAAAAACTAAATAGCGAATCATTCTAAAAAAATATATGATTATTGAAGGTAATTAGAACTATATACCACTTAAATTTTAAGTCATTTCATGGGGCAGATCCTGAGAAAAACATCAAAAACTGAAAAAAATCGTTTTTCTACGTGACGCGATAACTGGAGTAAAAAGGCAATAATCAAGTTCAAATTTTGGATTTAGTTAGCATTATATAGCACAATGATCCCTTTCTTTGGGATTTTTATAAAACCAGTTAGTTTCAAAGATATTGAGCTTCAAACTTTTGTTTTTTCACCCTGTATACTATGAGTCGTTTTTTCTACGTGATGCGATAACTGGAGTAAAAAGGCAATAATCAATTTAAAATTTTGGATTTAGTTAGCATTATATAGCACCTTTATCTCTTTCTTTGGGTTGTTTATGATACCAGTTAGTTTTAAAGATATTAAGCTTCAAAATTTTGTTTTCTTACCCTGTATACTCTATATAACTGAAAACTGTATCGCTTCGATCTCAGTTTCCATTAATGGATTTTAATCTATACTTAGACTCGTTTTTTGCTGTTTTTGTTTTATTAATTCGTTAAAAATAAGATTTTCAGTTACGCATGTGCGTATATTTATGGCGATTTTTCGATCACTGGTGATTTTAGATACGTTCCGTGAACTATATCCTTATCATTATATCTCGGAAACTAAATTTTGAACTTTTCGTTAAAACATCATGATTATCGGCTAGTTTTTTTTCTGTTTTTTGTTTTATTAAATCGTAAAAACCATATTTTCAGTTACGCATTGATTATGTAATATAATTATTTCGAAATAATTTTATCCATCAAACGAAAAAGCATAAAAACTTTATAGAATTATATATGAAGTAAAAACAATTTAGATATTAAAGTGATACATAAGGTTGAAGGAAGCTACGTGCCAAAGAATTGGCAGCGGTTTTTTAATTTTGCTGTACAAGTCGGTTAATTAAATCACATCGAAATTGAAATGAACATTGTTTCTGCTTCTAAAAATGCGTGGATGGAAAAATTTCTCGCAACTATATGCAATCAACGCTTTTGAAATTGGCACTATGCACTTTACATGTTCAGCATTTACCGAGGCATTTCCATTTCTCAATGTATATCAATGCCAGTGTCCCAACCTTGGCACTTGATCTAATAATATTATACTCGATGAAAACTTAAAACTCGCCAGCTTCGCGCAAAGTATCACGCGTATGCCTAATTAGTGCTCGCAACGAAAAGGCAAGAGTCAAACTACACTAAAACTCCTCCAATACTTTTCAAAATGAAATATAACATTCTACACTAAAAATATTTACTTTTTAACGCCAATTTCATCAATCCATCCATCACTTAATCAGCACAAGCAAATAAAAAGCGCCTACACATACTCGATCGAAAAATTACTATCCATATAAATGACAACTTCATGGCAATCCTCTCGTCAACAGCATTCATCGCAAACTCACTCGACTGCAGACAAAGTAACTCGGTAAAATTCCGCGCAAGACTTTGAAATTCGCGCACCTGCACATCACAGCTCGCGCACGCACACTCGCGAATAAGTAGAAAAAAACCCGCGGACACGATGTGGTGCTGCGCGATCTCGACTGAAATTCGCATCTCTCCAAGTTCCCCGATAGCCGGTGCCACCGAGCGTCCGTTTAAAAATAGTCCGACGCGACCACGCGGACGGTACACCGAAAGTCCGAAATTTATCGAGTACCAAGAGTCGCTGATTCTCTCGTCCAGGCGAAGAAGAAGAAGAGAGAAATCGTATAGAAAGTGCGTCGAGTGGCGGCTGATGATTTTTCACGGCGGCGGCGCCACGGCCAGCTTTTTATTTTAGATTTTTCAAAACAAAAAAAAGTCGAAATATAACTGGATAGTTATTTTTGTCGATAAAAGCACCCGAACCGTTCATCACCGTTCTTTTGTTTTGTGCTCTAAAGTGATTTTTCTCTGAAACTTTCTTGAAATAATCGTTCTATCTTTTTAATGCATTTATCACTGATGAAAAACAAAGTCAACCGAAGTATACTCGTTTTATAATAGATACATTTTTTATTTATTTTTTCAGGTGTCAGCTAATTTACTTATTAATTATCAGTCGATTAATTGACTGACATATACGTGTATGTTATATAGAATCACAGATTAACCCGAATCGATTAAACGTGGTGCACGCGTATAACAAAGCGCTCGATACATCAAGCATAGATCAAGCTGGCTTCTTTGAAAGGTGATTCATGGTGGAATTAGAGTGATCCTTCACCTGCTCGGCGCAGTAACGATAGCGGGATAAGATATTTTTTCTATAACCACGTAACGGTCGGCGGTCTAGCTGGAACTTCGATAGAACTTCTTTAAAGAAACGGGGGTAGTTATAATGGACTCTGCCACAACTGCGGTCTAACAAACTTTTATAAGGGTTTTGCGCTCGTGACCGTTATGCGTCTACTTTTTTTCCCGGTCAATTAATCTTCGCCTTCTACCGATGCAGGCAATTATTTTATTAAAATCCCAACACATTTTCTTATGTACGCACGTCGCCTAATACAATAATCGAGAAAACGCCGCGATCGCAATTAATTAGCGCAAACACCTAACTCGCGGTTTTATATTATCCAATAAGGATGTGCGAGACCAGACCGAGACGAGACGAGATAAGTCTCGCCAGATTTTGAACGAGACGAGACGAGATCTCGTCTCGACCGAGATCTCGGCCCCGGGCGAGATTTCTCGATATGTTCCGAGATCTCGGCCCAAAGCGAGATATCTCGGTATTTTTCGAGATTTTTGCCCGAAAATTTTCGTTTAAGAAATAAAAAACCGCTGCCAATTCATTGGCACGTAGCTTCCTCCAACGAAATTTATTGTTCCAATAAATAAAATATTGTTTTAAAATACAGTGTATGAATGCTATTTTAAATATTTCCAAGTTTAATTATTTTGTTGTAGAAGCACTAGACATCCATATAAGAGGAAGCCAAATTTTTGAGAAAAATCGGTATATATATATATATATATATTTATATATTGTCATGTACGCACAATAACGTGCGTAGCATGGCAAAAGCCAAGAAACAAACTACTCAAGCTTACTCCTTGGCCTTTTTAGTTTAACCCCGCACTCCTCTCCACGTCCCTGGGTTTGATCCTTAGACGGCACAAGCGAGCAGAGCTCTACCCGACGCACCCACACACCAATTCCTTTCCTCCGCGTAGGCATATATAGTATAGATATATATATAGCATAACATACAGATATAAGTTCATGGAGGACTTAAACCGTGCAACAGACCACCTTAGAAGAGAAATTTTGAAAAACCCGGTTTTACATAGGCTTTATCTTGAGACTGCCACAAAATCGTTGAAAATTAACAGCGATAGCTGTGTTATGATGAAGCACAATAAAATGAGGCATTGACACATTGATTTTAAGAAGAAATCTAAAAAAAAAATTCCACCTGATAACTTGAAAAAAGTAACCGCCAAGAACTAACCAAGAAATAAACTATCACGGTTCCCAAATCCAGTGAAGTTTTAGCGCCCGTAAGCGCGAGGCACCAAAAAAACCCATTTGCAGTTTCGAGTCGTATGAAAAATACGTAGCAATCACGTGAATTTTAATGAAAATGCTGGACAGGTGACCATAAATGATTTTCGTGAGGTATCGATGGTAGTTTCAGAGATAGAATTGTAAAAAAAATCACCTTTTCAATTTTATCGCGAGAGCGGTCAATCCGAGGACAAACGGGGCAAAGTAGTTAATTTTATATCTGAAAAGCAGTTTAGCTGAATTGTTTTGCACAGACGGATGATGGAAAAACGGAAAAAAAATTTAAATCAAAAGGCCATAAAAAAAAATAATTAAAATTAAAAACATGTTTTCCCGAATTCAGAATCAAAATAAAAGCCGGTTAATTGATTAATAAGACACGTAGCAGATATGCCTAACCATCCACACACAACAGCACACACCACACACATCACCACACACACACACACACATCCATACAGACATTTCCTAAAATCACGTAATTCGAACTTCTAACATCTCAAAACATGTTTCTATAAAGATTTAGCGAAACCGAAAATTTTACTATTACAAAGCTTCCTCTAGGAGGAAGCAAAAGGTAAAATACTGAATTATACTATTTTATTTGTAATAATAAAACTATATCAATTACTTTTCGCTAAAAACTAAATTTTCTCTACAAAAGGTTAGCTCCTCTACATGATCCGTCAATAATTGCATTCTCTCGCTTGTCACGATGTTTCCGACAGTCGAGAAGAACCTTTCACTACTTGCTTGCGTAGCTGGACCACCAAGGAAGCTTTGAGCAATGACAGAAAGGAGCGGAAAGTTATCTTTATTGCTTTTTCACCATTGAAAATGGCAATCTTTGATGCCAATAATGTTTATCTTTAGAAATGAATCACATTCCTGCTTTGCTGACGAAACAGAAGGATTTCGCGTCTCATCATCTAATCTGGCTTTTTAAAAAAATCGTCTTAATTTTTGCAAAGGTTCGCCTGAAATAAATAATTACTTTATGAACGTTATGTTTGGTATGATTTTTGTATATATTCAAACTATATAATGTATATAAACGTACCTGTTTCTGCATCTTGTCTACTTTCTAATGCATCATTTGGGGGTTGTATAGAATTCGTATCTTGAGATAATAAATTGGCCTTCTCATATAATATGTTGTATACGTTTTCTTTTTCTGATTCATCTACAAATCGGTCCTTGTATCTTGGATCTATCATCATGGATAGAATAAGTGTCTTGCTATCTTTTACAAATTCGAATCTATCTTTTATTGCTAATAAGTACTTTTCGGAAAAATCATTTTCATTGCGACTAAGATTGTAGTCATGATCTAAAACATTTTCTAATCCGCGTACCATTGGTATATACGAGGATAACGTCGTATATATTTCCCCCTCCATTAACGTTGTGATTTGTTTGGCAGGACTCAAAACTTTTACGTATAAATCTATTATTTCCCATTCTTCGTTAGTGAAATTGTCCGGTGTTCCTCGCTGAGCCAATGCGTCCCCAATGATCTTCTCAGCTGTGACAAACGCTTGAACATATCATGTTTCGAATTCCATCGAGTTTCGACATGTTGAATTAAACGTAAAGTTTTTGCATCCGGGTTCATGGTTTTCTGAACGTCGATTCAATTTTGCGCAGCTTGAACGATTTTTTCAACTTCAACGATTTTTTTGCCTTTGGCAACGACAGAATTTATCTGTTCGTCTTCGTTTTCGACCCATCTGTAGTTTTAATAGTTTTGTTGCAAGTATTGCATTGAGCTTGTAATTCATTTACATTACTATAATATTGCCATATTAAATTTTTGGTAACCTCTATTATCTTGATTTTCCGCAGTCTCTTCCGTTTTGGCTTTCTGAAATATTCATACTTTCATCTTCGTCAGAATTCTCCTTTTTAACTATATTGCCATTATCATCAGATATGATATTTACAGGAAAATTATAATCGAAATTATCTGTACTCTCTTGAGACATTCTATCGTATTCTTTTACTATTAAAAATAAATCATATAATATGTCATAATAATTTCATGCGTATTTTAACTTTAGTATTGATAATAAAATGTATCTATTTTTACAGCTAAAACTTAAAATAAAATATATATCTAACACTCGTGAATTTACAAAAAAAATTTTTGAAAGTGTACTACGGTAATACGAGTGAAACCCAACAAATTAATCTCAAACAAAAATTATTGTCAGAACTCCTCTTTGCTCCTGGTATGCGAGATTCAAAAGACGAGTTTCTTCTAACAATATTATACAGCGTTTCGTCCTAGACTGTTCGACTGGACTCCTCAGTAAGGATCCAACAGTCCTCCTTAGACGCTCTGCTGCAAGATGTTACTACAGCCCAATATATGTAGGAGTCCCTCGACTACTTCAGTTGTGGGAAGTAGTCTGCCTCCTACCGACATTTCTTTCAACCGTATGCCGAATTACAAAATATATATCTAACACTCGTGAATTTACAAAAAATTTTTTTGATAGTGTACTACGGTGATACGAGTGAAACCCAACAAATTAATCTCAAACAAAAATTATTGTCAGAACTCCTCTTTAAAAACTTAAAATAGTCCGCACTACAATGCAGGTAGTTTATTTCAATGAACACTGTAAACTTTCAATGCAACTGAAAAAATCAAATCGTTCCAAACCGGGGCGGATATTCGCAATTTGCGACGCGTTTGAATCAGTTGTCGCTATAGGTAGCGCAACGGTCGTGCCATCTTGATTTGAGTAACTAGTAAAAAGAAATTCAGTATATGGTGTGGCCGTGGCATGCCAGACGCGGAACTTAAACATAACTATGCGAATAAATCGCCGATGATGGAACAATCCTAGCATTACTACGGTCGTAACAACGAGATTGATCCTATATAGGTACGCCAGTACTCGTATACCAATCCTTTATTTATATTCAGATAGTTAAATTTATAAAGGCAAAACCTATCGTAAGCTACAGCTANGTAAGCTGCAGTGCTCTGCCGCTCTCGGTCGGTATTGCAGAAGCGCCAAAGCGCTAGCGGTAAGCGGCGCGTCAGCAGGTCAAAATCACATCGTCCTCTAAACGGATGAGTGCTGGTCGCTCGCGTGCCTTCAAATGGACCAAGTACAAAGCGACGTCCCAGCAAAAAGGGGCTTTGCTAGCCAGTAGCCAAAAATCAGTAAGACTGCAGCCTTCAGCTTGCTCTTTTATACTCGCCATCTGCCGCGCTGCTGCGTAGCCGTATAGGACGCTGGAGAGCTCTTCTGCTCTAGCGCTCGGCCGACTTGGCCTCTTTCGTCGCAGCCTCTGTCGCCTTGCGTTGCAAACTCGCGACGCTGCCACTGCCGACGAAGCCTGCGCTAAAGCTATCCTGACTGCTCCAGGCACACTCTGCTCAATACCGAAGCCCACCGGATGGCGTATAAATCTCACGCTGCGCCTATCGCTTAGGAGGCAGACGCTGTCCCTGTGATGATCGTTGCTCCAGCATCAAGGCTGTCATTGCCGACCCCCATCCACAGTACCTACAGCTACTTCTACATGTCCATGCGCTATCATCGGCAACTTGAAGACCCGGAAAGAGTAACGCAACGGTGATGCTTTTCATGGCAACTACTCTTTTCGCAAGGCCGACGGTACCCATCGTGTCGAGTCCGTCGTGTCGTCGACACTGCTGATGCACACAGCGGACACTATAGGCAACTGCCTGCTCGACATACGCCGCTACAGCAGGTTTGATGCCCAGCTACAATGAGAAGTCCGCGAAAGTAATACTTTTTGACTTCAACTCTGTTGTCACCTTAGACAAGGTTAGGTTATGCCGGAGACCGAAAACTAGACGACAGTCAAGCTATATAAATATATAGGTAACCTTACATTTCTCTAAAGAGCTGCGCGAGCGCTCGGCCGGCTAGGTATATCTCTTCGCAGCCTCTATTCTATGGCTTTTCGTCACAACGCTGCCGCTGCCGACGAATAACCTTGCATATTTCAATATATTTTAATACGAGATCTCGGTCCGAGACGAGACGAGAAATCTCGGTCATTCTCGCCAGCTCGCACATCCTTATTATCTAATTAATCCAATCATCAAAGTTCTAAGTTCCGATCGGTAGCGTAGTTCCGCTACACGCACTACTCGACTCCCGCGAAACACGATTCAAAAGTTCTAATACGCGCGGCTCAACATGCAGCATCACATCCGCGCGTCGCCAAAACTCCCCTCGGCAATTATCTCCATTTCGCATTCCGCACTTCCATCGCGAACCGGACGGATAAACAGAGCATGCGCGCGAGCGAGCTTTGGAAGTGCTCCAAACGATCCGTGTCAAGGCGAGGGACGAAAAAGCATAGACTTTTTTTTCACCCAACATCGCGGAATATTCATTCCGTCGACGAGATGGTTCTATATACCGATAACGGCGTCGGGGTTTTTTTTTTTTTTTTGTTATAATCGAACCTTGGCCTTTCTACACTAATCACGCCTTGCGTCTATATCGAAGAGAGAATTTGACGCGGGAAGAATTCGGAGTTTTATACGGCCCCCGGAAAAGCTAAAATGGAAATCCAAAGCGTACACAGGTATTCCCATCAGGGTAGCCGACGCGGTATAGTAGTTTGCGAAAGCTCTCGAAAGTCCGGAGAGTTATCGGTACATATACGGAAAGCTCGCATCGCTGGAGAGCTCGATCAAAGAGTATATAAGCGGCCGAGTTGAAGCTTGCAACCGCATAACCTGCACCGAAATCGCTCGACTGTCAACATGCATATTATATTCGTTTTCCACGAGTACATCGGACACACTCTGTCTTCAGCGACACACATTGTCTTCGCGATATCTCGGCTTGATAATTCGGTTATAGCCCGAGACCACGACGGCACTTCCATTATCGGCCATTAGCGAGTAGACTGTGTACAGTATACCTGTATACGTGATGTGCGTATAGAGCGAAATTGCACCGCACGCTACTGCAGCATGTGTAGCAGGAGAAAGAGAGGCAACTTTGCGTGTGCGAGTATAGGGAAGACTGAATAAATGATGCTCTTTCACTGTATACACTGCTTCGTGCGGCTCATTGCGGTTTTCATCGCGGCTATAGATATATCATCCGGAGGGTGAGTATATAGTGAAAATGTGCATGTGTGCGCATATGTGGAGTTATCGGGAAAGTTTGAAGGATAAACTTTCGCGCAGGTGTGAATCCGAGAGACATTTTCTGATCCCATATTTTTTTATAACGCTGCAATGCTTTCGATGTAATCGCAAGCGTGAGAGTTACGATTGATTAAAACTTTCTCGCAAGACTTTTACTGCATATGAGATATAATAACGAAAGCTTGCGCGTTAATATGCTAAGATCAGCAGCGTGAGTATGAATAAAAACTTTCTTAAGTATAGGAGTAATAAAAGAATCGAGGATTAACGACGACTTCGCAAGCTTGAATGAAATTGAGATTTACACAGACGGATGTAGAGCTTGCGCGCAAGCATTTTACCAGATTTCGAGTATAAGTTGGCAAACTTTCGTAATGAGGAGAACGATTGTTAACCTGATGATCTATGCAAACTTCGTATAATTAGGTGAAAAGGCCGTTTCTCACAGTGGATTTAATTATAAATTAACGATGAAATGTAAAATTGCGCATTCATGTTGATGCGCGCGGTGAGCTAATGAATGAAAATTTCAGCCACAATATAGACAAAGAGATACAAAGCCGTATTTATTAGAATATGAAAGCGTCCGGTTAAAAAGATTACATTCATTTATAATAAACGAAGCGTTCTTAATCGGTGACAGCGCTAAATTAAAATTTAACGTTTCGCTTTTTCATCTCTTTTTTACAAACAGTGCATAAAATTTTATTATTTCTCATTGAATTTCAACAGTTTCAAAGCGTGGTGTGAATTTCTCTGTATCGAGAACGACCCTTCAAAAAACAGTCGCACTCCCAAACACCCTCGCAGGTTTTTCCGAGCTTTTGACAATCAAGCTGCCAAAGAATCAAACGCTCAAACGAACGAGCAGCAAAACGGGAAAAACGTCCCTCTTTGCCAGAGAGAGAGAGAGAGAGAGAGAGCGAAATTCAGCGCTTAAAGCTCGAAGTACCCGCACGTGAAAACATAAGCTTGCACGTGCCGGTGTATGCTATATAACGCATATACTGGCTCGTGTGCGCACACGCGTAGGCGCAAGTCTCGTTCGATTTACGCGTGAAGCAAATTGTCCCGAGGCTCTGCAGGCATCTTCCACTTTCGCGAGTGGGTATACACTACCGGTACATGTATATAGTGTGCAGGGGCGCGAAATTGCGAGCGACGCACACAGACGGAATGAGACACCGAGACTCCCGAGTCGTGTGGCCAGATTCAATTAGAGATCCAACTCATGGGTCGCTAGAATTTATATGAATCGGCCGGGACACGTTTTGGAGTCTACTGTTCTCGAAGGAGGGGCGATGATAAATCAGCTTACGATTTGTGATTTGTTTTTAAAAAAAAAGCTTCTTTTTACTTTTTAGTTGTATGGTGCATAATAGGGTTTTGTAAATTCAGTTTATAATTGACTCGCGCGAAATTGATGGACACTGGAGTGTTTAATGAGAAAAGCAAGTTTAGACATTATTGCATTACACGAGAGAGACGGTAATTGAATAGCAGCTCTAATTATTGCCAAAGAAAATATTCGAAACTTTGTTCGAAACTTTTAACGACTCCTTAATACATAGCCGATAAGAAAGCCCATGTTTTCCCCGAATTTTGCATCTGATTAATAACAAGTCACCTGAAATTATAACTCGTTGCATTTATCTATCGCAAAACTCGCGCGTTTCCTAACGATCATCGCCGTCGGAAAAAGCAAGCTCCATCAGGACGCGAGCTGATGCATAATGATCGTTAAATTTCCGAAATTATGCGCATTCATTGATCCGCCGAGTATTTTCGCTCCTCGCAACGATACGACGTTTTCGAATTGGAGCTAGCCAATATCGATTTAAAAAAAAAAAAAAAAACTATCCATTATTCATCCGTGTGGGGAGAACTATTTCCAGCTTCGTCGCGCATCGATCTCGAGCTACCCCGCTCTGTATACCGTCATCGCATTAATTAAACATCCCGCGTTGTCAAGCGACTCGGAATATTTTTAAAAAGCCGCGGCCGAAAAAACGAGACGCTGCATCCGATGTGTAATCTAGCGCGTGAAAGCTTAATTTGAGTCGTCACTGATGATGAGATGTCCTCTTTTGGACCGATATTGCGACGACGGATGAATACTGCATGCGAGCTCTACTTTGACATTTTTCGGACTCGTGCGCTAGCGTCATCAATATGACTTTAGAAGGACTGTAACACTATCCGCGCTCGAGAATCGATCATTTTTCATCGTGAGAGTATCAGCAGGTCGGTTCAATCTATATGGTATAGAAAAACCGCGATAGATTGATTAATAGCATTGACGATGTAGAATATAAGAGCTTTTAGCATAGTTTTATGGTAGCCCTTTATTATTTTTAATCGTCCTTTTCCAGCATCCCTCGCCTCGCGGCCAACGTATCGAGGTCGCAGGTTCGCGAGTCGACTCTAATTCTATAAAAGCCGCTGTGTGCATTTTCGCGAGAGACACCGAGCAGAGGGGTTTTAACGACGCTGTTTGCGAATGAGCGACGAAAATACACCCATATATACCCTCTTTCCGTATTCGCAGTTGCAGTTGTATGCAGGGGCTCCGGTCAGCTGCTGGGCTGTCACTTATATATGTTCTTTAATTCCGAGTTCCGAGTCGACGCTGTATGGGGGATCAAAAGATTTGCCTCGGAGCTTTGGGACGCGGATGAAAGCGTACTTTGTTCGCGTGTCATACTCGGAGTGTATAGTCTAGCTACTCTTGAATATGCTCGTCATTATTTGGTGCAAAATGCGTACAGTAACCGAGCTTTTCTACAAAAAAACAAAAAAAAAACAAAAAAAAAAAAACAATTTCGGAGCGTATGCAGTGATGCTCCTATAACTTGGTTTATTCGGTACAAAAATAGCTTCGCTTCCATGCCAGCAAAATGCCGCGCACGCTTCCAGCGTTTTTCTTTTTCAGTTTGCTCCCTCTCGCCTGTCTCTGTTTATATTACAGAATAAAAGTGCGCTTCGCTAGATTTTTCCGAAAATTCACGAATCCTCCGAAAACAGTTTTCACCGAAATAAAATCATACCACTCGTAGTTGCATAAAAGACACAATACCCGCAACCTTTACGCAACTCGTCTTCTCCCTCGCAATTGTCGAAAGTGTACGGCAAACGTATTCGCGTTACTTCATAAGTACAGTAAAGTGTAAGAAACTCCTCGTGTTATAGACAACCGCAACTGTCCTCTCCTAATGGACCATGGATCCGTGCGCGTCCTTGTCCCGTCCCGTTCTCGCGCGCGGAGGTCAAGTGTTTCTCGCTGATACGGGCGAAGGTTGCAGCCGTCCGATTCTATAAGAGCCTCGCGGATCGTCTAAATTATTCGAGGGATTCCGAGAGAGTCTCGACGCGAGTGTCTCGAAGTGTTCAACGAGACAGCGCCGTCAGTGTCTAGTTCACTGATATCGAGCGTTTCAAGAGATTCATCGGTTTGGACTTGGGTTTAATGCGGTTAGCGAGCTTTTCAGGAACTTGACGGACAATTTGCTGAATCCGATGTGGTTTCTTTTCCAACTTTTTCCAAGATTTGATTCGATCTTCCGCACATCACATCACACTCGGCTAATCGTTTTCTCGTGTTCTCTAGCTCGCCAGCTCCATTAAAATAGTTCCCGCTGCATCCCTTCGATGGTATATACACGCCAGTTTTCCGCTAGCTCGCGTCTCACGATGTCAGACGAGCGCGAGACGGCATTAATTAAAATCCACTAACGAAGGAATCCAGGCAGCGCGCGCCGACCATAGCATAATCGATCTCGGATAACACCCCCGCCGGTAAAGCTGTGCACGACGATCGATGGATCCTCGAGAGTTGCCGCTGGCTCTTGCGAGTCGTTCGAACCCCCTAATTTGTCCCTCGAGCCTTGGAAAGCTATAGCGAGTTTATTGCGCGCTTCTCCGATGCTTCTTGACGCGCGGCGAGAAGATGAGCCGTGAATAAGGCCCCCCACGTATATACAGGCTGTGTATTAAGAATTACGGAGGAGGCTCGGATGACAGATGTCTCGACGAATGAGCGAGCTCGATTGATTGATGGGAGCCATGCTTGGGATTTAATTAAGATGGCAATGATTTCTGCTTCTGCAGGTCGATTCGTATGTACCGATACCCAATGTTTTCCTTCTATTCGGGGGAATATTTTTCCAGAAAATATGAACGGCATATCTAGTCCCATCGGCGGAGCTATGCAGACGAAGCGTGTGTTTACCCGGGGAATCGAGCTCACTTTCGATAACTGTATTATATAGGGAAATGGGCTAATTTACTTCGACCGACGAGAGACAAAATGAAATCGCAACTGTCAATTAAGCTAACCTGTGTTATTAGACTGGCGCGTGCGAGTGCTTATTGTGCTAGGCCACGCGGGTATAACGAGCTATCCTAAAATAACTAATGGCAGTAAAACAAAAGGTAGAGCAGTACGTTAGTCTTGGCCTACATTTGGAAAGTCCTCCGATAAGTGGGTTTATTGTTTTATTTACTCGACCTTCGATAGCAAACGCCATCCGATCTGACTCGCAAGTACTTACGTGTGGCGCAGGATGAGAAATGCCATTTCAATTCATACATCGCGCAATGATCAGATCTCCGGGAATAAGACGCAGTGGACTTGTAAATAATATATCGAACATCCTATTTCGTTCTCGACACAAGCCGGTAAGCCTTATCCATTTAGTCGAAAATCCGCCGATAAAAGGTATCACTCTAAAGTCGACCTAACTAGAATCCCCTCGAGCTTTTCGCGAAGGCCATCAATATTCTCCTCCAGTATACAGGACATTATATACAGCTATCTTTCTTCCTGTATATAATGCAAGAAACAATCATGGCAGTTTCTGCGACGACCGATCCTTTTTCGCCCGAGCGCTAAGACGCAATAACGACTTTCAATATATATAACCGAGTAAAAGGAGCGGACAGGAGCGAGAAAACTACTCCACTTTTCATCCTCTCCGATCCTTCTTCCAGTCGCCTGGCATAATTACATTCTATTGGATTCCTCGATAATTCATTCGACGTTTCACTAATTGTCCCTCGGTGCGTCGTCGTCGTCCCGATCCTGCAACTCTGAATTTTCGCGCGGGAATATTCAAAAACGCGGCGGACGACTCTCATTTGCGAGCGGAAACACGTCCTTTCTCTCTCTCTCTCTCTTTTTCCAGCAAACTGCTTCAATAAACTCCTCGAAATGGAATATCGTTATATCAATTCCACTCGTTCCACTTATACACTGCACGGACGAACTCGCTTTCCCACGACTGCGTCTCCAGTGTTATTATTCAAAAACTTGTTATCAAACTCCGCGTCAACAGTCCACCGATTAACTTCGTCCGAAATGCATATATACATTTAGTTAACAATTTTCGCACGTGCGCGTGCATACAATACAGTCATTCGCCTTAGCGAACGTCGACATTAGAAAAAAAAAAATCAAACCGTACTGCACCGGAGAGAAGAGCAGTCGTCATCGCAGCTGTAGAGCTGAGGAGGTCGCGGGGATTACTTCCGAAATATAATTTCCTGCGAGCTGTAGTTCCTTGCGAGCACGAATCAACCTCCGTTCCCGACGTAACCCCATTATCATCAGCACAAGAGTCGCTCCTCGTCTTCGTTATCATCATCATCATCATCATCATCATCATCATTCTCAACGGCGCGCGCGTAAAATCTTGGATGTTCGTGCCCCCCGTGCGTGTGTTCTTATTGCGTATACGTGCAGACACGCCGCGGTTGCCACGAGACCGTCGGCTCGTGTCCGGCGTGGGAAGAAGAGAGTCGAAGAGTCGAAAGAGAGAGAGCAAATAAGGAGGAGCTTCTTCTTCCTCTTTCCCGCAGCTCGTTTTCTCTGTTTTTCTTTTCCGGGGCTCTTCGTCTCTTCGACTAGACGGTCGATAAGGACTAGGAGAAGCAGTAGTATTAGTCGTCGTCGCCGTGACTGCCGACGTGGGGTTTTCTCTCTTTGTGGCTGATGCTCTTGCTGAATATCGCTACACGAGCTTCGTTTCCTATCTCTATTTATAAGGGCTGATTTGTTGGCCTTTCAGTGGGCTTGAGCTTGCTTGTTCTTTTGCCGTATATTTATTTCTCTTTGAGTGGTAAAGGATTGTTACATCGCGTGATTGAGAACGGTGAATTTTTATCGTATCGAACGAATTAACTTCGATCTCGTCGAATACTCCGGAATCTACCAATTCGGTTGAAACTCGATTGCATCGTTGCTTTGGATTCTGTATGTAAACAGTATAGAAAAAATATTGCGAAATGCGATTTCCCGTGATTCGCAAATATACTATATTATAGAATTGGTTACGTATTTGCAGAAGCAAATTAACGAAATTCTGATGTGAAAACACTTAAATTAATCGTACTACTATACAGGTCTATAGGAATTTCCGCGTCATTGATAAAAAGTATTATTTTGAAATACTATAGCGATTTTAGACGTGCTCCACGCGTATATGCTGAGCAAATCACTTCCAATTCAATAAAAAATATAGAAGGCAAATAAATATAGCTTACAATACAACAGTGAGAGACTACCCTTGGTAAAATCAAAATAAAACTCATCATTCCTCCTTTCGGCAACGTTTCGTCCCTGGTTTGGGACCTTATCAAGCTAATAGTTTACGTCTTACGCCTAATACATAATGTCAAAAACAAAGGATTGCCTATTATGCACCACCTATCTTCGTTTGCTAAAGACACCAAGAGTTTAAGCAGTGAGAGAAGCGCCAGTCCAAATCCTGCTTATAGTTCTAATATACCGCAGTCCACGCGTAATACGCAGACATTAAAATTAGGTTCAATTTAGACTCACAACGGTATTTGATGAAAATTTTTAGTGGCATAATTATAATAAAAGTGCACATCGTCGTCGTATTCGACGGACTTGGATCAAACGGTAGAGTGCAGTCAGACTTGCAAGTCAAAAATTCGAGGTTCGCACCTGAGTCTTGTCACGTTTCGTAGAATAATAAATGCCGTGAAACTGCAAAACTCATTTTAGAACATTTTACCTAAAAGTACCTCAACTTCAGTTACCGTAGAAGCAAATATTTGAGATTTGGAGGTCTCTTTCGCGTGAGCTTTTAACGGATCAACTTCTATAACTTTGTGTACACATCGTCGATCGCGGAAAATATCAGATACCTTCTGCGCCAGAGGTATGCCATAATTTGCACTTATTTCCTCTTTTATATCGTGTGCACATTGTTTATAATTTTCTCACATCCATATTTTTTCTAAAATTTAATAAAACGATTCAACGACTGAATCTATTGCCTCTTGGTTAGAAGTATACTGAATATTGAATTTATTTGGGTACATGCTACTTTCACCCATAAAGTATTTAGTGATCGAAAATCGAATCTCAAACGTCGATTTCGCAATTCAATTCTCTTTTTCCGGAAATTCTAATGCTTTTATTTTGAAAATCGATCAACTTCATATAGCAGCATACAAGGTCCTACTGCATTTTCGCTACATGATGACCCGTGTGTATTACGTTTTCAAGCGTGTATCGATCGCAAATTAACTCGCTAACGGCATCAAACATCGTGTCGTCTATTTATTCACTCGTTTTAAAGACGGGGCGACATATGCATTCGAAGTTTGGGCCAACGCGGCGCGTCGCAGCTGTGTGTATACATACTACTCTCTGATAACGAGCAGCTCGAGCAAAGTTGATGCGGCAAAGGACCTCTTCGGGAAGACGTAATTCTCTCAGTGGCTTTTGCTATCAGCCGACAGTCCAACTACGTTTCTTTCCTTTTCCCTCGAGTAGTTTTCTTTGGCGGCTAAAGAAGCGCAACGCGTTTTTACCGTGGATTACAAAAACTGAAGAGGAGAATACGCTGAACGAGTTTTAGAGGGATCAGCATGCAAGAAGAAATCCGACAAGTGAAAACGCACAACACTCCGCGTCAAGAGATTAAGCTTTTGGGATTATTTGTGCCGCATTCCGAGAGGTAAAAAATTCAAATTTCGCGGTTCCTCAAATTACATTTTAACATTTAGATGAATGTCCGAGTGTCGAAAAATAATAAATTTCCAATCCCGGGCGACATTAAATATTAATGCCATGCAAACAAAAAACTGCATCAATCTTTATCTGCGAATGAGAAAAGATTTTTCGAAGCTTTAATATGCAAATGCGCGCGAGAATGTCAAGGCGATTTAATGAAATTTCACTCGCCCGCGCAGCGCTTTTCGAACTGCGCGCACACACAGAGAAAGAGAGTCTGCCTCGCCTCCTTTTTTCCACCCTCGAAAAGTCGTTTTTCATTTCTCTCCTCGACGCGCGTCCGCACGTTTTCCGTACCCGGTTTGCTTTAGCGATAATTGAATTTCTTCCCGGGCTAATTAGGATTCCCGCAGCTGTACAGCTTTACGCATCTTTTGTCAGCGTTATAACTAACTTTCGACCTATCGCGGACTCGTCTCGCTCCCAACTCAAAGCTTGGAGCTTTGTAATTTGCGCGACGAGGTTCTTTGGTCTTTCAGCGACTCGTTTGGTTAGATGAGCTTTTTTTCTCGCAGCGTCGAGAATAATACTCTTTGGCGAAGAGCAGGCGTACCGATGCGTACAATATTTATGACGAGTCGTTCATCTACTCGAGGGATTATTACTTTGAAGCTTTCGGAATTGATGGCGCTTTTTCAGTGGATTGTCTACTTTCAAGGACTCATTGACGTCCTGACGCGCTTTCTTGATCTAGCTTGAGTATATAGGTATAGTATAGATTGAAAGAGGCGTTATCAGAAGCTATACTATCACAGTAAACTCCGTGCATCTTCGAGTTTGAGAACGACCAAACGGGAAATAGCCTTTGGGTCGAGTGAAAGTGCAGCCATCATCGCGAAGGTTGATCTGGGATGATCTAACTCCTTCCATTAAAGAGTAATTAGTAGTTGTCCAACTTGCCTGGAGCGTATACACCTGACGTTCTAGCTCTTCATTATGATGTTATATATACGAACTTTAAAATTGACGCATCTCGATCAAACAGTTATAAGTGACCAGAAATTTTTCCGTATACAAATGAGTTTCTCACTTTATGAATTTCAAATGAAGCCTCGAGTAGCTGTATCTCGTCTGCGTTATTTTTCCATGATTCGATTAGAATCTTTCGTGAAAACGCAGAAGAAGTTAATGCGAACTTTTCTTTCCGTATTTCTTGGTAAAATAACTATACAATCTATCCTCGACCGGTTTCCGCCTCGATGGTTCTATTATTGAAACTTTGATAGAATCGTAAAAAGGTGGAAAATTGATATTCTCTGCAGTATTATTGCATTTCATTTTCTCCGTACGCAGTCTACTTTCCGATCGATATCGCGAGTTTATTATTGGATATTATTTTTGCATAAAAACCAGAGCGCTTATTGCATTCTTACAATAAATTTTTTTGTTACACACACGCGCGCACACACTGAAAAATACAGACATCATCGATTCATTAGTCACCTCTATAGGTGGCCTTCCGCACGATACACATCGCGATCGAGAAGTGCGACAATGCCACGCTACATTAATCACCCTTTCGATGCGGTGAACGTCGATTTGCTTATCTCGCGGAGATTGATAATAGGTGCTGGCATGCGAAATTCCGTGGAAAAAAGAGCAGAATCACGCGAGGAAACGAGAGAGCCCTTAACCGCCGACGAGACTCGGAAAAGGCCTCTACGACTCTCTCGTCTCTCGCTCTCGATTATAATACTACTTAGCTCTCCGAGGCAGAAATAACCGGTTCGCGAAAGCACATCACGCACAGGTGATCGTCGTCGCGAACCGACGGGGTATATGATATACTATATATACATTCGAGCGTCGCAGTCTGAGCATCGATTCCATCGATTGCCGAGAGCGGCGCGATAAAAAGCTCGCGAGAAAAAGCTCGTCGCAGCGAGCATAAAGTTGCGATGGATTCCGCGTCATTTGTATACACACCCGATCTGAGGGTTATATTACGCAGAGGAAATTCTTTGGAAAGTTATTTTTGTTCATCTATTTCGAATGCATATTATGCACCTTTATAAATATCATCAGGTGCAACATTACACAGCGACTCGTAGAAAAAAAAAGAGGTTCGTTGGTTTCGTTTACTCATCTCGTGTTATTCTAGTATATTCCAAGCCGAGGGAACGAAACGTAATAATCCCTCGAAAAGTCTCGCTTTACATCACAGTAGTCCCGGAGGCAGCTCCGTTCATTCAAGCCGCCAAACGGACTTATACATCACTGCGCAGAGCCGTAAATTCAGAGTAACAAAAGAAGCCGAACAAAGCCGCATATCCGCACAGATGGAATTAGAAAGCCAACGCCGCGTGCTTTGCTATACGTGTATATATAGCCGCACGAGTAGTCGAGTGTGCTGCGATCGATTTCTTCGGCTTGGAATCGACGCGTCTATTATCCCGCGGCGAAGAGAGCTTGAGTGAGCCGAAACCACCTGTATACACGCCGAGATCATTGCGCGAAAGCTCTCTCTCGCTTCCCGACCGCGCGGAGCTTTCGAGAACAAGTCCGACTTCTCTCTTCTGACTCTTCCCACCAGCGCGCGCACTAATTCACTTCCGACGCGTCGAACTCGATTGTTTGCTCGAGAGTACAGCAGGCGAGAGTCAAGAGCTTTTTGGGATGCCGGCGTAATTAGAGCCGTGTTTAAAAGCCGTAGAAATTACCGAGAACGAGAGTTAGTGCTTCATTGTGCTTTTTATCATACAGGTGGCTTTGACGTGCAATTACGTGGGATTTATATACGTAGATGTGCTTGCAGCGGATTTGAGATGAGCTTTGTGTAGAATAAGAGACGTTGATGGTGTACAATTTTTTTACGTTGTTTGGTACTCATTACTCGCTACGTAGGTGCGTTTTAACGCGGTTACGATGTTTGTTTTTATTTTCATACCGGGAACCGCGCGAAGTATAATGCAATAAGCTTCCAAGAACTGACGCTTGATCCCAGTGTGAAAATAATATCGTGAACTCTTTACATCGCGCGTGATAAACTGGATTTGCATGTACACGACATTTATTGTCCTCGTCACAAATTCAGGCTCTCCGAAGACTCTCTCTGCTTCGACCCTTCTCGCGTTCACTTTCATCGTACACTTCTGTAGCAAAATAAGCGTTTTCCGAGATGTACAAATTAAGCTTTCATTGAAACCGAAAACAAGCGAAATACTCATTGTTCTATAGCTTTATAAAAATGATCACAACACAAGTTTCATATTCTCCTCGATATTCTCCACGCTCACACGCGCGAGCTTCCCTTATAAACAAACATCGTGAGATCACAGCCCCCTATATCGTCAGGACTAATTTAGTTCGAGCACGCAAACTATATAATCAGCGGGCGATGAAAGAAAAATATATTCCTCTCCATCTCTATCTCCCTAACAAATAATCGTCCTGCAATTTCTCACGACCAGAAGCTAGTCCTCTCTCTCCTCTCTTGGCGCACAAGAGTTGACTTCATCTTTTATTGGAAAACACCTCGAGTTCCTTCGACTCCGCCGCGGAAATAAAGCTTCTCGAGAAAGTCGAGGGAGAGATAGAGACGAACTGTGAGACAGAGATAGAGAGAGAGAGAGAGAGAGAGAGAGAGAGAGAGAGAGAGAGACACGCGTACAGCTATCTATATACGTGCTTATACAAGGACGAAGCGTCAGTGCGCGAAGGAGAATCAAGCCCGATAAGAAAATATTTCCGAGTCGAGATAACCGAAAGACGCAAACTTGGTTTGCTGCTCTCTCTCTCTCTCTCTCTCTTAACACAAGACTATGTCCCCTTTTTTTGTCTGGCTCTTCGGCGCGACGAATGCAATTTTCCTCCCTGTTGCTGAGCGTGCGAACTTGTATGGAGAACTTTTTCAGTCTACAACGTTGACGTAGGTATCTATCTAGCATCTCTGCGCGATTATACGTGTGTATGAGTGATCAATCAAGCGACTTAAAAATAGTCCACAATAAAGCGCGTGTTTTCCTCGCGACAGCTCGTGAAAAATGCACAACAAGCCGAGTAGATAAAAAAACACGCGACTAACAAGTGAAACACGTGTTACATCTCTCGTTTCCCCAGGCGCATAGAGAAAAGCCAGTGCGCGACGCCCCGTCGAGTGACGAATGGGTCGAGTCGTATTTAGCTTCGCTGCTGCACGTCCCGACTGTTGTATTTTCCCGCCACTATATACTGACGCATTTCCTCGTATCGGGAAATTCGAGAATAACGATCTAATGAGGCCTGGACTTTGTATCGGGCGCCGGATTCAAAAGAGTCGCAAACTGCTCGCCTCATCGTATCTTTGCTCGAATTTCCACGGTTTCAACGGAGCTTCTCGAATTTCGAAGCTCGTAAAAGTTAGAGAATCGACGCTAAGACGACCATTTTACGAGCTTTCCCGGGAATAATTTACGGCCGTTGTTGAGATTACACCCTCGCGCTAGTCGAGCTTTTGCTTACGCTGCGCTAAATATCATCGTTCGCTTGTGGAAATGCATCGCGCGATAATAAAAAGCAACGACGTTAATAAGTTCGGCAAACGAAGCTAAAATCTCGCGTTGGAATTTTCCATCTTGAAAGCAAGCGCGGATATTTCTTCGGAGGCTGCAGCAGCGGCTAGTACACAGAGCACGCCGTAGATAAGCTCGAGGAAAAATGCTCGATGCTTATTCAGGATTACCAAGTCGGGATCTAAAACGGAGTATCCGAATTAGAATAAAGCCGAGAAAGAGAAAGACCGCACAGGAGAAAAGACACAATAAAGCCGTGGAAAACGTCGCCCGAAGGAATGTTTGCGTTACGTGCGCCTGCACATTTCGACTCTACTCTCGGCATATACACACACGAGAGGCAAAAGTCGCGCAGGCGTAATAACCAAATAAGCGTAGCTCGTAACAAGCAATCCCGGTAATGCACTGTTCTCTCTCTCTCTCTCTCTCTCTCTCTCTCTCTCTCTCTCTCTCTCTCTCTCTCTCTCTCTCTCTCTCTCTCGCAATAAACAAAGCTTTTAGCGTCCACTGCTCTCTTATTTTTCGGGAGAGTGTGTGCGAAAAGCGCCTGGGATTTTCGTATATTGCCGCGCTAAATGACACGCCCGCGTGCACCAGTAGCAGCTCCTCCGAGCCGGAAGGAGCCAAGGCCGCGGATTTGTCGACGTGCGAGAGAAAGAGAGATGGAAGAGGAATGCCGCCGGATAAGTGAACTATTGCCGGGATCTCTCTGTCCGCGCAGGCAAAGAGAGCTTTCGCGCGGATTTCATTTCCCGCGCGCGAGCTTGCACAGTTCGTTCGTTCTCTGTCTCCGCGCGAGATGTCTGTTTCGATCTTGATTGCAATGGGCGATTCTATGTATATAGAGTTGGAGAGGGGGGCGATGCTGCGAGGCTCTCGAAGGACGCGGCGATAAGGAGGGCTGTTTGGATCTCGATAAAAATTCATCGCGGCAATCCGATGGCTATCGTTTCGTCGTTTCTAGTCAATTCGGATGGTTTTACGAGGCTGCTCTGATCTCTTTATACGGCGCGGGCGAGTGTATAATTCCTTATCGAAATATAATAGTGTACAGAATAGTATACTCTGAAAAGTCGTGGTAATCATTCTATTCGTCCTTTGATTGGCTGTTTGTTTTACCGCGCAACGTCTGTGTATTGAAGCTCAAAAAGTGAAAATTGAGAAAATATGATAACAAGGGGTGCATATTGTTACATTGTCACGTAAATCTCGACCTTTTTAAATCAAAATTTGAAGCTTATAATTATGTACCAAACATTTTTATTGTAAAAATTATGTTACGAATCTAAATTAAACTTAATTTTATTGATATGTACGTGCATGTGGATCGCTATGAGCGATATCAATTACCAAAACCAAGCAGATTTGGACTTTAGTCTAGATATAGTGGTGTGTTACCAATGCTAAACCTGTCTTGTTTGGTGTGCTGATTCGGCCGCTCATGCTATAAAACTGCGCGCGAAGCGCGTCTAAAGTTGTTCTTTTCATTTTTTATGATACGCTTTTTTTTAATCCATTATTTATTCTAACGATAATCCCAAATATTCCTTATATAAAATATTCCGATTCTACCTACTCGTTCCCAGCTTTGAGCGAATCGAAAAAGAAAGATCTTCTCTCTCTTGTCCAATAAAGAAGAGATCCGCAAGAGCATCTTTATATTACATTACATTATGACCAACGCGCATAGAAGACCAATACTCGCCCCATGACATTCAGCGATGCGTCAGCAGTAGCATCTCTCCTCGACATGGGCGGAAATCCTTTGCGAACGCTGAGCCATTATGCGCAGACTTGGACGTCGGCGGAATCGGAAAACGAAATTTGCGAACAAAGAACCGTCATAAAGTCCATGTGATGTGGCCCAAGAGAAAGAGCCTCTGAAATATTCAACAGCTGAAGGTCACGGAAGAATTTTATTTGACGTCGTACAATAGTGCCGCGGTTAGAGAAAAAAAATATCAAGACGCTGTATACTTTGTCGAAGGTGATGAAGGCGGAAAGGAGAAAGTTTTTGAGGGACCCTTACGCTCCGGAAACTGTGCAGATCGTCAAAATCCGAAAGTCTCGTTCAAAAAGACATCCAACAGGAACGACAATCATAACATAGACGCGCCGACGTCGCGATGTAACAAAGTTTTATACGGCTAATCGAGCCGCGACAGATGTGAGAGATAGACGCGTACGACGTTTTCGGCCGCGGGAATACGTCGTCGCGGCGAGAGTCTGAGAGTCTAGGAGATAGAACTCGCGCCTGAACTTGCGATCGATGAAAACTATTTATATACATAGAACTGCAGGACGTCTCGGGGAGATGTAATATGTACTTGCTTTATGATCATGTCACACGATTATAAAAGCGAATCAATAATTCTACGAATCAATAAATTAGCAGTCGATATATGCTTGGACGTAATATAAGCCCTTCTTCCTCTAATATACTCTCGAAAGCTCATTGAGCAAGCGCCAAAAAAGAGAACGATTCCAATTTCATCCTGATGCAGCTGTCTATAAGAAACGAGCTTTTCAGTACTTACTCTACTCGCAGATGACGCCTATAAAACGAGTCGTCCCATGCATTATATATCGGTATACCCGGATCGCAATCAGTCCTTTATTCATACACACTGCGTCCACCTACCTCTCTAAACTCGCTCGCGTATAATAGGGGCGTGGTACACGCCAAGAATCGCCTTTCGATAATACATTAGTAAACACGAGACAGTAAAAGCTCAAATCGAATCGATCGACGTATACATATAATAGCAGCACTGCAGCGTCCTCCTGTCTGATGTCGAGGCATTCGTTTTCAAATCGCACGTCCTTCGTTGTATGCCGGTTTTCGTACACCGTATGGAAAATACACACAGAGAACACACACACTGCAGTATACGTATTATTTATGATTTGAATCGTTTGACGTTTCGGCGCCGGCTCTCGTATGTGTGCAGTCGTTATCGTAACTTGTTTATGTTGTCGATGTACTCTTGAATTATTTTCGTGCATCTATACGCGCAGAGAAAGACGACGTGGTGCGGTAGGAGTGAAGCTGATCAGATAAAGATTTATTGGTTTGCGGTGGTAGCTTCGTTGTTGGGTTTCTATAGCCCGTTGTTATTTTTCTGTTACGCGTGTATTAAAAGAGGCTTCTTTTATGCAAACGGTGAAAAAGTTTGCAGTGGCGAATTTTCAGAAATCAATAAAGTTAAAGTAATTGGATCAAAATTTTCGTATCGAATAAGTCATATTCCCGCGCGCACCTCTGAAATATACGACCATAATCTTGGCGAGGGAAAATCCGCCCACGAAAGGAAGAAAAAAAAGAGTCCGCTAAAAGCTTCCATTCGCAAATGACTTTCCAGCTGAAATCCTCCCCTAAACGTGCGTCGCACGAGTCCATTAGGTCTTATCACGTAGACTGTCTACCTAATACTCCAGTGCATGCGAAGGCCGAAGTGCCGCGTACAAAAGCGAAATGAGGAAGCCCGATAATCAATGGGCTAATCCGTAATCTTGTCGCGTCTAGCTATGGCAGCCAAGACACTGCTGCGTCTTGTTGGGGAAAATCTTGCACCTCGTATACGTCTTCGCGGCGCTTTTTTCTTTAGATCTCTCTCAGTTTTGTAGGCGTTTCGCTTTCGTTTTTGTTTTTATTAAAAAGTTCTCTGCATGGCGTATATTTTGTGAAATTGAAAAAACGTTACAACTTCTATTTGTTATTGAAACGCTTGCGTATTGATGCATCGTTGGGCATTCAATATAAAACGTCGATTCTGTATAGAATTGAAAAAAAACTCACTTGCACTAAAGCCAGCTGTCGCATCTACGATCTTCGCATTTTACGCATGGCGAAAGCTTTAAAGCTCAGAATACAAAAGTTGTGCGTACCTATGCACAAGTTCTATATATACTGCACGCAGTGATCGAATAATTCTGTACAGAAGATTATTGATTATTCAGAGATAGCTGGAAACTTTTCTATAATAATAATCTTAGCGTTTTCTATTATTTCGCCAACATCAGCAGAGCCAAACTTGGCGTTTCCATATCATTTCCTCGTAAATAGAGTCGAGAGAAAAAGGGAGCGACGTTCCCAGGACCGAAATGAAAATTCGCGTACTCGATCTCAGCGGCTGGATAATATATCCATATTGCTCTCAGCAAAAGAATCACTTTCTCTTCCTTTTTCCCCACGTCGTCGTCGAGATACACTTCTAGACGACGGACGAGTAACAATAAAACAGACTTAATGCCAAAAACTTAAAAAATTTCGGCAAAAATCGCAGGTTTCGCCATAGACTGTACTGAACTTTAGCGCGAGCGGCTCAAGTCGCAGGCCTAAAAAAGGCTGTTTTGGCATAGTAATATACGGCCTATATTATACACTCGGAGCGCAGATCACGATGAGGAAAAGAAGAAAGCGCACGTGCGCCACCTATCGTCACTTATATGGCCACAGAGTCGAAAACTTTTGGCGGCAAGTCGAAAGACAGTCCAAAACTGCGTTGTTTTACCTAGCACGTAGTGGTTCACGCAGGATACGCCTATGTACATCGTATAAAAGGGACGCGAACTGATGTCAAAGTCAGAGGTCGGACTCAGGCCAAACTTTCCCCGACGCGGAATTTTCATCGCAAAGTGAACCTGCAGCAGCTAAAAGAGAGGTGTCACTCGCATCGATCCTCCTCCGTGTAAGCTCTCTCTCTCTCTCTCTCTCTCTCTCTCTCACACACATATATATACCTTTCGAATCGAAAAATATACCGGACGCTGCATGCAGGAATCGATTGCATCGCGCGTCCTACTTTCGACGAGTCAGTTCTCCGCCTATTAAGGATACACGCTGTACACGGGGTGGACGATCCTTTTATTTTTCCTCTCTCGCGCCTACGACGCCGCCTTTTTAAAGCTCCACACACACGCGCACTCGCGCTTTTATATCTGGCACGCGACGCTATAGCCTTCAAACGCTTCCGCGCCTTTTTTCCGCCGCCCCTCTGACTTGCTCTTGTTATATCGCGGGTGAAAATGTGCTGACGGATTGTTTAGTCGAACTGTTGCATCGCCAGCTGCGCTCTCGAGTGCGCTCTGTCTGTGTCAAGGGTGAACCACGAGTTTTAGGACCGATTATTGACTTCTTTATACAGAGCTGAACTTTTAACATCGGTTTTTGTATATAACTAGACTTTTGGCGCAGTGCGCTGCGCGCACTGTAGTAGAATATTAATTCATTAACTTGTTAAATGAAATATAAATGCTTGATTGATATTTTTAATATTTGTTTTCTATTACGGAAATATATCAAACTTTACAATATATGATTGATTCATTTCGCGCTCATGTAAATTTCAAAATTGCCGCGGTTTCGTCACCAACTACCTTTTAAAATTTTAAGGTTATGTCTCAACTCAGTTCGTGTCAACGTTCACATCATGTCACTTTTTGTAACAATGATAATATTTACAATAGAATATTATAAATACACAACTAATAATTATTGATATGTATTATAGTAATATATTACATTCTTTGTATTAGGATCAATTTTAGAAATCAAAAACAAATCAAATATTTCTAACGATACTTTTGACGCATGCGCACTACACGAGCCAATCATATTGACGCATTCTTGGCTTCACTTCATCCGGTCATGACTTTTTTATATAGGGATACGATATAGGCTGTTATAGTGCTACTTTACATGCGTAAAACACTTGAGTAACTCGCTTATAACGACCGGCAGCAAAACTAATAGCATTTGTTTAAATTGATAGACGAACTATGCGCCCGTGCAAAGTTACAATCGATGCGGAAAAAAGACAATTACAGCGCAATAAAATTTGATTAGGACGTTGCGGTGGCTGATGCCTTCGTGCAATTGATTAATTCAGCATATACAGGGAAACATATCAATTATTCATACTAACGACTTCCAACGATTACCGCACTTCTTTGCGTGTATATAACGTGTGGAAAGTCGACACGAAAACCTATAGCTAATTTCCAATGAATTTTTCAATAGTCGTGACGGGACATGCTAATTGCCTGTAATCGTATATACTTTTTTTACTGTCCAAATTGAGTTATATACTATACACGTACACTTCTGTAGATTCGTGCAATTCCGCAAAATCTTATCCTCCTCATCATCGTCGTCATCGCATAAATAAGCATTAAGCATATGCCTGTACTAACTAAAACGATCAACAAAGCATCGACAAGGACGTGTCCCGACACGCCACGAAATAAAACCTCAAAGTCATCAGGTATACATTCCGAGTGTTATTTTTCACCCGGTATATCGGTACCCAATCACATCAAAAAAAGGCAGGAACAACAGTTTCCGCTTTGTATAATATATACACACCTGTTTACGCACCCTTTTCCGATTGAAGAGCCAAACGCTGCGGTTACGAGATATAGGTAGGAGGAGATTTGAAAGAGCGACTTGGATATTGCCTATATTTTTATACCGCAGGGTTGTCGGCCGCGTATCCGGCGGTCTACTGCGTGACCCTGACATGAGCCGATCGCCGCCGCGATCGTTTCCACCCCCTTTCCGTATATATAGAGGATAATGTAATCTTGCGCGATGTACCTGTCGTGTCATTGAGATGCTTGAATTGGTAAGCAACGCGTTTTTTGTTTTGGCGCAGTGCTGCGAATTATTCGGGGTACATGCTTTTTTTATTGTCAATTTGATCAATAATGTATTTTTTCACCCCTAATTAATACTATGAGATAGAAAATATTTATCGGCCATTTAAATCAATCTTTAATTTTATCATTGCTCGCGCGTTCGATTGTCTCTTATAATTTTCTTTTCACTTATGCATAACCACCGCGCCGTCGAAGAATCCAATATCATAAACATTCCAGACTCCCATATTTTATTGCGCATACTCTCCCGTATAATTTAATTTGAAAAATGCGCGCAGTTTCAGTTTTAAGAACAGGTATGTTTGCGCGCACACGAGATGCAGCCGTCAAAAATTCAATCTCGCGTTCGCACGCATCCGAGCGACCTTATAGCACAAAGCGACGATCTCGTATAAAACGCGGAGGAGAACAACGGGATTTTGATTGTTCGAATGTATTTCCACGGTGTGTTTCTGTGTATATCAAATGCGAATGTTTTATAAAAGAAAAAAGTTTTGTACCGTAGGTATATACAATTATACACACAGCTCAATCCGAAAATCCATCCATCACGATTGCCGAGCAGCCCTTATAAATCAAGGTTAGCCTCGCACAGATAATCAAAGTAATTGAATACACACCGTCATAATTACCGCTAATCCCCGCACAGGCGTAAAATCACAAGCTCGCGTGAGATAAGTATCGGGCGCGTGTTCACCTCCTCACGTATAATACGTATAAAATCCGGCGCCCGCGCAGTACAACGACGGAAGCGAAACTACTTTACTCAGGGATTAAGCCCGAAGCGAGAGAGCAGCGGCTTTAGTTCCATGCTGTTTACCCTTTGCGAAATTGCTCTTAGCTGCAGTTTGTTGAGGAATAACGGAAAAAAGAAAAAAATATTACACGATTCTCGCGGGAATATGATTCTTTGACTTGTTTTAAAGAGCGTGTGTACGATTATAAAACTTTTCTCGCGTGGTAACAGAGACGTGAGCGCATGAGTTCTTGTTTCCTGTACTCTAAAAAAGACATGGTAATCATTCTATTCGTTCTTAATCTCAAAAAGTAGAAGTTGAGAAAATATGATAACAATTAAGGGTGCATTTTGTTATAATGTATAATTTTTTACAAAAATTTTTATTATGAATTAAACTTATTAATTTTAATGTACGTGCATACACGTACATACATGTGAACTGCTAGAGCGATGTCAATTACACCACCCTAAACTCTCCGTGTCACTGACAGGTGAAAATAGGTGGCGCCTAAGCACTTTTCTATTCCCCTCATAACAATATGCGCGCCGAGTCTAGATATACATAGTGGTGTGCCACTAATGCTAAAACTGTCTTGTTTTGACCTGCTCATTCGGCTGCTCATGCTATAACTGTGCGCGCAGCGTGTCTAAAGGTTCCTATTCTGTCAGAATAGCCGAATTAATGAATAGAATAGCATTTATTTTGCACAAGTCAAAAATACAGAGGTATCACATTATGCATTTATATTTGGACGGTACAATAGCTTACAATTTATCACAGAAGTATCACAGATATCTTATTCTAGTCGTCAGCGTATTCAATCTCACGCTGATGAATAATAGCAAACTGATATAAAAACGTTGAAAAATTAAAATTTGAAGCAGATTTTAGTAAAATTAATAATAATTTGACTTGAGCAAATGTAATGATAACGTGGGAACGAGTTAAAAAGTATCCAGAGTATAACCTTGAATATAGTCGGGTCACCCAGGGCTCTAAGCGCTAAAATCACAGTTTTTGACATGTTCGTACCGATAATTTTTAGTGACGTTTGCTTCAAGTATTTATGAAAAATCCTCCTAACACTATAGTTTTCCGTTTTTGATACCAGAACGTTCCGAAATGTCTCGCGAGTCTCGAGACAAAACGGAATACACTGGTAATAAAAGCCGTATATAAGATATCGTCGCGGAAGGAACGAGAAATATATAACGAGAGCTCTAAGTAGATCAAATAATTTCTCGATTTAAACTTTGGAGATTACGCTCGAGTGGAGGAACTTTCCGATCCTGCCACGGGATATAAACGTATCTCGACATCTTGTTATTGATGTACTTCAAATTTTCCTCGAGCGAAAAATACTGGAAAGTGCCGGGGAAACTTAAAATTGCTGCTTGGCGAGAAACTATAGCTGGATTGCTCGTTATTTCTCGATGTAATTGATTTCTTCTTCGTACTTCTACAAGTATCTAAAAATAGCACTGTATAACATTCGTATCTCGAATACAACATTTCCTCATAGCGCACGTGACATTCATATTTGAGAGCTTCTCGGCATAAGCTCAGACTTCGTGGCCGCACCTTTCCCACAGCAATAGTTCTCCGAGGACCTCCAAATTTGAGATGCAATCAAAACGACCCCCATTTCCCATGTCTCCCTTGAGAGATAAGAGAGGTATATCTACACGTACAATGTACATGCCCGCCCGGATTTAGATATTGCACATTATTTGATGCTGCCTACCGATAAAGCGAAAAGCTGTTGATTCGTTATCTATTCCCGCGCGGATCCTGTATAAACAAAAATCTAACGAATATTTTATCTTTCAGGGTTAAGCACCTATAATTTATTTATCGCGTCTAATACTTAAGCAACTAAACATTTTCAACAAAAAAAAAAAAAAGGAAATCCTCTCGGGATACAGCCAAAACACCCACGCGGAAAACCCTTCTCGGCGAAACATAAACGAAAGTGAAAACAAGCCCGTATAACCGTATAAACGATCGCCCCGAAGCATCGTCCTCGCGCGCGCACACACGCACACGTTGTTCGTCGCGCCTTTGATAAATCACCCGCCGCTCGCCGCTGCGCGATAGGTCTTCACCGGTTATGTGCGTATACCTATACATTTCCATCGCGCATCGACCGGAATCGCTATTTATTGATGAAACCTTCCTATCTCAGTTATATTATGGAATACGCACACCCACTCATTTGATGGGGATGCGCCTTTTATAACACATCCGAACTCGAGAGGAGCAGTAGATTCTTGGGATTTTTCGAGGGAAACCTGACGAAGGGCGCGTTTAAGTGTATATTTATCACGAGGGCCGCGCGAGAGTGTTGGATGTGCACGCGCCGAGACCCGAATGAGTTTCCT
Source organism: Pteromalus puparum (assembly GCA_012977825.3). Classification (NCBI taxonomy): domain Eukaryota; kingdom Metazoa; phylum Arthropoda; class Insecta; order Hymenoptera; family Pteromalidae; genus Pteromalus; species Pteromalus puparum. The sequence goes on along the minus strand of CM053168.1, from coordinate 14,478,634 downwards.
GCGCGATTATTGTGATCTTGGAAATTTCTTTTCTTTCTTCGATCCATATATACTGTGGTAATTGATGGATGTTAATCGTAATGTCGAGTCACGATTTCTTTGAAGGAACGATTTTGAGGATTACGTACCTATGTGTTTTGCTGAGATCATTTAAGTTTGAAATTTCCTGATTAATATTAAGGAAAGAAAATTGTTCGAGAAAGCTACTCTCATATCAGACATCAAAGCGGGTGAGCTCTAGACCCTAATTAATGTTCGCGACGTGAAGTTCTGTCCAGTTGCTAAATGCACGGAGTCTTGTGCTACGGCCAAAGTTTCTTCACTGTGAGGATATGAAAATTTTTGCACGATTTTATTTAGGTGCACAGCTGTACTGAACCTTGATAAAACAAAATTTACGTTTCTTGCACGGGAAACATATTTGCCGAAAAGCTCGTATGTTTGCATATATTAAGGAAGTTTCTTCCATGTGAAAAGACTTTGGACTTTCCCCAATAGAAACGATTTCATCTGAAAGGGCCTTTTCTGACACTTCTCACGGTCCAATATTCTCACGAGATATGCGTAACAAATGTATGGTCCCCTTCCGTGCATCTGTTCAAACTCAACCTTATTCTATATAAGACGCAGAGCTTCACTTTATTTTGTGCATTTGTATAATATATTCAATTCCTGTACAGTAAAATACTATATCGAGTATAAATATACGCCTATACATATTTCAATATTGTTTAACGTCATATACAACACGACGATTGAATCCAATAAAATAATGATAATCCGTTTCTTGATGGTATATGTACCGAGGAAATGATCATCGCGCCGTTATATTGCCTTCTGTTTGTCGGTCCATTTCGTCGACTGCGCAGCGCGCGCTTCAAAATCCTCGTTTTTCATTTCCGCGCCGAAAAAAAGTTTCATGCTGTGCGCCAAGTGGTCAAAGCTGATTCGCAACAACCTATACTGTGAAAATTCTCCAATCTTCCGCACGAAACCATTGCTTTCCGATCAGAAAGTTCATGAGCTTTGGAGTGACTCAACGCAGAAAAGTTTCGCATCGCGACCCTTTATCGCGAGTTATTTTCCGCCCGAAGGACGTAACGAGTTTAACTGATCATAGGATCTTGTGTAGTTGGGGTATAATAAGCTTGTATAATACTTTTAACGTCGTTTTCCGTTTATGATTCGCTTTCGGGAAAACGAAGGATCTCAACTTTGCCGATATAGTAATCTGGCGAAATAATTTCTCGGCCCAATAGTTCCCATTTATCCGCAGAGAATTTACGACTTTAGGAAAGTAGCAGGGTATAATGGCTTTAAGTATTTGTATATAAGTTATAAAACGAAGTTCTTAATTCGATTTTGAAAAATCTGACGATGCTCTCATAAAAACTTTTGCTATTATAGGATAATCCGATTTTTCTTCTTTCAATCTTTGCTGACTCCTTGTATAATAAAAATTATAAATTGGAAACTGCCATTTTTCTCTCCATAAAATGCCAAGATTCCTGCAAAAAAAGTGCTTTAAAAAAACACAACTTTCTCCTGAAAACCGAAGCCTCGCAGAAAAAAATGTACCCGTGGTGCAATAACTCAGGTAAAGGACTCGCCGGCTTTACCACCTATCATTTTTACGATCTCGGGCTGTACCTACGGCCTCCCTGCTGCGCTGCAGAACAAATTTCCCCGGCGTCGTCGCAGCCCCTCATTTTACGGCCGTCTAAGACAATGGGTGCGAGGCATCCAACTGCGGCTCTTCGATTTTTCGCGGCCAAGCCCTTTATTGCGGCTTTACATTGCAGATTAGCGTCGTTAAGAAAGGCGGAGGATGGTTTTCCGAGAAACAGTCGCCAACGAAGCCGAATCCGATGTCGCACATTGTACTTAGGCGTTGCAAGTATACTTGATCCGCTACCGATGTTGTGAAAGGTTGAGAAAATTTTCATAGCGTCAGAGTTTTTACATCTGTTGCTGTGTTCATAAACACATAAACTCGTAAATCTTTGTATTTAAAATAAATTATATAGACGGATTCTTGTTTCACCCCGCGAGGAAACAGCCTTCGGACAACTGCGTTTATTTTTTTTTACAGTATATTTCGTGGACTATTCGCCTCAAAATTATTTACTTATATTCGTATAAAAATAGACCTTATGTTTATTATTTCAATATACTTTTTCAATTACTACCACGTCAGCCGTCCGTTGAATCTTCCGCGAAATTAAACTCCCAGAACAATCAGCCCGAATAAATACTCAATCGCGTTAAAAGCGCGCGCGTGCCGCAACTTACCCCCTCGAATTATCCTAAAAAAACCGTCCAATCCGTCTCCTCCGAGATCGCAGCTCACTCTCTTGCCCTGTGCTCGGAATAATTAAATTGCGCGGACGTATTACACGAGTATTATAGTCGGACCATTGAACTCACTTAGCGTCGTTCCCAACCGCGTATATACCTATATTATATTCGTCTGTTCTGCTAATAGAAATGATCAGAGGGTTATACCACCCGAGACGGAAAAAAAAGAGCGACGCGGATATCCCGACACACGTGAGCTGAACTAGGTTAACAGCCTTTTATCCGAATACGAGTGAGAGAGAGGGAGAGAGAGAGCGAGAGAGCGAAAGAACTGAAACGAGAAAGAACGCGAGAGAGGAGCTTGAGTGAAATTTACGGATACAACGTGACTCGGCCGAATGTATGGCGGGGGACTCGAATTTTCGAATTAACCGCGCGTTGGCAAGCCTCGTACGCGCCCGGGTGTCTGGCCAACTCGCTTACGTCTACATCCCTCTCGCTGATATACTTTACCGCTCGAGGACGTAGATATACGAGATTCCTGCGTTCCTTTCTTTTTTCGAGGGATGTACTTACGGTTTTCCGGGCGCGCGTCGATGCCTGCGGAGAAATCGTCAAGTGGTTCTTTTTTCGTTTAAGGACACGGGCTTTTAAGACGTTGTTCTCCGGAACGTCGGTTTCAAATTGCGTGGGGTAGTGACGCTATATTTTTTACTTCAAACTAACGCTGTCAACGTAACGCGATTGAGTTTTTTTTTATCGATGAAGCGCGTGTAAAATTCGATTGGTCTGTGTATATACAGGTATTTCTTCGTTAAAAGTGAAAACGTCGATGCTGCGCTAACCGCCAACGCATAAACTTTTTTTTATCGCGCGTTCAACGGCAAATGTTTGCCCCTAATAGACATGGAAAACTCCCACGTGTACAGCTTTTTACGATTATAGTTGGACATTCGAATATACGGTATTATAATATGACAAAGGCGGGAAATTCTGTTCCGTGAAATAATTTTACAAATCGTCGCCGCTATCCGTAAAATATTCTAACGGTGCACAGCTATAGTAAAAAGTTTTCGAAACTCTTCAAACGCGCTCTTTTACACAAGGTGGCGCATAAAAAGCAAGATTTTAACCAAGTAGCTATGCAGCGCGGGTTATAAAGTAGGTACCGATCCTTGCCGTAAAATAGAGCCATAAACAAAAATATCGGGTCACATACACATAAGAAAGCATAAAAGAGTGCCAAGCTTGAATTCCGCTTCGGCTTTATACGTGTATGGTCAACACACTTAACCCTCATAACTGCTGACCTATAAGCGCAGCCCTCGCATTCGACAATATTTGCGTTGCGCGAAAACCACCTTGCGTAAAAAAATACACACGCACGCACATGATACACAGTCGAGAGTGCGCTTCGATCGTTAACACTCTCTCACTCTCTGACGTGTATCCGACGATTTCGCGGAGTATTTATATGTACTGAAAACAGGGGCAAGTGCAACGGACGGCGAAGGAAGAAGACGCGAGAGAGATTTTTTTTATTTTCTTCGGAAGTACGTCATCGCGCTCATAGTGGGAGGAGCGAATGCGTGGATTTTAGGTTGGATGCGTTTTTAATAATTGGAAGCTGTATATAGTTGCCGGAGGTTTATATTGCTAGGTTAATCAGTTGTATACAATAATGTTCTCGTGGGATTCGTGGGTTTGTTTGAATTTAGGAGTGGGTTGTTTGATTGACGTATCGCCCGATAATGAAAAATTCGTTTGCGTGTACCTATTGGGAGGAGGCGTGGGAATTTATGACTTAAATTTTATTAGTATACCTAATATATTGTTAATATCATCAATTTGTGTAAATCGTTTCGAATTGATTGATGGATTGATGAGATTCTTTATTTTCGACGGTAAATGTGTAGTTTTTGAATTTGGATCAACTTTCTAAATACGATTCGAATTCCAGTTTAGTTATATTTATCTGGAAGAGATTAAACAAAAAACCCAGCAACTTGTGTATGATATTTCGATTCGCGTACAATAACTATAAATACATACGATACTGTTTTAGTATGACCTGAAAACACGAATTTCTATGTTAGTACGCGGTAATAAGGGTCATTATGCTATGTTACTTATTATTAGAACCTCCTGCAATAGAAAAGCTGTCATGTGTTCCCATATTGTCAATGAGAAAATTGTAGTTTATTCTGATTAAATATAACAACTCTGTAATATGTATAAATTTACTTAAGTACTATTTTTCCAGCACAATAACTGGTTAATTATAATTATATCCTATATTTAATTTCATGAAGATGATTATGTAAAATTATAATCTCATCACAAAGTATAATGACATAATTATTATGCACATTCTGCATTAAAGTCGATCAATAACCCATTTATCAGAAAAACTTAATAAAATTGTATAATACGCATTTTATGATGGATTTCAATAATTAAGGAAATTAAGGAAAACGAAAACCATAAAGTAAAACTTTAATTAAATTCGCCAATGACCATTCAAAACGCTTGTTATGAATAATGGCCTGCGATTAGGCCTACAGGACATCGCGCGGGAAAAGGGTCGCTTATGTGATATGGATACGTGATTTTTTTGGCACGATTTATGACGTAAACATCTTGCAAAAACTCGTCCTGTTCCCTTTTGCTTCATCGATTTTACGAGAGGATGGTCTGTTTTTAAATCGGACTAAATATAAATATTGCAAATGCACACGAGTCAAATAATTAAACTGAATCGAAAATAAAACGAATATATCGTTGATTTTTCAAACCGAAATAATTAATTGGTAAATCATCATATTTTCCTTTTTTTTATTTCAGACGTCATAAACTCTGCATACCCACGCTCAAAGCTGCATTTTCTCATATAGCTCCCTAAAATCACTAGCATACTTCTAATTCAAAACAATGCCCAATATAGCGTGACCACCGAGCAGTAACAAAGCCTGCGCACAATGAAAGATCCGTAAAAATCCATAGAAAAAATAAACAATAAAAAAGAGCCATATAACGCTAGCATCAAACAATGCAAAGTCGTTCATCCAAAATTTGAAAGTTCGCCCTCAATGCTCCAGCGGAAAAATCAAGCTTCCCGGAAGTGGATAACACACGAGCTTCGATTTTCGCGCTTCGCTCGTCCCGAAAAAACAACCTTGCAGACCTTATTCTATAAAACACCAAAAGCAAACCCGAACTCATTGTTCCAACTCGCGTCGACTACTGTACATAGGTACACATCTATAACCCCGGAAGGCGACGCAGCGAGAAAAGCTCTATAACTATAATACTGCACGCACGGATCTTTAACGGACCGACGCGTGAAAGGTCCCACGGCTATATCTATATGCAGCTGGTGTATACCTCATGGCGCATAGCTAAGGTTGTAGACCTCGAGATTAATAATTAACAGACCACATCGATTGCGTCTGACTGCTTGCTCTCCTTCTCCGCGGGCTTTACCCCCTGTCCGTACGCATGCATAAATCCGTCTTTTCGCTTTGTGCCCCGCTGATAACAGTGTGGAAGTGCACCCACGCGATGTGGAACGCGAGCTTTTTCAGTCGCGCTCGCGCGAATCGTTCGCAATTGTGCAATAATTCGCGGAAAGACAGCTGACGATGAGGTGTTAAAGGCGCCAATTGGTATTGATTTGCTTTTTTGTTAGCTTCGATCTAATAGGGAGCATCGTGTGTCGTTGAGTTCTCGAATGTATCGCGTTTGCATTAACTTCGGCGATGCGTTGTGAATAATGTATATATGGCTGTCTTTTACATTATAAAACGTGTGATTTTTTGACGCGACTTTCTTTTTCCGAAAAATCACCCAAAGAAGTATGCGATTTGCAACAGGTTTGTTGACGAGAACATAATGGGAATCGTAACACTGAAGCAATAATTCAAAAAGTTTATTAATCCATTGATGGCTTATTATTAATAATATGGTATGACGTAATAATAATTCCTCAATCCGTCTTTTGATCATTACACTTTTTAGGGGCACACCGCGATGCTATACTAGTTTACGGCCTTGGCGTGACCATCAATTTTAACGATAATGGGGAGGTATATTACAGATGAAAGGTTATTATGCGATGGACCGTTTGCGTCAATTAATATCTTTTAGGCATTAACGCGGTGAATTTTAATTACTCGATCCGGCATAATACCCATATTGCGGGTCCTTTTATATTGAAGTATTTTATTCGTTTCGGCGATAGAATTTTTGATAAACTACGTAGTTTTTAGCTGATACGACTCAATAAAAGGCTCCCAATTTATAAATATGCATACTATACATCAGTATGCATACTGCCTTAATTAAAACATGGAATTACGCCATCACCGGCTTGATTTTCAATCAAATTCTTTTCAATTTGTCTACTAATGTCCTTGCAGTATCCTACCACCCAACAAAATAGCTATAAAGCCTCGGCATACACTGCACACCTTTTCAGAAAAATTCTTGAACGGCAAACAAAAGCCTTAAGAAACTCCCCGTGTCGAAATCAACGAACAAAAGTCCCGCACCACAGTCAAAATAAAAAATCGACACCTGTCCGCCGCGCGAAAACCAGAGAAAAAACAGCCTATACTGCATTGAAAACCTCCTTACTTCTTATCTCCCGCATTGACAGGCAGAGGGAAAAAAAGTATATAGACTACTTTTACCAGGAGTAAACGACTCACCCAAGTGCGGTATCATTATATTTTCCCTCGCTCTCGAGATCCGTCCTCCCTCAGCTGCAGTCTAAACGTACGAACACACAGGCTCTTATCTCCTTGCCCCAAAGAAAAGAAATCCTCGCGCCAGCAGCTGACGGTGTCTCAGAAGCTCGATCCACACCTGCTTTCGCACAGCAGCGCGCGATAAGCGAGACCCGAGTGTAGAAGCAAAGTATACGCGTGTAATAAGTATAGGAGAAGAGCGCGAGGAGCTTTCGCGTGCGCGTCGCAGAATCGTCGCGGCGGCTTTGATCGCCGGCCAGTAGCGCGAGCTTTTTGACGCTGCGCCACGTGCTGCGAGCTGAGCGATCGCACGGCGGCGCGACGCACGCGCATCTCTTACTACCTCGAGGAGAATTTCTTGGGCGCGGGAGCGAGATATGCCAGGGGGTGTGATTGTGTATATTGTATGCTCGTTTCTGATGAGCTTCTTTTTTTCGCTTTGATTATTGAATCTTCTTAGTCATGGCTGTGTTACATTCGTACCTGTACTTAAAAGACAATGTGAAATTTCTTGGAGACATCGTTAAATAAGTGTAAGCATAGTAATTACCATTTCAAGGCCCGATAATAGAAGTCGCAGTAGTAGAGAATAATATAGCTTTGGCTTCCCTCGCGATTACTCTCGATAATGAATAAACTGCGTGCGACTCAATTCACAAATTGGTGTTAAAGGACACTTCCGAGAATTTCGCAATTTAACAATTCAACCGCACTCCTCTCTTTCGTATGTCTACGTATATATAGCCATAGCTATATAACATTATAAAACGTACTAACTCTTGATGGTATATATGCTATTTACTTTGGAACTGCGAACGATGCGTACTTTCGTAGTTATACATCCAATCGATATCTGGTAAAGGTGTAAACAATGAATATTACCTTTGTTACAGATCAATAATAACGACCCAGCAGAAAAATGCAGATTTTTACCTTAACGAGGGATAACGGTCGACTAAGCCACGGTCAAAGGGCTTTTTACGAGCGCAATGGTTTCTTGGTCATACCACGACTCGTTTCTCTCGACGTACTCGACAAGTGCAGTAAAAGGTATGATTTCAGTCGCACTATCCTCTTGACAAGTGTCTCAATCTTTGAATAGATAAAAATATATATTATTATTCATAGATTCGACGACTACGCCACGGGCAAGATTCCAAAAGGTCTCACTACAGTGATGAGGGACGTTGTCGACCGTAAATCGGTGAATAAGATCCAAGACATACTCCACGACGAAGTATTCCTTGAATACTTTAAGAACAAAGAGCTTCTCGACGTGGTGGAAAATTTCACCGGACCCAACATACTGGGGGTGCACAGTATGCTCATCGCAAAGCCACCAGATGTAGGCTCTGGAAGCTCCAGGTAATGGATGGCTACATAATTTTTTTCTTCTCTTTCATTCAAATCGAATCTCTTTTGCATATGAATAAATGCACAGATATACGCATTCGTTTACAAGCCGCTGAATCTGTTGACTCGGAAAATAAATTTCTTTTTGTTATTTCAGTATGATTAAATTATGTATATGCGCATCTCTCTTTTTTGTACACAGCTCTCGTAATTTTACTTCCAGGCTCAGCGAAAACAGCAGCTTTTTCTGCAATGCTTGTAAGATCTATAGCTGTATATACTCGAGCGCGCGCCGCATATTTTAAGACTGTGGCAACAAAGCGCAAGTTTATCTCTCCGCTTCATGGATACTTTGTATTAATAATGGAACTTTTGCTCTCGCCCTCGCGGTATTCGATCATATGGTAGCTGGTTTTCTCACGTTTCGAAAAAATTCAATTTTACTTTTAGACGACGAGCAGCATTTTCTTCGAGTTCGCAAATGAAATAAAGAGGGTAAAAAATGAATTTACGAGGAAATCCGTAAGACAAAGGATGCGCATGAGAATCTGGGAGAGGAGAGCTCGTATCGCAACTTCTTTTAGTCACTGTTTCTTTCCGCTTTTCATTTGTTTTTTTCGCGCGGACAAAAGGGACGTACACTAGAATGAGTCGTCGCCGCCGAGATAAATCCAAGGGAGCAAAGTTCTAGATGTATTAAAATCGAGGAAAGAAAATGTGTGCTTTTTTATCGTCTATATACACAGCAACGTTTTTTTTTTTTTTAGAAAGGACGTAAAAAAGCGCACTGTACGTAATTTTTTAAATTAAATTTATCAGTGATTTACTGAAAAGTGAAAAATAAAACGTCTGTAATATCGTGTAGTTATTGCTCAAGTAAATTGCCAAACGGATTATCATAAAGAAAATTTCGAGATTTTTTACGTGAGCAGAAACTGCATTATAATTTCAGCGAATCCTACGCGCAGAGCACCATCATATTCCCTCATATTATAATCATAGGGATGATATGTTCATAATTTTTAATAAAGCTTGGATCGTTGTTTCGCGTATGATACGTTTAACAAAGAATATAAAACTGTAAAATATAAGGATTTGAAATTCTTCAAAAGAGGAAGGACGGGTCAGATATATCCTCGGTACGGCTAACTGCATGCCCGCCTGCCCATTGTATCTCGAGTAACGATGAGTTATTAATGAGAGGATTAGATCGCGCTCGGTACCGTGTTAATTACTCCCTGCAATAAAACTATGAACACGCGGAGCGCGTGTACCGCAGCTATACAATATAACTGAGACCCGCAAACTTCCACCGGTCTACTCTAAAGCGAGAGAGTATCACCCATACTATTATACATTAATATCCTCTAATTCGCAGACACCCTCCGCACCAGGACCTCTATTACTTCCCCTTCCGACCAGCCAATAAGATAGTCGCCGCCTGGACTGCTATTGAAAAATGTGACAGGGCGAACGGGTGTCTCCACGTTTATCCAGGATCGCATCTCAGCTATGATCTGAGGCCTCATGGCTATCCCGAGGGCGCAGTCAATAAGATGTATCATGGAATACAGGTATGCTCGTTTTTCTATTGAGAGACATTGCAGATTTAGAGATGAAAGTATAAATACTTATTGATATCGAATCAGTAACTTCCTGATGTAAAAAAAGAATGATAACATGATATCTTTTACTCATAAATCATTTTTAAACAATTTTTGCCGAAATAGTCAAGGATATTCTCTTGCCTTTCTCTTTTATCTGTAAGAATAATAAGACATGACAATGTCCCGTATTCTAGGATTTACCGGAGTCAATAAATTGGGTGGACGTTGAGATGGAACCCGGAGACACCGTCTTCTTCCATCCATTGTTAATACACGGCTCTTGGAAAAATGTCTCTACTCGAACGAGGAAAGCGATTTCTTGTCACTATGCTTCTGCTGACGTTGAATATATAGAGGTGAAATTTCACTTTTGATAGTGACTACTTTTCTTTAAAAAAAAAACAATAATCACGTTGTATAATGAAAAAACAATTTTAGAGACATTTTGATATTTCCAAGTAAAATGTAATCATTATTTGTTACTTTTAGGTGGCAGGTACCGTCCAACAGCTCATCGAGGAGGAAGTTTTGCAAATATTTAAACGCCGTTTTCCTAACTCCCCGAACATAAGCTACATCGACATTTGGAAGCTCCGGGCAATGCTTATGAGAGGTATACAATCTTCTCTGTAAAGCGTTTTGAAAAATGTTTAAATACTACTTTTTGGGAAACTATCGTGTAAATTGGATAACGTACGTGAGCTTTAATTTGGAACAAGTTTGGATACACGCAAACGGTGGATTCGTTAGATTTGGAATATTTGTGAAGTAGTAGGAGAGGCATGTAAAGTAATTCTACTGCAGAAGAAGATGTAAAAGCGATCCTGAGATCGTTCTCATTATTATTAAGCGATATAGAGTTTCTCTTATGTCTTTGAGTTAAATGATTACTGGGAAGTTGAAGAATGTAACAGTGTTTGTATAATGGATTTTTGTACGTATTTTCGTGCTGCACGCTAGCACTGGAAGTACGGCATGCCGCTAAACATAACTGAAAGCGATCGAGACTTCGCAGCCGTAACTTTAAGATGTCCTCGCCTCGTCTTAGTTTCAAATTTTCTTTGCGTATTTGCTCAATTGTGAAACTCTTTCTTTTTTTTACCTGCAATTTTAAGACATGTTGTTATTTTGTATAAACGGTGTAAGTGTACAGGAATAAAGTTTGTTATTTTTATTAATATGAATGCTCAGTTTTGTGTTTTTATTGATTTACTAACAAATATTATGAATCATGCATTGAATTAACAAAAAAAGTAAGTTAATCATTCGATTTTTTGTAATACCTTGTTTGGGTCCAGACAACAGGAGACGCAATATTCATAGATTGCGCAACAACCTTGAGGACTGCATGTTTTACAACTATATCTAGTTTTTTTCGAAGAAGGCACTGAACTGGATATAGTTGTTGTCTGGTCTGAAGCTTCTGAACTGCAACAGCCATTTGAAAGTACTTCATGCCGAGAACACACGTAGCCTTTCTCATCAACAATTAGTAATTTTCCCTGAAATAAGTATCAAGATAAAGTCTTAAAAACATTACAAACATTACAATATGTTACTTTGATGAAAAATATCACTTTGCTTACTTGAACTGAATTACGACAAGGTTTTGAAGAAGTTTCATTGTCACCATAACTGTCGATATTAGCAAACTCTACTGAGTTGGCGTTTCCTACATCATTCATCACTTCCATTTGCCATAGCAGTGGCTTACCAGAAGATTTGACAACCTCCTCATCCCCATCTTCATCATTAAAAATGTCATCACTGTTTTCTCCAATAATCATGTTATCCATGTCATCAAAATCATTTCCAAAAGTCAGTCCTTTTTTCTACAAAAAAAAAATCAATCATAATTTTTGTCGTTTACTGTAATTTAATAATAAGTGATGTATTGGCAGGGAAACACATACCTCATTACGGAGTAAACTAAGTACACAGTATATAAATAAAAGCGCAAAAATCAGTCCAAATATTAATCGTCGACGAAAGTATCTGAAAATACTTGTCCAAATGGACATGCTTTGACAACTTATTTTCAGGTTTGATTCTCAAACTTCAGTATACTTTCAAAACACTTATATTCATATAAAAATAGAGTTAAAATGCTTTTTCCTTCAGCAATGTTATTGACGTACATTACGTTTGATAAATGCAATCTTTGATTAATATCTATATCACTTTTGACTTTCTCTGCAATAAAAGTAAAGCAGGTTTATTACACACTCAGTTATGTAACACTTATATGAAAATAAATTACAGGCACGATTAGTTAAGGAAATAAATAATATAGTACTCACAGTTAAGGTTATGTTACTCCAAAATGTAAATACGAATACATCACTGTACGTTTTGTCAGGATTACGATTTGTGACTTGATTATAATTATAAGAATATATAGTATAAATCTTACAAAAATGTCGACGTTATGGCGACAATATTGAGTATATATTGATTAAATGTTTACAATTACTTGACTACCAGAAGCATCTACGTATATTTTTGTTGTAAAAATGACGTTTATACATTTAGTTCTGTATCCACGTGGCAGGTGTCGCTAGAAGTAACTTTTGCTCTGCATGCGAGTGTGCTTTGATGTATTATACTTTTCGCGCCCATAATACATATGCTAATAAAATTAAGTTCGTTCGTTTATTCGTCCTAAGAACGTGTAATACGTTCGATTTGAGTAACGTGACTTTTAAAATAGTTAATTTGAAGAAATTAATTAATAACACTTCCTCTCTGCGTTTTCTTGGGCTTGAGACCGTCAATAGGCCGCATTAAAAGTGCATAAAACTTAAAAAATCTCGCGCAAGAAAATCCGTGAGTTAATTTCCACGTCTGGAGACCGACTGCATTCTGCTGTTATGCCCGTTGCAGTCCTGCGTCTTTCTCTTCCCTCGGTCCCTTTTTTTTAACAAAGCTTAGCTTGTTCTAGAAAACACATGTTGCGACGAGTACTCTCTCTCCCCGGAAAAACACTTGGAAAGCAGTTATATTCCAGAGTCCCGAATCACGTAGAACAAAGCTTCATTCTTTCAGCTTACTCAATGCATTTTCTAAAATCGTATAGCTTCTAAACCGAATATTTCACTTCCAAGCTTATATTTTGAGAATTCATATTTAAAAATTATTATTTATTTAAATATTCGCGCGTAAAGATACGTAACGTATATTATTACGTTACAGCTATCAATTGCGAAAATGATTTGAAAAACACGTGTGAATTTAGAACATTGAAAATCCATTTATAAATTTGTCACATATATGTAATATACGATACAATTTGATTTTCATGTAATGTACTACAATAGAATAATTTTTTAAATCAATCGACAATTATACTGATAAGTTTATAGTGTGCGCAATATAATTTTGTTATTTTATCTATACTCTCAATGCTGACCGACAATCGCAGTTTTTCAAATATTCTCATACAGATCACAGATCAATTTAAAAAATATCAACGATCGAAAAACTTTTGCAACAAACCGTTTGGTATTTTAAATCCCTCACATCATCAGTATATATGAACTGCAGATAATAATAATAATGCGATACCGACAACTTTAACCGAAACCCGAGCCTCGACAATGAGTCAACTCTCGCGGGAAGAACGCATGGATCTCGAGCTTATACCAAGCAGTCGCAGATCATTTTATTCAAGACCATGTCGTCGCTCCCTACGAAGAGTAGTAGATTTCAGATTTGCCACGAAGAGTAGTCGAGATTTCAATTCTTGCCACGAAAAGGAGTAGATCCCAGAAAATTTGTCATTTTTAAGGTTCCAATAAAAAATGTTAGAATCATGAAATTAAATTTTTTTTTCGATAATTCTAAAGATATTAGAATTTGATTAATTGCTACCGAATTACTATTTGTTTTGTACGTATACCGCCATAATTTTGGAACCATGCGACGGATCGTAATAAATTTGACATGCATATATTTTATCCGATTCTGAATTTAGGTCATTTTTTGTTTTATGATTCTGACCATTTTATGGCCATATTATAGCCATTTTTCTATTTTTGAAAAAATATTTTTGCTTTTTTATAATGATATGATTTATACAATATATTCAACAATAGTGTATCTAAAAGAACATAAATTTGTCTACTTTTTCCCGCAAGATTTTCTAGATTGACTGATCTGTTCATTTTTTATGATATAAAAGGTAATTTTTTGATAAACATATAAAAATAAAAATAAATGGGTGGCTTTTTCGAACTCGAAAGTTCATGGCCTCACAACGTATCGTGTTGTGTTTCTAGATGAATTTTAGCGTTCGAAAGTTTCCAGGGTAGGCTCATCACACCTACGCCTTTCTCAAACCCGGTGTCGTGAGTAAGATTTCCATCGGATCTGAAAAAACTGATCGCCCTGATGGGGGCTCGAACCCACGACCCCTTGACCGGGAGGCAGGTGGTTTACCACGGAGCCATCGCCGGTCCTTTTTGATAAACATATATAACTCAAAAAATAAATAGTTAAATGTTTTGAAAAAATTCATGACAATAAAAAACAACGATATCTACTAGTTGTAAAAATGTTAAGCAATTTTGGCGACTAGTTTTTGAGATAAAAATCAAAAACTAAAAAAAATGTTTTTTTTTTATGTCATACGATTACGGGAGTAAAAAGGTTTAAATTGAGTTGAAATTTTAGTGCTCCAAGATTGCCCGGCGTAAATTAGAATTTATCAATTTTCCAACCACTGAGCTCATACGTATAACGATGCGATCAGGTAACAATCGGAATAATAGATCAAATTCACCTGAATTCCACAGGACGCGAAGCTAATCCTAACGGATCTTCTCTTTCAATTGGCTGAAATTAAAAATACCGCCGCCTTTGTAATCAAATTGAACGCGAGCCCAAAAGATTTTTCGGATCAGTATTTAGGACTTGCGCGATAAAGGAATTTGCAATAACGTTCGAGGTAAAAGTGACGAAAAGCGAACTGCGACGGCACTTCATATTTAATTGCTAGCGCACTCGACGAAAAAGGCCAGCCCGTAATTAAAAGCCGTGCGCCGCTCGCAAAGTTCGACTATATATCACTTTAATTTGTATTCGCCTAAGCGCAAAGCAACAATTCCAATAAGTCTGAAACGCGTTACAATTAACTCGCTCTCTGGAACTCTCCTTACGCGAACATCAGCTCTTTGCAAGCAAGAAGCAAACATCGCGCACTATCTCTCGAGTACACACGCAGGTATATATGTGCAATTATAAAGCGAAAAAAATCAATATCAGCAGCTCGTCTCGCGCGGCGTATATATATATATATTCTCAAAGAGGATCGGCGCGTAGTACACGATAGCGCGCGTACACGTTATTATAAGAGGATAGGGGTATATACGAGGAAGGTGGGAATATTTTCCCGCTTCTCCGACGCCCGCGCTCTCTCGTCTTAAGAGAGCTCGGGGCTTCAGTCCCGAGCGGATCTCCGGTGAGACCTCTCTCCCAGGAGCTGTGGAATACAGAAAACTATTACGAGGGTCTAAAAGGCGACTGTGGGAGTACTGAAATGAGCTTTTAAATTTTAATAGGCGATTATGGGAATATAGAAAACAACGTCAAGGGTCTGAAAGGCGGCTGTGGGTATGTAGAAATCTATTGCAAAGGTCAAAAAGGCGACTGTGGGAATACAGAAAACGATTACGATGGTCTAAAATGCGACTGTAGGAGTGCTGAAATGAGCTTTAAAATTTTAAAAGGCGATTATGAAAGGCGCCTGTGGGTATGACGTAGAAATCGTGAAAAATAATTTTTTTGTGAAAAAGTTATTTTTCACAAAAAAATGAAGCCACCCGCAATTTTGTAACTTGCAGTTGTTAACGTTATTATCGATTCCGCAATTACTGGTATTTTTTCTATTACGATATATGTAAGTTATTTTAGGAGTTCACGGAGCTCTATCCTTTTGATATCCACCTTAACCCCCACTCCCCTGATACCCCTCCCTTACAAGTGTCTTCCTAACCTATCCTTTTAGTATCGAAATTAAATGCGAATATTTAAATCAAAGAATGAGTTGATTGTCCCATGTAATTATCTTTCACTAGCAGAATAGGAGGAAGCTAAGTGCCAATGACTTGGCAGCGGTTTTTTTTTCTTTAATGATGGAACTATTCATATGGAAAAGATCTGGGATCTATTCCTTTTCGTGGCAAGAATTGAAATCTCGACTACTCTTCGTGGCAAATCTGAAATCTACTACTCTTCGTAGGGAGCGACGATGTATACGTGCACATTTTATATTTTACAAGGGAGAGTTTATGGATTACCATTAATCCATTTATTACCATGAATCCCTTTGGCATCGAATATTGGCGCGGTAAAATCCAAATAGGCGGGTCGGACAAGATGTCCCCGGTATATGGATTTAGTTTTCCCCGTCATTAGAAGAGATTAGGACGGGAAATTTTATAATTATATATTTTTTGGGGCGGCTCTGCATAGATTGCCTGCGATATACAGTACTGTGTATACACATGTTTCGGGTTTGTTCGCATCAGCAGCTCATCGGAAAAAGGCCCCTAGAACGGCCCTGTACATATACCTTGAAAAGATGCAGACCAACTTGTGCCAGTCCTTCGCCGTCCTCTCAGTGAGAACAGTCGGGGAAAAGCTCCGTATCGTAGAAGAGCATCTGAGCATGCCTTGCAGATAATCGCTCCATGACGAAGACGTATATATTGATTTTTGTGTAAAATTGTTGTGATTCTTTTTTTTTTTTACAACAGACTTGCGAGTGAAGTATCGAAAATAGTGTGTTACAATTGTCACAATAATAATCGGAAATCGGCAACCTGTACGAAGGTGTATACAACATTTTTTTTTTGTGAGTGCAGTATCATATTAATACAATTTATTATAAAAATTCGTTATAAAAATCTACATAAGTATTCTTAGAAAACAACCGGTCAAATCACCATATCATAATATATTTGCGTAATAACGTGTATAACATTGCTCGCACTTTGAGTATAAAAAACGACAAACGATGCTCGAGCGAGAGCACAAAAACGAGATCAGTCGCCGTCGGATAGTAATCGACGATCATACCCCACGGTACGAGCTAAGAGAAAAAATTTGAGCGGTAATTTGCATGTTCTGTATCAATACTATAAGCGTGCGCACATTATTATATTCACCGATAGGCGATTTCCGAGCGATTTTCAACGTTGTGGGACTATAATCCGCCTACATACGCGCATTTTCCGCAAAATCATGCAAAGTAAGCAGAAACTAAATAAACGAGATGAGAGAAAAGAGATAGGATGAGACTCAACATCAACGCTTTGCTCTCCTGATGGAGATACTCATCGAGGGCTCAAACTATACCTGCGGTACTCTATTCATCCTGACTATACGTAAATTCGTTTTTCAAAGCACAAAATCTTTCAAGGTGTTGCGTTTTTTTTTATAATTTTAGTTTACAATGTTCTCGCAAGTATTCAGATATGTAGATACATCACAAAGGGCCGTATTATCGACGGTGTTGCTATTTTTTGTTTAAAATTTAAGCAAGCTATTTTGATAATTATCACCCATACATCATACTATATTTATATCGAAGTATCGTAATTTATTTCGACTTTCCGCGCGCAAAGCTTAGTTTTATACACACTGCATCAAAACAGCGTATGCTGAATCGCCAGCTTTGTACACGTCGGTTCGATACAGGCGAGGATACAGGTGTGCTTTTTTTATAATAATATAGTTGCTTGAGCGCAAAAACGTAATTCACACATCAAGTCTAAAATTACATTATCGCACTTAGGCAGATTCAGTGTTCGTCGCTGTTTATGTCGCTATTTTTTACCTCCTATCTTCTCCCTTGGGATTCTTACGACTTCCATAATAATAAGTTTGCAAAAGTTATTTTTTTTTTCTACTTTTCAATAGTCGAACCGGCCCTTGGTACATATATACGAATAGACAGCAAGCAAAATAATAAAATTTGACTACCTACTTTGCATACAATGCATGTGGTTAAGTAAAAAATGACGGAAGTCACATTCTGCTCATAAACACGCACCCTATACGCTTAGACGGATGTATTCATGCATAATTGCATAATCAATATATTTGAGTGCTCGCATGATGAATGAATCATGCTGCTTCGAATAAAATATTTCAATTTTCTTGAAGATAAGAAACTTCTGTTGTTCGAGCGCGAGGTTCATTCGATCTAGATAACCGCGAGACCGACCATATATGGGTTTTATGGCTCTGAGATAGCTACGCTATACGCATTATATGATTACCAAATTTTCAAAGAATTTTATTAAGATTATTGCACTGGTACTGCTGGTAGCTAGATAGTACTGATGTATAGATGCGTACAAAACGTCACTTATACTATCCCATACTAAAATTTCAAAATTGTTCACACAAAAATAAAAATCTTTTATTTTTAATTACACACCCAAAAACGCTCGAAAAAAACTCTCTCTGAATAATCACGACGTCGCACGTGACGTCCTCGTCTGTAGCAGCGCTGGCTATAGCATAATTCGAGTCTCAATAACTATAGGTATATACGACGTGATGCTGTACCGAACCTTGTTTATCAAAAAAATGATATCGGCCTTTCTTCACGGAAGTGTCATAAACTAGCCCCTGCTGCATTTATACATCTATACGAATGTTTACACACTCTCCTTGACAGATACTTACATACGTACTACAGACACTAAAACCGATTTTCGGAGTCAAGCGTCAAATCTTATAAGTACCTGAAGGCTTATGACTACACCCCCGCGGGGTATACAGTTTACCAATCGTCGCTGCAACGCCTTATTACCAGTGTACTTATAACATACCTATACAGAACAAATCTATAGAGCCACTGTAGTTTTACATTCATAGTTTAAATTCATATAGTTATTTACATTATTGTTCAACCTGCATAAAGACAGTCTATATCCTTTACTAGAATAATTTATATTGCATATTATTATTTATTCATTGTATGTATATTACATTTTATTTGACACCTCGTTCGACACCTCAGGTGGGCTGACGCGTTAAAATTCAGCATACTCTTTTTCTCTCTATATACTCTTCTTATACTATTAACCAAATAAGGCGCGCGCTTATTACTTAAACGCGTAGAGTTCAATAAAACATACGACAGCTGCAGCTGTGGCTTCTGGCGGCGCCCCATTAATGATTCATTTTGATATCTCTCTTCCCATTATTATTGCCGCATTTCTTGCGTTTTCCTGTGTTTATACACCAGCTGTTGTATCATCCTGATCGCTATACTTCGGGTAAATGCATTTGTTAATTGAAGCCGACGAGTCAATATCATAAATCAAAATATGTTTGTGCGCCCGAAAAAAATATTACCATACGTCACCTCTCGGTTATATTGCGCTGCGTGATGCGTGTCTCGTGCATTTAATTTGATAATTCGCGCACGTGTAATTGCTCATACCTGACGCGAGTAACCAAAAAAGTCATTGCACTTATATATTCTTTCTCCAGAGAAGGAGAGTATAATAAAGAGCGAAAATCGCTCCTCTGTATGAATGAAAATGATTCTGATATCGCGTAAATAAATGAAAAAATAACTCGGCGGATGTGTGCTCGCGCGTACATTCGTATCAAAGTAGTATACGATCCTCATTGTTGCTATCGCATTACACGATCGTAATATAAGAACCCTAAAAGTCAAGCTTCATTCTCTTACTTCAGAGAGACAAAATCAGTGCTATATAAGTGTCGAGAACCATACATTTCACGAGTTGTATAAGTATTTACTTATGACTGATAGAGAGCAGAGCATCCGAAGCATCTCTTGAGATGGCACGTTCATACTCATGCCGTTCACGTGATGTTCGTGACTGTCGGTGTCTCTCGAGGTGTCTCTGTCATCCGATTGACGTTTGCGTATACTTTGAATTTAAAATATAAAGCTTGACATAAAACCTTCTAACGCTCGGGAACATAATACACGGAAACGCGTATCAAGCTTCTCTATAACGTATACTTAAAACATTTCTCATCTAGCTGTGTTTATTATAGATGAAGGAAAATCAAATCAAAATGTCACTAACAAATAACGTAAAGAAAAAACAAAAATATTATCCTTTTATTTGAACCATTTTATCGAAGACTGAAAGAGAAAGAAAAAGGAGGTTGATATCTGGGAGGCGTGGTTTATCTGTGACGTTGTCTTATAGCGTACTATGATCTTTCACTGCTGCCACCTCCTTTCCCTTATAGCCTCGCGATCGTTTTGTTTTTACTTAAAATTGATAAATCATATCCTGTGAACATGATTGATTTTAAATATTCGAATATCTACTATCTCTCTGATAAAATAAACGTCTGATGAAACAATCAAGATCATTTATATTTAATTTAACAATAATATTTTATTATTATAAGTAATAGTGTCGCATTGTCGTTATAAGAAAAATACGGTGTAAAAATGAAAACTTTGTGTAAACTTTCTTTTTTCCCAAATGAATGTATACACTCTACATATTTCCGCAGTCCCTTGAGTAAATAACGCGTCGGTTACAATCCAACATCTTTACAACTCAATTTAGTAGAATTCTGAGATAAAAAATTATGATTCATCAGCTAGAGAAACATCTATACTTCTTACACGCGCGCGTGCGCTCTGTGCTCTTATGCAATACACATATACTTGTTCACATCATAAACACACCCTTACACTCTGGATTAAAAATAACGCACTACACGCACACATGTATCACGTATGAAATAAGTTATTATAAGCCAGCAATTATTTTCTTCCTATAATATCAACGGAGTGTTCATGCTTTTGGCACGTATATCACGCATACCTGCGCATAGGTGCTACCTGAGTATACTTAGCGAGCGCCTTATCATCGGTAACTCGGTCGCCCTCCCCGCTCTCATCCCATCAGGTTCAATGCGGAAACCCGTCCTCGCAGGCCTTCGTCACTCTCGTCTCTTCTTCCTTTTCTTCCCAAAATGGCTTTACAGATTTTCCAGTATAGCTCGTTGTCTTTTGAAAAGAGCGGATTGGAGTTTACCGCGCGTATCCTACTCGAAGTACAATAAGTCATTTGTATTGAGTAGGGCTGAGCTGAAATCTGAAGCGATTTTTCTTATTTCGTCCCTTTCTTGTGAAAATTGTTTGCCAACAGCAATTGTATCTGTGATTTGCATCGCGACAAGAGAGACTTTCAAGGGACACTTTGATTTTACAGCAGGGCTATCAAACTTTTACGCTCTCTTCTAAATCCCGAGTACATACGTAACCGAACTGACCAGTTGACAAAGGTTGAATAAATTTTTGCATAATACAATTATGCTTATCCGAAACTTTCCAATTCACAATAGAAAAATATGCTGCCGCGTGCTATAAATCCGGAAAATTAGGTAGACGAATGGTATAGAGGCCATAAGCAGTGTAAGACTTATGTCGAGTCGAATAGGAGATAAATAGCGGTGTGTGCTCCGGTTATTGTATAATATTATATATCGCTCGCTAAATTAATGCAATAGAACATCTAGAATCGTAATCTCAACAATATAAAGTGCGACTTATGCAGTGTCACGGACGAGCGTTAGGTTCTCCGATGATGGATCCGATGGCTGCTGTCTGGGAGTTCTCACAAGCAGAACTGCAACGCACTCCATGCACGTGCGATCACTCACCGTCGACGCGTCAGAACGAGCAGATCACCGGCGACCACGACACTGCAGAGCAGAGCTCCTCTCTCGCTCACAATACAGTATATTCACCAAGCTCCGCCTTATTGCTTCTTTTGCTCACTGCGTAAGCTTATACTCCCCCCCCCCCCTTCTTGACTGTGACAATGGTCTACTATATTCCAGACAAAGTTACATTATATTATTAGCCCTATATTGTCTCGATCGTCTGGCGGGCGACGTGCGACGTCAATAATTATATGCTTATCGCCTCCGATGTTTAGATAAATCAAGCCTTGGCGTATACGAAGCTTCGTAGAACTCGGTTACATCTACAGTCTACACCTCAGCTGTCAGCGGAAAACAAAGATTGCCGAGGTATGCAGCGCGATGCTAATAGCTCATTGAAATATAAGATCGTTACAATTAAAACTGCCTCGAATTCGATTTGCAAATCACGGTGCAAAGTTTGAGTTTTGTACTTATTTATACTATATAGATATACGCACGTATACTTCGCGAAGGCCGAGTGAGTGCCGTCCATGTGTTGCTGTGCCGATAGACAGCGCGGGTTTCTCTTTTTCGAAATCGCCAGGCCAGAAAGAGGCTGTAGGAGATTTATAATTTTCTTGGGAAAGTTAAATTTTTAAGTGTTAATTTGTATAATAGAATCACATCTGCTGCGCAGAAGTGAGCGCATCTTGAGCGCATCTTGAGCGCATCTTGAGCGCATCTTGAGCGCATCTTGAGCGCACATGAGTGCGACGAGCGGGTGGAACGTTCGACCGTCATAAAACTTTTAATGCCGATATAAATCGACGGCTCATCGAGTGTTGGTTGCTGGTACATGTGGGAAAGTTATTTCCATGGACTTGGTGAATTTAGTTTTGGTTTTTTTTATGTGTAAATAAGTTGTTTTTAACGAGGGAAAAAGAAATCACTATGAGTGCGCGCATATACAGTTTGGTATATTTTTGGAAGTTTAGAATATTATTTAAATCATGCTGCGAGATATACACAACTGCGTATATTTTCGATTGTCAAGGGAAAA
Source organism: Pteromalus puparum (assembly GCA_012977825.3). NCBI lineage: Eukaryota > Metazoa > Arthropoda > Insecta > Hymenoptera > Pteromalidae > Pteromalus > Pteromalus puparum. Next base: position 14,455,904 of record CM053168.1, on the reverse strand, counting down.
GGAAGTATGCAGGTATTATACTTTTGAAATTCATCAGTCTATACGCTCTATCGAGGACAATATAATGCCACACTTGCGATTACACACTCAAAAATGCGCTGATACTATAAACACGACCATCCGGGGTATTGAATTTTGACTCCTTTACCGATAGCTTATTACTCGGATTGAATTTTGCGCGCTCCTTGCTCTTGCAATAATATATATTTTTTATTAAATAATAGCAATGCATGTTGATTAGTTCAAATAATTATTTATAAAAAAATATCTACATGCATAAACGCGATAGCGCGTTCAACGTCACTTATGTTTTATAAAATTTCATTCTAAGAATTAAGTATAAGAGAAGCATAGAGGTATTATTTTAAGAAATGATATCACGTACGCTGACTGTCGAAGGCGGGACTATACTGTGGGGTCTGTGTGGGAATGTATATAAAAATGCGAGACGGCGGAGCCTCGATTCTCGGTATAGCGTAGTAGCATCTTTCTAGGAACATCCCTCCTGCAGAAAAACCATTCGAGTGGAGTATTTTACGACAACATATTTCCAAATAATCTGTGATGTACAATAGAAAGCCGTGTGTGACTGAAGCTCGTAAAAATCTTCATCAGCGCTTTGTAGTGGATACGACCTTCAAGTCAGGCATGTCAGGATAACGTCAAACTAAAATTGATGTTTCCTGCCTCACCCGGCCATCCACTACCTGTATGAAAAAAAAGGGCCGACGAAGCTCAGCCGATCTGGGCAGTTGGAGAGCTTCATGTGTTCGCCGCATGCGGATTTTACCCCTGCTGGCAACGCCAACGCCTCTCCTTTTCTATATATTTTCTCTATACCTACCTCTCCCACAGAAGAAAGTCAAAAAAAGGTCAGCGCGTAGACCTTACCGTAAATCTGAGAGGGGAGCTGCGGAGCCGTTTGGCCGTTTCTTTGTCTCCCGCGATCCTCACATTATGCTCTTCGTCCTATGTACACACGCGAACGTGCTATCCAATGGGAAGATGGCACAGCCCACGCCCCCCTCTCTCGGCTGGCGCTACTCGCTGCCATGTGGTCTTCCGCTCGGCTCTAAACCGATCGCGCGCGTACAAGTCAAGCGCTCGGCGGCGGCTCACTCTCACTCGCTCGCCGTCCACCGAGGAAGAAGCTGCTCTCCGCATGCAGAACACGAGCATCGGAGGACGCCATACAGTATTCACTTCACTTCGCTCACATCATCACGAACAACACAAGGCGCGCGCGCGGAAGTAGACGAGAGACTTTAACGTGCCGTCGGCGTGTTTACCTTTATGTCGCGCTCTCCTGTGCCATCGAGCCCTCGACGAGAGATGTCGTCATCTTCGGAGGAGGACGACGACTACCAGCAGCAGAAGTCGAGAAGCAGCAGCAGCTGGGCTTGTTGCGAGTTCAAGGGATTCCTGATGCGCAGCAATCTGACGTTGACTCGAGCGCACGGCAAGGACCACTACTTCAAGTACGCCGAGCGCTACGAGACCTGCTTGCGATGCCAGCGCGACCTCCGCGAGTCACGGAAATACTGCGATAACCCATTTGACAGTCATCATCCCGGAAAGATACTCCGCTACAGTATCGTGCCCGTCACGGGAAATCTCGCCAACTTCAACAGATATCCGGCCTTCAAATACTGCAGCTATGTATGCCTTTTCTGCGTGTACAAGGCTAAAAAGATGTACCGGCTTAGAAGGGAAGACAGACGCCTTTTAGACGAGACCAAGCCCAAGGTAGATTTTTCGCATCGCGTATATGCATCTTATAACATTTACATTTTTTTTTTGTCTGCTTTTAAATGGCGTTCGCAGAGATCTAGACGCGTTGCGCTTTCTCTATAAAAATCACCTTGTTGTTTATTGCATGACTTCACGGTGTACTGAAAGGTCTTTCTGAAATTTCACTGACAAATGTGTGTATTTATTTAACTATTAAAATTAATCAATAGCTTTTTGTGCGGTAAGTATTAACGTCGGATAACTTAACGGTGAAATGTTTCGACCCATGAGTTGCATTATGGTCTGTGGTAAGTAAACAACGCACAGAGCCATCAGCTCTCAAGGGTCGCGACGGGGACGTCACAATGTTTGTCAGCATTCTTTTAAAACTTTTGACACACGTGCACTGCATATACTTTTACTACTATTTCATACAGAATGCTTTCAAAAATCCGGTCATAAATTTGATTTGTCTTTGCACCAATTTTTTTTTTTTATTGTTTACTGATTTATATTTGATTGTACGCGGAATTTGAGTTGTAGTAGAAAAGATTGCATTTACTTTTGGTTCCTTTGTTATTTTGAATGAACTTTTTTCATGATATCATAGCTTTTGATCTCGCTTTTGATACTAAGTTTTTTGTTCATTCTATTATAGTACATTACGATACAAGTGTCCTATGAGGCATTTTCTAGAATGTGCCTCTCAGGACTCGAGTATCGTACGATATTTTATAGCATTGCTTGCATAAATCCGGCAAGTCACGCAAATCCGTGGCGTATGCAGTTCTTTCGGGCACCGTGAGGTTAGCGTTTTACTCGCTGCGCTCGTGCGATATACACGGTGCCAAAAAGGGCTACATAGGACACGGATTTTCGTGACCTATAGCGGATTTAGGCCACCCAGTGCTATAAATATTTTTTTGCTGTTGTGAGTAAAATAATATAAATATTAACAAATCGATATTTAAAAGTTCACGAATAACCGCAATACTTGTGAGCTATTCGACGGAAGTAACATTTTTACAACAGTTTAATTTAATTAAATATATACATACATTCTCCATTAAAAGTAACTTTGAATAAATATGAGTGCTCGCTATTGTGATGTTAAAAAGATAAGGTAGATTCGATAGAGTTCAATTATCAAATAAATGCGTCGTACTCTATCCAAACTGCCTCGCATAATACGTAACATCATCTGCATAGTGATGCTCGATATTTACACTAACAAGGAGAGCTACCGGGCTCCGGGAAAGGGATTCCGCTAAGACTTTCAGAAATGTTTTCTGGTAAGTAGAAATGAGAGAAACCAGTTGTAGTTTGATCTCATAGGTCCTTATTCGGGAGTTATAGCCAATCAAAAAACCTAGTTCATTCAAACGAGTATAACTTCTAAGGCATAATTCCTAGAGCATCCTGTATAAAATTAACTTTAAGTATGAAAAATTTTCTATGGATTAACGTGGTTTTTGAAACCAAAATATCATTTTTTTCAAAAAATATAACCAATAAAAGATTTTACTTAATTTCTCACGATTATTCTGTACACTATTTTCCAAGTCAGAAATACGATAAAATTTTCAATTAGCTGTATCATTCAAAGAAAATGATCTTTTGGCCTTTGTAATCACCTCATTTTATAGGAAATTTTTCGTACTTGAAGTAAATTTTATACAGAATGCTCTAGGAATTATGCCTTAGAAATTGTAATCGTTAGAATAAACTAGGTTTTTTGGTTAAATTTGACTAAAGTTGGCTGTAACTACCGAATAAAGGCCTATGAGATTAAACTACAACTGGTTTCTCTCATTTTTAATTACCCGAAAACATTTCTGAAAGTCTTAGCGGAATCCCTTTCCCGGAGCCTGGTAGCTCTCCTTGTAAGTATCTTTTAGTAATCGGTGCATATTAGACTACAAGTCTTATAGATTTCAAAAATTATACGACTCTTTCCACAAAATAGTACATTATGATACAAGTGGCAAAAATAGTCCGTTACGGCACGGGAGCGAGAAAGCTAAACGCCGTGCCGTAAGGAACTGCTTGTGTCACGAGTATCGTTCGCTATTTTATAGCATTAACTAGCATGAATCTGGCTGTCATACCCATTCGCAGCATAAACAGTCTACTTTTGTACCGTACAGTTAGCAGAGTGCCTCGCTACGCTCGGCGATAAGCACGGTGAAATAATGGACTACTTATGCCACGGAAAGGCGTGATATAAAGTTGGATTCATGCAACTTAGCGCTAAACAAAAAAAAATAAACAAAATATTAGTTTAAACAATTAGCGGGGTTCTCGTAGCCGTACGCAAAGTACTTACTTTACACACGCGTTCGAAACTATACAGTACAATATTTCTTTGCTCATCGACAAAATCTTTTTGTGGAAAAAGCCATATATTTTTAATTAAAAAATAACAGAACCAAATCTAAATCTATTTTTTATACTAAAAAAATAACTACCAGAGGCATTGTATAGCTTAGTTATACGTTTAGAGGACACGATACTAATGAATCAAATATGTGGTGCCCCTGAGATGCAAGAGTTGCTTACAACCGTTTATTTTCAGAAATTTCAATCACACCAGCCAGTACCACACACTCAGTCGAACCTATACTTAATAGTACATTACGATACAAGTGACCTAAGTAGCACTTTTTTGCACGGCGTGAGGTCCTAATTACGCCGTGCAGAAGTGTTACTTAGGTCACGAGTATCGTATAGAATTTTATAGCACAGCCTACTTAAGCCCGCTGTCACGCCTATCCGTGTCATAAGCAGTCCTGTTTTGCACCGTGCGGTTAGCGCACGAGCGTAGCAAGTGTGATAAACACGGTGCAAAAAAGGACTACTCAGGTCACGGATAGGCGTGACCTAAGTGCGGGCTTAGGTCACACTGATGTGCTATAATAGTACATTACGATACAAATGGCGTAAGTGGCACTTTCTGGCACGGCGAGTTAAGCGCCCAAGCGTAGCAACTGCGCTTACGCCGTGCCCGAAAATGTCACTGGAGACACGCGTATCGTACTAGTATATTACACGATACAAGTGCGCAAAATAGGTGATTTTTGCACGAGCTCAGTTTGTCGCCCGAGCGTAACGAGGGTTCACTCGAGTGACAAACTCCGTGAGTGTGGGAAACACCTGCTTTGCGCAAACTAGTGTACGAAATTCAGCGTTTCGCGCACTAGTGTGAAAAACAGGCATTTCGCGCACGCTGCGCAGCTAGGAGAAATCAAATTTCGCACACAAAGTGTCAAAATATTACATTTCGATACTAGTGCGAAACGGTTGATTCTGGCACGAGTGTGAGGTTTGTCGCCCGAGCGAAGCGAGGGTGATAATCACACGAGTGCAGACTCAACTTCGCACGCGTATCGATCATTCAATCGCATTTCGCGCACGCTGTGTTAAAAAATAATGATCGAAACGCGTGCGAAGTTGATTCTGCATTTATGAAATTTTCTGAATTTCAAATTCTGAATTTCACGCACGGTGTGTGCGAAATCTGAATTTCGCGAACTAATGTGAAAATCAGGCATTTCGCGCATGCTACGCAGCTAGGAGAAATCGAATTTCGCACACAGAGTGTCAAAAAATAGTATACAATACCCGTGCGCGTAGGTGATTTGTGCACGAGCACATTTTGTCGCCCGAGCGTAGCGCATTCGTATCGTAATATACTATTTTGATATTTTGATACTCCGTATGCGATGTGACATTCTTCAATACAGAGCGTGCGCGAAATTTAGTTTCGCGCACGCTCCAGTATAATGCGAGAATCCGACATTTCGCACACGCTTAAGAGATAGAAGAATTCCAACTTCGCACAGAGTATATTACGTGCCAAGGGCGTAAAATGGGTTTTTTTAAGTCGAGTGTGGAGTTTGCAGTAAGAGTCAAGGCGATGGCGTTTACGAGCCGCAGACGAGTACTGCAACCACATGAGGTCAAAAAGCTCACTTAGTCATTGGTGCACACCATATTTTTTGTCTCGCAAGTATTGATTTTTGCGTTCTTTCTGGCATATTAGGTTGGACTGATGTAACTTTCTATACTTCAGGGTTCAAATTTGAAGATTTCATCATACACACACATGCACACACGCGCATTCGCACACACACACACGTATGTGTGTGTGTGTGCACATATATATCAATAATTTTTCAGTCCTCGAGCAGCGGCCGTTTTTCATTTTTTTTTTTTTGCCCACCAGTCTGAAAAAAGTTACGTTAATCCCGCTTAATAGGTCAGAAAAACGTGAAAATCGTGCTTGTGTTATAAAAAGTTACTTTTGTCCCGTCTAAGAGGTCAGAAAAACACGAAAATCGTGCTTATGTGATAAAAATGCGTTGTTTCCCCGCTGCTGACTTTTTTTTGTAAAATAATAGTGTGCACCGAGGGCTAAGTGGGCTTTTTGACTTCGCATGGTTGCAATACTCGTCTTCAGCTCGTGTAGCTTGCCTCGACCCGTACTGCAAACCCTCTTACTCGGTCTTAGAAAAGCCCATCATTTTATGCCCTTGGTACAAAAAGAGTCACTTTAGGCCCGATTAATGTACAAAAAATGCAAAAATCGTCCGTGTATTATTTTTTTATAAAAGAAAATTTCACTTTTATACTAAAAATTGATAACCTGCACCTGACTCTTATCAATGAATCGTTCATGTATGCACACGTATCTAAAAACTCTACTTAACCGTAAAAAGTATACGTATGAGGTCGATAAGTATTCTACGAATACGGTTTACGGCTCTTGCTTTTGCTGCAGACTCGGATCATGCGGAACCGCCCTCGCATCGCAGAATATATAGAAGTCCCGCTGTTTTGCTGAAAATGAGACACTGCCTTTCTCTGAACCTACGCGTCATAGCCCTGCTCCATTCACATAGTAAAGAGAGGGTTCATATATATATATATGTGGCTTCTNTGGCTTCCCGGCAAATCGACTTAAGTCACATTTTTTGAAAATTTGGGTTAAGTGGTATTTCCTATATTTAAGCACTCATCCTCTTTTACGTGAAAGTATTAAATTATTTCTAAAACCAGTCCTTGTACCGTAAACAATGCAATGCATAACAACTTAAGTCGATTTTATTGCAAATCGTTTCCGGCAAAACGACTTAAGTCCATGCTAAAAATGCTTCCAATCATTTTAAGGGGCGAGACGCGTACAAAAAACCTCCTTTATGTTAATTTTCAACATAGAAATCAATTTTAGGAACAAGGTATATTCATTTTAACAATCAAATTTTACCAGAACTCAATTATGCATAAAAATGAGGGTATAATGCGTTACTGACAAAACGACTTAAGTCCATTTTTAAGTTCATTTTTAAGTCCAACTATAGTCTATAACTTGAAGAGAATCTATGCCAATCATTATTATCATTTTTGGATGTTAAATTTAATACCGAAATGTCCCAGCACGAAGATGTTTAAGCTAGAGCACGGAAAATGTGTTCCCGGCATAATGACTTAACTTAAGGTAATTTCTGCACCATAAAAAACAATCACCTATTTGAAAGATAGTTCATAGTACATTAAGTAAACACAGTATCACGCCGTAATTCGTATGCTACGATCTTACGTATCAATTTAAACATTAAAATCGCAATTTCTCGAAAACACGAAAATGTGACTTAAGTCGTTTTGCCGGGAAGCCACAGATATAGATTTGTATCCCTATCAGCACACAACGGTTAATTAACGTTTAAAAAACGTGTTGAAAAACACCAATAAACGTTTATTTTTAACAGTTAAAAACACGTTAAAAAATCGTCGAAAAAACGTTCAAAATGTCCGTAAATTTTGCAAATTTATTTTAATAAGAAAATAATAAAAACGTTCATAAAACGTTTATTTAAAACCCTTCTCACAATGTTAATGAATGATCGAAAGTTGGACGTTTAAAAAACGTTTATTGTAGTTATACCGCTAGATGGCGTTGATATTTTTCTCGCAAGTGGTAAGATTTGTTCTCGGTTACTATATAAGGGCAAAGCGTTCAATGTATTATATATATGTTTGAAAGCGTCCGTGTAATAAATGCGGTAATATATAGTTAGTCGTAAATACATAAAAAGCTTCATAGAAATAATTATATATTTTTAATAATTTTAAAATCATCGAAACGTTTTAAAAACGTTTTATGAACGTTAAATAAACGTTTTTGATTTTCTTTTGAAATACATTGCATATATTGTGTGGACATTTTAAACGTTTTTTCGACGATTTTTTAACGTGTTTTTAACTGTTAAAAATAAACGTTTATTGGTGTTTTTCAACACGTTTTTTAAACGTTAATTAACCGTTGTGTGCTGATAGGGATATAACCTACGAAAGCGTCGCCGGCGTTGCAGGCGTATACGAACCGATGATTTGCAATAGACGCTTATGTCATTTAAGGCGTGGCCTGTGGGTGTGAGTAAGGACCCTTGCACAGGTACATGAAAATTAGCGATGATAGATTTTTGAAACAGGCGTATTTTGCTCTTTTCATATATAATAGGCATTAGTATCGGTGCGTCATATATTTTCATTATAGGATAATCTCGTATTCTCACAGTCAAAGTCAGACTGCACGAAAAATTGCAGGTGTGCGCAGGTGAATACGAGCCGATGTTTTTCAATACCCCGTCGGGAAAGTCTCAGGGTTATAACTCACAAGGCAAGACCCTTGTGCAGGTATACGAAAAATTCGGCTTTTCGGAGAAGAATGGTTCTTTTATAAAGATTTTGAACGTTCTAAAGGGACTGAAAAATCGTTTCTGCATTTTTTATTTAAAGATACTTGTGTTAGCCGTAGTAGCGAACGAGTAAATAAAAATATTTTAACTTACATTCCGCATATAATAGTTAGGAGTTCTACCATGTTCCAAAAATAACCGTACTGAGCGACTCCTGCCTATAAAATTGGTATCATAATATTTTCGAGAAGAAATCACTGCATAATATACGCGAAACTAAGTCAGTTTTTGTGTACCTACATAATTGCCGTGCTGTCATACGTCATTGCACCGCAACATCGCTCAACAGATGATTTCGAGCAAGGGTTGCGAGCATCAGGTGGCAGCTCGAAGCGCCTGCGTTATACTACGCGCTTACACAAGCAGCGCTTTGGACCAGGCTGCTATACTTTCTCTCGTAGTGTATTCCTTTACATCTCATACGCTGTAGCCGACCTTTTATTCAGATCTTGGCCGGCGTGTCGGGCGGTTCGACGCGCTATACCCGTGCTCTTGGTATAATGTCAAAGTGCAGCTTTGTTTGGATTGCTTTTTTCAATATTTATAAAGTGCAGACGAATAGTTTATCTGGATTAGTGTAAGAAACGCATCTCGATGTGTGATTACCGGATATTGGCTAGGGAAATCATAAAAAATGTAAATGATGTGTGGGTAGAACAATTTCTTTGCAAAATTAATCCGCTGCAGCAAAGGCTTGTTTTCAAAAAGGTGCTTATTTTTAACAGTCAATCGATAAACTGATGTATTATCCTTTAATCTTTTTGTTGAGAACTTTACAAAGAATCAACGCGTTGCGACAAGTATTATTTTATGCAAGTTCTATGATAGCACGCGATAAAAATGCTTGATGCTCCGCGTTAATGTAAATATATACATATTTGTAGTATTAAACTGCATTTTCGCGCCTAATCAAAGAACATTTTTGTTGTAGATTAAAGCCTGTCTAAAAGAAAGAGGTCTCAGCAAAGAGGATGTAAAGAAAGGAATGAAACAAATAATGACCAAGCCACGAGTTCCACTAGCGAAAATCGAAATGTGAGTACATTTTTATATCTAATTATAAATACATCTATAGATCAAGCTATATGATTTCCACGATTAAAAATACGCTTTGACTATACGTCTAAACAGCGAGGAAAAAGTCAATTTCCGTTGAATTTCTTACTTCAAAAGATCGATACACAACAAAGCTTTTCCAAAATGCCCTCAGAAATGACGCATTGGTATCATCATCAGCATCTTGATTCTATTGCGCTCAAGTTGCGATGCACGCGCCTACTACAAAGCGCTTCGAAGACACAATATTGACGTTGAGAAAGAATACGAGAAAAGGAGAAAATAAAAGTGCATATGCTTGAACGAAACTGAAACTCCGCGTCTCGTCCCCACCGCAATTCGAACTGTATAGCTTTTTATGCTGATTCGTAGAATACTTGCGGCATGTATAATGAGACGCGGAGCCGCGGTGTGAAGGCTGAAATACGAGCCAACAGCTTCGAAAAGTAATTACTCCTGCTGGTTTTTAGCTGAGAAAATTCGATGAAAGTGGTCGCATAAAACGGGGTTTAATATTACGTCTCTATCACTCAGTCTGAATGTAGCCTTTGTTCTCCGTCTAAAAATTCTGTTGCCTGCCGTCATAAAAAATTTTTAACGAGGCATTCCTCCGAATATTTTAAATACCTGGAATTTTATTTAACGTTTCACTTACGCAATCGATAGTTTTATACCTTTGTCCGTCGTCGTCAACCATTGGAAACAGATGCAATATGAAATGTTCGTCGGCTATGTACTCGAGTCTACTTTTAATTTCATTAGAACGGCTGCCGTAGATCAAGTGGCGCGAATCCGTCCCAAACACAAAGAGAATGTAGTGTGAATTGCTATACTGCATGTTGAAGCGCAGCAATCTCAGAATCTCGAAGTCCTTTGTCGTTGCACTGCAATAAATGAAACATTTGTATGCGTTTCGGAATGCCCGGTAGAGGTGACAACTGAAATTATTTATTGGATTAGCACATTTGACTCGAATATTACAAGTGAATTGTCTTTTGATATTGGTTTACGTATATAATTTTCGATATATTTTAGCGATTCTCCGTGCCTTAGCTTTTGCGAAAACACACCGATTGTACGAAATGCAGGATAAAGTGCTACTATTACTGATGGGATTTGAAAGAAATCGCTTTTTGCGAAAGAAATAAAATTTTCCCCTGATAAAATACAATATGCACATTATAATTATACTACTCCCAAAAAGCAATCACTTTCAATTCTTATTGCGCAAAAGGAGCGACGCTTTGATAACGTTGACTAGAGTTAGAAAGAAGCCGAAAAAGTTACCCTAATTCCCTGCAATTCCGCGAACAATTGCTAAAGCGGCACTTTTACATACGTGTAAGGATTAGCCTCGCGATCTTCAACTCATGAAAAAAACGCGCTTTTTACTCGTTCCTAAGGTATAGCGCATTATATAAAAACATAAAGCTACTAGGATTGGTAGCTCAAACAAAAAAAAAATCATATAATTCGTGTTATCTCTCGATAAACATCTTTCCATTTCTTTTTATCGCTACGTATAGATATTAAAGAATAGCGAATGAAAATATTTATCAACGCTCGTAATAGCAGTGCGAGATAGCTTTCGAGTGTCACTGAGTATATTGACTTAATAGCAAAAATTCCGACAATTTTATAAATGAAAACAAATAAGGTCGTTGAACAGGCGATCGTATTAGATGTCCCATCCGCGGTCACGAAATTCCTCGAAAAAGGGTAAACAACACTCATCATATGGCAGATCCAAACAAACGCCGCATCTCCCACGGCTCACGCTTCTCAAGTTCAATGATTCGCGTCGTCGTCGTACCACGTCCCTTACTTATACGAATTCTCTCTTTTTTCTATAGATGTCTCCCCTCGAGTTACTCGGCGCCGCTGCTATGCGCAGCGCGTTTCTTATCGTCTTTTTCTCGCTCATAACCTTATCGTAAGCAACTATAATACTTGGAAAGCCCGAAAGCCGAGTCTCGGCTCTGTTTTCCGAGGACCTGAGGGGGATGCAATGTGATCATAGGGTATCCCGTCCTTCGGCTCGTCAGTATGCGGTGCAGCACACTGACGCATCTCGAAAAAGCAAACGCAGCCCGCACGCTGCCCACGTGCAACAAGTGCCATATTATACTCTCCGCAGCACTGCAGGCATCCCCCCCCTCTCTCTCTCTCTTTCTTTGCTCTGTCGATCTCTATCACGCGCTGTTTTTCAAGGGGCAGCGCTGCAGCCGATCGCTATCGCCAATGGTCGCTTTCGCAGCATAAAGGAATGGCTTTCACAGCGGGAAAGGAAGAGAACGCGCGCGCGCGAGAGAGAGAGAGAGAGAGAGAGAGAGAGAGAGAGAGAGAGAGAGAGAGAGAGAGAGAGGGGGCGCAGAGGGAACGGAGGTAAAACAAGCGCGCCGCGCCGGCAGTTGCTCGCCGAACGCCGGACACGAAAGAAGTTCTGTGGCGCACGCGGCAGTTTGCACGTCACTTGATTCGATTGTTTTGCTTCGCTCCGACAGCCTAGAACGTGATCTTGCCGAGTCGCCTTCCGCGAATCCTCGTGACTCTGCGGACTCGCACTCGGCGCTTTATGAAACAACGAAAGCCGCTGTGCCCGTCCTATATAACCTTCGGCATCGTAATCAAGTTATATATGTGACTCAGGGCAAAGATGCGCGCGAGATACCACTGCAGTCTCGCGCCTCAGTTCTAAAGCTCGTGCATGTAAACAAACGGCGGTGGCGGCAACCGATGTTGCCAAGTGCGAAGACCATCATCAGACTCTTTGACGAAGAGGCCCGATGAAGCCAACCAACAGCAACGAAGACCGGTACTGCGACTACGTGCACAGGCTGCAAAAAATCTCGGGCCTGCCTCCGGACTATATCGGGCGCGATGTCTTGCCTCTGCGCGATATACCTATCAGGGCCGATCCGCGCCGCCAACGCAGCCTCCAGCATGTCATTGACCTTCGGCACTCGCAGCAGGATAATAATCCTCAGCCCAAAGACGAATCCAAGAAATCCCTAGATGATATTCCCTGGAAACTGCGCCGCATCACCATACCGTCCAAACGCACCATCAAGCAACTCCTCGACACCGCGCACATGCCCAACTGCCGCGACCCTCGACGCTCTGAAGCTTGCAAACGCCGCCAAGGTTCAGAAATCACTCCCGGCCCACACAACCTAGTCGAAAATTCTGTGATACCCGCCGAGGAGGAGACCTGCCCTGTCCTCACCATCGACCTCTCGGAATGGCCAAGTTCGATTGATTCCTACATCGAGCTCGTACCCCACGAGTGCAACATCCTCCGGGCCGGTGAGTTCGCCAGCTCGCCCAACTCGAGCGAGCAACTCGTCGACGTCGACAACGAGAACGTCAACGTCCTGCTCGAGACTATGCGCCAGCGTGAAAGCGACGACGTCGTGGAGATCATCGAGGACGACGAAGTGACCGAGTTGTCGGCCTACAACTCCGGCGACACCACCAAGCCAATGCTCACCATGAACGACGTGAACTGCGTGTACGACGTCGAGCTTCCGGTGACGAGCTTCCTCGGGGACGACGAACCCGCGCCTATCCCCGTGGTTAAGCCTGAGCCGACGGACGTGCAACCCGTGCCGAGTTGCGACGAGAGCAACATCGACGTGGTCGATCTGTGCGACGACGACGACGACGAGGACGAGGACACGAGGCTCCTGGTGCCGAAGCGCGAACGCAGCTCATCTATATTGTGCGTCGGGGAGCAAGTGTGTGGTGTTCTCGAAGTTATAACTCTCGACTCGGACGACGACGACGACGACGACGCAGCTAACAGGAGAAATGCCTCGGTTTCGAAAAAAACTAGTACTCCAGCTGAGCGGCACGTGGATTCAACGTCGAGGGTCTCCGATCGCTCTCGAATTCCAAGCTCCCTTGGGGGCGAACGAGAAAGTGCATGTGAAGTGCTGGTCCCAGATGCGAGTGGCAATGGTGTTGTAAATAGTGATACTGCGACGACGAGCCAAGGCCGTCAAGTGCTACTGGACAAAGTTACTCCGATGCATGTCGACGCGGAGATTTGCGAAGTGCACGACAATGACGCGATAAGCGCCGTGGGCCGAAATCGGACTGCGAACGATGGTGCGAATGTGGACAATGGTGCGAGGATCAACGAAGTGCCGGCCAATGTGATAAACAATGAAGTAGTTGATTTCAACGAAATGTGGGAGGGTTTGAGGGAAGTCTGTGGGCCGGACAATTCGATAACTTTCGGTCCGAATTACGACGAAGCTGGTGATGGTGATAAAAATAGTGATACGAACGAACCCGAACTCCCATTGGAACTCGAGACAGAAACGCGCGAACACTTCACTAACGATCCTTGCCTATTAAACAATAATAAGACTGATGATAAGCCAGCGCCACGGCGAATAAATATAGTAACGAGCGACGCTTTCGATGCGCAAAAAAAACTCTTAATCGATGTCATTTCACATGCGAACGACGATACGGAAAACGAAGATTTCGATACGCTGCCGAGCCGCATCGAGAAAACTACAAGTCAACAGGCGACTGCTGCAAACATAACTACCGAGCAGTTGCAGCGGGTGATAAACGACATGACGTGTGCCAACTATCTTGGCCGATCAATTTTTGCAAATAGTCCCCCGATTGAGGACACTCCCACTTGCTCGCTAGGAAAGAAAAAGAGACAAAAGTCTCTGGAGAACATCGAAGAGGTGCTGGAGAGGCCGAAAAAAAAGCGATACTTAAGTGAATGTAACGAGTACTTCGATGAAGACGAAATTATAATAGTCAATAAGCCGTCCGAGCAACCGATGCTCAAAGAAAACACCCCCGTCGCCGCGCCTAATGCGTCGACTGCGATCGCGCTTCTTCATAAAGGCAAATCGCTGCGATTCTGGCCAGCTCGGGACAATGCGCCGCCTGTGATAACTTCGACTATCTTCACCTTCGATCGGGCTCTGCTCAACCATCTCATTAATCATGTGAAGAACTTTAATATCGCGAAGTCCAGCATTGAGTTTATGCTCCATAACTACGGAGGACTATCTATCGTCAGGGCAATGCAGGTTGTCAACGAGACTTTCTGGCGCAACAGGTAGAAGATTGCATTGATCCCTTCCGCGCTTGCTTCGTTTCACATTTTAGACGCCGAGCGTTTCGAGCCTACGAGTGGTGTAGTGAGATATAATTATTGGTTTACGCTGTTTAGCCTGATAAAATCGTTATTAAATTATTATACTTTTTTGCCCTAGAAATGTTGCTTTTTAGACGGATAAAAGTTATTTTACCTCGATCCGCGCGCACGATGATTCGTTTAGTCGTGCCGATTAAAATTAATCATTATGAAAGGAATTATTGTAGGGTGGACATTATAAATCTATAATTATTTTGGAAAAGCTTTGTTGATTGTAATAATTACTCAATACACTTCGAGTTGAACTGAATTATCACTATTAATGTTAATATAATATTATTGATATGTAAATTATTACACAAATATGACAATGATTTAATAAGGCATAATATTATAATAATTAATAAATTTACCTTTGTTTTCTTTTTCAGGTATAATCATTGGAGTCACAAAGATTGGGACAGATCCATCTGTACTGAATCTTCAGATTTACCCATTAGCGAAGATACCATAGATATTTTACCTCAAGATGATCAAACCAAACATAAAATAGATGCTTCATACTTTTTAAAATACCCTGCACTTAAAACAAACAAACCAGCAATAGAAAGCGTCGTACAAACAATATCACAGGATGCACAATTTGATTCAGTAAGTGATTTTGTTCAAACAAATTCAAAAATCAGACAAAATGCA
Source organism: Pteromalus puparum (assembly GCA_012977825.3). Classification (NCBI taxonomy): domain Eukaryota; kingdom Metazoa; phylum Arthropoda; class Insecta; order Hymenoptera; family Pteromalidae; genus Pteromalus; species Pteromalus puparum. Next base: position 14,440,532 of record CM053168.1, on the reverse strand, counting down.
AACCAGGAATCCATATCAAGTGTGTTTGGTACTGTTGCAAGTAGCTCAGAGATTAAGAAGATTAAGAAGCGTCATTCTCTACCTACGCCTATTGTTCCTCAACATTATAATTTTTCAAAGAGGTCACGTTCAAAATCATACGATTCATGCAACAATCACAACAAAAGTATTTCGTCTATAAAACTTACATTAACAAGAGATCAATCTAATCAACAAAATTGGGTCGCGTCAAAATCTCAAGAGAGTTCCAGCATTTCAAAATATGATAATCTGGAAAAAACATCTCATAAATTGAATTGTTTCACAGAAAATATGAATCTTAAACAGAATAATTTGGTATCAAATAAACAGCATACTGAAGTGAAAACAAGCTGTCATTTAACAATAGGTATTACTAAGATTCAATCTTGCAGCAATAAGACTGTTCCAGAGCTTGAAAACAATGATTACATTAGCAAACCAGTGATCAATGACAACTTTATTGGCAAGCAAAGTTTAGAGAAACATTTATCGCCATTTTTAAAGAGTAGAGTTAAAAGACCACATCATCTGAATGAAACAGTAGATATGCCACAATCAAACTTTACCTCCAAACGTCCAAAACTATCTGAACATGCACTAGATACAAATGCAAATATCAACATTGATATCAATTATATAAATAATAATTTAGATTGTAGGAACAAGCAAGAAAGAAGATCTGTAGAATTAAGTCAGTCATTCAATGACTATTCAAAGAAGGATTTACCAAAGAACTTTAAAAATAATGTTCCCAATCTCAATATTTCTCTAAGTTATAGTGATAGTTATGAAAAGCACAATATGATAAATATTAGATCGGAGTCTAATAGAAATTTACAAATAGATCACAATTCAAATATTTCAAAGAACAGCCATCAAAAACAAAAGACATCTAGTCCAAAAAGAAGGAAATCATATGAACAGAGTACGAGAGACAAAAGAAAATCAGTGGAGATGGATGAAAGGAAAAAAAAGAAAATTGCCTATAAGTTTGCAGAAATCTTTGGTGATTCTGATTCCGATGCATTAGAAATTATACATAGTCCAAGTAATTTAGCTTCATCTGAAAAGGCATCGTCCAACGGTAATTATACTGATTCAGATGGTGGTCACGATAGTGATGCTAATTATGAAAAAAATGCAGTCATGTTGGACAAACATGAGATTGAATCAGTATTGAACTCTACAGGAAAATGCATCGAAATACCTATTGATAATTTAGACCTAGAACAATCGAAACATTTATCTAGCTCAATACGAGAAAATCAAGACTTTGAAGAATCAGTTATACTCACTGAATCAACATTATCAGCTGTAAACGAATCAAGAGAACTTTCTAGTAAAGCTGTACATCCAGAAAAGTCAGATAAAAATTCTTTGTCACCAGAAGTAGAAAAATCAAATCCAACAAAAACTTGTATTACCACGCAGTTTACAGAAGAATCATCAGACACTTTATTGAAAATGTCTGAAAACAACGTCAAAATATCTGAATCACCTACAAAATCAGTAATGATCAGGATCCGAACAAAAGAATGTGCAAGTAAAGTGCCATCTAATGTAACGTCTGAGAATTCATCAAAAACGATTGAAAAAAATTCATTAACATCAATAACTGAGGAAAATTCATCAGAAGTTACAAGTAGAGATCAAGTTGATATCCATGAATCAACCTCAATCAGTATAGAAACAAATGAATTTGCAGATGAATGTGTGAGTAAAGTACCATCTAATATAACGTCTGAAAATTTATTAAAAAAGATTGAAAAAAATTCACTAACATCAATAACTGAGGAAAATTCATCAGAAGTTACAAGTAGAGATCAAGTTGATATCCATAAATCAACCTCAATCAGTATAGAAACAAATGAATTTGCAGATGAATGTGTGAGTAAAGTGCCATCTAATATAACGTCTGAAAATTTATTAAAAAAGATTGAAAAAAATTCACTAACATCAATAACTGAGGAAAATTCATCAGAAGTTACAAGTAGAGATCAAGTTGATATCCATGAATCAACCTCAATCAGTATAGAAACAAATGAATTTGCAGATGAATGTGTGAATAAAGTACCATCTAATGTGACATCTGAAAATATTTTATCGAATTGCGATTTCAGTAATGATAATAGAGTCGAAACTATGGATCTGCAAGAGGGTGATTTTGACTTTGAAGTAGACAATAATTCTGTTTATTCATATGAATGTGTATATTCGGATACTGAGGAATCAGAAGATTTAACTTGTTCTTATAGTGTAACTATCCAAAGTTTAGGAAATAATGACTGTACTAATAATAGTGAAATACCTAGTGTTGCTAACAATGAAAAGGCTAAAACTGAAGATTTCAATAGTTGTAATGCAGAGAAAAGTTTTGATTATGATTCAGATAATCAATTGATCATTTGTGAATCTCCAATCCAAAACGAAGTGCCATCATCAACTATTCCATCTCCTGATCAGATCAATTCTCAAATAACTTTTGGTAATAGCAATAATATCAATAAAGAAATTTCTTTATTATCAAGTATTGCTGCTACAGAACCAAGTAGTACAGGTTCTTTACCTAACAAAAATTTGTTTGAAGATTTAAAAGATCCAAACATTTTAAAAAAGTATAATCTATTTCAAGAAGAAATAATTTTAGAAGAAGTAACAAACAAAACTTCCACTGAATCAATTGAAAATCTGGAAGAACAACAAGCATTTGAATCTTTGAATAAAACAAATGGTTTCTTAGAAACTGCAACATCTGAGAATATTTTAGAAGAACACAGTAATCAATCGTTAAGTGAACAACTAAAAAGTTCTATTGAAAAATTCAAAAAATATAATATTTATTGCATTGATATTGATACAGCCAAGTCAGAAGAAAATAGCAATTTAACAGTAAATAGTGTTCCAGGAACCTTTAAAGTTCGAAACATTAACGAACTTTTAGAAAAACCACAAACTTTATCACAAACAAATATAGATTCTGCCAATGAAAAAACTAAAGGTAAAGTAGTAACAACACAATCAGAAAATAATTTTTCAAATTTGATAGAATCAATATATAACAGTATATTTTCTTCTCTTGATCAACTAATACTTATGGTGAACTCGATATCTTTTCCAACACAAATTCAAGGTCCAGTCGGAATTAATAATATCCCTAATATTGACTTTTGTGAAAACGTATTACCAGCAAACTCGTTACAATCAAATGCACTTCCAAATGATTCTCAAGTTTGTATTAAACTGGCCTCTAATATGTTTTCAAATGAATTCTCTACCACAGATGAGTTACCAACAATTTACTCTATGGAATCTCCACCTTTGGATACTCTGCAAGCACTAATACCAGCGACGACTACAGAAGATGTAGAGGAATATAAAAAACTTTTATTGAGAAAACTTGATTCATATTTAGAAGCACTACAAAAACTTTCAGGAAAGGAATTCGTGAAGCTTAGTAATTACCTTTTTAAATATAACACACTATCTAAATATACTTGGAAATTTCAACGAGTAATTCTCACAATAATGCAGTGCATTAGTAGACTTATATACTGTGCTACAGGGGAAAATAAACGACGTATAATAAAAATTATTGAAAAAACCATCAACTTGTCGAAATATAAACAAATTTGTTTAAAGGAAGCTGTAATACTTTATCAAAAGTTGGCAAACCAAGGTCTATGTCACAAGTATATATTTTTATATGATCCTGTACTTGTTGAATTTGATGACAGTCGTAGATCAATGTCAAATAAAGATTCTAAGATGAATGACAGCCAAATGACCATTTATCTTCAACAAATTACATCTTATAGATCACTTCAAAAACTTCCGCACTTAGAAATTAGTGATCTCAAAGCAATAGCCAACAGGCAAACCACAACTCATCAAATTAATAGGTAATAATAATAAAATTGAACTATTAATCAATGTTTTTTTTTACTATTCAAAGTAATAGCAATAATAAATCTTGAAAATTCTTTAATAAAATATATGTTAATTAAAATAAATTATTCAGTTTTCAGAACTTTTCTAGAAATGGTAACCAAATGACCGTATCAAATTTACAAAACACACAAATCTCACACCAAGTTCAATGCAATCAAACAATGTCAGTACCAAGCTGTGTACTTCAATTAAACAGTAACCATATCTCTCCATTATCAATGCCAAGAAATCCTGTACTCCAACAAGTATGTTTGATGTGTAAGAAAGCAAGTATTAAGATTGTTTGTATTTGTTATAAAGCTGGATACTGTTCAACAAACTGTCAAGGAATAGATTGGGTAAATCACACTAAAACTTGTAAAAAGATGTAACATGTTCATGCATTGCTAGTTAAATTAAGTTTTTGTAAAATGTAGTTTTATAGGTATTCTAACTGGAAGGTTTTCAAAACTCTCTGTATCATAAGTTGTAACATCTCGTTATAATATTTATTGTTGATTATATAGAAACACGTAGAAAAGCGTTGAAAAACTTTTTTATGTTTAATAAGTTAAAATATTATATTGTAATTAAAAGAAAACTTATTTTTTAATTTTACACCGAAATTAAACATTTTTATAATATTTAATTCTACAATTTATTTATCCTCAAACCCCAATCACAATTTTTTATAATGTAGTAAAACAAAGCTTATTTAAAGATGAAAAGAAAATGTATTTTTCAATAATTTTATTTTTTCTGCTACTTACATGAAAGTGCCAAAAAATATGATGTGCACAGTAATGCAACAATGACATACATATCATTAACAATTTGGTTTTATTTCATGGTGTAGGTAACTTATATATTAACTATAACAGCTTGCGAATATTTTACTTTTCGTATCCAGTTGGCAGAGGATTTACGCGGGGATTGTGGAAAAGAGTATGGTTTCCATCACCCCATGGGAATCTCTAGAACATTATAATTATTCATATTACTTGATTTATAATAGTATCAAAAACAATTTTTAGAAAAAATATAATTTTTATCATACTTTAGTGCGAATTCTCAAATGCTCGTATGGAATAAATTCTGGTGGTTCCTCGTGTTCTTCATTTAGATATACATTCAAAAAACCAAGAGTTAATACTACAGGTACACCAAAAATACTCAATTTTTTCCACATATTATATGCAGCTTCTGAAAATGACGAAAGATGAAAAATTAAAAATAATCATTGATGACGTTTTTACATAATAAATTCAATAATAGTAAATACAAGCTATTTTCATTTCCTTTATTAAAAATTATATTATAATTATATATTCATACATAATATCAATAATATATTCAACAAAAAATAATATTGCTATTGTTGTTTATTAAAGAAGCATTAATATTCAATTATTATTAGTACTTAACAAAAGGATCTGTTTATCTATTCTAATTATGATTCAGAAACAACAACTACTCTAGACTAATCAGAAAGAATCAATATGTATCATTTGTACTTTTATCATTATGAAAAGATGATTAAGATAAAAATTGTCGTAGAAAACTTTTGTTTATAAGTTCATAATAGGTACATGAACATACATTATACGTCACAAAAGAAATAGATTATTATAGTTAGTATAATATAAAAATACAATTTTATAAAATATAAATTCATAATTGATGCATATATAAGATATGACTCCTATATAAACTAAGTTCCCGAATGATCATTATAGGTATATATAACCAACAAACATTTATTATGTAACTCTAGTGTCTAGTACTTAAAAAAATATGGATTTTAAACAAAAGAATATTGATACTGTACTCAAACGTTCTTACAATAAGTACAATGAAATTTTGTAACTGATGAAAAATAAAAGCACAGAATACTTAGTTTTATTATTCATTGATAGTGCAAGATAAGAATGAAGAACTCTGAATACATTTGGAGATATGGCTTTCGACGTTGAGTGAAGTATTAAATTTATAAGATGCATAGAATTTTGCGAATGAAATTTTTACTCACCAATCTTTTGCGGATCTGCATGCGAGGAATAATTTCTGGCAAATAGTTTTCGTGCAATTGCACGACGAAGGATTACAGATGCAGCCATGTTTGCTTCTGATCTGAGCAGAAAACACCTCTACGCTCTACGGCTCTCCTTCTGGTTCTATCCTACACGAAACGAAGTATTCGTTATTTCGTTTTCTCGAGTTTCAGTTTTGCCAACAATACTTACTTACTATCTTCATTTCATAAACCTGACAATTGTGAACAGTGTCGAAACCAGGGAGTAAGAGAGAAACCGTTCTGTTCTGTCGATAGTGTCGGCAATCCGCATGAATGAAGCCTGATTGGAGTTCTGAAGGCAAAAACGATTTAGACAGTCAGATGTGTTCAAACAGATCTGCCCATGTAGATAAAAACACTATATGTAATAATTATATAAATACATAATCAATCTAAACTATATTCCTTTTAATTTTCTCAATATTTTAGATCATTACAATTAATTTCTATTATATTTTTTGAATTTTTTTATTTATGAGTTGGCGAAATTGTTTTATGCTCGAAAGTCGAAAGTTCGAGAAATCGAGGTTCCACTCCGTCTATTTACGCTCCCTTCTTTCCGGTTTGCATCGAAGCACGAGCAGGTATATTACTGCTATAATTTGTTGATTTATTGTGGTTTAACAATAAAAAATAATTATAGAAAGCATCAAAAGTTAATATATTGATATTCTTTTTTAGACAGTAAAAATGGAAAACGACGCAGGAGAATTCGTTGACTTGTACTGCCCTAGGAAATGGTGAGAACGCACGTGGTTTTCATGTCATTGTTGCTCTTTTAACGCACAATTAGAAATAATTACATTTTTTTTAGTCGCGTTAAAAGTCAATTTTGATATTTTTAGCCTGATAACCTCTGTATTATCATTCTGCATCATTAGCTCTATTTTATTCTTCGTTTCAAGGTTGAGGTTATGTCCGATAAAATCGCTTGTTGGATACACGTTGCATCTACTATATATAGGAAAGAGAATATTCATAATAATTATTAAAAATTGTTTGCAGCTCTGCGAGCAACCGCATCATCCACGCCAAGGATCATGCCTCTATCCAAATTGCATTGGCTGATGTTGACCCATCGACGGGACGCATGACAGACACCTACAAAATGTATGCTATCTGTGGAGCTATCCGTCGCATGGTAAGTTTGATTATTCAGCTACTTTTTTTTAAATCCAGCATTTAAAAAGAGCTACAAACCTGTTAATATTTATATAATAATAATAATTTACCACAACTTAATTTTTTTATTGACTATATTATAAAAGTACGTTGTTACATTTAAATCTAAATAAAATAAAGTTAATGGCACAACTTTATGTATCAAATTATACATAGATATGACTACAATTGCTTTACTTGTTACTACTTCTATTATACCTATATGAATTGAATATACTAAAACTAATTTATTGTAACTATATTTTCAGGGTGAATCTGATGACTGCATTGTTCGTCTTGGAAAGAAAGACGGAATTATGGCGAAAAACTATTAATTTATAGACATGAAAAAATAAATTTTTAAAAAATATTCATTATGCGTATTTATTTTTGATCATCTTCTTTTGTATTTTTATTAAACAGCCTATCCATATATAAATTGTTCTGCTTAAATAAAATACTAGCAGAATCTTTTGAAAATAGTTAAAATGAGTATAAAAATTAACTTAGAGTTACGATATTATTAATCTTGTAATTAACGTAAAATGATCATTTATTAATATTTAATGATTCTTGTATTTTCGTCAACCTACATATTTAAATATACATATATTTAACTAGTTGATTAATTGTATACATAAAAAAAAAAAATATATTCACTGAATAAATGCATTGATTTCCTTATACAATTTAATGCAAATGATGTAAATATTGAGTTCACTTGTTAAGATCAGAATAAGATATAATACAATAAGTTACTCACATTAATTTTACCATATTTTATTTTATAAAACTAAAAAAGTATTCGTGTACTATACGTAACCAGATATACTTTTACATGAAATTTTGGAAAGTGTTATGTTGTCTATTCAATTTGAATATTTACAAATTATTAGAGTATGCAAAAGAAGTATGCTGTGTACATATTAAATTAAAATGATAAATTAAAAAAATATTTTATGTAATGTGTGAATAGCCATTGCCCAATTATTGTCTTACTAGCTTTTTATTTTATTTATGATGATTCAATTGAGCATTAAAATTACAAGTAATTGCTACTATTTTTTTGAATGTAGTTTTTTTTATAGTACTTATTCAATCAAGTATACCTAAATTTATTTGCATTTCAAAATAAATATATTGCAGTACATACTAATCAATTATTATGGAGATATACCTATAAATATTGAATTCCAAATTGCATAAAAATAATAACATACAAAAATCAGTGTTACCATATAAGTATTCTGGAAATACATACTTACATAATGTTCAGAAAACTTGAACTTTTGTTGCTTTTTTAATTCAAACTCAGAGTCCTCAAGAAGCTAGGTGAGCTCGCGCCGAAACTCCGCAATGTCTGATTGGCCGATCACGTAGATTTGGTGATATTCTTAAAATACGTATAGGGTTCTCGTTCATAAATCCCTAGATTTTATGTTTTCATTCTGATTCTGACAGACCTCTAGCACAATATCAGTATATATGTAGCTTCCATCTTAAATATACATATATATATATATATATATATAGTCGCTAGGCTAGAGCCTAAGCAAGACACGTGCTTATCTTGGTGTCATTTATAACCTCACCGGTATTTGCGTTTACCAAAAACGAAAAATGTTTTTTGCACGAAATTGCGTAAAAGAGTTATAGTTACAATAAGGGGTTCGTTTACCCATTATGTACAACAATTTTCAAAAACATTTACGAAAACTCGAATATATAGAAGCTGTGTATTACATGTAATGTTTATTGGATATACTGAAACTGAATTTTGTTTGGTACCTATACTAACAATTTTAAACATTTTTTTAAAAGTTATTGTAATATATTTAAATACTACTTCGATTGTAAATATTTTACTGCACATCATGAATTAGTATTACATTTCTAGTAATTCTTACAAAATATTTACATTTTTCATGGTTTTTTTGATTTTGAATTGCTGCATTTAGACTTGGAATCATAAACATGATTAAATTTTTAATAACAACAATTTTTAATGTTCCAGGTTTTTTATTTAAAATTTAGACCTCAAAATTAGTTGTGGTCAATAACTTATACATCCAAAATGAGTAAAAATCAAAAATCTGGTTTTCGGACGACAGTGAAACATCTGGATCCAAAATGTCTCACATTTTCAGTTTTTACTGCTGATGATATAAAGAATTTAAGTGTAAAAAAGATTACTACCCCTGATTCCTTCAATGTACTTGGCCATCCATTAGTTGGTGGATTACATGATCCTGCTTTAGGTAAGTTTTGTTATTGAGCATTACTATGAATTTCATGACCGATAAAAGATAAAATATTGTTTTAATATTAATAATAATAAATATTTACTTTTCTTAGGACCTCTGACAGATACATCAGATCCATGTAGAACGTGCGGTTGCACTGTAAACAAATGTACAGGACATTTTGGCCATATAGATTTACCAATGCCTGTGATAAATCCTTTATTTCATAAAGCATTGCAAACATTACTAAAACTATCTTGCTTAAATTGTTTCTCATTACAAATACCTCCTCTTGCAAAGTTAATGTTATCTGCTAAATTAACTCTTCTCCTAAGTGGGTATTTAAGTCATGTTGATGATTTTGAGCAAGAAATAATGCAACAGATTGCGGAATCAAATGATGGTCAAGGAGCTGATATTGAATATGTTCAAGATCAAATTAACGCAGCTTTAAATAAACTTCTTGGAGTAACAAGATTTAAGAACAGTTATAAACTTGCCAACTTTAACACAAAACTTACTAACATGCAATTGCACCTTTATGTGGATGGTTTTTTGAAGCAGTATAGTGCTGGTAAAAAATGTATTCATTGTCACGAGGCTATATCAAAAATTACAGTTTTAAAAAATAAAATAATGATACAGAGAGTTTTGCAAAATGCTGATAAAAATGAAAGTCAAAGTGTTGTTCACAAGTTAGAACAAGTTTTTTTGATGCCAGATCAAACCAAAGAATACATGCAGAAGCTATGGCAGAATGAAGAGGAAACTCTGAAAGTAATATTTCCTTGCTTGAATAATTTGATGATAAAAAATCCTACAGATGTTTTCTTCTTTGAAGTTGTACCTGTATTGCCACCCATAGTGAGGCCTGTGAACTTTTTAGATGGGCAATTGATTGAACATCCACAAACTCAAGTTTATCGATCAATCATCATTAATTGTCTTACTTTGAGAAACATCATTCAAGCTATTCAAGACGGTGACACGAGTAGATTGCCAGATGCTGGCAAACTTGTTTATAACAATACAAGAGGTAGTTCTGCCATTGAAAAATTGCACAATGCATGGCAAGAGCTACAAGCAAATGTTGACCACTTGATTGACCGTGATATGAGTAAAACCACTGAATCTGCTAACTGTCAAGGATTGAAGCAAGTTATTGAGAAGAAACAAGGAGTCATTCGTATGCACATGATGGGCAAAAGAGTGAACTATGCTGCTCGATCTGTCATCACACCAGATCCTAATTTGAACATAGATGAGATTGGTATTCCTGAAGCTTTTGCCACCAAACTCACATATCCAGTCCCTGTCACACCCTGGAATGTTGCAGAGTTAAGGCAATTTATACTTAATGGGCCAGATGTCCATCCTGGAGCTGTGATGATCGAAGGAGATGATGGCTTCATCACAAGACTAACAGCAGAAGATTACGTGCAAAGAGAAGCCATTGCCAAACGACTCTTGACAGTGACTGAGAAGGCCAACAAATTTTTTCACGGTGTCAAAATTGTTCATCGACACTTGCAGAATGGAGACATGCTCTTGCTGAATCGGCAACCTACTCTTCACAAACCCAGTATAATGGCCCACAAAGCTCGTATACTCAAGGGAGAGAAAACGTTGCGTCTCCATTATGCCAACTGCAAAGCCTACAACGCTGATTTCGACGGAGACGAGATGAACGCGCATTTTCCTCAGAACGAACTGGCCCGCGCCGAAGGCTACTACATCGCCAATGTATCCAATCAGTATTTGGTACCCAAGGACGGAACGCCACTGAGCGGTTTAATTCAGGATCACGTGATAGCTGGTGTTAGGCTAAGCCTGCGTGGAAAGTTTTTCGTGAAGGAGGACTACATGCAGCTCGTCTTTTCCGCCCTGTCTGTAATTCAGGGTAACCTAATCCTGCTCCCTCCAGCCATCATAAAGCCCATGCCTATGTGGTCTGGCAAGCAAGTGATCTCCACTATCATTATCAACATCATCCCTCGTGGCAAGGCGTTGATCAACCTCAACGCCGGCGCCAAGATCGGAGCTCACGAGTGGCAGGTGACAAAACCACGACCTTGGAAATGTGGAGAGGAGTTTAAGAATCCCAAAACCATGTCTGAATCCGAAGTCATTATCCGCAATGGTGAATTGCTCTGTGGAGTATTGGATAAGAAACACTATGGTGCTACTCCTTTCGGTCTTATTCACTGCGTTTTCGAGCTGTACGGTGGAACCACGTCGAGCAGGCTTTTGAGCGCTTTTGGAAAGGTGTTCCAATCTTATTTGCAGAGGATCGGTTTCACTTTGGGTATCGAAGATATTCTGGTGAAACAAAAAGCTGATCAGAAACGCACTGAAATCATAAGCGAGTGCAGGAAAATCGGAGAGAGCATTTACAAGTAAGGAAGACATAAATAAAATTTTTATTTTTATTTATTACTTTAAGCAATGCAGAATGCGATACTCATTTAGGATGTTTTCACAGATCTATATTGGAAGTCCCAGAAGACACCCCGATGGAAATTGTAACAGCCAAGATGGAGGAGTCCTACTGGAGCAATCCGAAATTCCGTGCCCAGGTCGATAGAAAGTACAAGACCGCCCTGGATGTCTACACGAATAACATCAATAAGACTTGCCTACCGGCCGGTCTCATCAAAACCTTCCCCGAAAATAATCTTCAGCTGATGGTGCAGTCCGGTGCCAAGGGTTCAACCGTCAACACTATGCAGATCTCCTGTCTCCTGGGACAGATCGAGTTGGAGGGTAAACGCCCGCCTCTGATGATCAGCGGTAAGAGTCTGCCGAGTTTCCCGGCTTACGATCCTGCACCGAGAGCCGGAGGTTTCATCGACGGCCGCTTCATGACCGGTATTCAGCCCCAGGAATTCTTCTTCCATTGTATGGCCGGGCGTGAAGGTCTCATCGATACCGCCGTCAAGACCAGTAGATCCGGTTACTTGCAGAGGTGTCTGATCAAGCACATGGAGGGCTTGATGATTAACTACGACGCGACGGTTCGCGATTCTGATGGCAGTCTCGTGCAGATTTACTACGGCGAGGACGGCCTAGACATCCTCAAGTCCCGCTTCCTCAACGATGAGCAGTTCGAGTTCCTTGTGGAGAACCGTAACGCCATTGCGGATGAACAGCTGCTCAAACAGCTCAAGGCCAACGCCGACCCGCAGAAGATCAGTAAGCTTGTGAAGAAGATTCACAAATGGGAGAAACGCCATGGAAGTTGTTTGGTTAAACATCGCACCAGTGCGTTCACCAAGTTCTCTGCAGAGCATGCCAAACCCGACAGTTCCAAGAACAAGATCATCATACCCGCGTGTGGTAGAAGTAAGGCGTCGCTGTCGCTCATGAAGAAGTGGATTCGCACCGATGACGAGACCAAGAACATGTACAGATCGCAATGCGACAGGTGTCCCGATCCTTTAATTGCAAAGTATCGCCAGGACTTGGACTTCGGTGTACTTTCAGAGAAGCTCGAGAGTTTGCTCGATAATTACCTCAAGAAAAAGTCTGGTTCGTTCACGACCAGTATTGGCAAAGAAGAGTTGCGCGAGGTATTGTGCGCAAAGGTCATGAATACACTCTGCCCGCCTGGTGAACCCGTTGGGTTATTAGGTATGGATCATTGATTTTCCTTTTAATGCATTTTTATTGCAAATTCGGTAATCTATAGGAACATTTTTATATTCGTAGCTGCACAATCCATTGGTGAGCCTTCGACTCAGATGACACTGAACACCTTCCATTTCGCCGGTCGTGGTGAAATGAACGTCACCCTCGGTATTCCGAGGTTGCGAGAAATTTTGATGATGGCTTCGAAAAATATCAAAACTCCGAGCATGGAAATCCCCTTCAAGAAAGATTTACCAAATCTTACGAAACAGGCAAATAAGGTATTGATTTCATTCTAAAATACGGAACACTTTGCAATTTGTCGAAACAAGCATTAGTCGTATCGACCAAGTTATTAATATAAATTTACAAATTTTTAGGTGAGGCTGAAGTTAACCAAATGCTACATAGCGAACGTGCTGAAGCATATCAAAGTCGAGCGAAAACTGGTACATCAGCCCCAAAGACAGATGCAATACACGATCACAGTTGAGTACCTGCCTCACAAGTACTACAAGAACGAGTTTGGAGTTCATCCGAAAGACATAATCACCAAGACTGAGAGGCTATTCTTCCGCGAAATATTCCGAGACATAAAGAAGGCTGCCAAGTCAACTGGTTCGATCGTCTACTTCAACGAGGAAAAGAGACAGACCAAGAACGAAGACTCGAAACTAGACGAGGATGATGCGGGTGCGGAGGACGAACCCAAGTCGCGAGGCAGATTTGACCTAGGCGAGATGCACGAGTCCTCAGACGAGGAAGATGTAGCCGATGATGCGGACGCGACGACTGCCAGGTCTGTTTCGCGTCATCAAGAGAATCGCGAGTACGACGACCCCGAGGAAGAAGAGGAAGAACCCGAAGAACCGGATAACGACAACGAGAACGAAAATGACAATGCACCCGCTGCAAACAAAGATGACGACGACAATTTCAGGGCGTCTATGCATGGCATCAATAGGGTAGAGTACGAGCAAAGGAAACTCGATATCGTTAATATGTATGTGCACGCACTTGATTATGACTACGATGCCGAGAAAAATCAATGGTGTAGATTAAAGTTCTGGGTAAGTAAAGATTAGTTTTAAACGTGCTATATATTTATGTTGTATTTTTGATGAGTTGAAATGTCGAATTTTTATTTTAGTTACCTATCAGATTGACGAATATTGACATGCCTACGATACTTCGAAATGTTGCCAACAAAGTAGTTTTATGGGAGACGCCAGCTATCAAAAGAGCATTTACTTTCCAAAATTCAAGTGGTGAAACAATTTTAAAAACGGATGGAATTAACGTCGTGGTATGTATATGTCTAGTTCACTAAAGTTACTGCATTGTTGCAGTTTCTATTATGAATTAAATAATCGTTGATTTTTTTTTATATAGGAAATGTTCAAATACAATGAGATCTTGGATTTACACAGACTATACTCTAATGATATTTATGGCATATCTCAAACTTACGGCATTGAGGCAGCAAACAGAGTTATAGTGAAGGAAGTCAAAGATGTGTTCAAAATGTATGGAATCACGGTTGATACAAGGCATCTGTCACTGATTGCCGATTACATGACATATGAAGGCCGATTCCAGCCCCTCAGTCGTAAGGGTATGGAAGATTCTGCTTCCCCACTACAGCAAATGAGTTTCGAGAGTTCTCTTAATTTCTTGAAAAATGCTACGCTTCAGGGTAAGAGTCTACATTTGTTTGTTTTTCTTTGGACAAATGATTTTATAAAAAAATTGGAACTAACAAATTTCTTATTTTTAGGCAAAAACGATGATTTAACTTCCCCGTCGAGTCGATTGATGTTGGGTCAGCCTTGCAACTCTGGCACAGGCGCTTTCTCGTTATTGGTAGATATTCAACAACAAATTAGCCAACAGCATTTGCAAGCTTTACCTGCTGTGAGTTGATACCGTTAGTTGAAGTTATGAAAATAAAATTATTTTTGTATGTACATTTTTTAAACTATGTTAATATTAATGTTAAGGTTGTTTGATAATGACGTTTTTATGTAAAATATATTAAAATAAAGGTACATTTAAAACAACGTATTTCTAATAAATTTTAATTTTATTGTATAAAAATAAAATAATGTATTGTTTAGAATTCATCATGATTCAGGGTTGTAGTAAAAAGAATTTCAAAAAATAATAGTTGTGTATTTGTATATTACGGTGATTATTATAGAGTGAGCACGTCACATTTAAAAAAATTTAATAAATTCGACAATAATGTGGCCAGCAAACATGCCACACTTGAACTTGCAAACTATTTAAACTTGCGTTTGGTTTACAAGCGAAACTTCGTTAAAATTTGTGATTTAGTTGAATAATCATTGCATATTTGACAAATTCGTGATCGATAACAATATGGAACTGATTGAACTACTTGTGTTTTTGTACAGTAAGCTTGACTTTTTCAATATTGGCTCCAGAGAATTTCTCCAGCTGAAATAAAAACAATTGTTGATTAATGAAAAATTGTAAAAATACAAATAATTGAAGCTCTCAATTTTCATGGCATAATACTAAATACTTACAACATTGCCATTCTTGATGAATACAAAGGTAGGCATGCTGTTGACATCGTACTCCTCAGCTACACCTTCCAACTCGTCAACATCAACTTTCAGGAAGACAACATCAGCCAATTCCTATAAAAAATATGCATGATTAAATTTTGGCATATAGAGTAATGTGTATATTAAATTTTTATCAATATGACATTGCATACCTGAGAAAGTTCATCGAGCTTGGGGGCAATCATTTTGCATGGTCCACACCATGTTGCGAAGAAGTCGATGACGACCAGCTTGTCGCCAGCATCCGTGAGCTTGGTCTTAAGTTCTTCCTGCAATCACCAGGGGAATGGATGATTAGTCATAATTAAGACAATTACTCGAATGTATTCTTGTCTATTATGCAATTTCATATATGATGCATCACCAAGAATATTGGCTGTAAAAGGAAGCTATGCTTTCTTCTGAAAATACCATTCAACATTTTTCTACTATTTAGAACCCGCTTAAAGGCGGATTGCATATCGAGGTTTTGCAGAATCAAATCTTGAGTCAGATGAAAATGTTTATCAGAAAAATTGTCTGTCTTTTTAACGACTTCACCGCTGAAGTTATGTAATGTAAGAAGGTGAGCAGCCTGATAAAGCACGGTTTACTGATAAAAAAAGGCCAAAGTCAATTTGTATCAGGTGCATTGAAAATCTTACATTGAGCAATGAGTAACCCATCTGAGAATTTCAAAGAAAGATAAGAGGCCTATAGGTATATAGGAAAATTTTTTCAAAACAACAGCTGCATCACATTAATTCATATGTCACATTTGCAGCATGTTCAGACTGATTAAGCTCTATATATCCAAGATTTGTGCAAAGCAGAACCAATGATGACCCAGTTAGACTAGACCTCTCTCTTTCTCTCCCACTGCTATTGACCAGCAGAGAGCGAGTACATACACTTGGAAGCTACTTTACACAGCCAACCAAGAAGACTGAGAGGAGACAATTTCTCACATGAAGTCATTGTACAAAATCTATAAATATCCGGCTACTTAAGAGACAGGCATTTTCTTTGCTCATCGGCCCTATTAATAGGCAGTGCATCATTGCAATCAATCCAATATTAAGTACCAGTATCCTCAATGATAAAAGAAATCACAATTCCGAAATACGTTTCGGAGCACGACTCGCCGCGTCTCGTTTTCCGCATTGTCATCTCCCGATCGCGATAATAAATACGTATATAGCTATTTCAACTTGGAAAATGCAGTATAGACTGACGACGCGCGTTTTCCGGAGCTCGACTGTAAGACAGTGTACTAGCTGCGTACCGAGGACGTTAATTAATTGCAGCTGATCGTCGTCACCCATCAGTAGCGACACTCGTGCGGATTTCGCAATACGTGTTCACACGGTGTACATACAGTCAATCCGACGTATATATACGTAAGTACGGCATTATGCCTATTCGGTGTAGTCGTCAAGGAAAAAAAGAAACGCGTAAAAGTAATAAGCGGCGGCAGTGGCGGCCAAAGTGCTCGCGTAATAGGTGAGTAAGCCACGCGTTTCTCGCTTTACGACAGGGAGACACAGATGCCGGAAACGCCGAAAACCGCTGCACGTCCGTGCATGGCACCAGAGGCGACGCCACTTGGACTCTCACGTGGAGTACTCGTAAGTACTTATGGGCGCAATATAACCGTCATAGTTTAGCATGTATATCGAGAAAGCCCGTAAATCAATTGGACAGCGCGTGCTCTCTACGTGGACGCGATAAAAAAGAGTCACGTTATACTGCGCGAGGTTCTATCGCAGGTTCTGATCGGCGGGCGAGGCGTGCGGTGCTGTGCCGTGTAGTCACCACTCGAGTGTATAGCGTTCCATTTTTCTTGCCTCTCAAGGTTACGTTCGATTTCGCGCGCGGGAATTCCAGTGGCTTGTACATTTTGTACTTGTACTTCTTGGTCTTGAAAAGACTGCTCCGAAATCGATGTACACGATCGCGGAGTGGATGGTGTATTATGCGTTATATGCTACTTACGGCGGTCTTGACTTCGTGAACCATTTTGATGGGCGGTTGAGCGAAGTTGATAGAATCGATTTCGGGTACTGTGTGTTCGAGATCGCGCTTAGCGAGTAACTGTGGCAGCAAAGGCGCCGGATTGCCGCCGGCCGCCTTGGCGGCTACGTCATCGAAGGAGGAGAGGGGACGCTTTGCTGTACAACACAGTACACACGGAGTATGTATAGCTATATTTGTGTCCTGCGAGTGTGTATATACGGTCTAGAAAGAGAGCGAGAGAGAGAGAGAGAGAGAGAGAGAGAGAGAGAGAGAGAGAGAGAGAGAGAGAGAAAAAAAGATTAAAGAGAGTGCGCGCGCGCGCCGCCGCATCATCAGGGAGAAGTGGGAAAGACCGAAGTGCCGACTCCGAGAGTTGCCGGAAAGACGCGAGCGAAGTTTTTTGCTGCGATATATATATATATATTATATCGTTATGCTTTCTATATGCACGAATGAGTATAGTACATTTCATAGGACGCGACGAAGACTAGCAGATTTCATTTTGCCGCGAAGATTAAAATATAGGTACCTAGCTATATATACCTATTCCACATATTTCAAGGCACGATGGTATATTTTGTAGTATGACTAATATAACTTGTGATAATTTAATAATTGTTGTAAAAGTGTTCGCGTTGGCTCGGAAATAACGATATTATATATATAATTATGCGAGTGTGCGGGTGTATGTAATTGCCATCGATGTCAACAGTTATCCTATCTAAAAATTGTATTTTTGTCAAAAGACACCGGAATAATCCTTATAATAACACCTATCATAACACATAATAGTCTTCTTTAGGTGCGTCGATATTATAGGTATTTGCATTTTCAAATTTCAAGTCCTGGTCGATATGCTCTTCCTGCGAATATCATATTTTACTCTTGGTTTGTATTATTGTTATTTATGGGATATATTACAGACTGTTTTTAATTTGCAGACTATAATTATACAGATTAATATTGTGATCGGGAGAATTACGATCCTTAAAGGTAATAACATACATACTCTAATTGATGCGGGAACATTATTATTAGACATTGAAAATATAAGCTGAACAAATACGTCTATACACTATGTGTAATCAGGTGCCTGAATTATATAAGTATGTCACGATGTACGCTTTTATTTACATTTGCATAATAGTCAAAAGTACGAACAGCATTCATTTCATAATTTCTGTAAAATATGTATCTTCATTGATCTCTGTACCTAATTTTATTCTTCAACGCACACTATTCACGTTAGTGCTTTGTTGGTGCAATATAAAGCAAGTTCGCTGTACATATACGTAATTTCCTATTCTTTGGCGTTGAGCATCAGACGTCCAGTGGGAAAATTAAGAAATATTAAAAACAATGACTATACCCATGACGTGAGGCCAAGATATACAAAACGTGTCATGATATCACGGTGACGTCACAAAAAAACTCATGCTTCAATTTTTCCGTTATTGATCGTGACTCACAGAGTCGAAATTTAAACTTTACGCTAATGCGGCATAATGCATGGTGATGGTCTTCATCAAAATATCCTTTAATTATTAATAGCAATCGTAGTTGTGTTTGCGTGCCGAAACTCGATTATTATTACATGGACCTCCACTCCGTATACTGCGTAGTCTGAATTCCTTCAACTTATCGATTGAACTCCTTTATGGTCAGTTTACGTCGAGTTTATGAAGCTCCGAGACATCAAGGCTAGCGGGAACCGAAACAGGACGTTCAAAATAGCATCTTACTCACTATTAATAATTTAATTTGATTAACTAATTAATTTTACACTGAATAAAAAACAAACTGCGTTAAAAACAGATAATTTTATTGGTTTGCTGTTCTGTATGATTTGATCCTTGCATAGCTATATATAATATAGATATGTTAAGTTTCATGATTAAATCGCGAAAAATCAGAACTTTGTATCAGAAATATTCTGATCCGATAAAAACGGAAAAACTGAAATATTTAAGAATAAGCTATAATATCTGTGGCTTTCCGGCGAAACGACTTAAGTCACATTTTCGTGTTTTCGAGAAATTGCGATTTAATGTTTAAATTGATACGTAAGATAGTAGCATACGAATTACGGCGCGATACACTGTGTCTACTTAATGTACTATGAACTATCTTTCAAATCATAACATTGGGAACAACAAATAGGCGATTGTCTTTTTATGGTGCAGAAATTACTTTAAGTTAAGTTACTTACATTAACTTAACTTAACTTACTTAACTTTAACTTAAGTTAAGTCATTATGCCGGGAACACATTTTCCGTGCTCTAGCTTAAACATCTTCGTGCTGGGTCATTTCGGTATTAAATTTAACATCCAAAAATGATAATAATGATTGGCATAGCTTCTCTTCGAGTTATAGCTAGACTAGTTTCTAATTTATTGTTCTTATCCTGGAATATTTTATAGATAAAAATGAACTTAAGTCGTTTTGTCGGTAACACGTGTACATTATATACCCTCATTTTTATGCATAATTGAGTCCTGGTAAAATTTGATTGTTAAAATGAATATACTTTGTTCCTAATTGATTTCTATGTTGAAAATTAACATAACGGAGGTTTGTTTGTACGCGTCTCGCCCCATAAAATGATTGGAAGCATTTTTAGCATGGACTTAAGACGTTTTGCCGGAAACGATTTGCAATAAAAATTCGACTTAAGTTGTTATGCACTGCATTGTTTACGGTACAAGGACTGGTTTTAGAAAAAATTTAATACTTTCACGTAAAAGAGGATGAGTGCTTAAATATAGGAAATACCACTTAACCCAAATTTTCAAAAAATGTGACTTAAGTCGATTTGCCGGGAAGCCACAGATATAAATATCGTCGCTCGACTATAGTAAGTTCAGAATCAGTATGCATAAAATATGTTAGTCTTCGCGGCAAATGCCGAAACGTATCGTGTCAGTCTTGCTTGCAACATGTGCTGGACAAAAAAATTGACGTATGCATATAAACATATGGTATGTATTCCTGTAGTGGATGTTTTCACACTCAGAAGAAAATTGTCGGCGTGCACAGAGTTTCAGTGGACAATTTAGAGCTTTCAAAATCTGTTTCTGCTATTCTGCTAATAACGATGCAAATATTATGTAAAGTTTAATAGCTTTTAATTTTAAAAAATGGTTTGAAAGTTACATCAAATACCTTACTATATCGTATTTTTTATAAACCTAAACCGTCTTACAAATAGTGATTAAGCTATTGCTTTTTTCTGTGATATTTAGATGAACAATACGACATTTAGCATCCGAGATGCTTTTATGTCAGAGAACTAAAAATTTTTCCACATCTATATATATATCACCAAGTTTCAGAATGCGCACGTGTGGAGGTCGAATTCAACCATTCATCTTGAAATGGTATTCGCTCAAAAATGTTTGGAAACCCCAGCAATACAAGTTTTGACAGGTCCACGAAGTTAAAAATGATCGCATATGAATTTATGTATACCGTACCCGCGGAGGTTAGATGAGGAATTTAAAATTTTATAGTTATATAATATGATTATAGCATAATAATTAGGCCTCAAAAGCATTAATAATGCGCGGGATTATAGCGACGGGATAGGTGCCATTGTATACCAATGTGTGTGAAGTGTAGACAACTACGACAGTGAGCCAGGTATAAAATCAGCCAAACATGCAAATATATTTTATCAGTTTTCGCTAACTTTCATCTAGTTCAGATCTTCTTATTCATACATTAGTTTCCTCAAGTCTTCAAGAAAAATGAAGGCGGCATACGTACGTATAATAGTACATATTTATACATCGCATACTTTTAAGGCCTTAAAAAAAGTTTGTGCTGATAGAGTGGTTCGTTTTCATTGCCTACTGTATAAACAAATAAAATTTATTATATTTTTTTGCTAGAATATACAGATTGTGTGAAACAAATGCAATATGCATTGAGTCTGTATGTACATTTCAAGTTATTGTTTTAGTAAATAAAATAAGTGGCATTTAAAATGAAAATTTCCGTGTATGTATTATGTAAGTCATGATGTTAATGCATGCATGCACTTTTAATTTTTTTATTTATATAGATAAAATTTAATAGAAGCAAAAGACAAAAATTTGTTTTACATATATATATAAAGTCTAAATATTGCAACATGGTTTCGTATTTCAAAGGGATAAAAATGTTCGCATATACTAAAATCGCGCCCCGCGGCGCGTAACTTATTATTATAGATATTATATAACGAATATATTTAAGCCTATATTATAATTCGTATAAATACCGCAGCCACAAACAAATTGTAAAAAAGTTAATGCACCTACCAACATGTAATCTAACTAATAACTATAATAAAACAATATAAACTCGCAGCGTGAGGATTTCGCGCAACTCTGAAGAATATATATATATAGTATATTATATGCGTGACATCACCCGCGCGAGTGAGTTGTTCGCATGTTTCCGTCAGATAAGCGCATCGTCCGCACGTGCACGCGAAGAATCTTTGCGCGTTTAGTGAATAGCGTCGCACTAGAGTCATCAATGCCATTTGTGTATATATTGTGCATGAGTAGCGTTGACGACCATCGCTTATACACTGATGCATGTGCTATATCAGCTCAGGCTCGAGAAGCTCGCCTCACGATCATGTGAGAGTAGAGGGAGATGGAGAAAAGAGGGAAGTCATGCGTCGTCTCCCGAAGACCTGTAGAGCACTGTTATTGGTTAAATGAACGTCTGGACATTATATATGCTTCTTGGATGGGATATAGTGATCGGGATAAACAATAATATATTGTTGCTCTCAGTCCCAACGAAGACTAGCACATCTGAAATTTGTACCGACGACGACTATAACACATTCCGAATTAGTGACGATGTGCAGTATACACTCTAAAGTCAAAAGAGCAAAAACTGCAGGCGCTCGAAAGAATAAAATGCTTCGATTAATTCTTTAGGAAAGTATAAATCATTACCTTTATTCTTTAGTAAAGTATAAATCATTACTTTTATTCTTTTGTAAAGATTAAATCTCGCAGTTTAATCTTTTGTAAAGAATAACATTTCGCTGTTTAATCTTTGACTAATTGTCAAAATAATAAAAGTAATGATTTATACTTTCCTAAAGAATTAATCGAAGCATTTATTCTTTCGAGCGCCTGTTTTTGTTCTTTTGACTTTAGAGTGATAGTCTTCGTGATGAGGATTGAAGTGTGCTATTCTTCGTAGGAATCGAAAAGCGATATGTTCAAATCCGAATTTGATGGGACCGTAAATCGTTTGTCGATCGATTTGATTATTGTAATTATTTCAATCGGTAATATAATATAATACTGTGCGTCCAGAGCGGACGAGTGGGTGCCTATCACCACTACACGGCGCGTCCTCAGGTTGCGGATAGAGGAACGACCCCTGAGAAAGAGGTTAGCTGCGAATAAATCGAATAAGCAGCCGCGGACAGCCGATAGGCCCGGGCGTGGGTGTGATGAGCCCGCACTGGCGATCGAACGCATTCATCTAGAAACGCTACGCAAGCACCACAACAACGAACACTCAACAATATTTCTTATTTCACTCTCTCTTCATACCTAAGTATGTCTATAATCTATCTCTCTTAGCACACATTACAAAAATCCTGCTGCCGTGCGTGGAGAATGCGGGAGCGATGACAACTGCCCGAAAAGGGTGATGTGCTACGACATGATTCGCCACCCTGGTCGTTACACTCTCACTTGCGGTAACGAAGCAAGCGTTATGGCGCGCTGCCTTGCAGGGGTTAGGATACGAGCGTGATTCGGTAGTGTGTTCCGACATGTACTACTCCTCTTTCAAGTCGGAAAGCCTCATAATTAGCTTCTAGAGAGGTATGGGTTCTATCACTCTGAAGCGGGATGATTCATCCTCGCGATCGCAAACAGGGATCCAAGAACGCGATTGGGTTATCACTTCACTACTCATGGCTCAAAGAAAACCTAAACCACAACCAAAACTAATAGGGCCTTAAAGTGTAGAGAACCGTGGAAGATTCTAAAGATTACGACGCATTCTAGTCTTTCGAGCGCCCTTGGCAGTTTTTGCTCATTTTGCTTTAGTGTGGTATATGCACCTCGTTCACATTGCGGAAGTGTTATAAGTCGTCGTCTGGTTCATTTTCCCAGAATTGTAGGTCTTCCCGTT